>JANFCV010000043.1:0-1200000 GCA_024500475.1 Phthorimaea operculella | reverse complement strand
CTGGTCTAGTAGCATAATATAATCTAATCAATCATATTTTTTTGAATATAGTTTCCAAATTTTAACTTGTTCTTTTCTTTCTAGGGCTCATCGAAATAAGTGACTCCACGTTAGTTCTGAAGGACGAGGCAGGCCAAGACATCAGACTTGCCATTTTGAGAACTCCTATAGACCTTGGTAGTTTAAACGTAGTATATGAAGAAAATGAGAACAAACAAACAGATATGGAAATAAATAAAACTCCAAGAAAAGCCAAGATAAAAGCATACTCAAAAATTAAGAAAAATGCAAAATCTAACGGTGAGGCTGTGGAATGCAAAGCCAACATTAAGAAACAAAAGAAAAAGTTCATAAACAAACCACAAATATATAAAGAAAGGCGCACACGAAAGAAAATAAACAAATCAGTTGTCGGAAGAAGTGTTGTTGAAAATTCTTTGCGAGGAGAAGTTATAAAAGAATCAGATAAAATTAAAACTCAAAGTAAAGTTGCATTCCTACAAAACCCTATTCCTCTTAACATTCAATGGAACCAAGATATATCAGACACATCAAATACAAAAGAAAAAATTAAAGAGACAACGAATAAAAATATAAGGATTAAAGAATATGGCTTAGTGTTAAAAAAGAAAAGAAATAAATCAGAATTAGAACCATGGAAACGAAATGCATTGATTATATTTGAAAATTCATTCGTATCTCCTTTCATATACGTGAGTAGCAAGTACAAGTGTTTCGTATGTGCAATACAGTTTATTGATGCAAATGAATTAAGAAAACACACAATTATTGACCACAATATAGAAGAAATGAGGAAAGAGTTGACAAACAGAGTAAGAGATAAAGATTTGAAAGTAGACGTCTCTTGCTTACAATGTAAGATTTGCATGGAGAGAACATCTAATCTGCAGAATTTGAAAATACATTTACTCCAACATGGAAAACAGATAGACATGGCAATCCCAGATAGTTTGATTCCATTTAAATTGGGCGGAAATGTTTTCGAGTGTCAGATTTGCGGTGAACAGTTTCTAAAGCTAAGGGTTTTAATAATACATATGAGCAAGCATTACAATAACTATTCTTGTGATATCTGCGGTTCAGCATTTATATCTTTGAAATTGTTGAGACGACACCTTCAAGTTCACGACACGGGTGAATATCCTTGTCAGAGTTGCGATAAGGTCTTCAGCAGCTCATCCAAGAGGTCAATACATTACAGAGGTGTCCATTTGAAGAAGTTTCCCAGAATATGTCCTATGTGCCCAGAGAGATTTAACTCAAATTATCAAAGAACAAAGCATCTGAGGGTAGTTCATAACCAGACGACTGGTCTGTTCCGTTGCGAGACCTGCTTTAAAGAATACGATTTGAAATGCCATCTTTTAGTGCATATTCGGTCCGTGCACTTGCAGGAAAGAAAACATCCATGTCGAGTATGCAAATCGAGATTTTTCTCGAAGTCCAGCTTAGATAGGCACATGCTTGCTCACGAAGGAGAGAAGATCTACAAATGCCAATACTGTGAGAAGGTGTACGCGAGGCAAAACTGTCTTTTGGAACACACCAAAACCCATGAAGGACTAGCTATTTATGTGGAAACTGTAGATGACGTCGTTAGTTCATTAATGAAACGGGATAATATAGCACCTAGCGATTTAATTTAATTTAACCATTTTGTACACAAAAACAAATACAGTAGGTAGGTACTAGTACAAAAATAAAAAATGACTAGGCCTATGCTTTAATATATTAATCTATGGTAACAATGCCTGTAGGTAATAATTTCAAGTAACTTAGGTATGATTAAAAAATACTTGATTAATTCGTACCCATTCAATTCGATCATCTGTTATTGTTCTGCTGCAAAAAATACGTTTTCATAGCTGCACCTTCCAACATTGCTGTTTTTCTAGAACCATCTATAATTTCTTATGTAAAAAAATAAAAGTATGAGAACATCTAATAATAAAACTCGTTTCATTTATAGATATCATAAAGGTGCAAGTTCGTCATGTGGAGCTGATCGCAGCCGCGCCATGCGACCAACAGACGAGTGCGTTCGATGCGGCTATATTGGTCGTATCATAGGTCGTATGAGAGTGTATGGCCCACAGCGCCGTACACGATCATTCTAGGACCATAGACTAGGACAATAGCCGCATGAGTAGCATGCCGCAAATGATGCCGCAGCTTCGTGCGGCTGCATTCGGCCACACCCGACTAAGTTGCACCTTGAGAGAAAAGAATATTGTTATAAAAATCATAACACTCATTTTTGCTTCGCCGTAGTCGTGTAATAAGTAAGGCGAGTGGCGTGTGTGCATGTACTTACTATGATAAGATGACATGGTAGCATCCTGCATAATAATTTACCTAGGTTAGTATTGGTAGTTGAGTTATTTCAGTAATGATTTAATTTAGCGATAAAAGGCAATAAAAGACCCTCTCAATTTTGTTTCCCAGGCCAGCCGGTGTCGAGGAGCCCGGGACCACACACGAGCATCTGGCAAATGACAGTGTCAGAGCGACAAAATGCTGCGACCTTCCTAGAACACACCACCGTCAAACCCTTCTTCTACCAGCAAGCGAACTTTAAATGCTTCTTCTGTAACGAAGTGTTTCCAGAGATAAAAGTAGTCTTGTGCCACACAAATCAACACATCACCCCAGACCGCCCCACCCTGCTAAAGAAGCATCTGAGAAAAGGAAAGCGGGTTATCAAGGTAGACATATCAGAATTGAAATGCAAGATTTGCGAGCAGAAGTACTCAGACTTGGACGATATTCGCAAGCATCTAAGCGTTGCTCATAAGAAAGACTTCAATTCAGCCGGTAACGGTTTGATGGCGTACAATCTCAGCACAACCGATGGTAAACTATCGTGCCATAAATGTAATAAATCCTTCAATTCCTTCTTTCTCCTGAACCGACATATGAATGTGCATTTCAACGTGGTCTGCGAGACTTGCGGGCTCGGATTCATATCACACCAAAGACTGATCAACCACAGAATCGTACATCAGAACGGCGTTCACCGTTGCGACAAGTGCTCAGAAGTATTCCAAACGAAACTGAAACTAAGGTATCACATCTACAAGAAACACGAAGTTGAAAACACGAAGAAAGTTAAGCCGTTGAAATGCCCTCACTGTTTTGAACGATTCGCGGAACATTACCGGAAAATGACGCATCTGAAGGACGTGCACGGAATTACGTTCACGTTTGAATGCCAATCCTGCAAAGCAGTGCTGCCGACTCGCCGCGCGTTGACGGAGCACACCACGAAACTACATACACAGAAAATACAGTGCAAAATCTGTGGGAAATGTTTTGGGACGAAGTCATTGCTGAAGATGCATATGAGGGGTCACACTGGCGAGCGGAATTTCTTCTGCAATATATGCCAGAAGGCGTATATGCACGAGAGGACGTTAAGACAGCATTTGCGGGTACACGGGGTGCAGACGCCTTGGGAGTTCTCTTGTACAGAATGCGGCAGTAGATTCGGCAACAGGAACGAGTTTAATAAACACATGAAGCAGTGGCATCCGCAGTGGCAGTTCAAAACAATAGTCAAGAATTTTTGAAACTGTTCATGTCACCTTATAGTTAAGTTGATTCACAGAAGAAAGGGACTATGAACGGTGGTTTCACAAGAGGGAGAGAGAAAGTATGAATGCCTGGTGTAAGTAAGCCTCAGTGCGAGTGAGAAAGCATGACCTTAGGCCGCTATTTATAATTCCTTTCTTCTGTTAGCCAGGTTATACTTAGGTGTATAATATCGCCAGCACATCAACCTACACATTAAAGGGATCAACTTATACTGGATTTTCTTATCAATTGCATAAAATCCAGTACAAGTTAGTATCTAAAATATTCCGTGCTTCGGTTCGACCGACAAGAACCTGCTGAAGGGCGATATTAAATACGCGTACCTACAAATAATCCAAATGTAAGTTATTTATAGTACTTAGAAATAAATAGAAATTGAATGATAACAAAAACACGTGCTTATTTTATTTATTGCATTTTAGCTAAAATGTGATAAAATATAACAAAATGCAAGTATAATAATATCAACAATGAATGATTTGATACATAAAAACAGGATTTGATTTGACAATAAAAATAATGTATTTGTTAAACTATTAGATTTTTAAATAGAATGCAATGGAGGCATGACTCTATCATCTATTTCCACTTTCCTCTCGTGCACTTTGAGGTGTCCCTTCAAAGTGCATTTTTGTGTGAAAGCGCGCCCGCACACTGGGCAAATAAACCTCTTATCATTCGTATGTATTCTCATATGTTCTCTTAAAGTCTTCTTCCGTTGATACGATTTCTGGCAAACCGAGCACGTGTGTATTCTCTCGCCATCGTGCTTTATCATGTGCATTTTCAATGCGTTTCGCGTGTAAAAAGCGAGGTCACATTTGTCGCACTTGTGATTCCTTTCGTTCAGATGGTCGCGTCTCACGTGACTGGATAGATGTCCGGGCGTGATGTAGCTTTGCGAACAGGCTTTGCATTTGTAGCGTTTTAGTTCTTCGTTGTGCACTTCGGCTAAATGTTTCTGTCGAGCGTAGAATGAAGGTAGAGATATATTGCAGCGTTTGCAAGCGTATCTCACTCCGGACTTATGTTCTTTCGAAACATGATTTTCGCGCTTAGTTACCCGATCGAATACTGCATCGCAATATCGACAGGGAAAACTGCCTATTTCGTGAGTTCTCATGTGACCTCTTAATCTAGGCTTAGACGCAAAAGCTTTACCACAATGTTCGCACACGTAATTTGGAAAGTGTATATTCATGTGAGTGTTTAAATTGACGAAATTTAAAAAGGTTTTTTTGCAAACCGGACAGTCTAACTGATCTTTTTCTAATTTAAACGGTAGATTATTCCATTTGTAATGTGTATTGTTTATCCTACTACAACTGTCTATGTGTTCTTTCAATTGTTCGTAGTTGTGAATGTCGGTAGTGCAAATTTTACACCGTAAGAGATTATCGTTTTTGAAAAACCGTTGTGAATTCGAGAACATCATCTTTTTGAAACCTATAAGTATGTTCGACTTACTGTGTTCGTTAACGTGGTTTTTTATATCGTCCAAGTTTGTTGACTTCTCTGGACATATTGCACAAGAAAACGTATTGTCTTTTTTTATTTTGAACGGGAACAGGCCGGCTGTTAGCATGTTTTCTGCCTCTTGTAAATGTTTTGTTTTCACTACCAGTTTTATTTCCTTTTTCACTATCTTTTTTCGTATTTTCTTCGGTTTGATGTCCTCTGATGGCGGCTCCTTCTTTATTGCTATGTCCTTCAGCACTGAAAAGGAATAAAATTCATTGAAAATATGAAAAAACTTGATACGCACCTATCAAACACTTTCTGAGATCTATAAATCTATCGGTATGGAAAGACATTTCCCGAGAAAATCCTAAAAAAAAATTCGGCTGGTCGATATGTAAAAAAAAAATTTGGGCCTCCCATATAAAATTAGAAATTACCAGTTGCTTGAGTTACTAAGGAAGGTCCAAATTTTTTTTCAATTTTTAGACCTATGAATTGGGGAAAGTTGTTCCTTATCTATCACCGACCGGTTCTGAGTTTTCGCTATCGGTCACTAACAACAAAGAGCGGAACCCGTAGCCACCATTCCTTAGAAAATTCAATTTCAATGCAATCTTATTCAATTAAAAAAAAAAACATTTATTTTCAGACAACTTAGTCCATAGATAGTGTTAGTAAACGTTTAGTAACAATTTTTCTTTTTAAAAGTTAACTTTTACGTCTACACTCAGTCGCAGTATTTTGATAATCACAAAGTATATGGGTCGTAGTTAAATAAATAAGTACTTAAGACTGTACTGAAATTGAATTTTCCAAGGAAGGGTGGGTACGCCCTTTGTTGCGGAAAGCATCGTTAAGTGAAATAAGGCAGACACACCTTTTGTCGCAAAACTGCGTATAGTTAAAAGAGAGAGTATTTTAATAAAATCTAACGTATTTATTGCAGCAAAATCCATCTACTAGTGTCAGGCCTGGCGCACTCCGCGGCGTAGGTATAGAGTTGCAAGTACGTGCGGCGACACCCCCGGGAAGATTAGTCAGTTGGTTGCCGCGCGCCGCACGTTACGCGCGCGCTCCGATGCCGTTCGCATTTCTTCACGAGATTTATTTTATTTTATCAATTCTGTATTAAGAAACTCAGCTTCCTACCTCATTCGTTAATTTCGTATGATAATGCAATTTTCATATTTTTTCTAATATTTGTGCTTTGATTTTCTTTCAATATCCTACGTTTAACAAAACATTTTATTTTTGTTTTACTTGGGTGTAGAAATGTACTCCAGTACACTTTTCGTAGGTACCTATTTTCATATAAATCTCGAAATTCGCATCCCTACAAAGCGTGCCGGCTGTGACCTTCAGAGGTGGTCTGCGGCAAATGAACTTTCGCGCGCAGCAATTCGGCTCATTTTTGCTTGCGCGCGCGATCAGTAGGCTAATATAAAAGTAGGTATTCAAAGCCGGCGCGAAGGAAATTGTACTTTATTATCGCGCATAAAGATTTATATTTGTTGAATTGCTATGGCGGAGTGCGTCTTCTGTACCTGTACTATTATGTATTCTGTGCTAGTGTAAAATGATGAATCGGTTTTAACACAAAAATCTGATGACTTAAAAAAACCTTTTATTTTGCGTCATGTTATTCGGTATTAAGGGCGCCACACACATGGGCCCGTATTCCTGGCGTATATGTAGCTATGACATTGTATCGTATCGGACCGTGTGAGACACCGCACACCGCGCGTGATTACGCGCACGCATACGCAGGCAGTGTGCGGCGGCCTCTCATACGATCCCATACAATACAACGTCATCTCTGCGCGCGTGATCACGCCGTGATTACGTGCGCGTCACGCACACGGGCCTGGTGTGTGGCGCCTCAAAACACGGCACTTCCCTTCCCATCCAGTTATTTAATGAGACTTCTGTCTCCTAGATATCCATTTAACTTTTGTATGAGAAACGTACATTCCACCTTACCCAATAATGAAACAAATACCAACCCATATTGTCTTCTTCATCATCAAATCCCGGATCAAAAGTGTCTGTGTAGTCTTCAATCGTCTCAGTCTTTACTTCTGGCTCTGAAAAACAAATTGAAAAAATAGGTAAGTTTTTCTGAAATTATGTCTTTGAAATGGTTTGAATTTTTTGTGACTTGTTTAACTATTGCTTCTTGAATAAAGTTTTTCTCATACTAGATAATTTAAAAGTATAGTATACCTACAGTGGTAAGAATTCCATCATGAAGACTAAAAAACAAATCCAAAACCTGTTACTTTCATAAGTGATTTTTAGAAGCTTTAATCAAACGAGAGTGGTCTGTTTTTATTTTTCATTTGTTCAACTATTGCTTCTTGAATAAAGATTTTCTCATACTACCTAGATAATTTTTTGGAGAAACTAATTTGAAAGATGGCATGCATGGTTTTAAAGCATTTAAAAATGTTTGAGGGTCTGTTAACTATTTTTAGTTGTATTTTTGTTTCTAGTATCTTTTTGAAAATTAAACCAAGCTAAATAGATTGATTTAACATCATAAAAATTCCTACATATGAAAATTCTTTAAAACTGTTGGAGTTGTTTCTGAAAAACTGATTATAATAAAAAAATAATTTCTCTACTAAATTCAATAAGAGTTTCTAGTGGACTATGAAACCTTAAAAATTAAATTACTCTTGTATTTAACAGCAGCTTCCAAGGTTTGCAGCGCCATCTCAACTTGTCTCTTAAATGTGATGGATTCCAGCAGTTTGGACGCACACAGATCACATATCACATTCTTTGTGTCACCGAGGTCCAGGATACTTATCTGGAATTATGAAGATAATTTGTTTGTGAAATGAAAAATTAAGAAGTACTAATTGATAAAAAATATAGTTGATAATTATCTACTACAATTACTTAAAATTACTAAGTTACAATGCAAATAAATAAATAAATAATAGTCAGGTTATTCTCAGACAAATTCTTGTTTATTAGGAGAAATACTTTTAGGTCTACAGAGTCATCAAATACTAAAATGAAGGAATTGGGTAAATATTGGTGCGACCTCCGAGACACTTAGCAGCTTGAGAATGTGGTCTGACCATGGATAAGTAGACAGTTTTCCAATAGAATTCCTATAAAAAGTTTCCGAGATTTTCTTATAGGATTCAGATTTATTGTACTTACATCGATAGAAAAACATTTGAGCAGCATTTCCATGTAGGTTTCGGTGGTTTCATCGTTCTTGATGCCGAGCAGCATACTGTGCACAGCGCCTTCTTGAAGACAAAGATTACAGACGCCCAAGAGAGGTAAAGGTTCCACCATTATTTGCGACTCCATTTTTATGAATGTGGCGACTAATTTAGGATGATAAACTAATTACATTATGAGTTTTAGAGCTCGTAAACACGCGAAAATATTATAGAAAATCTACAAAGAAAAAACAACCTTTTCCAATTTGATTGACAGTTTTATTTTTCTTGGATAAAAATGCTTGCCTCCAAATCAGAAATGGGAATTTTGAAAGACCTTACTGGTACTGCTACTCGATACTAGATGGCGTTGTACTTTGTTAGTGTTGCCAGACTACTTCATTGATTTTTTGCCAAAAAGAACAGTTATAAAAAATCGCTTTTGCTCACTTTTCAATGCTTTTCTATATTGACAACGGTCTGAATGTATCAAATACCAATTTCTGGAAGTAATAATAGAAAACATACAGACGTTGTTGGTGGAGCGATCGTGAAATTTTATATTATTTCCTGGCGCACAATAATAATCACATATATGATCAATTATTGTCTGGGCACACTCAGACACCCAATGAATTATAGTAGTATTGTAGGTGTATGTGATCTAGGTATAGAAGGTACGAAAAGGGATGATTCGTCACGAAATGGAACGTACAACCATCTTTTTTGGAACGGTCTGGCAACGCCGAATATGCCTGACAATGACAGTTTTTGTTTTCTTGGATAAAATTGCTTGCCTCCAAATCTGAAATGGGAACCTTAAAAGACTTTACTTTCGTAAAAGTACTGCTCTATTCGATACTAGATGGCGGTAAAATTTGTCCATGATAAGTTTGTGTATGTGTGGTTTCTACCAAACTGTCAGAATAATCTGCCAAAAAAAAAAAGGGTTTTTTTGTAGTGGTCGGTTTTTTCTTTTCAACTGAAAATGAAAATGATGAGTGAAATTATCCTAAATACCTTGTGGGTTTTATTTAGTTAGAGATTTGTAATTAGTATAACAATGGTTTCTTCAAATATCTGCCGCTGTTGCCTCTCTGAGGCTTGCTACAAAGACATTTCCAATGAATACATACACAGAGGGTTGAAAGAAGTTTACGCTGAAATGTTGTTGGATACCTTTTGCCTAAACGTGAGGAAATATACTGTTTTCATTATTTTTCCCCTTAATCTAACTCGCCGCCACTGTCCGATTTGAACTAACTGAAAGTATGACTGAAAGGTAATGTGAGGTAATAGTATGAGCGCGCATGGTGTCATAAAAACATACAAAGTTTTCATACATGTTACTCTGTTTTCTTTCCGAATAATGCATTTAGAGCCATATTTTTATATTAAAGTCTGCAATAGCATGCCCTTACCTTATAATTATTGGGAAAAAAAATATTAAAGTGATATAAAAAGCATTTATTATTCTTCTATGGAAAAAGATCCGTTGATCATCAAAAGTTAAAACAGCTTATTTATTTACTTACAGATCTCACACCAAAACTCTGACAGCCGTCTCATTTGTGAAGACTGCATCGTGAGGCTTCGAGACGCGGCCGCTTTCAAGAAACAAGTCATTCAAGTGGAGGAAATCATTACCAAAGGAATCACTAATGGAGGGTTAAAAAGTAAGTAAACCAGCCCCATGGTTTAGAATAGCCACACCCTATTTCTTTCCCATGGGTGTCATCATCATCATTGGCCTCATACGTCTGTGACAGACGATTTATTCAGTGTCTGAGGCAAGATTTTTCATGGTTGTTTATGCCGTTACGGGAGCGGCATGACTTTCCACACGCTCTACAAACGAAGGTGGAATTGGAGACTGACACATGCATGTTTAGATGTCGTTTTTGCCTTTTGTTTGCGAGACCAGCGAACCAGGCATTATCGTGAGCTTTACGCCCATGGGTGTCATAAGAAGCGACTAAGGGATTTGAGAGCTGATGTAAATTGAAAACTTTAATGTTGTAGGTAGGTAGTTTAAGAAATATAAAGAGGGTACCGTGTGGTTACCAATAAAATCAGTTGTTCTCTCTTTGGCGTTTGATTAAGACACTTAACCTCATTACATTTAATACATCAAATTCCAATTTTAATACACTGTATTATTGATTTTGTATTCAAATAGACTCTTTACCTGACTGCATTGGAAAGAGGGTTGTGTTTTTCAAGACTATGTATGTTAGTATGTAGGTGGGTATGTACATAACCAAGAAATTAGTTTTCACGGGCTACAGCCTAAACCGCTAAGCGGATGTAAGATGTTGTTAAATTCATCGCAGCAGGAAAAGTGACACGATCTATATTAAAAATTCATAAATTCAAGATGGCAGATTTTTATCGCAAACTACAACTTTGAAATTATTGCAGTCAGGTTTTTTCATTAACGTTATTTACAGATGATGACACTAAACCGCTAGATCAACCTGATGACTTTATTGACTACATAACTGGTGAGTTTGAGAATGACTCGACGGAATGCGATGATGAAGTGAAACATCCAATCAATGATGATGTAAACAATCAACGTTCCTATGATGATGATGATGATGATGGATTCAACTGGGGTGATAACAGCTTCACCGATGATTTTGATGGAGGTAACGTAATTTAATCTGTACAACTTGCGCAGATAAAGAATGGATCTCAAATTAACAACATTATTGTTTGCCTCTCACCATATTGTATGACATATGAGCAGGATGTCAACAATAATGTTGCCAATTCGGGATCCATTCTTTATCTCCACAAGTTATATTCGCTTCAATCATATCAAATCAAAAATCAAATTATACTTTTTTGTAGAAACGTAAAAACAAGTCTTAGGTAACTACTTTTTAAGCAACCTATAGACCTAGAGTGCCCCATTCTGTAACCTAAAGTTGCCTGAACCAAACCGCTAACCCAAATGTTAATCAACTTGTTAATCTTTTCACTCTTTCATTTATTCAATTTATTTCTTTACATAATTATTTCTTAATTTTCTTACAGAGAACACATTTATTTTAAAAGTTGACCCTGAAGACAATATTCCATTGCAACTGCTTCAAAAAAGTTGTACAAGTAAAAAAACTTCCTCTAATAACAGCACTAAGAGAGTAAAGAAAGGAAAAGCAGCTGCGAAAAATAAGAAAGGTAAGTGATTTAAAAGTTTATTAAGTTTATACAGGGTGTAAGCAAAAGTATAGTACCGTCATTCGAATAGGCCATATTTGACAGCTGTCAAAATCATGTTAATGCTATGACATAAGGTCTATTTTTCGTTGTTGACATGTTTCCTAGTATGGGTTTGACACCTGTCAAATATGGCCTAAACGAATGACGGTACTATAGTACTTTCCTTTAAACCACGCATTCTACAGGTATAATAAAGTATGATAAAAGTGATCAAGCATTAAAATATTTTTCAAAAACTTTTTATTAAACTATTCTACCCTACGACACAGCACACTACAGTACAGTCAATTACCGCTCGTACAACTTTGCACCGTTATTGCGCGCAACGGTAGCTGACTGTAACGACGCAGTATGTTGCGCTCAGAAATAGGGTTGAACAATTTTAATAAAAAGTTATGTATCAATTTACATTTTTTTTAACATGTTCAAGACAGTTAGTTATACCTGAATAGAACTTGTGGTTTAAAGGAAGATATTACTTTTTTCTAACACCCTGTATTTAATAATTTTTCCTCTACTATCTAAATATCAATGTAATAAATAATTGAGTACCCTATACTAATTCTAAATAATAGACAGACAGAGAGACCCATACATATGTGGACTGTTGTGGCTGCTATAGAATAGACTAGATAATTTTATGTTAACAAATATATATTTATTTATCTTTTCCAGAAATCAAAAAGAAGACTACCTCCGAGAAACGCATAAAAAAGCAGCCAGAAATGTCCGACAGAAAGCAGAACTCTTTGAATCTCGTCACAAACTCCAACATTTGCTTATTCGAGTCGTTAAAAACCAAATTCCGCTGCTTCTACTGCAAAAACAGCTACATTTCCATGAAGGATTTACGAGAACATAGTTCATCACATTCAGACGAGAAACGTTTAAAATATTCTATAAATAGACATATAGGCATGTCTTTCAAGTGTGCCGATATATCAAACCTCGCCTGCAAAATTTGTTCAGAATCTTTAAAGGACTTGTCAGATTTGCAAACACATTTGACGGAGAAACATGAAATCAAATTCTCTGGTGATGACAATGTGTTTGTCCAATACAGATTGGTGGATGGGTTTCAATGTGTTTTGTGCGATCAAGAGTTTCAAAGTTTTTACAAGCTGTCCGTTCATATGAATTCGCATTATAAATACCATGTTTGCGAGGTAAGTATTTGTTACATTATGCATAATCTAACCGTCTGGTGCCGGCTTAGAATAGCATGACCCCATATCTTTCCCGTGGGTGTCGTAAGAAGCGACTATGGGATTTGAAAGTTGATGTGTATTGCTATTATAGGCGACAGGCTGACAACCTGTCACTATGGTTTTTTTTTTTTTTTTTTTATTTATTATGGGCTTACTCTTGACCCCAATCTTACCCTAGAGCAGAGATGGGATCTACGGTGGAGCGAGCTTGCCCAGAAGATGCCTATTCACTCTAGACTTAAAGAGATTCAGGTTATATGCACTCGGAAATACAGACGCAGGCAGGGAATTCCATTCTTTAGCCGTGCGCATAATGAAAGATGATTTGAAGCGCTTAGTGCGTAATGTGGGTATATCAACTAAGAACGGATGGTAGCCGGCCGTGCGTCTGGATGTCCGATGGAAGAAAGGAGACGGTGGTATGAGCTCATGCAGCTCACGCGCACACTCTCCGAAGTACAATCTGTAGAAGACCGATAGGCAAGAAACCTTGCGGCGGTGAGCCAGGCTGTGAAGCTTGGTCGCCACCAGTTTTTTATCGCCTATTAATCTCTTGGCTCTGCGTTCCACCGAATCCAGTGCAGCAAGTTGGTATTTAGCCGAGCCATCCCAAAGGTGACAGCAGTACTCCATGCAAGATCGGACTTGAGCTTTATAAAGAGTTAGAAGCTGTTCAGGCGTGAAGTACCGCTTGACTTTATTCAGGACGCCCAACTTTCTAGCTGCAATTTGAGCCTTGGACTCGATCGTGGTGCCGAAGTTGAGGTCAGAGGACAACTCCATGCCAAGGAGTTGAAGAGTGTTGGTCACTGGAACAGATGTACCCCGAAAAGTAGGAGAAAAGGTGAAAGGACTCCTTTTTGCGGAGAAAAGACACGCCTGCGTTTTTGAAGCATTGAAGCTGACGAGATTGTCTTCGCCCCACTGGGAGACGTTACTTAACGTCAGGCTCGTACGCTCAATCATAGCCTTTCTCAATCTTTGGATTTCATCACCACCGGCTCCTGCGCTGGACAGATATTTCTCGGTGACAGTACTGTCATCTGCGTACCCAACAATTCCTGAAGATAGAAGGTCATTGATGTGCAGCAGGAAAAGCGTCGCGGAGAGTACAGACCCCTGAGGAACTCCGGCGTCAATAGCCTTGAGGTCAGAGGAGCAGCCGTCTATGACCACTCGGATCGACCGTTCACTCAGGAAGTCAGCCACCCAGCTACAGAAGCCAGTGGGTATGCCGTACGCTGGAAGCTTGCTCAACAGACTCGCATGCCACACCCTATCGAAGGCCTTTGAAATGTCCAGCGACACTGCTATTGCTTCGCCGTGGTTTTCAATGGCCTCGCCCCAGCAATGCGTTACGTACACTAGAAGATCTCCCGTGGAACGCCCTCGGCGGAAGCCATATTGACAATCACTGAGAAGATCATTGTCTTCGAGGTACGAAAGCAGTTTGCAGTTCAGAACTCTTTCCATAACCTTACAGAGTACGGAAGTGATGGCGATCGGTCGATAGTTGCTAGGGTCGGCACGGCTACCCTTCTTGGGCACAGGTTGCACATTGGCAAGCTTCCAAGATTTTGGTACAATTTTTGACACATTTGCATGGTGATACACAACAGTTTCTCAAACTTTGTCAGACGTGTTGTAAATGGCCGTTTTTTACAGTCTACCGTACACTTAACGTTTACTGCATTACTGCAGTGCCCCCTGGCAAATTTTTTGCATAATACCTATCTAAGAACATGCACTAATGAAATCCTAATCCACCACTGAAAACCGCATCAAAATCCGACCAGTGGTTTCGGAGATAATTGGCTACATATTTTTCACTAACGCACACACATTGTCTCACCCGCATATAGCGTCTAGTTTCGTTGTGGGTAATTAATTAAATGCGTCGCTAATATTGATTTCTTAAGTCCTAGGTTCAAATCCTGTCTACGATATAATTTTGAAAGTTCTCTAAAATTATACAGGTAACAGAAAGGGTATTTAACAAGCCGAAAGGAGGTCAAGGTACTCATGAAACTGAACAATTTTCCCTATGGAACATGGGTCGAAATATGAAAAAAAAATTTGGACCTCCCGTAGTAAATCAATCAGCTGATCGGCTATTTCGTATGGGGGATCCATTTTTGATATGTCGACCCATGTTCCATAGGTAAAGTTGTTCAGTTTCATGAGTACCTTGACCACCTTTCGGCTTGACCCCCTTTCCGTTACTCCCGGTATAGGTACAAGTGATTTAATATTTCTTACTTCATTGTAGGTGTGCGGCTCGTCCTTCATCAACCGTCTGAGTCTCAGAGTGCACGTTCAGATGCGTCACACGGAGCTGAAGTGCGCGCTCTGTACAGCGACGTTCAGCCACTCGTATTTGCGCGTCAAACATATGCGGAAGGTACAGTATTGTATACAATACGAGAAATATAACAAGAAACTCCTAATTAGTACCACTTTTGATACATTGATGGCGCTGTTAGTTTTCTAAAACGCGGTAACGACTTGTTCACTGAATTTACATAAGTTAGCCTTATAGTAAAGGTATCGCTATCTAATGCGAACAGTATCGTAGATGGTTCCGTGCTTCGGAGGGCACGTTCAGATGCGGCACACGGAGCTGAAGTGCGCGCTCTGTACAGCGACGTTCAGCCACTCGTATTTGCGCGTCAAACATATGCGAAAAGTACATTATCATAGATGGTTCCGTGCTTCGGAGGGCACGTTAAGAGAAATGCGCGCTCTGTACAGCGACGTTCAGCCACTCGTATTTGCGCGTGAAACATATGCGGAAGGTACAGTATCATAGATGGTTCCGTGCTTCGGAGTGCACGTTCAGATGCGTCACACGGAGCTGAAGTGCGCGCTCTGTACAGCGACGTTCAGCCATTCGTATTTGCGCGTCAAACATATGCGAAAGGTACAGTATTGTATATTATAAGTACTTCTATAGTACAGTCAGAAGTGTTTCCGCCGATCGCTATACAGGGTGTCCCGGTTATCGTGGTCCAAAGTAAAAATGTAGACTCTGGACATCCTGAGCTACCATAATAGCAAAAGTTCAATAATAATAATATTGAACAATTTTTTTGCTATTATGGTAGCTTAGGATTTCCAGAGTCAATTTTTTTTATTTTGACGACGATAACCGGGACACCCTTTAGATGGTTCCGTGCTTCAGAGTGCACGTTCAGATGCGTCACACGGAGCTGAAGTGCGCGCTCTGTACAGCGACGTTCAGCCACTCGTATTTGCGCGTCAAACATATGCGAAAGGTAAAGTATTGTATAGGATGGTATTTAACTGTACCTCAATTTATTCTCGTTTTTTCCAACAATTTTTGCCATTTTCCATCAAAAATACTGATGGTACACAAAAATATGCACAAATAATTATTTTTTAATGAGCTTTCATTTAATGACTGTTGTAAAATGTAAAACTAATAATGCACCTACTTTATCAAAGGATTGTTTATTAATTAAGTTTAGCTTCAAACAATGTTCTACAAAGTATATTTAAATCAAACATCAATTAAATCACAATGTAGTTTTATTTATTACAAATTATTACGTAATAAAGTGAAATGCTAATCTTAGAAGCTATTTTGTACTAATCAGTATTAATCAAAAATAAAACAAAATCATAACAAAAGTGTTTACTATTACAATGTTTTATTTGTCATTACACATAATGAATTCAGTTTTTTAGGATTTCGTACTAGAAACCTTTACTATTTCAGTCTGTCTATCTATATTCTACAATATGTATATGCTTCGCCCACATTAAGTTTTGGACCGATCGACATCAAATTTGGTGTGAAGATAGATCGTGTTGAAAAAATTGAATTAAATATTTTTTGAACCCCCTCCCATATACGTGAAAAGTAAGCGAAATACATTTTTTTTTGCTTTTAATATTGAGTAGGGTATCGTTGAATAGATCTTCTAAAACTGAGAAGAGGTTTTTTTGAAATAAAGTCTCTAAAATGTTTCTGTCTCGAGATATTTGCTTTTAATAGGGGCCATATTTTTGATCCATAATTTGTTCCAATTCCAACTGTGTCTTCTAAAGTATTAGTTACAAAAAATTTTAAAACAGTGTTAGTTCTCAACACGAAATAACTCAGAAAACCTGATAGTTTTTAAACGATGACTACGAAATCCTATTTTTGGGCCTGTCTGACAAGCTCTTAGGCGGTTTTTTATTATTATTGCGCTAATAAGTCGCGAGAAAGCAAGAGAGCAACGTGCCACAAGCGCGCGAATTGTTTTAGAAGTAATTATACAGTGTGAGTCTTGATAAAGTGTACATATCAAAATCAGGGAAACTGCATCCAAATTTATCGATGAAAAAAATATTAAAAAAAATAAAAAAAAATATTTGAATTTTTTATGATTTTTTTAAGATTTCGAATTGTACCTGTTGACCCCATTTAGGTAAATCGTCATAACTTTTAAACTAAGTGTGTTATCAGAGTGGAATAAATTTTGTGATGATTGCTAATAATAAGCCGTACTCATGAAGTAAAAATATCCCAGATAAATAACGTTGTTAATTTATAATTAATAGAAACTTGAAGAAAATTTTGTTTTTTTGTCATTCATTTTACTATTATATTACAATTTCTTAAAAAGTCACCCCGTAAACCCTACTTTTTTTTTATTTATGCTTATTCTACATGGCATTAGCTTTCTAAAATTAAAAATTGCACGTTTACAACTCAAATACAACAGTTTCTATGAGCCTTTATAAGTGTCCATGCGCCTGCGAGGCGTGTTGTTTTTTTACTTCACACCATTGTTTATCACAGGTAGAGACCTTTTTTTGTGAGTCATTAATTTGATTTAAGAATAATAAATGATTATGCAGAAAAATACTTATGTTTTAATCATTATCCAGTATTTAACTAAGTTAACTGGTTTTTAAACGCTGATTTAAGAAGTTGTAGTTGAGTTATAAACATGATTTTTACTTTTAGCAAGCTTATGCCATGTAGAATAAGTTTAAATGAAAAAAGTAGGGTTTACGGGGTGACTTTTAAGAAATTGTGAAATAATCGTAAAATTTATGACAAAAAAACAAGATTTTCTTCAAGTTTCTATTAATTATAAATTAACAACGTTATTTCTCTGGGATATTTTTACTTCATGAGTACTGCTTATTAATAGCAATCATCACAAAATTTATTCCACTCTGATAACACACTTAGTTTAAAAGTTATGAAGATTTATCTAAATGGGGTCAACAGGTACAATTCGAAATCTTAAAAAAATCATAAAAAATTCAATTTTTTTTTATTTTTCATCGATTTTCCCTGATTTTGATATGTACACTTTATCAAGACTCACACTGTATATAATAATTAATGCTTTTTCAGAAAAAATAAAGTACGAAAGACATTATTAGTTCTTCAATAATAATTATTTAAGTAACATAAACGTTGCACAAAACTGTTTAAAATATAGGTACGATTTTAAGATTCGTATTAGATATTTTGTGTATCAATTCGGAAAAAAATGTGTAACATTAGTATATTTTAGGCAAGAATAATATACCTACTGTAATAATAGAATATTTGCTGCGCGTGAGAATAAAAATGTGTTACGTATTGGTGCAAATTTGGAAAATGTTTGACGCAACACATTTTGATAACGGATTAGTTTAATTGAAGCAAAATAATTTTAAGTGTTTTAGAATAATATTTTAGAGGGAAGTACATATGTGTAGGATAAGATGTTTGATGGAAGGATTAATATTATCCTATTGTATATAATACTTAGAGAAATGTAACAAGAAACCACTGATTAGTACCACTTTTGCTACATAGATGACGCTGTTAGTTTTCTAAAACGCGGTAACGACTTGTTCACTGAATTTACATAAGTTAGCCTTATGGTAAAGGTATCGCTATCTAATGCGAACAGTGTCATAGATGGTTCCGTGCTTCGGAGGGCACGTTCAGATGCGGCACACGGAGCTGAAGTGCGCGCTCTGTACAGCGACGTTCAGCCACTCGTATTTGCGCGTCAAACATATGCGAAAGGTAAAGTATTGTATATAATATAATACTTATGAGAAAATGTAACAAGAAACCACTGATTAGTACCACTTTTTATACATAGATGGCGCTGTTAGTTTTCTAAAACGCGGTAACGACTTGTTCACTGAATTTACATAAGTTAGCCTTATAGTAATGGTATCGCTATCTAATGCGAACAGTATCATAGATGGTTCCGTGCTTCGGAGGGCACGTTCAGATGCGTCACACGGAGCTGAAGTGCGCGCTTTGTACAGCGACTTTCAGTCACTCGTATTTGCGCGTCAAACATATGCGGAAGGTAATATATTGTATACTGGGTTATTTTTTAGTCAGTGCGCAAACTTTGCAGGGTGTTTCTACTCGTGATTCTGAACAACTTTTATTATGGAACCACCTGCGAATTCGCAAAAAAAATTTGGGTGTTCCATAGAAAAATTCATACCTACTCGGCAAAAATGTATGGAACAGCCAAAAATGATTTTTTCACCTCACCAGCTTGAAAAGAACTATTTGGCTGCGAAAATTTAGTCGGCAAAGGTCGTCTTTAACCATCGTTCGAAATTCAAATCACATTTCTCAACTTGTTAAGAAAAGTAGTGGAGAAAAGTAATTTTTCACCTCACCTGCATGAAAAGAACTATTTGGCTGCGAAAATTTAGTCGGCAAAGGTCGTCTTTAACCATCGTTCGAAATTCAAATCACATTTCTCAACTTGTTGAGAAAAGTAGTGGAGAAAAGTAATTTGAATTTCGAACATCTAATTTAACACTAAAGATTTCAAAAACTAGTCGTAATAAAGGCGGCGATTTCAGAACGAAAACTTCTAAATATTGACATTTTGTAAAATTTCTGAACGCATCTTTGAAAATTTGTTTGGCGGGATTATTTATAGACTAAATTCTAGGCAGTATAGTCACACCCTTCGCCTAGCCATAAAGAACAAAACCTTAAAAACATAATTTTCTTACTGGTAGAGGTGAAAAGTTGTGTGTACCACACGAAAGCAAACACATTTACAACTCGTGCTTTTGAATCCCTCATTGAGCTCAGGATACTACTTTTGAATCACTCGCTACGCTCGTGATTCAATTTTAGTATCCTTCGCTACCTCGGGTTTCAAAATTAGCACTCGCAGCAAAAATCAACTTTGCTTTCTTGTTGAACAAATAACTATGAATTTCGAACATCTAATTTAACACTAAAGATTTCAAAAACTAGTCGTAATAAAGGCGGCGATTTCAAAACGAAAACTTCTAAATATTGTCATTATGTAAAATTTCTGAACGCATCTTTGAAAATTTGTTTGGCGGGATTATTTATAGACTAAATTCTAGGCAGTATAGTCACAGCCTAGACATAAAGAACAAAACCTTAAAAACATAATTTTCTTACTGGTAGAGGTGAAAAGTTGTGTGTACCACACGAAAGCAAACACATTTACAACTCGTGCTTTTGAATCCCTCATTGAGCTCAGGATACTACTTTTGAATCACTCGCTACGCTCGTGATTCAATTTTAGTATCCTTCGCTACCTCGGAATTCAAAATTAGCACTCGCAGCAAAAATCAACTTTGCTTTCTTGTTGAACAAATAACTATTAGATTTCGCAGGTGGCCTCATAGTAAAAGTTGTTCAGAATCAGGGGTACTCATCTCAGTTCTTGGATCGAAAGCTGAGATGTGGTATACGGGTACGCGACCCCGGCTTCCCAAGCTTCTACTGTCTTTGACTACCTTCCGGGCAGTAGTATCCTACTACCTGTATTCCTGTCCCAATCTCACCACATTCCTCCCCACTCCTATTCCTACTTTCCTATCTCTCCTAGATCCAACAAAAGCAGCTCCCTCCTGCTTAACAAACAAAGTCTGTTTCGGCGAGAATGGCAACCCAATGCAGATAGTGCGAACGGGCTTGGCGGACTCGGCGATTCAGCAAGGCAATGTGGATGGCCTAGGGCGACGGTAGAGGGCGCGTGTAGTTACTGTCGGCCAGACACAGCATCCGACCTTTCCTTCAGTTGTAACGGTTCTCCGTTCCATTGAACTGGGAGGAAGGAAAAAGCAGCTCCTCCTGCTTAACAAACAAAGTCTGTTTCGGCGAGAATGGCAACCCAATGCAGATAGTGCGAATGGGCTTGGCGGACTCGGCGATTCAGCGAGGCAAGGTGGATGGCCTAGGGCGACGGTAGAGGGCGCGGGTAGTTACTGTCGGCCAGACACTGCATCCGACCTCTCCTTCAGTCGTAGCGGTTCTCCGTTCCACTGAACCGGGGAGGGGAAGGACTAAGTGTGTGCGCTTGCGTTTGCGCGAACGTCTGCGCACCCTAATATATCCTGCGCAACTGACCGCTTCCGAATAATGGACTCCGATGACGCTAAGTCCTGCGGCGATGGGTTGAAGTAGAGAGGTCTAGCGTGGTGCAAGCTGGGCTTTGTCTGATTCCTGCACGCAGGCGGTCCCAGGGGTGTGAGTACACGCCGTGGTCGCTTTTGCATTGAAAAATCGGGACGACAATGCGAATTCGGCAGCACCTGGGATGACAAGAGCAGCCCTATTTAGGGAAGCACTGCTCTCCTCGCTTAGTCGAGGGGGCTAGAAAAGGTGCCTAAACAAATGCTCGTCCCTTCCTGGAAGGTGGTAGTAACCACGGCTGCCATCGCATCACTTAACACGTGGTCGACGCAACAAAAATAAAATAAATAACACACCATCTATAATGACATTTGGCGCATGGAACGTGAGAACGCTCATTGATAGAGATGGCAACGCCTGTCCTGAACGTAAAACCGCTATAGTAGCTCGGGAACTTCATCGCTATAACGTGGATGTGGCTGCACTCAGCGAAACACATCTTGCCGATGAAGGAGAACTAGTGGAAGATGGAGGGGGATACACTTTCTTCTGGAAAGGTACATCCGTATCTGAACCTCGACGTTCAGGGTAGGATTTGCCATCAAAAATCATTTAGTAAAGCGACTTGAAGAATGTCCTGTTCACATCTCGGACCGCGTTACCACACTGCGCCTTCACTTGGACAAAGACAACTACCTTAATGTTATCAGTGTCTATGCTCCAACGCTAGACAAGTCTGATGACATTAAGGACAAATTCTATGAGGAACTATCTCAATGCCTTGACAGCATAAACGCCAGAGAGCAGATACTATTGCTGGGCGATTTCAATGCTAGAGTTGGTCGGGACTATGAGGCTTGGCCTGGAGTTCTGGGACGACACGGAGTCGGCAACATGAACAGCAATGGTCAGTTGCTACTCAGTCTCTGTGCTCAATACGATCTAGCGATATCGAACACTATGTTCAGACTTGCCGCTAAGCACAAGACGACGTGGATGCACCCGCGATCCAAACACTGGCATTTGATCGATTATGCTATTATGCGGCAAAGAGACATCAGTCAAGTCCAAGTCACCCGCGTCATGCGCGGTGCTCACTGCTGGACTGACCACCGACTTATTGTCACAAAACTGCGACTCCGCCTTCGTCGACCTCGTAGATCCATGATAAAAAAGCCTGCGTCTTTGAACGTGGAGAGAAAAGTATGCTGAAACCTTAACCGAAAATCTGTTGCCTACAAATGAGACAGTTGATGTCAATGTTGCTTGGCGAAATTTGTCATGTCATCTCATAGAAGCCGCTACCGCTACTTTAGGTACAAAAGACCGGCGTAGTGAAGATTGGTTCGATGACAGTGACGAAGTTCTCAAGGCAGCATTCGACAAACATCGAGAGCTCCTGCGACAGCATCATCGGAGAGGTGGAAGTGTAGCGGCAGTCAAAGAAAGTGACCAAGAATTACGTAGGCTGTCTCGGCAAATAAAAGACAAGTGGTGGCAGGAAAAAGCTTGTCAGATGCAGTGGCTTGCCGATACAAACCAGCTTGGGGAGTTCTACTGCGAGGTGCGTAAACTGACAGGTACGCCCCATAGAGCAAAAGTGCCTTTGAGGTCTCTGGATGGCTCGCAACTCTTGACCAACAAAGAGGATGTGCTCAAACGGTGGGCTGAACATTTTAACGATCTGCTTAACGTAGATCGATCAGCTAACCTGCATCACATCAGTTTATTACCTCAACTCCCCCCTAGCCACCGAGCTGGACGAGCCCCTGTCGTGTGATGAGGTTGTTACTGCCATCAGACAGCAGCATAATAAACGGGCGGTTGGCATTGACCTTATACCAGGCGAAATACTTAAATATGGCGGTGCGGAGCTGCACTCGATGGTATGGAAACTTTTTGTTCGAATGTGGGAGGAGGAGCGAGTCCCGGACGATTTTAAAGTGTCTCGCATTAATGCCCTCTACAAGAACAAAGGTGACCGTTCTAACTGCAACTCGTACCGCGGTATTTCGTTATTATCGGTCCCCGGAAAGGCCTTTGCAAGAGTCCTATTAAACCGCTTGAAGGACTTATCAGAAAAGATTCTGCCCGAAACCCAGTTTGGCTTCCGACCTGACCGAGGCACATGTGAAGCTATTTTCTCGGTACGTCAACTGCAGGAAAAAAGCAGAGAACAAGGTCGTCAGTTGTACCTCTGCTTTGTTGACCTGGAGAAAGCGTTCGACAGTGTGCCTCGTGAGGCTCTCTGGATGGTGCTAGGAAAACTGGGGTGCACGGAGAAGTTTGTGCGCCTCCTGAGACTCCTGCATGACAATATGCAGTGCTGCGTCTCTGTAGACGGTGAACAGTCTGATTTTTTCCCCGTCACCTGTGGGGTGAAACATCGGTGCGTTCTAGCGCCCACACTGTTCGCCTTATACTTTGCGGTAGTAGTCAAGGAGGTCCTAAATACTGTCTCCGAAGGAGTCCGCATCCGCTTCCGCACTGATGGCAGTCTTTTCAATTTGGCTAGACTTAAGGCGCGCACCAAAGTCTCGCATGCACTTATTACTGAAATTATGTATGCCGATGACTTGTGCTTTCTTGCAGAATCCCCAGAAGGCCTACAACAACTGCTGACCGTTTTTCACCAAGCATGCTGCAAATTCGGCCTTAAGATTAGTGTTTGATTCCGAAGCTGATCTTAGCGCAGTGGAAGCAAATTAAAGTTATCTTAAAATCTAAAACTAAATGGTCGATCAGCCTCGGAACAACATTTGACTACGATTCGTAGTGCTCTTTACTATAGCTAAATAAAATAAATTTAATGAGAGAATTCTGCTCCGGAAAGTTTCCGGCCGAGAAATTCTTGTTTCCAAAATCTACTTAAACAGGGCCCAGCAACGAATTGCTTACCGAGCGAACGATGACGCCGTCGTTTCCTTGTAAGTCTAGTTTTTGACAGGAAAAATAGGTATCAGGTTTGAGGAAGACTTTTGGATTGGGACTTAGGTACTAGACTTACTGCACCCGGGCACCAGCTCGTGTGGCACTCCGTCCCTCCGACAGTTTTGGCTTCACCTCAGTTCATCACTCCACCCTTCACCAGTTCACAGTTCGACATCAACAATGTTTTCAACACAAAACAACTAAAGATTCCTCTCCGAATGAGGAATCGGCCCCGTTGGCCCCAATCAAGAAAACAATCAAAAATATATGGCTATCGGCAGCCGCGACGCGAGCGACGACTCAAAGTGAGGTTATGTTACCGGCGACCACGTTGGCCTCAATCAAAGGCCGGAACCAAAAATCACTTGGTTCACTTCCCCACCGAACAGGGAAAACCACACGAGAAAACCGAAAGCACACTAAATTACTTATTTATAATTAAACTTCGCATCCACGATGCGGGCGACGGCAGAGGACGTGACAAGAAGACAGAGCAGTGTTGCCAGCACCGCGCGCCCATTTTATACGAAAACTAAACATTCACCCGCCCCGGACCGACCCATCGGTCCGCTCTATGCATGGCAGGCGTGATAATGTAGCTACTGCTCGCTTAAGGACTGAATCCCCCACCTGAACTTCTGCAACTCGAGGAGTGCCATCACTACCCGGAAACAGGTTGAGAATGCGCCCCCGGCGCCAACGCAGTGGCGGTAGGTTGGCATCCTTAACCAGAACGAGATCCCCAATGCAGGGGGGTTCAGTCCTGTCCGTCCACTTAAGGCGTTGCTGCAGAATGTGCAAGTACTCAAGCGACCAACGCTTCCAAAAGTTTTGAGTCATTTGCTGCAACAACTGATAACGCGACAAACGATTGCTATTCACCTCCGTATAGGGATATTCCGGCAAGGCGTTAAGTGGGCGGCCAATTAAGAAATGCCCTGGCGTCAGGGCCTCTAAATCATTTGGGTCTGAGCTGAGCGGACACAAAGGACGCGAATTGAGTACAGCCTCAATTTTACAAAACACGGTCGCCAGCTCCTCGAAAGTCAAAATTGTTAACCCTACAACGCGCAACAAATGCGTCTTAGCGGACTTTACAACCGCTTCAAAAATACCACCCCAGTGAGGGCACGCTGGTGGATCGAACACCCAGGTAATGCCCTGACGGGAGAGGCCCGTGTTGATGGCTTCTTCGTTCTCCCTTAAGAACGTTACAATTTCCTTCATACACCGATCAGCACCCTTAAAGTTGGTACCACAATCCGACCTGATCAGCGCTGGTCGCCCTCGTCGCGACGTAAATCTCTCCAGCGCTGCCAAAAAGCCTCCGTAGATAGGTCGGCCACGAGCTCCAAGTGGACGGCCTTGGTGGCTAGGCACACGAACACGCACAAGTACGCCTTGATAGACTTTGCGTTCCGTAGGCGTGATGCCTTTACCATGAAAGGGCCTGCAAAATCCGTTCCCACACCTGCAAACGTCCAGGCCTCCGTCACCCGGTCCGGTGGACGATCTCCCATCTGTGGCTGCATTGTGGCTGCCTTCAAGCGGTAACAAGGCAAGCACCTAAACACAACGCTACGTACCGTTCGTCGTCCCGATAAGATCCAGAACTCGCGCTGTAGGATGGCCAATAGCGCATTACAGCCCGCGTGCGAGTTTTTCTCATGACGATCCCTGACTAAGAGCTCAACTACGGGTCCCCTTTTGGAAGTAACAGTGGATGCCGAGCCGAAAAGGGCAGGCTAGCGTTCCGAAGTCTGCCTCCAACCCTGAGCATACCTTGCTCATCCAGGAATGGGTTGAGGCGCACAATTCCTCCCTTCAGCTTTCCACGTCCATCCCTGAGCAGCCTGACCTCCTCTTCAAAATGTTCCGCCTGGACGACTCTAACCAATGAGCATAGAGCCGCATTCCGCTCCGCAGGCGAGAGGACAGGTGTAAAGTTCCGTTCTGCTTGAGGCTTCCTGCAGTTGTTCACGAACCGCTTGATCCAACCTGTCACCCCAAGAAGTTTGTCGAGGAGCTATACCGTTCCAGCAAGAAAGCTGGGTTAGGCTTCGGTACGAGTTGCCCCACGTTCACTCGCAAACCTCGATCAGGTGGCCCAAGCGGCGCCCTGCACTCGTTGAATGGCCATTCCTGCGGCGACTCAGTCAGCCATTGAGGTCCCCACCACAGTGGGTGACTCACCAAATCAGGTGCCCTGCACCCGCGCGAAGCGCAGTCCGCTGGGTTCCATTCTCCCGGTACGTGCCTCCACACTAACGGAGTTTCCGACCCCGTAATCTGTGACACCCGATTTGCCACGAAAACCTCAAGTGTATGTACCGACGTCTGCAACCAGCACAGAACTATCCGACTGTCAGTCCACGCGTACACCGTTTCATCCAAGTTGATGGTACCACGCAGATTGCAGGTTACATGATTTAGCAAGCGCGCTAGAAGAGCTGCCCTGCCAATTCCAATTTGGGGATGGTCCATCTAGTTCTGACTGGTGCCACCTTACTTTTGGCCATAACCAGACGCACGTGCACAGTTCCCGTTGAACTTGCTGTCCGAAGGTATACAGCTGCCGCGTACCCTCGCTCCGAGGCGTCACAAAACCCATGTAGGGTAGCCTTACATCCCACCGATGGGACTAACTTGCGGGGTATCGCGATGTGCACAATCCCTGGTAAGGTGGTCACAAACTTGAGCCAATCCTTCAACAACTCTCCGGAGAGTTGGTCGTCCCATCCTAAGTTGGCTAGCCACAACCTTTGTAAAAGCACTTCGCCATGAACGTAACCGGGGCGATCCATCCGCTAGGATCGAACGTTCTAGCGATTGTCGACAGTACCGACCGCTTAGTCCAAGTTTTCTCCAAAGGTCGGGCTCGATCTTGTACGTGAATACGTCATGCGTTGGCCTATATTGCACCCCGAGGATGCCCAACGTGTTTGGATTGTCCGGGTTCTCAAAGAGGTGCGGGTCCTGATGGAACTCGCCTGGCAAACCGGCCAGGAGCTCTGGGCAACTGGACAACCATTTCCGCAACTCGTAACCTCCTGAACCCATGATCGCGATCAACTCGTCTCGTAGAATTAGCGCCTGCTCCACGCTATCAGCACCCGTGCAGATATCGTCCACGTAGACGTCGCGATCCAGTACTGCTGCGGCTCGAGGATATCTTACCCTTTCCTGTGCGGCCAACTCGCAGCGTACGTACTGCCAAATACGGACTTGGCTTAAGTCCATACGTCACCGTGTTAAGTTCGTATGTGACCATCGGCTCATCTGGGCTCTCACGCCACAAAATCAGCTGATACCGACGGTCATCCGGATGTATCATGGTTTGGCGAAACATCATTTTGACGTCTGCGACGAACGCTACCTGGTGTAACCGAAAGTCTGTGAGAATGTCCACAATGTCCCGGTTCAATTTAGGACCCGCGTGCAAACATTGGTTCACAGACACACCATTCGAGGTAGGAGCAGAACCGTCAAACACCACCCGTATTTTCGCCTCAGGTGACTTCAAGACAGCCAGGTGTGGAATGTAATAATGCTCGACACACCTCCAATCCAGGCTGGACACCGACATGTGGCCCAATTGAATATATTCCCGCATGAATTCTATATACTTCTGCCGAAGTGCTGGGTCTCGCCTCATCTTCCGCTCCATTCCGAGTAGTCTCCGTTCCGCGAGCTGTCGCGAACTACCTAAAGCGGGGCGGTTTGGGAGAAAAGGTAGCCTGGTCACGAATCTGCCTGACGGGCATCTCGCAGTGTTGTATTGATAGAACAACTCGCACTCGTCATCCTCTGGCTTCCGTCTGTCCGCCGTGGGCGGCTCTTCAGACTCCCAAAACCTCTGCAGCACCTCTGACAGCACACTACCATAGAGGACCGGATCCCCTTCTGGTAGGTCCTGAGGTCTCCAAACTGGGCCGAAAACAACATACCCCCCTGTGGTATCTACGGCCACCAAACCAGTTTCCTGGAGTACCTTCTTCCTACCGCACCATAATCTCCCGAGGACGTCTGACCCGAGAAGTACGTCCACCGTACCAGGAGTATCAAAATCAGGATCAGCTAACTCCAACCCTGTGGTTAACCCTCTTACCGTTGGTGGTAACCTAACCTGAGGAGTTTCCCAACCACTTCATCTAGCACCACGGCTGAGACTTGATAGCTGACCCTGTACATGTGCTACCTAATGTGAACTCAAAGTTCGTCTGACCCCGAATGTCAGGCACATTTAGGCCCCCGATGCCTACAGCTTCATCCTCACTTGGCCGTACATTTAGGCCTAGCCTACTCACCAGCTTACTCGATACAATACATCCCTGAGCCCCTGTATCCAGTAGGGCTCTTACTTGAATGGTCCGGCCACCGTATCCCCATACCCAAATCTTAGCCGTTGGCAAAAGTACCGTGATTGGACGGGAGCCGAAGCTGATGAGTAGGCGGCGATTACCTAGCGGGAATCTAAACGCGGTGAGGCCGCGTCCCGCGGGGTATCCTCACTACCCAAACCTGTGTATGGGTCCCACTCCTGCTGGTAGGGAGGTCTGCCCATAAAGGCCATGGCTGGAGTTCTATAGTACCCCGACGGCAAACGTCCGTACCGAGGTTGCGCCTGTAGCCGCGGGTACTCAGGCATAGGCGGAGGCATGCGTGGGTCTTGAGACCCAACCAGGTGGCTCAAGCCCGCAGAATACTGCATGTACCCTGGTGGCTGCCTAGTGCCCCTGACACCCGCCCGTTGAATCCCGTACCTGGGATGGGTGTCCTTGGCCACGTTCCTGTGCCGCTCTTCCCCAATCCGGCACCTGCTGCCGTGGTGGAGATCGTCCCCACGTCCTTGGGTAAGTGGGCTCCGTCTGTTGACGTTCCCCTGCCTGTCCCTGTGACCGATGCGGAGGTGGGCTCCTCCTTGGAGGGTGGGAGCGTTGCTCCCTCCTTGGTGGGCAGGCTCCTTCGCTGATCCGATCCAGCGCTGCCCCGGCGCCTCCGGAGCGATTCATGCAGAGCAGCGGATGGTGTGCACCCTGGCAGTACCTACAGTTGGTGCTTGAAGGGCACTCGCACCTGATGCGGCCCCAGGCACCGAAAACACCAACGCCTCTGCTGTGCCACACCCCGTCTCCTCTGAATCCGCTGCGCAGCAAACTCCTGACACGCCGTTACCCTGTGGCCTGTCTCCTGCAGTAGGCACACCCTGATTCCAATGCGATATTGTACCGCTTGGGTTGCCCACTGTTGCCTCCTCGCGCCGGTGCACCCGGCCGTTCCGGGTGGCGAGGGGCAGAGGTCTCCTTGCGAGGGGCTTCACCAGCCTGGACGTCCACTCGCCTGCTTTCGGCCTCGAGGAACGACGTCAGATCCTCGTAGGTCGGGAGGTGGTCCGAGGACTTGCCCCCATGTAGCTGCTCGAATCGAGCGACCATTTCGCTCGGCAGGCGGCGAAGCACTGTGTGGACCAAGATATAACCGTAGCCCGCCACTGGCAAACCCTGTCGCTCCAGTGCGCTGACCGCGACGCTGACTGGGTGGAAGATTTTCTCGCGGAGGTCCGTACCTCGCGTTATGGTTGGTATTGACAGCCACTGGTCTAACAGCCTGTCTACAATCAGGCGCTTGTTTCGATACCGGTCGGTAAGGATCTTCCACGCCACCTCATAATTGCTATCCGAGACAGCCAAATGCGTCAGCAATTCATGAGGCTCTCCATGTAGCCTGGACATCAGCTGAGCCATCTTGTACGCCGGCGTTATGTCCGTCCGTGTGTGGACCACACTGCTATACAGGTCCTCAAATGCCGGCCAGTCGGCGTAATCGCCTGCAAAGACTGGAACCGTAACAGGCGGAAGTGGCACCTGTAATCCTTGTCCCACTTTACCACGGAATGGCTTTTCCTTTCCGTCACGTCGCCTAGATATGTCCGCAGCTGCCTGCGCAATGTCCTGTGCCAGCTCCAAGCACTGGCTTACATCGCCCTCAACCAGCTCCTTATCTTCAGGGTTAGGAGCTTCCTCAAGGAGCATGAGGCACTCTGTGAGGTGTTCCGACACAACCCGAACCCGTTCATCTGCCTGTAGTGCACTTTTCAAGAGCGCGTCCTCCCGGTCCTCGCGGCCGATCATTGCCGCTGTGGTAGTAAACCACCTTAATTCTGTCTTTATAGCAGCCTTATACCTGGCGATCGAGGAGCCATGGTACCAACTTTTACACACTCGACTTAATAAAACGAAAACCAATAAACAAATACCACAAAATAAATGTTAGTTGACTGGCCTAGACCTTACCGATAAGGTACCGTTCACTAGGTAAACAATACAGTCACAAAAAAAACCGAAACAATATTTTCCAAAATTAATAAAATATGTGGGTAATATAAAAAACACGCTTAATACTAAATTACGGCTAACTATGTTGCAATAAAGCAACCACGCTCTGCTACCAAAAAATGTTTGATTCCGAAGCTGATCTTAGCGCAGTGGAAGCAAATTAAAGTTATCTTAAAATCTAAAACTAAATGGTCGATCAGCCTCGGAACAACATTTGACTACGATTCGTAGTGCTCTTTACTATAGCTAAATAAAATAAATTTAATGAGAGAATTCTGCTCCGGAAAGTTTCCGGCCGAGAAATTCTTGTTTCCAAAATCTACTTAAACAGGGCCCAGCAACGAATTGCTTACCGAGCGAACGATGACGCCGTCGTTTCCTTGTAAGTCTAGTTTTTGACAGGAAAAATAGGTATCAGGTTTGAGGAAGACTTTTGGATTGGGACTTAGGTACTAGACTTACTGCACCCGGGCACCAGCTCGTGTGGCACTCCGTCCCTCCGACAGTTTTGGCTTCACCTCAGTTCATCACTCCACCATTCACCAGTTCACAGTTCGACATCAACAATGTTTTCAACACAAAAACAACTAAAGATTCCTCTCCGAATGAGGAATCGGCCCCGTTGGCCCCCAATCAAGAAAACAATCAAAAAATATATGGCTATCGGCAGCCGCGACGCGAGCGACGACTCAAAGTGAGGTTATGTTACCGGCGACCACGTTGGCCTCAATCAAAAAGCCGGAACCAAAAATCACTTGGTTCACTTCCCCACCGAACAGGGAAAACCACACGAGAAAACCGAAAGCACACTAAATTACTTATTTATAATTAAACTTCGCATCCACGATGCGGGCGACGGCAGAGGACGTGACAAGAAGACAGAGCAGTGTTGCCAGCACCGCGCGCCCATTTTATACGAAAACTAAACAATTAGTGTCAAAAAGACGGAAGTGATGTCCTTGGATACACAAGGTCGTGAGACACTGACAATTAAGCTTGGTGAAGATATGTTGAAACAGGTTGACAAGTTCCGATATCTGGGGAACACTATTACAGCTAAGTGTGACCTTGATGCTGAGATCAATAGCAGAATCAGTGCTGCAGCTGCAGCATTTGGGAAGCTGCGTTCCAAGGTTTTCTGCTCGCACGACCTTAAACTAGCCACAAAAATATCTGTATATATGGCGATTGTGCTGCCAAACCTTCTGTACTCTTCCGAGACCTGGTGTGTGTATCGTCACCACATACGCACTTTGGATCGATTCCACCTCAAATGCCTTCGCACCATCATGAAGATCAGATGGTCCGACCGAGTGCGAAACACCGAAGTTCTAAGACGAGCCAATGTTGGTGGCATTGAAGCCTACTTAATGCGTCGACAGCTTCGGTGGTGCGGTCACGTATCCCGGATGGCGGATGAGCGAGTGGCAAAGCGCATCTTCTATTCTGAGCTAGAGGAGGGCAAGCGAAAGCATGGCGGTCAACTCCTCCGATTTAAAGATGTTCAGAAGAGACACATGAAAAGATGCAATATCGAACCCTCTCAATTTGAGGTTTTGGCAGCACAACGGCCAGAATGGCGCGGTCTTGTAAAGAGGCGAATCCGCGACTTCGAGGAGCAGCGTAAAGCAGACCTTGACGCTAAACGCGATGAACTGAAGGCCCGTCCTCCCGCTGCCATTAACTACAATTATATCAATGGCAAACTCACGTGCCCACACTGTGCACGGGAGTTTACTGCCAAAATAGGCTACAATAGCCACCTACGAGCGCATCAGCGCCGTCTTGATTAGGAGTAGAAGTGGTCGCCATGGCCGAAACCGGCCGGAAAGATCATCATCATCATGTTCAGAATCACGAGTAGAAACATCCTGCAAAGTTTGCGCACTGACTAAAAAATAACCCTGTATAATACTTAAGAGAAATGTAACAAGAAACCACTGATTAGTACCACCGTTGATACATAGATGGCGCTGTTAGTTTTCTAAAACGCGGTAACGACTTGTTCACTGAATTTACATAAGTTAGCCTTATATCGAAGTGTTTCCGCCGATCGCTATTTAATGCGCAAGGTACAGTATCATAGATGGTTCCGTGCTTCGGAGGGCACGTTCAGATGCGGCACACGGAGCTGAAGTGCGCGCTCTGTACAGCGACGTTCAGCCACTCGTATTTGCGCGTCAAACATATGCGAAAGGTACAGTATTGTATATAATACGAGAAATGTAACAAGAAACCACTGATTAGTACCACTGTTGATACATAGATGGCGCTGTTAGTTTTCTAAAACGCGGTAACGACTTGTTCACTGAATTTACATAAGTTAGCCTTATAGTACAGTGAAACGCGGTATCGAAGTGTTTCCGCTGACGCTATCTTGTCGCTATCTAATGCGAAAGATACAGTAGTGTTGCCGAACTATCGATAGTTTTCATTCTTTAAGGCCTATACAATCGATTGTATCGATAGTTCAAAATGAAGCAATACTATCGACAAGGTGCAATACTAAACTATCGATAGTTCAGATATTATCGATAGTTTTGGCCAATCGATAGTCCAATAACTATCGATAGTATCGATACTTTAAAGGTGCAATACTATCGATAAACAATCGATAGTTGAACTATAGTGAAAACTATCGATTGTCTATCGTTTTACAATCGATAGTCGACTATCGAGCGGCAACACTAAGGTACAGTATCATAGATGGTTCCGTGCTTCGGAGGGCACGTTCAGATGCGTCACACGGAGCTGAAGTGCGCGCTCTGTACAGCAACGTTCAGCCACTCGTATTTGCGTGTCAAACATATGCGGAAGGTAATACCGGGATGAAAAAAAATATAAGACCTCCCATACAAATCGACTCGGTCGGCTGGTAGGTACATTTTGTAGAGTAGGTCCAATTTTTTTTTTCATATTTCGATCCATGTTCCATGGGGAATGGGTTCCAGTTTCATAAGTACCTTGACCTACTTTCGGCTTGTTACTCCCTGTATATCACTAGTTGGTGTACCGAGCTCGCTTTTAGTTGATTCTAAAAAAATGGTGCGAACGATTTTTGGCGAATGAAACCTAGCTAGATTGATTTATCGCCCCAGAAACCAACATACGAAAATTCGTGAAAATCATTGGAATCATTTCCGAGATCCCGATTAGTACATTTCTTGCTCGTTTATGAGAGATCTGAAGAGTTATCCCTATGCCAATTCGCAGCCGAGACGAAACATTTTCTGGCACGGTAACTCTTTTGACTAAATCTAACCTCCATATTCATTTTCTGGTTGTAATAAATAAATAATAATGCATTTAAAAAAAGATAGATTTTGGGGTGGGTGGGGTCTACCTCCTAGCGGTCCACCCCGGGCAACGTCCTCACAATACGTGTTGGCGGCTGAAGATCCCAAAAGCGGTGGTAGGCCATGAAAGGGGCCGCCTGGCTCGCGACCACCATCCCGCCGGAGTCCGGCGCCAAACAGCCTAGCTGTGTTCCGTCGGTGTGCGGGACTGCCAGTGCCATTGGGGGGTAGCAATGTAGTCAGTTGCGCTGCCGGAACCGGTCTTTGTCTTTAGGTGATGCTGTATCCGGTAACTCGTTTTGGAGGGTAGCGGGATCCGAGGCACGGTCTTAGCCGTTGGCCGACCGCAGTCAGTAGGGGGCCCGACTTGCGCGCTAGCCACGCGCAAAGGCTGCCCCGCCAACTGTGAAAAATCCCGGTATACTCCACCGTGCCAGTTGGCGGCTGGATGGGAGGACCCGGTGGAGTGTTATCGGGGGCTCGGGCGTCCCCGCAGTCTCCAAGCGAGTTCCTCTCTGATCAGTTGAACCGAAAGGTACGAGTAGGGTTTCTAAGCAGCGCCTCGACTATCTTTTCTTTCCCCCACAAAAACTCTTTTAAAAACATGAAAAAGCTAAAAAAGAAGAAAAAGTTTGACCAACGGCAACACTTCCTCCCACTCAAAGTGCACCTCACGAACATCCGAGGTCTACACACAAACCTAGACCCGGTCCATCACCACCTGGAGACCGAGAAGCCGCACTTATTCTTCTTAACGGAGACGCAGATAGCAACACCGTTGGACGTGGCATACCTCAACTACCCTGGTTACACTCTTGAGCACAAGTTTAAGAAGCGTGCAGGGGTCTGTGTGTATGTTCGCGATGACGTTTGCTGTAAGCGTCTCCGTGGCTTTGAGAATTCAGGGTTTCCCGTGCTGTGGCTTTTGGTTGACACTGGAGTAGAAAACTCTCTACGCCAGTGTTTATCGTTCGCACAGCGGAGATCAGGAGACGACTAGACTCATGGAGTACCTCTCTGAGACGGCAGACACAGCAATTCAGCGATATCCAACAGCAGAGCTTGTTTTTCTGGGGGACTTCAATGCTCACCATAAAGAGTGGCTGTTCCCATACCAGAAAACTGACCATGCTGGGCGAGAGGCGCGTAAACTAGCATTGGCGCTAGATCTCACCCAGCTGGTGGAACAAGCGACGCGAATACCAGATATCACAGACCACACACCCAATTGCCTGGACCTTCTGCTGACAACTGATCCGCACAGACATTCGGTTTCGGTCTCGGCTCCGCTGGGATCATCCGACCACTGTGTGGTGAAATCCGTGTCCATCTGCTCTCCTCCGGATTACACCCTAGGGGCACGAGGAGAGTATGGCGATACGAGTCAGCAGACTGGGACGAGATGCGTGCTTTCTTTGCTTCATACCCGTGGCGGCAAATGTGTTTCTCTTCGGAAGACCCTCATACGTCGCTGATGCGATCACAGCTGTAATCCGGCAGGGAATGGAATATTTCATTCCTTTCTCCGATATCCCGCTCGGTTATAAAGCCCAACCTTGGTTCAATGCGGACTGTGCTCGAGCTGAGGCTCGTAAACAGTCCGCTTAAGCTTGGGTAAAAGCTCGTGATCGAAAAGTGCGAGCGAGAAGAGTGCGAGCAAAGAAGAGAGCATATAATGCCGCCGCCAGGTATTGCAAACGGGTACTACGAAAAGCTAGGTTCGACCATATTAGCCGTATTGGGGCAAAGCTTGCATCATACCCACCGGGTAGTAAGCAGTTCTGGTCCCTTTCGAAATCAGTCGAATCCAACTTCTGCCGTCCCTCACTACCTCCAATGCAGAAACCTGATGGGTCGCTTGCCCACACCGCGGCAGAGAAAGCAAATTTATTTGCCGATCTGTTTGCGAGCAACTCTCGTATAGACGCTGGCTCGAAATATCCACCCACCTTACCTCACTGTGATTCTTTGATGTCTGAGGTCACAGTGCACAATAAAGAGGTCCGTAGAGCCCTTCGCAGTCTGGACGTGAACAAGGCCAGTGGTCCTGATGGCATACCAGCAAGATTGTTGAGGTATTGTGCGCCTGAGTTGTCTCCTGTACTGACACGCTTGTACCGCCTCTCTCGTGTCAAAATTGTACCAAAATCTTGGAAGCTTGCCAATGTGCAACCTGTGCCCAAGAAGGGTAGCCGTGCCGACCCTAGCAACTATCGACCGATCGCCATCACTTCCGTACTCTGTAAGGTTATGGAAAGAGTTCTGAACTGCAAACTGCTTTCGTACCTCGAAGACAATGATCTTCTCAGTGATTGTCAATATGGCTTCCGCCGAGGGCGTTCCACGGGAGATCTTCTAGTGTACGTAACGCATTGCTGGGGCGAGGCCATTGAAAACCACGGCGAAGCAATAGCAGTGTCGCTGGACATTTCAAAGGCCTTCGATAGGGTGTGGCATGCGAGTCTGTTGAGCAAGCTTCCAGCGTACGGCATACCCACTGGCTTCTGTAGCTGGGTATCTGACTTCCTGAGTGAACGGACGATCCGAGTGGTCATAGACGGCTGCTCCTCTGACCTCAAGGCTATTGACGCCGGAGTTCCTCAGGGGTCTGTACTCTCCGCGACGCTTTTCCTGCTGCACATCAATGACCTTCTTTCTTCAGGAATTGTTGGGTACGCAGATGACAGTACTGTCACCGAGAAATATCTGTCCGGCGCAGGAGCCAGTGGTGATGAAATCCAAAGATTGAGAAAGGCTATGATTGAGCGTACGAGCCTGACGTTAAGTAACGTCTCCCAGTGGGGCGAAGACAATCTCGTCAGCTTCAATGCTTCAAAAACGCAGGCGTGTCTTTTCTCCGCAAAAAGGAGTCCTTTCACCTTTTCTCCTACTTTTCGGGGTACATCTGTTCCAGTGACCAACACTCTTCAACTCCTTGGCATGGAGTTGTCCTCTGACCTCAACTTCGGCACCACCATCGAGTCCAAGGCTCAAATTGCAGCTAGAAAGTTGGGCGTCCTGAATAAAGTCAAGCGGTACTTCACGCCTGAACAGCTTCTAACTCTTTATAAAGCTCAAGTCCGATCTTGCATGGAGTACTGCTGTCACCTTTGGGATGGCTCGGCTAAATACCAACTTGCTGCACTGGATTCGGTGGAACGCAGAGCCAAGAGATTAATAGGCGATAAAAAACTGGTGGCGACCAAGCTTCACAGCCTGGCTCACCGCCGCAAGGTTGCTTGCCTATCGGTCTTCTACAGATTGTACTTCGGAGAGTGTGCGCGTGAGCTGCATGAGCTCATACCACCGTCTCCTTTCTTCTATCGGACATCCAGACGCACGGCCGGCTACCATCCGTTCTTAGTTGATATACCCACATTACGCACTAAGCGCTTCAAATCATCTTTCATTATGCGCACGGCTAAAGAATGGAATTCCCTGCCTGCGTCTGTATTTCCGAGTGCATATAACCTGAATCTCTTTAAGTCTAGAGTGAATAGGCATCTTCTGGGCAAGCTCGCTCCACCGTAGATCCCATCTCTGCTCTAGGGTAAGATTGGGGTCAAGAGTAAGCCCATCATAAATAAAAAAAAAAAAAAAAAAAAAAAAAGATATGACTGTCGCAAAGTGCTTAAAAATATTTTGTACCTAATCAATATTTCAACTCTGGCCATGAAAAATAGTTTTTTGTTTCAAAATCGTAGGTATGCCAGGCTCCACACTAAAATGTTCGATACTCTTTATATTTTGTATTCTTTTGTCAACAATTTAATTTGTCAATTTCTCTTTTAGGTCCACAACACGTACAAATCTGTCAGATACTGCCTGTTGTGCCACAAGACGTTCAGATACACCTATATGCTCGAGGAGCACAAAATACAGGAGCATGGTAAGATTATACATACATACATAATCACGCCTTTATCCCTTGCGGGGTAGGCAGAGCGTCAACGGCCGTAGAAATACGGTCGTTATCGCCACGTCTGACGAATAATTTGAGGGCCATTTTAGCTATTGTCGTGTATCACTATAGTGACAGGTTGTCAGCCTGTCGCCTAAAATTACAATCCTATCCTATCCTACTAATATTATAAAGGCGGATGTTTGTGTGTGTGTTTGTTACGACATCACGCTAAAACGGCTGATTAGATTGACATGAAATTTTGCACAAATATAGAAGAGTATCTAGAATAACACATAGGCTACTTTTTACCACGGGAAAATGTCTTATTCCTACGGGATCACGCATATTCCAATATTTTTGTAAAGGTGGCGTGACTGAGCTCATTCGCGTTTTAAACGTTTTCGCCGAAAACTAACAGCGACATCTCTTGGCGAGTAATGCTTTTTTCCCGCGGAATAATAGGTTGCAGCGGGTGAAACCGCTGACGGGCAGCTAGTCTACACTAATATAATAAAGAGGAAAACTTTGTTTGTTTTTTTGTTTGTTTGTATGTAATCGAAACTCCGAAACTACTGGACCGATTTCCAAAATTCTTTCACTATTAGAAAGCTACAACATCCCTGAGTAACATAGGCTACTTTTTACTACGAAAAAATTCCTCATTCCTACGGGAAAACGGTTAGCAGCAGGAAAACGGGGAAATAAAGCAGATATTACCCAAATTAGCCAAACCGCTTTACCGATCCTCTAATTTTGGCACTGATATTACTATCATATAAAAGACGGACATGGTCAGCCCTCGAGGATCTGGAGTACCTGATGAAGACCACCAGCATCCCATATAAACTATAAGAGATACGGTCATGGCTTCATAGAAAAAGTTGTTCACCATGACGGGCCGCTTCTGCTGGCACATGGTCATCGAGGATCTGGAGTACCTGATGTAGACCACAAGCATCCCATCTAAACTATAAGAGATAGGGTAATGGTTTCAAAGTAAAAGTTATTCAGCACGACAGGCTGCTTCTGCTGGCACATGGTCACGAGGGTCTGGAGTACCTGATGTAGACAACCAGCATCTCATCTAAACTATAAAAGATTCGGTAATGGCTTCAAAGTTAAAGTTATTCAGCATGACGGGCCGCTTCTGCTCGCACATGGTCACGAGGGTCTGGAGTATCTGATGTAGACCACCAGCACCCCATCTAAACTTTACTAGACTCGGTAATGGCTTCAAAGTTAAAGTTATTCAGCATGACGGGCCGCTTCTACTGGCACATGGTCACGAGGGTCTGGAGTGCCTGATGTAGACCACCAGCATCCCATCAAAACTATAAGAAATACGGTAATGGCTTCAAAGTTAAAGTTATTCGCCATGACAGGCCGCCTCTGCTGGCACATGGTCACGAGGGTCTGGAGTGCCTGATGTAGACCACCAGCATCCCATCAAAACTATAAGAGATACGGTAATGGCTTCAAAGTTAAAGTTATTCACCATGACAGGCCGCCTCTGCTGGCACATGGTCATGATGAGTAACTTCTGCTAGAATGGATTAATGGACTTTTTACTACGGGCAAAGATCCTATTTCTACGGGAAAACAGGTAAGTAGCAGCGAGTGAAACCGCTGGGCGGGCCGCTAGTATACTATAAAGTATAAACCCTCGAGTCCCTCAGGCGCTTCTTACGACACCCACAGGTAAGAAATGGGGTGATGCTATTCTAAGCCGGCAACACTCGGTAAGATTATGCCGTTTAAAATAGCATTACCCTACTACACAACACATACGAATCTGTCAGATACTGTCTGTTGTGTCACAAGACGTTCAGATACACCTATATGCTCGAGGAGCACAAAATACAGAAGCATGGTAAGAGTATGCCGTTTTAAACAGCATCACCCCACTACACAAAACGTTCAGATACACCTATATGCTCGAGGAGCACAGAATACAGGAGCATGGTAAGAGTATGCCGTCTTGAATAGCATCACCCCACTACACAAGACGTTAGATACACCTATATGCTCGAGGAGCACAAAATACAAGAACATGGTAAGAATATGCCGATTAGAATAGCATCACCCCACTACACAAGACGTTCAGATACACCTATATGCTCGAGGAGCACAAAATTCAGGAGCATGGTAAGATGATGCCGATTAGAATGGCATCACCCCACTACACAAAGTGTTCAGACACACCTATATGCTTGAGGAGCACAAAATACAGGAGCATGGTAAGAGTATGCTGGTTAGAATAGCATCACCCCATTACACAACATTCAGATACACCTATATGCTTGAGGAGCACAAAATACAGGAGCATGGTAAGAGTATGCCGATTAGAATAGCATCACCCCACTACACAAGACGTTCAGATACACCTATATGCTGGAGGAGCACAAAATACAAGAACATGGTAAGATGATGCCGAATATAATAGCATCACCCCACTACACAAGACGTTCAGATACACCTATATGCTGGAAGAGCACAAAATACAGGAGCATGGTAAGAATATGCCGTTTTAAACAGCATCACCCCACTACACAAGACGTTCAGATACACCTATATGCTCGAGGAGCACAAAATACAGGAGCATGGTTAGAGTATGCCGAATAAAATAGCATCACCCCACTTCACAAGACGTTCAGATACACCTATATGCTGGAGGAGCACAAAATACAGGAGCATGGTAAGATGATGCCGTTAAAATAGCATCACCCCACTTCACAAGACGTTCAGATACACCTATATGCTCGAGGAGCACAAAATACAGGAGCATGGTAAGAATATGCCGTTTTAAACAGCATCACCCCACTACACAAGACGTTCAGATACACCTATATGCTGGAGGAGCACAAAATACAGGAGCATGGTAAGAATATGCCGTTTATAATAGCACCACCCCATTTCTTTCCTGTGGGTGTCGTAAGAAGCGACTAAAGGACTCGAGGGTATCATGTGTATTGCAATTTTAGGCGACAGGCTGACAACCTGTCACTATAGCGATACACGACAATAGCTAAAACGGCCCTCAAATATGTAGCACAAAATATAAGAACATGGTAAGATGATGCCGTTTAGAATAGCATCACCTCATTACACAACATATACAAATCTGTCAGATACTGCCTATTGTGTCACAAAACGTTCAGATACACCTATATGCTTGAGGAGCACTAAATACAGGATCATGGTAAGTTCTTCTTTTCCTGTGAGACACCGAGTCGTCCAACGGCCCGATGAACCCTAGTGTCAGAGTTTTTCAACCGCCTACCACTAGTAGCAGTCCTCTGATATGGTGAAGCCCTATTAAAACTACATCTGTAGCAGTACATTTTGACAAGCAAGATTGATATAAATTGACAAGAGATTGAGTTCCGCAACCCACGTACCGCGCAGATACCGGTCAGGTTTGGAAAGGGCCTAAGATTGGTCCGACAGTGTAGCGTAGTACAAAACAGACAGAAGGATCACTCGGCCCTATTAGGATTTTCGCGATTGTCACTTGTTACAGAACAAGGGTTGCTACTGTCATAATCACAGCTGATTAGGACATGGCATACCACCTGATTGTCCGAAAAGCAAAATGTTTCCATGCTTCGGAGGCCAAGTTCGGAGGGGCACGTTAAGCCGTCAGTCCCGGTTGCTGTCTAGCATTACTTACACGGCAGTCGTTAGACAACCATGTCAGAGGCCTGCTACTTGTAGTAAGCGGTTGTTTCACTCGAAAAAGAATAAGATCATATTTCCAAGAGACGGTGTACCTTTTACTTATGTGTGGACTTGGAGCCAGTCAGGTTAACCTCAAGGCATGTAACATCGTTGTGTTATTCACAGGCAAGAAGCGTCCCGTGGCCGATTGTCCCGAATGCGGGAAAACGTTTCTATCTCCCTTCAACCTGCGCAACCATATACGCTGTGTGCACAATAAGGTAACTTATCATTAACTCTTTACCCTTATTCTAGCTAGTGGTAGTTTCATTCAAAAAACCCTATACAATCAATAAGACCATCGAAAAGGTTCAATCGGTCGAAGGCCCAATGAATGAGATGAACCTGTATATTGAGCTTAATTTTGGGTCGCCAGTTTTGCACTACTACCCAAAAAAAGTGCATAAAGCTTAGCTAAACTTTGGATTATACAATTATAAAAATTTTGGACTGCTGTGGCTGTTATAGATTATGGACTATGGTGGATAAACGTACTTCTTCTGTAACCATAAGGTACTGACACAGACTCGTGTGTTTTTGTTCAGGAGCGCAACCATCCGTGCACGCACTGCGGCCAGTGTTTTTTCACGTCGCACGACCAACGAAGACACGAGCGGACTCACCAGGAAATCAGGTAAGGGTTGTCTGAAAGATATTCCTCTTCAAGCTGTGAGACTTACTTTGACTTTTCCACACCTACTTACGTACTCTTTTTGTTCTGATAATTTTGGTCTCTTAAAATAACTGAACTTACTCAATCAAAAATGTGCAATGTAAAAAACATATTCTGCAAGTATTTTAAGGGTTCAATCAGTCCAAAAAAACTCAACAACTGTACCCTAGAGACTTAGGTAGAAATATGCAAGAAAAAAAATATGGCCTTCTTCCCATGCGAACTGACTTACCCGGCCGGCCAAAACATTAAGTTAGTATTACAGGGCCAATATTTATTTTCAAAATTCGCCAGGTTATTCAGTTTCATGGACTAATATTATGCCTTTGCGATAAAGACAATTTTGAAAACTATCACAACTAAAACCAAGCAATAAGTACCTACATTATTTTCTGCAATAACCGAGACACATATTTTGTTACACTGTGGCTTTCTATGGATACCTACTCAAGTGGGAAAATGGGAATTTTTCTATGGATACTTAAGTGTCATGTAGAGGGCGCTGCGCTTAGTTGAAACCAAAATTTTCAAGTTAGCTTTGCATCATTTGGGTGCTGACTCCAAACTGTCAATAAAAAAAATTCTATTGCCGTATCTACCTATCCGCAACGAATAAAGGTGTGATTTCTCTGTTTCAGATCGTTCGCGTGTAGCTACTGCGATGGCCGCTTCAAGTCTAAAGACTCCTTGCGACGCCATCTTAAGAAGCAACATGGACATCTATTCAATACAGAAGTCCAAGGTTAAGTTAAAAAAATACATTAAAATAAATATTTAAAATGAATTTATCTTCTTTATTTACTCATGTACCTAGTGGATATCGCTCAAAGAACAAGGTCTTATATTATCTTACAAACACCGAGGTTCACAACTAAAAACAAACAAATTAAAAAAACCTCTAAAAACAAACGCGCTTCCAGTGTCTGGCTGTCCTGTTTGCTTAGATGTTTAAAATCTGTTGATTTTGATGAGGTTTCTACGTACATAGGTAGGTATATGGGTGATAAGATGGATGGATGAACTATTGTCTGGTATTTCATTTCATCTTTGAAACATATGTGTTGACAGCGCAGAAATCCCATGCGCAACCTGTAAGTAATTAATTACTTCCGCTTAGTCGCTTTTACGCTCCTATAATGTTATAATAGTGTTATATTCTCTTCTTTTGTGAAATCGTTAATATTATTTTTTGCTAAATTACGACTCATTCAGGCCGTACGCTGCCTCACGCGGAAGTCCGCGCGGACCGGTCCGCGTGCGAAGTTCACTTTACGTCAAGAGGTGCAAATGAAGTGAGTGAACTTCGCACAAGTGCTCGCATTGCGGTTCCGTGTCACGCAGCGTTCGTCCTCAAGAGCTGACTTACCAATATGAACCAGGCACCCTACGATTCTATAAATAACGGCTCTATATGCGCAGAGTCTGACGTCGTCATCGTCGTGACCTTTACTGTTACGGAAACTCATGCACCCACACACGGCGTACATGATAGATATGCCGACCAGTACTGGGTACGTCACCAGGAATATCCAACAGCCTATGACGCCACATGTGCGGTTATTCTGAAAAATTAATGCTTAAATAGATGCTGAATTATTTCTACGCGCAATACGCGCCAATAGGAAGCCACTATCTACTTTTCACTATCGTTGGATAGAGAGAAGTCCAACTGTCGCGCGCGTGGTAAAAAGTCACCTGTGCGCGCGGAGCCCATTGTCTAAAGGTCCTACGTAAAGTTGTCTACAACTCAAGAGAGGTCAAAAGTGGCTCGAAATGTGGGTAGGTAAATAGTGGAAGGCGTGCGTGAATGGTGTGCTAGAACTTGGACGGCGTTTATCCTAAGGTGACAAATGAAATTTCCCACTTTACGTATGGCACGGACTTGAAAGAATAGCGCAATAAAGAATATGCCATATCCAGTCCAGCCGTGGGCGTAGTAACTACTTAAATAAATAGAAAAAATAGAAAATTAAAGGTAAGTCCTACCCGAAGAATGCTAAACAGCCACAAAAGCAATACTATTAACATAAATAAACATAATATTTTCAGGTATTGTTGTCCAAGGAAACTAATGTACAATTCTCCCACTTTCCATGCCAAAATTTCGTCGCATCTCCTCGAGTTAGGTAAAAATACGGTACATAGCAATATCTGAAATTAAGAGATCAGTTTTAAAAGTTTAGTGATTGCCCCGCTTGGGTAGTTGGGTAGGTAGGTAGGAGAAGTTTCAGTTTTAGAGGAAGAAGTGACGTAAGACACTCATGAGACCGATGCCTTGCAGATTCGCACCAGCAGTCCCAACTGCAATAGTGCTTGCACTTTGCAGGACTTGAAAGCGATTAGTGTGGGAAAATACTGGTCCAATATAATTTAACTGATGGTCATCGACCCAGCCATATTGAATTTCGCTGATTGGTTGGTAAAACGTCAAATTTTCTTAACTTAGCACTACGCCCTCTGGTGTGACATTTGGGCGCTGACTCAGCACTGTCAACAGAAAGTTCCCCATAAGGTTTCCCATTAGATATTTTGACGATTTCGAAATCGGTGGTGCCCTGTAGTGTTTAGGTACAGTTGCCTATTGGCGTGGGTCATCAATAAAAAATTGGGTTATAGCGTTCGCTACTAATACTTACTCTGTAATCATACTTTATGCTGGAAATAACTGGCAAACTGTCGAGTTACCTAGGTTCTAAGAGGCACCGGCACTCAAGGAACCGAGGTAACCGCAGGTGTAACTTAGTAACTAGGTAAGTGGTCTTGCGGGGCGTGAATGAGTAGGTGTAGGTGCAGTGTCCTGTGTGCACTCATTCACGCCCTCAGTCACAGGCACTCGTGCTCGCGACTCGCGAGACCACTCCACCCTTACCTAGTTACTAAGTTACACCTGCGGTTTACCTCAGTTCCTTGAGTGCCGGTGCCTCTTAGAACCTAGGTAACACGACTGGGTGTCGCACACCACACGAAAAGAAGAAGAAGAAGAAGATAGGTACTTACTAGCGCTGGTATTGCACAGAATATGAGTACGGTTGATTTCTCACTAATGCCGCGGTCACGTGAGTCGCCGGACAAGTAAACAGAAGGCAGACACTTTATTGCCATCTTGCATCATATTACATACCAAATTTAAAAGATAAACAAAGAGTAAATTATGCTATCTGGGGCATCTTTGATTGACGGTGGATTGACCAAGGATTGACGTCGATTATTTTTTTTTGCTGCCATGCCATCGCCTTTGGATCTTGGACAATGATTCTGCCAAAGTCAAGGACAAAAACAGAAGAAACCCAACGATTATCCAACCCAACGATTTTGATAAGGAGTTTGATAGTTTTATTCCGTGAGTACGTCAAGGAATTTACCTACATCATATGACATCATGATGAAACGCATGACAGCAGGTCGAAAAGGTTGTGCTTAGCAAGAATCAGATCCCGGAATGAGCCGGAAGTTGGAAATATAAGGTCCTATTAAATTCACTGCAAATATTTTAGGGGTAGGTAGATCAAATAAAATATAAGCTTGTACTAGGCAAATTTTTAAAATAATCTACACGCTGGTTTTCGAAAAAATTGCATTTAACTAAAAAAGAAACAAAACGAAAAAAGTGCACCTGTTTGTCCTAGAAACACACCACTAAACGCTACTTCGATGAGTTTAATTTACGCGCCAAGAGAAGGTGCTGTGATTGGTTGGTTGTTAGTGTGCGTGCCGTGTCAATGAATCCTGTCTACGTGGTGGAAGGTCAGTCGGGTCAGTCAAAGGATGTTCACGCAATTAATTAAAAAGTTTGTTTGAAAATAAAAAAATCTAGCGTGTCGATTTTTTTTAAATGCTTTAGATGTTTTTCTTATTCATATTTATTTACGCATGCCCTTAAAATATTTGCAATGAATTTAATAGGACCTTATATAAGTAGTTTATGGCATCATTACGAAAGACATGGCGGCATTTAGTGGTAATTAGTGACGAATTCAAGCAAAAGTCTGCCTGTCCTAAAATTTCCGGAAGTAATAGGCAAATGGTGTCAACTTTTAATTTTTTAACACCCTCTGCCAAGTAGGTACTTCCGACCATTTTAGGACAGACAGACTTACACACGGCTTCAAAAAAATCGCACCATTTAAGAAATCTATTTCAAACATCTTTCAATCGTATTTGTATTATGAAATATTGGTAATGTTCGGTATCATTTGAAAGGTAAGGAAACAGAGAATGCAAAAACAATAATTCATTCAATGTTCTTTATTGGAACTGAGAAAAATTTACAAAACAATAAAAATCCTTAAAAACCCTAATGAAATCTGATTAATTTTTCAGAACAAAGTTGCTTAAAACTAACCTAAAACCTAGTGTTACCCCCCCTAGCCCTAATGACGTCTTCCATGCGCTCCCTCATGGATCGCACCAACTTTAGGACCTATTCTTGAGGGATACTGTCCCATTCCTCAATAACGGCGTCTTGGAGCTCCTGAAGAGTCGCGGGAGCGGGATCACGGGATCTAACCTTGCGTTTCAGCTGGTCCCAGAGGTGCTCTATCGGGTTCAGATCTGGACTTTTCGCTGGCCACTGCATGACAGGGATCCCAACCTCTTGAAGGTAGCCTTGCACAATACCAGTGTGCGCGCGAGCGTTATCGTGCATTAATGTGCACCCGTCGCCAATAAATCCAGCATAGGGGACCACATGTTCTCCCAGGATCTCTGTGATGTACCGGTGAGCAGTCATCGACCCTTGCCCGCGAGCTAGACATGTGCGCCGATGATAAAATGATCGGCGGCGGCGTCCGGTCGAAAAAAGACCGGCGGCGGCGGCGTACTCGGCGTGAAATCGGCGTGGATATAAATTTAATATTTTTAAGCAATAAATCCCAAATAACCACAGTTTTTGTGCTGAAACTGTTGAACGCATTGAAAGAAAAATTAAGACTGGAAAGTCAGCACTTATTACATAGTAAAATCGATGAAATACGTCAAGATTCCTTAATTTGATCAGGAGTTTTATGTGTTTACTAATAATTTTAGAAAAATATTAGCACTTGATTCTCCTGGTTCGCGTAAGAAACCATCGTCAAGTAGGCCCTTGTAATCATCCTGAGGTTATTCCGGTTCATTGATAGTATCACGGAAGTATACGTCTGGGAGAATCCCCGTATCAGCAGCTTAGAGTGTGTTAGACCTGCTGATCTCTTCCAGAGCTCTTGGGCTCGCTGATTCACCCATATGTTTAGGACTCTCCGAAGTGCAGGCTTATTGTTGCCCAGGTTGAGCTCCGGCCCCACAGGTCGTGACCGGAGGCCTTCCCAGCCAGTTCGTCTGCTGTCTCATTTCCTCCTATGTTTGAGTGACCTGGGACCCAGCCCAAAGTCACATGATTTCGGGTGCCGAGATGGTTCAGGAGCGCAATGGTCTCCATGGTCAGCTTGGAACACACGTTATCGGATTGTAATCCTTTTGCCTTCGTATTTCAGGCTGAGATGCAAAGATTCAATGATAGCGTACATCTCAGCCTGGAAGACGGTTGCGAATGTTCCCAGGCTGATAGATAGGTCCCCGGGATCTTGGGTTTCTGACAGAACACTCCAGAGCCAGCACTTCCCTCTCTCCTGGACCCATCCGTGAACCCATACTAGTTCAGCCTTCCTGAAAATGGGAGGAATAGTGTCTTCCTTCCATTCAGCCCTTTCGGGTATTATAACTTTGAAGAACCTCACAAAGTAATGCGTTAACGTCATTGCATCAGATGACATTGTCATGAGCGGAATATTCATGACACTATCCCTCAGGTTTCTCATGACACTCGAGTGCCAGCTCTCCCTTCCCATCTCAATCGCTCTAACCATGGACGATCTAGCTTCTTTCTGCACAAAAATGTGTAGTGTCGGCAGGTTAAGCAGCGCCTCCGTGGCCAAAGTGGGCGTCGAGGAGATGGCCCCAGTTATTATCAAGCAAGCAAGTCTCTAGAGTCCATTTAGGGTATTGATGTAGGTGGTCATGGACATCTTCTTGGCCCATATTACACAGCCGTAGGTGATCATAGGCCTCACCACGGCGGTGTACAGCCACATCGTGTATTATGGCTTAATACCCCATCTGGACCCTGTCAGGCGACATCTTGTGCCTAGCGCAGACTTCGTTTTCTTGACCGTCTTGTCTATGCGTTTGTTCCATATAAGCGTGTGGTCCATGTGCATGCCCGGGTATTTAACCTCATATGAAAATTCTACCGTTCTGTTGAAGAGTGTGGTAGGCCGCAGTCCTTCCAAATTCCTCCTCCTCGTGAACGGAACTATAACGGTTTTGCCGGCATTAAGCGAAAGTCGGTTGTCCTTGCACCACCGTTAAACAAGTTACCGTTAGAGCATTCTGCATGAGATCTGACATCATATGAGGGCTCTGCCCACAATATGAATGACCAGGTCGTCGGCGTACCCTTGCGTGGGAAGGTTAGCCAAGTTCAGCTCGTTGAGCAGACAGTCCACTTCAAATCGACCAGAGCAGGGAAGACAGGACACCTTCCTGAGGGCAGCCGCTGTTCACCCTGACTTCAATAGTCGTGCCCATGAGGTCCATTTTGACTGTCCTTGTAGTCAGCATGCCATAATCTTAGTAAACAAAGTTATTTTAATACATTATTCCGCCAATTAAAAGACTTCCGATACAAATTATATATAAAAGTCACATTTAAGTCCACGCCGATTTCACGCCGGTCTATTCATCGGCGGCGGCGGCGTGACCGAAATCGTCGGCGGCGGCGGCGCGGCGGCGCGGCGCACACGTCTACCGCGAGCACCGCCGGTCCGAGAGACGCAAGAAAGTTCAGTTTTGCCATCGGCAGATATGCCGCCCCAGAACATGCAGGAACCGCCCCCGTATTCTACCGTTTCTTGGATGCAGGCTTGGGCAAAACGTTCCCATTGTCTTCTGTATACTTTTTTGCGTCTATCGTTGCAGAAAAGGCACACTCTCGTTTCGTCTGAGAAGAGAACAGTTCTCCATTGGTCCAGGGTCCAATTAACGTGGGCGCGAGCAAATTGCAAGCGTGCTCGCCGATGCGCTGCGGTTAATTTTGGACCCGTGGCAGGTCTTCTAGCCACAATATTTCTCTCCTTTAGTCTTCTTCTAACTGTAGAGACACTCACGGCCCTTCTACGAACTGCTTGAAGCTGCTGTTGCAACTCAACAGCATTAGAGAACCGATTTCTCAAAGATTTCGATACGACGAATCGGTCATCTTTCGCAGAAGTGCAGCGATTTCTACCAGACCCACGCCTTCGGACAAAGCCACCAGTCTGCAGGAACCGCTGGTACACTCTTCGAACAGAAAAGCGACTCAAGTGCAATTGCCGAGCAACATCACACTGACGTAGTCCTGATTGCAGTAGTGCGATAACTTGGGCGGCTTCAGCAGCTGTAGTGTCCATCTTCAAGGACGTTTTTCTGATGAAAGATATTCTTCTGTGTCTTCTTCGACTGTTGGTAGCAAATTTATCCCCCAATAAGCTGTATCAACCCTTTTATATATTTTATTAAAGAGTTTTTATAGGGCTCTCAAATGATAACAATATTGCTACGAATAACTGCATGTCTTAAGGATTACCAGTGCTTGAGGCCTATTTTTACGGACGTGCGATTTTTTTGAAGTCGAGTGTTGTTTTATTTTCTTCAATTCCTTTAAAGCCTTCAATTCTGCTATGAGTTGTGTAACGATGTCATACCTATCACGTACCTCGAAACCGGTGCCGGAAGTCATAGATTTCCCAACTTCCGGTTTCTGATTCTTCCTTAGCACAACCTTTACTTACGATATGCTGCTATGCGTCTCATCTTGATGTCACGTGACGTAGGTAACTGCCTAGGCGAGCCCACGGACTATTGGCACCGAAAAGTAGTCAGCAAGAAGGTAGTCCACTGATATATTATGGTAGTAAGTGTTTTTTTTTTTTTAAATATTAATATGGACTTCTACGACTTCTACTTACCATACTACTATCTTTGTACTTACCAATCTAGGGAAATTCTGCCAGTGTCAGTATAATAAGATTCCAGCGCTGCTGTGCGCTGGACAGCAATCAGGGGAGCACCATAGATCAATCCAATCACTATTTTGACACTGTCTGTCATTTATATTGTCTTCAAAATCCTCTTTGTGTCTGTCTGAAACATTTTATTTACTTATTTTCGATTTTATATTGTATTGTATTTCACATAAAGATGCCACCCCATCCGTATTTGATCGACCTCTGGTTTATGCCTGAGATTAATTTCTTTTTGTGTTTCAATCCAACGACGAGTGCTTTGTTATCATCATTATTTGCACCCGTAAGTACCTACCTCAAAATCCACCTACCTACTATCACAGTGCCGTGTGATGCCGGCTTAGAATAGCATCACCCCAATTCATCCCGTGGGTGTCGTAAAAAGCGACTAAGGGATAATTATCCAAGGAATGGGTAGCTGCGTTCCCTGTGAATTACATCTTTGCACTGCGATCGCCAATCCGCCTGCCAAGCTTGGTGGGTATGGCAATACCTCCCAATACCGGGGGAGGCCCATGTCTAGCAGTGGACTGTTGTGGCTGTAAAGGTAAGGTTACCCATAGTCTAATAAAACATGGTCTTACATTACCAGAGAAACACAAGACTCTACGTCACTATTATTGCCACTTATTTCAATAAAATACGTTACCCACAAGCATGATGACGTAGTCTTGTGTTAGTCACGTGGTTCACGAGTCTCGGAATGAAATACCAGGCGGAGTATCTTATTATACCATGAGGTTACCTACGAAAGACAGCCGATGTGGCACTGTGGTTAGTACGACTGCCTGCGACTGCGACGCAAAAGGTTTCGGGGTCGTTTTCCGGTTGACATATTATATCACTTTGTGAATTTGTTCCCAGTCTGGTCATGACATTGCAGGTTGAAGCACGCCGAAAAGCAAGACTGTTTTGTGCTTCGTTTAGCTATAATTAATCACTTCAATATAGACATTGTGAATTTCGCGCACGCATAAAACGTCATCGCTACGCGCGTGATGGCGTGCACATCAAAATCACGCATACGGAGGCGGTGTGTGGCGCGTTTATGGATCTAAACAAAATGTTTACTTCATTTCAGATTCTAGCTCACTGTGTGTTCACGCCGGTCGCGAAGCCTTGCGAGGCGAGGATCATCTGGAAAATGGGTAGCACAGTCGAAAGTATCATCACTTCGAGTGTATTGAAGTCTCTCTACTTTGTGCTGATAGTGTGCCTTGTAGTGTGGCTTATATCTATCACTTGTGTTAGTATCTACCACAATAATCAATACCTACTTACCTACATACATTTTTTTTTGTTGTTTGGTGCCGGCAGAGTAGAATAGCGCCACCCCATCATCTCTTCCCGTGGGGGTCGTAAGAGGCGACCGAGGGATTAACCCGACCCAAACAGCCAGGGCCAACCGTATGGTGGGGCGGTTAATCCACCACAAAAGCATTCCCAAGGAGGGTTGACGTCTGGTAGGCGGCCGGTCGTGAAATTAAGCCAAATCCTTTTGCAACACGATTTTGTGTTCAACAAAACGTGTTGCGCCGACCCCAAGTAATAAAGCTGTTCAACGGATAATAAACTTAATCAATTGGTTAAATCGCCGTTTAATTGAAGAGCGCCAAACCCTACAACCCTATATTTATTCCAGAACTCGCGATTCCCCGGCTTGATAGGGTGCTGGCTGTTCTTCATAGTTGTGCTGGTTCTGATCAGCGTGTCCATTGTGTACGTTGTGAGCGCGGTCAAGAGTAACCCGTAAGTATCTATGTACAGTACTACCCGATTCACAAAAGAAAGGGATTACACTGAGTGTTACAAAACAACAACCAATAAAGCTGAAAGGAGGTCAAGGTACTCATAAACCTGAACAATTTTCCCCATGGTTCCTTCCACTACTGCGACGAACGAGAGCTTACGAAGCGTCGCGAGTGCTCCTGTGCGCGAGCTACAGCGGCGTAGAGTAGAGGTAAAAGTCGTAGCAGGTGCGTAGGCGGCTTCGTAGCCGCGTGTCGCCTTATACGCAGTTTTCTTGGATTGATGTCCATGCAAATAACGAATTCGCAGTTTTCCGGGAAATGTGCGAATAAATCGATGCAATTCGCAGTTATCCGGCTCTTCGCGAATAACCGGATTTCGCTACATATTCCTGCAACATATACATGTTTAAGACAAAATAAAAATCTAACCCGGCAGTTCGAAAAATAAAAATAAAATATATTTTCCTTAATTCAGTGCAAACTCAGTTAAGATAAGTGACTTATTAATTAACTATACATGTTTAAGAGAAAATAAAAATTTATTTAAAGAAAATATATTTTTCCTGATATAATACAAAAACGTGGTCACCCTTGTAAGGATAGGTAAACTCTTAAGAGCGCATTCAATTTTTTCTAGCAAATTTGCAAATATTGGCTTTATAAACATGCGAGTTTCTCGAAAACCGTTATGTAAAATTAATATGTTACTTGTACATTTATTCAAGCATATCTTCATCTAAAAAATGTACAATGTAAATATTAACATTTTGGTTTTAAACATGTTACAAACAGCGATATCTAAAGCGACAAAACCAAAATTCAGGAAAAGACCTCAAATCAAGCGTGAGTTTTAGAGTTTTGGTTCACTGTAAAAAAATATCAATTATACAAAAAAATAGAGTATTTATTTGAGAACAAAGTCTACAGTGAACATTTTACAATTTTATTCAGAAATATAGAATAATACCACGTTTTTATATACGAATTTTTGCAAAATAATGCGCCATTATAACAGCTTCTGTATGAATAAATAACAGTAGTAAAGATTTTAAAAAAATATATGTTATTTAAGAAGATGTACTTATTCTAATTGCAGAAAAATAAATTTATTTTTGTTCATAATATCATTGTAAAAAATATTCAAACATTCCCATGTTTTTCGCAAAACGACGCTCCGAGCGGTCTGGCAGGGAAAATTGTATGGGCTTCGTGAAAACCTCTATAGCGGCCTTAACTATACACATTTAAGAATAAATAAAAATGTGAACCTTTAGTAATCGAGAAAAAAATAAAATGTATTTACTTGCATTCAATACAATTTGCATGGGAGATTGGTTGTTTTGTAACACGCATGCAAAGTGCAACGCACGAAAGCATGAACACCTATTGTATGTTAGAGCCACATTTCTATAATGACGCCGCAATGAATACCAAACCTATCGATGTTTGATGGTGTTTTCTTCAGTCTTTTGTTTGGAAAAATCTTAAGCAGGAGACGCAGTTTAATATTGTTTCTTTTATTACAGCAAGCTTGGCGGCGGGCCCGGCCGATGCACGTGGGATGATGTGTTATGGCCACATTTTCTCTTCCTGTGCCAGATTGGTAAGTCTTTATTCTGTACCTTCACATTACCTAGGTTTTACCTCTACGTTTTGAGACGCGTGCATGTCTTGTAAAGAGCCAGCAGCGTTGCGAGTTGTAAGAGTAGGTATCGAACTGAACTACCCTCATTTAGAAGCACAGGCGAGTAGGCAAGTGGTCCCGCGAAGCCGCGAAGCGCTAGTTTACGATAACAAAAAGTGTAGGTAGTTCCTTTTTACAAGTAGAACACAACATACTAATAAAAAATAGGGATGAATTGAGAACCTCTTCGGTTTTTTTTGTTGATTAAAATATTAGAATAGAATAGAAAACGTTTATTTGTCATGATCATATTCGCATTTAATTTAAAACGAATGAAAACTCAAAGCAGGCGTAAATGACGTAACTTCAACCAATAAAAAAGTAGCAAAGCTTTGACATCTGTAGACATTATTTTCGACAAATCGCAGAAAAATGGCACATAATCACATAATATAGTGGGTGCAGCTATCCCAACGCAAGTAACCTAAGGCCCGGCTATGCCGGCATATATATAGCGGGTGCAACAATCTCAGCGCAAGTAATAGTGGTATTTTTTCACAGCGAGCCTTCACTTCTTGATCATTATCAACACATACGTCAGGCGGATGGTGGGTCCGTTCATTTTCCGCCAGAAAATGGACAAAGTGGTCGTGACCAAGGAGACACTGGCCCAAGATCAGGATTCTATAGACCCCTATCTGTACTGCCCGAAGGACCTTCGGGACACCCCTACGTCGTCGCGACGGCTCAACTGAATATCCCAGAAGGGTAAGAATAAACTTAAGGGCGCCGTCTATTCATCACGTGAGGCTCAAAAGCGTCTCAGCTCATAATGTCTTTTTATCAAAATGTCTTTTTCACAAAATGTAGAAGGGGTGAACCCATGAAAGAAGAGTCTATGAAATTGAACAAATTTCCCCAAGGAAGGAACATAGGTCGAAATGTAAAAAGAAAATTTGGACCTCTCAAACTGACTCGCTCGGCTGCTTAGGTGGGAGGCCATAGGAAGTTTTGTCACAGAATAATGGTTTAGTTACGAAAAAACATGAGCTGGAGACAAGCCTTTATACCTACTTACACAATACACGTACAGCTGCGTAGGTACGCACGTTCTATGAATCGTAGTTCTTTTTTATTATTAAACATTTATTTGTTGTTTTTCTTACAGGTTAACTACCAGGATAAAGTAAAAAGGAGCGTGGATACGAGAGCCTATTAAATTAAAATTCAACATTTTCTAATTTCCACTTTTTTAAAGAGTATGTTGAATATTATTTTTTAATCATTCTCTATCGTTTTGTGCGGGTCGACGTAAGGCCTGATGAACTTTTGATAATTTTAGGTACTAATTAAATTACATATAATGTAAAATTTATTTTATTTTATTGCCTCTCGGCTTAGAGCCGTGTCTTCCGTGGTTATACCGGGAGTAACAAAGGAGGTCAAGGTACTCATGAAACTGAACAACTTTCCCCATAGAACTAGGGTCGAAATATGAAAAAGAAATTGTAACTTCCATAGTAAATGATTTAGCTGATCGGCGATCTTGTCTACGAGGTTAATTTTTTTTTTAGCCCGTACCGTAACCAACAATGTTTTCCAAATAGATTAAGTAAAAAAGCCTAAGCAAGACCTAACCTAAGGGGGAAAAAGCCACGCACAGGATACACGCCATAAGTTTGACCATGATGTATAAAGAAACACTTTATTTTAAGTTTTAAACACTTTATTCCACGAAAGTTCTTAATCAACTTCTGCTCTGTGGCGCCCTTTATACCTTACCATAGAATATACTTATGCAAGCTATAGAGTGCCTGTATAGCTCAGGGATATTGTGTCCATCGTAAGCAAGTTCTATGGATACTTACGTCAACTGTAGGAGAAATATAGAGGTACAATTAATTAGTGCGTAATAGGTTGAATTCGTACTCAAGCCAAACATTCATACCTAGCAAGGCGCACTCTATGGCTTGCTTATACAGGGTGGTACCGAACGACCCATATGGAAAGTCCATTTTTTTAAGTTTACTCCTTAGGGAGAGTTGTTCAGTTTGACCTGTTGAGCTTCGCGGTTCGGTACCATCCTGTATATACTCTGACGTCTTAGACGATTCAGCGTGGAGTAGATCACTAGTTTCAGTTTCAATAAGGCTGCGCTTCTGTTTGCAGTGCTGGCTCAACCTTTGGGGCAAGCTACACAGAATATATGTGAAACATGACATCTATCAGACAAGCGATCATTAATTAGCCGTTGTTTCTTCAATAAAACTAAAAAATGTTCGAAATTTCGTATAATTATGTCGAAAAAAGTACATAGCTTATGTTTCGTGATTGTAGCAAAAGTGTGTTTTTTTATTTATCTACCGCACACACGTCACTGAGAAACGCCTTACGAAATGGCTTTAGCAAAAGTTCATAGTTGTAGTTTCGCAGGCGCTCGAACAGCCGTTATCGATGGGACGCGCGCGTCACGAGTGTAGCTTCATACATTTCACATGGAAATGACTTCAATCGTCGCGACGTCGCACGTCTACTTCGGACTTCGCATCTTGCGACTTAGACGATTCAGCGTGGAGTATATCACTAGTTTCAGTTTCAATAAGGCTGCGCTTTGGTCTGCCGGGACGAAGGCGCGGTGTCGCGACGCCGTGCTGGCTCCACAGGTGCTTCTTCCAGTAGTCCTGCCGCGTGAACGCAGAGTGGCACACCTCGCACTCGTAACTGGAATGAAACACGTAGATGTTGAGTGTGGCGTGCCGCGTTATTACATTAATCGTTATAAAAGCTAATGCTAACGGCCAACGCTAGGTTCCAAGCGAAAGTAACCCAAGGCCGGTTACGCCGGCATATAGTGTTTGCAGCAATCTCAGCGCAAGTAACTTAAGACCGGCTACGCCGGCATATAGTGGTTGCAGCAATCTCAGCGCAAGTAACTTAAGACCGGCTACGCCGGCATATAGTGGTTGCAGCAATCTCAGCGCAAGTAACTTAAGACCGGCTACGCCGGCATATAGTGGTTGCAGCAATCTCAGCGCAAGTAACCCAAGGCCGACTACGCCGGCATATAGTGGTTGCAGCAATCACAGCGCAAGTAACCCAAGGCCGGCTACTATAGTGGGTGCAGCAATCTCAGCGCAAGTAACCCAAGGCCGACTACGCTGGCATATAGTGGTTGCAGCAATCACAGCGCAAGTAACCCAAGGTCGGCTACTATAGTGGGTGCAGCAATCTCAGCGCAAGTAACCCAAGGCCGACTACGCTGGCATATAGTGGTTGCAGCAATCTCAGCGCAAGTAACTCAAGGCCGGCTACGCTGGCATATAGTGGTTGCAGCAATCTCAGCGCAAGTAACTCAAGGCCGGCTACGCTGGCATATAGTGGTTGCAGCAATCTAGCACAAGTAACCCAAGGCCGGCTACGCCAGCATGTAGTGGTTGCAGCAATCTAGCGCAAGTAACTCAAGGCCGGCTACGCTGTCATATAGTGGGTGCAGCAATCTCAGCGCAAGTAACTCAAGGCCGGCTACGCTGGCATATAGTAGGTGCAGCAATCTCAGCGCAAGTAACTCAAGGCCGGCTACGCTGGCATATAGTGGTTGCAGCAATCTCAGCGCAAGTAACCCAAGGCCGGCTACGCCAGCATGTAGTGGTTGCAGCAATCTAGCGCAAGTAACTCAAGGCCGACTACGCTGGCATATAGTGGTTGCAGCAATCTAGCACAAGTAACCCAAGGCCGGCTACGCCAGCATGTAGTGGTTGCAGCAATCTAGCGCAAGTAACTCAAGGCCGACTACGCTGGCATATAGTGGTTGCAGCAATCTAGCACAAGTAACCCAAGGCCGGCTACGCCAGCATGTAGTGGTTGCAGCAATCTAGCGCAAGTAACTCAAGGCCGGCTACGCTGTCATATAGTGGGTGCAGCAATCTCAGCGCAAGTAACTCAAGGCCGGCTACGCTGGCATATAGTAGGTGCAGCAATCTCAGCGCAAGTAACTCAAGGCCGGCTACGCTGGCATATAGTGGTTGCAGCAATCTAGCACAAGTAACCCAAGGCCGGCTACGCCAGCATGTAGTGGTTGCAGCAATCTAGCGCAAGTAACTCAAGGCCGGCTACGCTGTCATATAGTGGGTGCAGCAATCTCAGCGCAAGTAACTCAAGGCCGGCTACGCTGGCATATAGTGGTTGCAGCAATCAAGTAACCCAAGGCCGGCTACGCCAGCATGTAGTGGTTGCAGCAATCTAGCGCAAGTAACTCAAGGCCGACTACGCTGGCATATAGTGGTTGCAGCAATCTAGCACAAGTAACCCAAGGCCGGCTACGCCAGCATGTAGTGGTTGCAGCAATCTAGCGCAAGTAACTCAAGGCCGACTACGCTGGCATATAGTGGTTGCAGCAATCTAGCACAAGTAACCCAAGGCCGGCTACGCCAGCATGTAGTGGTTGCAGCAATCTAGCGCAAGTAACTCAAGGCCGGCTACGCTGTCATATAGTGGGTGCAGCAATCTCAGCGCAAGTAACTCAAGGCCGGCTACGCTGGCATATAGTGGTTGCAGCAATCTAGCACAAGTAACCCAAGGCCGGCTACGCCAGCATGTAGTGGTTGCAGCAATCTAGCGCAAGTAACTCAAGGCCGACTACGCTGGCATATAGTGGTTGCAGCAATCTAGCACAAGTAACCCAAGGCCGGCTACGCCAGCATGTAGTGGTTGCAGCAATCTAGCGCAAGTAACTCAAGGCCGACTACGCTGGCATATAGTGGTTGCAGCAATCTAGCACAAGTAACCCAAGGCCGGCTACGCCAGCATGTAGTGGTTGCAGCAATCTAGCGCAAGTAACTCAAGGCCGGCTACGCTGTCATATAGTGGGTGCAGCAATCTCAGAGCGAAAGTTACTAAAGGTCGGCCATGCCGGCATATAGTGGTTGCAGCAATCTCAGCGCAAGTAACTCAAGGCCGACTACGCCGGCATAATAGTGGGTGCAGCAATCTCAGCGCAAGTAACCCAAGGTCCGACTATGCCGGCATATAGTGGTTGCAGCAATCTCAGCGCAAGTAACCCAAGGCCGGCTACTCCGACATATAGTGGGTGCAGCAATCTCAGCGCAAGTAACTCAAGGCCGGCTACGGCTATTCTAGAGAGAAACTCACCGCCCAACGTCGTGCGAGTCCATATGCCGCTTCAGCCTGGTGGACGTGTAGAAGCGCTTCTCGCAGACGGTGCACTTGAAGCGCTTCGGCGCGTGCTCGTGCAGCAACCTCAGCGCAAGTAACTAAAGGTCGGCTACGCCAGCATATAGTGGATACAGCAATCCCAGCGCAAGTAACTCAAGACCGGCTACGGCTATTCTAAAGAGAAACTCACCGCCCGACGTCGTGCGAGTCCATATGCCGCTTCAGCCTGGTGGACGTGTAGAAGCGCTTCTCGCAGACGGTGCACTTGAAGCGCTTCGGCGCGTGCTCGTGCAGCAATCTCAGCGCAAGTAACTCAAAGTCGGCTACGTCTATTCTAGAGAGAAACTTACCGTCCGACGTCGTGCGAGTCCATATGCCGCTTCAGCCTGGTGGACGTGTAGAAGCGCTTCTCGCAGACGGTGCACTTGAAGCGCTTCGGCGCGTGCTCGTGCAGCAATCTCAGCGCAAGTAACTCAAAGTCGGCTACGTCTATTCTAGAGAGAAACTTACCGTCCGACGTCGTGCGAGTCCATATGCCGCTTCAGCCTGGTGGACGTGTAGAAGCGCTTCTCGCAGACGGTGCACTTGAAGCGCTTCGGCGCGTGCTCGTGCAGCAATCTCAGCGCAAGTAACTCAAAGTCGGCTACGCTGACATATAATAGGTGAATCAATTTCAGCGCAAGTAACTAAAGGCCGGCTACGGTTATTCTAAATAGAAACTGACCGTCCGACGTCGTGCGAGTCCATATGCCGCTTCAGCCTAGTGGACGTGTAGAAGCGCTTCTCGCAGACGGTGCACTCGAAGCGCTTCGGCGCGTGCTCGTGGACCGTACGCACGTGGAAGTGCAGCGCGGACGACGTGCGGAACGGGTGCGCGCAGTGCGGGCACCGGAACGGGTTCACGCCTGCAATGACACATTTTAGTAATTCAATGACGGGTTTTAAACGCAAAATACAGGGTTATTTTTTAGTCAGTGCGCAAACTTTGCAGGGTGTTTCTACTCGTGTTTCTGAACAACTTTTACTATGAAACCATCTGAGAAATCTAAAAAAAAATTTTGGTTTTTCCATACATTTTTGCCGAGTAGGTATGAAGTTTTCTATAGAACATCCAACTTTTTTTGGGGAATTTGCCGGTGGCCCTATAGTAAAAGTTGTTCAGAATCACGAGTAAAAACGCAAAGTTTGCGCACTGACTAAAAAATAACCCCGTATATCTTTAGGGCGAACAATTCACGCGGACACTCATTGCGAGCTCTTGTGCGTAGTATCACTTTATCTGCACCGCTTGAAGTGAAGTGAACTTCGCACGCCCTTTAAATTACCTTCATGTATTTATTATCTGATGCTTGCGCAGGTCGGACTTGTTATTTGCTGAGAAATTGCCAAAATAGTGCAAAATCGTCTAAACATTCCGCTCTATTCTCACACACGCAAATAGCCGTAAGTGAAGAGGGACGTTTATAACTTCGAGTAGGAATGAAATCTCCGTGGTAGATGGCGAGTGAAAGAGCAAGATAGAGACGTGAAAGAGAGAGAGTCTGTTAAGATTGGTTAATGTAAAAGCTGTGTAAAAATTGTTGAGTGGAATAAATATTAATTTTTACAAGGATATCAAGAATTTTACTTCGCCGCATCGGCGCCCCGTCTAAATTACCTTCATGTATTCTCTGGTGCTTGCGCAGGTCGGACTTGCGCACGGCGGTGTAGTCGCACGCGAACTCGGGCGGATAGTGGGATACCCGGTGCGATTTTACAAAACTACAGGCTACAATTCTACATACGAAATTAGATATACATTGCGTAGCCGGTTTAATAATAGAATAAATGGCAAACCGGCTACGCAATGTACATCGAATTTCGCCTGTAGAATTGTAGCCTGTAGCTTCGTTGCATAGCCACAGGTGCGAAGTTCGCTCACTTTATCTGCACCGCTTGAAGTGAAGTGAACTTTGCACGCCCTTTAAAGCCAGGTTTTGATTGGGGACAAAATCCTAGATACTTTGTATATCAACAACTTCACGTGTGTGTCTCTGGGGACTTGTTTTTGGGACATTATGGCAGCAAATGACAAGTGTGGACGCGGTTTGTTTCCGATACTTTGTATCTGGCAATTTCGTGGGAACATTTGTTGGGAACTTTGTGTCTTATACAAAGTTCCTGGGATTTTGTACCCAATTAATACCCGCCAATTACCTTCATGTATTCTCTGGTGCTTGCGCAGGTCGGACTTGCGCACGGCGGTGTAGTCGCACGCGTCGCACGCAAACTCCGGCGGGTAGTGCGAGCACTTGTGCGGAGTTCACTCACTTCATCTGCACCGCTTGAAGTGAAGTGAACTTCGCACGCCCTTTAAATTCATGTAGTGTTACCGAACTATCGATAGTTTTACTTTTTCATTCATTAAGGCCTATACAATCGATACGTCTATCAATAGTTCAAAATGAAGCAATACTATCGATAAGGTGCAATACTAGCGAAAGTATCGATACTATCGATAGTTTTGGCCTATCGATAGTTCAAAAACTATCTACAGTATCGATACAAACGATAGTTTTGAACTATCGATAAACAATCGATAGTTTAACGATAGTGAAAACTATCGACTGTCACTATCGTTTGTCTATTGTTTTACAATCGATAGTCCACTATAGAGCGGCAAAATTACCTTCATGTATTCTCTGATGCTTGCGCAGGTCTGACTTGCGCACGGCGGTGTAGTCGCACGCAAACTCCGGCGGATACACGCAAATAGCCGTAAGTGAGAAAGTGAGTAATCATTGAAGGGATGTTGTTGTCTCTTTTATACTATCTTACTACCAATTTGCGACGGGAAAGAGATGACAGATGATACGGCAATTGTTACTTAGCGTTCTTTTTACATGGCACTGACTATACCTTCATGTATTCTCTGGTGCTTGCGCAGGTGTGACTCGCGCACGGCGGTGTAGTCGCACGCGTCGCACGCAAACTCTGGCGGGTAGTGCGAGCACTTGTGCGAAGTTCACTCACTTCATCTGCACCGCTTGGAGTGAAGTGAACTTCGCGCGCCCTTTAAATCCGCTACTTGACTGACAGGTCAAATGAGCTACGTTTAAAGACGACCGAAAACGATATTTTATGTGCGATTGTTGAAATATGATCATATTTCAATATTTTAGATGGAGTCAAAACAATAACATTTATAAAAAAATTGTGTTTAATAATTCCTACTCTTAACATTTTGTTTTGACAAACGATGAATGAAGTCTGTAGTATTTTTGGACAAATGGTTTTATGCATACAACTTTTGTATTTTATTTACGATCTTGTCGAGTAGCGAATTACCTTCATGTATTCTCTGGTGCTTGCGCAGGTCTGACTTGCGCACGGCGGTGTAGTCGCACGCGTCGCACGCAAACTCCGGCGGGTAGTGCGAGCACTTGTGCGAAGTTCACTCACTTCATCTGCACCGCTTGAAGTGAAGTGAACTTCGCACGCCTTTTAAAGCCAGGTAGGTATTCATTGGGGACAAAATCCCAGATTCTTTGTATATCAACAACTTCACGCGTGTGCATCCGCGGCAACTTCATGTGTGTCTCTGGGGACTTGTTTTTGGGACATTTTGGCAGCAAATGACAAGTGTGGACGCGGTTTGTTTCCGATACTTTGTATCTGGGACTTTTGTGTCTGGCAATTTCGTGGGAACATTTGTTGGGAACTTTGTGTCTTATACAAAGTTCCTGGGATTTCGTCCCCAATGAATACCCGTCTAAATTACCGCGCTTGAAGTAAAGTGAACTTCGCGCGCCCTTTAAAGCCAGGTTTTGATTAAGGACAAAATCCCAGATACTTTGTAATTTGCGGCAACTTCATGTGTGTCTCTGGGGACTTGTTTTTGGGACATTTTGGCAGCAAATGACAAGTGTGGACGCGGTTTGTTTCCGATACTTTGTGTCTGGCAATTTCGTGGGAACATTTGTTGGGAACTTTGTGTCTTTTCTGTATATGACACAAAGTATCGGTGGAATGTTCCCAATGTAGACGTATTTTGAACAAAGTTCCCGAAAAAAGCGTACATATTGGGGACATTATTGCCCATATACATTGTCTATTATACAAAGTTTGCCGTGTGATGCCGGCTTAGAATAGCATCACCCCAATTCTACCCGTGGGTGTCGTAAAAAGCGACTAAGGGATACTTATCCAGGGAATGGGCAGCAGCGTTTCCTGTCAATGCAACATCATGCACTGCGCTCGCCAATCCGCTTGCCAAGCGTGGTGAGTATGGCAATACCCCCCGATAGGGGGAGGCCCATGTCCAGCAGTGGACTGTTGTGGCTGTTATGGTTATGGTATGGTCTTTCCTGGGATTTTGTCCCCAATGAATACCCGCCTATTACCTTCATGTATTCTCTGGTGCTTGCGCAGGTGTGACTTGCGCACGGCGGTGTAGTCGCACGCGTCGCACGCAAACTCCGGCGGGTAGTGCGAGCACTTGTGCGGAGTTCACTCACTTTATCTGCACCGCTTGAAGTGAAGTGAACTTCGCTCGCCCTTTAAATTACCTTCATGCAGGGAATGAATGCGGGAGCATGAAAATTTGAGTCCCAGTATTTGCGGGACTGGGCAATCTAAATCCCACGGGATCCCGGTATTTGCGGGATCCTGCATGCTATTAAGACATCGGTCAAAAAGACTACAAGTTATACGTCATTACGTATGAATTTCGCAACCTTCTAATACCGCTATCCCACGCGGGATCCCGGTCAAATTACGACCGGGATCAGTCCCGCAAAAACATGCGGGATCCCGGTATTTTAGGATCCCGGTATCCCGGTATTGTGTTCCCTACCTTCATGTATTCTCTGGTGCTTGCGCAGGTCGGACTTGCGCACGGCGGTGTAGTCGCACGCGTCGCACGCAAACTCCGGCGGGTAGTGCGAGCACTTGTGCGGAGTTCACTCACTTCATCTGCACCGCTTGAAGTAAAGTGAACTTCGCACGCCGTTTAAATAATAATAAATTTCCTTGGACGAGACACACAGCGCCGTCTAGCCCCAAACTAAGCAAAGCTTGTACTATGGGAACTAGACAACTGATATAATACTTACATAGGGAGTAACGGAAAGGAGGTCAAGCCGAAAGGAGGTCAAGCTACTCATGAAACTGATCAACTTTCCCCTAGAAACATGGGATAAAATATGAAAAAAAAATTTGGCCCTCCCATAGGTACAAAATCGCCGATCAGCTAATTAATTTACTATGGGAGGTCTAATTTTTTTTTCATATTTCGACTCATGTTCCATGGGGAAAGTTGTTCAGTTTCATGAGTACCTTGACCTCCTTTCAGCTTTATTGGTTGTTTTGTAACACCCAGTATACTTTTTTTGTAAATAAATGCATATTATACGTAGAAAATTACCTTCATGTATTCTCTGGTGCTTGCGCAGGTCTGACTTGCGCACGGCGGTGTAGTCGCACGCGTCGCACGCAAACTCCGGCGGGTAGTGCGAGCACTTGTGCGAAGTTCACTCACTTCATCTGCACCGCTTGAAGTGAAGTGAACTTCGCACGCCCTTTAAATAATAATAAATATCCTTGGACAAGACACAGCGTCATCTAGCCCCAAACTAAACAAAGCTTGTGCTATGGGAACTAGACAACTGATATGATACACATATACTTTTTTTTTGTAAAAAAAATACATATCATACATAGAAAACACCCAGACTAGACACAAATATTTGAAAATTGACTTTACAAATATTTGTGTTCGGTGGGAATAGAACCCACGACCCTCAGCGTAGAAAGCAGGGGTACTAACCACTACGCCATCGGGACAGTCAATCTACCTACCTTTGTCAAGTCAAATTACCTTCATGTATTCTCTGGTGCTTGCGCAGGTCGGACTTGCGCACGGCGGTGTAGTCGCACGCGTCGCACGCAAACTCCGGCGGGTAGTGCGAGCGCTTGTGCGAAGTTCACTCACTTTATCTTTTTTGTAGCAACACGATGGAACTATTTTTAGTAGGTAACATATTTGTTTTGGCCCTACGAGGAAGAGCGAGTCCTCCCGCTACAGGTATCCTGGTATACCTACTTACTGGGTTGGTTTCGGCACTATAAGTATAGATATAAGAAATTATGTTACCTACTCAATAAAATATTTTTCATTTTGTAATTTTAACCTTGAAGTAAAGTGAACTTCGCGCGCCCTTCAAATTACCTTCATGTATTCTCTGGTGCTTGCGCAGGTCGGACTTGTTATTTGCTGAGAATTTGCCAAAATAGAGCAAAATCGTCTAAACATTCCGCTCTATTCTCACACATGCAAATAGCCGTAAGTGAAGAGGGACGTTTACAACTTCGAGTAGGAATGAAATCTCCGTGGTAGATGGCAAATGAAAGAGTAAGATAGAGACGTGTGAAAGAGACAGGAGTCTGTCAAGATGGGTGAATGTAAAAAACTATGTAAATATTGTTGAGTGGAATAAATATTAATTTTTACAAGAATTTCAAGAGTTTTAGGTACTTCGCCGCATCGCCGCCCCGTCTAAATTACCTTCATGTATTCTCTGGTGCTTGCGCAGGTCGGACTTGCGCACGGCGGTGTAGTCGCACGCGTCGCACGCAAACTCCGGCGGGTAGTGCGAGCACTTGTGCGAAGTTCACTCACTTTATCTGCACCGCTTGAAGTGAAGTGAACTTCGCACGCCCTTTAAATTACCTTCATGTAGTGTTACCGAACTATCGATAGTTTTACTTTTTCATTCATTAAGGCCTATACAATCGATAGGCCTATCGATAGTATCGATACTATCGATAGTTCAAAATGAAGCAATACTATCGATAAGGTGCAATACTAGCGATAGTATCGATACTTTCAATAGTTCAAAATGAAGCAATACTATCGATAAGGTGCAATACTAGCGATAGTATCGATACTATCGATAGTTTTGGCCTATCGATAGTTCAAAAACTATCGACAGCATCGATACTAACGATAGTTTTGAACTATCGATAAACAATCAATAGTTGAACGATAGTGAAAACTATCGACTGTCACTATCGTTTGTCGATCGTTTTACAATCGATAGTACACTATAGAGTGGCAACATTACCTTCATGTATTCTCTGGTGCTTGCGCAGGTCTGACTTGCGCACGGCGGTGTAGTCGCACGCGTCGCACGCAAACTCCGGCGGGTAGTGCGAGCGCTTGTGCGGAGTTCACTCACTTTATCTTTTTTGTAGCAACACGATGGAACTATTTTTAGTAGGTAACATATTTGTTTTGGCCCTACGATGAAGAGCGAGTCCTCCCGCTACAGGTATCCTGGTATACTTACTGGGTTGGTCTCAGCACAATAGATATAAAAAATTATGTTACTCAATAAAATATTTTTCATTTTCATTTTGTAATTTTATCCTTGAAGTAAAGTGAATTCCGCACGTCCTTTAAATTACCTTCATGTATTCTCTGGTGCTTGCGCAGGTCTGACTTGCGCACGGCGGTGTAGTCGCACGCGTCGCACGCAAACTCCGGCGGGTAGTGCGAGCACTTGTGCGGAGTTCACTCACTTTATATGCACCGCTTGAAGTGAAGTGAACTTCGCAGGCCTCTCTAAGGCCGCGCCGTGAGAAAAATGAGCGTTTTTGGATGCATGGTGTTTCATTGGTAGATATGATATGCACTTTAAAATTATGTAGGTAGAATGATTTTTCATTATAAGATCATTCTAGACGTACTAAAACAAGATTGAAGAAAGTTTGCTCGATAGATTTATTTTCCAAAATTAGGACTATTTTTGCACTTTTTCGCGTGGCGTTTAGCAATCTCAATAATATAACATATTTTTTTTACGAATACGATGCATATTGTACATTACCAGATTCTAGTCGTTATAATATAGATAATAGTGCAAAATCGTCTAAACATCGCGATTCCGCTCCGCTCTGTTCACACACGCAAATAGCCGTAAGTGAGAAAGGGACGTTTACAACTTCGTCGCACGCACTTTAAATTACCTTCATGTATTCTCTGGTGCTTGCGCAGGTCGGACTTGCGCACGGCGGTGTAGTCGCACGCGTCGCACGCAAACTCCGGCGGGTAGTGCGAGACCAGGTGCGGAGTTCACTCACTTTATCTGCACCGCTTGAAGTGAAGTGAACTTCGCACGCCCCTTTAAATAATAATAAATATCCTTGGACAAGACACAGCGTCATCTAGCCCCAAACTAAACAAAGCTTGTGCTATGGGAACTAGACAACTGATATGATACACATATACTTTTTTTTTGTAAAAAAAATACATATCATACATAGAAAACACCCAGACTAGACACAAATATTTGAAAATTGACTTTACAAATATTTGTGTTCGGTGGGAATAGAACCCACGACCCTCAGCGTAGAAAGCAGGGGTACTAACCACTACGCCATCGGGACAGTCAATCTACCTTCGTCAAGTCAAATTACCTTCATGTATTCTCTGGTGCTTGCGCAGGTCTGACTTGCGCACGGCGGTGTAGTCGCACGCGTCGCACGCAAACTCCGGCGGGTAGTGCGATACTAAGTGCGATTGAAACGAATTGTAGTTTATTGATTTGCCGCATACCTGGAAGAAGATATCTGTAGGTAAATGTAGGCACAAAAGATACAGAAATCAATTTATACATACACATATTACGCCATCATCCCTTGCGGAGTAAACAAAGACCGTACACATTTTTACAGTTTCTTATAAGGTCCTATTAAATTCACTGTAAACATTTTCAAGGTATTTTTTACTCGTGAAACTGAACAACTTTTCTTAGTAACATTCTCCGAAATATGAAAACAAAATTTGGACCTCCTATACAAACTGACACATGTTTGGGACATTTCTGTAAGGGAGTTCCAAAATACTTTTTCATATTTCGGAAAAATGTTACTAAGAAAAGTTGTTCAGTTTCACGAGTAAAACATAACCTAAAAAAAATTCAGCCAATTTAATAGGACCTTATATTTATTTATGAGTTTAAATAGCACCGTGAAGAGGAAAATCCAAATACATATCTTTACTTACATCGCATACAAGTAATTCTATTTCATTATGCACTGCTTTCTTGTGCGCCCAAAACTTCTCTTTGGTTGTGTAGTCAATGTTGCACGCATCACAAGTGTAAATAGGTTTGCATTTGACATCCTTTTCAACATTCTCTGTTAACTTGTTGCTAGCTTTGGTGCTAGCTTTTTTAGTCTTGGTGCTAGCTTTTTTACTTTTGGTACCAGCTTTTTTAGCTTTGGTGCCAGCTTTTCTTTTTCTTTTAGAATTACTTTGCGTTTTCCTTTGAGACAATTTTTGGATCATGCTGAAAAGAATAGCTATTTTAAAATCTGAAGTGTTTAGCAAACTTAAGATGCTGGCTACTGATTGTATGATGAATATAAACCGTGTTCCAGAGGAAATGAATGCAATTGGACATGTTTACACAATTGTTAAACAATTTCACTATAGGATGAATGCTGAAGAAACAGAAAAAAAACTACCTTCCATAAAAAGTCTGTAAATTTTGTATCGGACGTTGAAATTATTTTCTCTTTTTTCTGCGTTGGTCCTATAGTGAAAGTTATTCAGTACATACAATTCCCTAAATAACATTTCAAATTGTATGCATTTCCACCGGAACACAGCATATGAAGGCGCGTATTAATTCTGCAACATTTGACCCAACATGCAACATTATACTATATCTATCAACAACTTCACGCGTGTATCGCGACGCGGCAACTTTATGTGTCTTGCCGACGGCGATTTCCATGTTTATAAACATTGTAACTGTAACATGGGAACAAGTGTGGATTGGTTTTGTTTAGATACATTGTTTAGCAACATTTTTCAGCGGCAGCTTTTGTATACAAACTATGTTGCGGGACAATCTTGCTAAATGGATACGCGCCTTTAATAGATATGCAATTATTACTTACCTGTCCCAATTTTCTTTTGGAACATTTGCTTCAATTAATAATTCTTCTAAAATTTCTTTCTTGTCTTTTTCTTCAAGTTCAAAATCTCCATCTTCAAAATCATCTTCTTTTAAAATTTCATTCTTGTCTTTTTCTTCATGTTCAAAATCTCCATCTTCAAAATCATCGTTACCAAAATCACCATCATCAAAAACTTCATCATCATCTATGTTTTCATACTTTACATCTAATTTCTCTGTTTTGATTTTGGATGCAATGTTTTGATAGCATTCGTCAGATGTTAAACATGTTGTTTTGAAGTTATATGCAGTTGTGAGGTCTTCAGAGCATTTATCACATATGTTATCAGGTAACCAGTCTCCTTTGGTCAACTAGAAAAGAAAGAAGAAGACTAAGTTATAGCGATCTCATTGTAAAATAATGTTTGTAATTAGTTATCTATCACTAGACATTGAATAAAAAAAAAGATATAAAAAGGAATTGTATGCATTTGAAAAAGCAAACATGCAATATCATCTTAAATAAGACCATTCTTGTAACATGTAGTAGCATAACTAAGGTTTGTCTCTATTACTGTGTTGTGTTCATAAGGGGATGTTGTGTTCCTTTACAAATGTTTTCTTTCAGTCCCCATAAGTGCACAACAATGAAGGAAATTTGTTCTACTCATAAAACTAAATGTGAAAAATAATTTGGACAGTTTGTATGGGAGACCTAATTATCAATACATACCTACTATAAATAAAATGAAGGTGCTTTTTGCATTAGTGTCTGCTGTGGAATTCACATAATCCTTTTATACCATGCAACTGATTTTAATGCAGTTTTTTGTAAAAGGTATAGTGGTTTAATAGGCAGATTTACCTGTACAACACTTGCCGAGAAAATGTCCTTTCCCTGCGGGAAAATAATTTGCAGCAGGTGAAACCACTAGCGATCTGCTATTCATATTTGGAAAAGATAAGATGTTCAGTTTTGTGAGTAGAAGCATCTTTGAAAATACTACATGCCAGGCCAGCTGTTTCAACCACTGCTTACTGTTTTCCTGTGGGAGCAAGGCATTTCCCCACGGCCTATATCATGCAAGGATGTAGCTTTCTAATAAATAAGAATTTTGAAATCAGACCAGTAGTTTAGAAGTTTATAATAACACATAAAAAACCAAACAAATGTAGAATATAAAATAATAAGAAAAAAAAGAGTTTTTTCGCCACAGCGCTCCGAACTCCAACCTTCCTCTTTTTATTAGTGTAGATGTAGATGGAGCCAAATCAAATAGTAATAAATATTAAATGAATAATAAAATTATATGCTTAACTGACCTGCAAACCAGTGCAAAAGAGTATTCTTTCTAAAATTTTACTCTCTTCTTCTGCAAATATATTCTTCATATTTTTATGCTGATCCATACACAAACGGCAAGAGTCCAAAACATTTTCTAATTGTAATTTATCTTCATTTTGTAAATGCACAGCACTTTTTGAACTTTTGACGCTCATTTTGTATGTAGGTACTGACTTGTAATCAGATGGTATTTGATATTATACAGCTGGCGAATCTTATCTAATAATGAAAGCGTTAGGAAAAGTGGAAACAAAGTAAAAATAAATTTTGTTTTGTTCCAAACCACACCACCAACACCAACATCCATCCATATTGTGTGATAGATGTCAAAATCCAGAAACCACCCAAACACAAAATTAAATACAGCGCCATCTAGTATCAAATAGCGAAACTAACTCAAGGCGTATCTCCAGCTTACATGTTTTCCAAACAGAACACCAAACTTCGATATACATTGCGGCGTCATTATAGAAATTTGAATGACCGTCTTGTCGGATGTGTTGAAAACACGAGAGCAGGAGACACAACTTCATTCATACAAATAAGGTCGTCTTTTACTGTTCCCTTTTCGGTGTCGTAAGTCGTAACCATAAACTGGATCTATGAAAGACCTAATTTTTACTGCTATTTGAAACTAGATGGCAGTATTTGTCGAATCAGCTGCTGCTGCAGTGTTCCCAAACCTACCGACTTTTCGGTAGATCTACCGAATTGGGACTTAATCTACCGATCTACCGAATTGAGGCAAAAATCTACCGATTTTTCAGTTTTTGGGGTTTTCGCTTAGCGAATGAACGCCGCACCCTTCTATTTTCATGAATTTTAAGCGATTCAGATGAAGCGAGTGAACTAAGTGCGATTTCGCGCGAACAAACCGCGCGGTTTTACTTGATTGCCATCACCGTCGCGCGCGTTTACAGTACAATTTCGGTACATTTTTTGATTGTATTTGTTCGCGAGTTGCAAAAAAGACTAAACTTTGCTCATTTTCAAAATCTACCGAATTCTACCGATTTTTCGACTGAGAATCTACCGAAATTATTATTTTTGGTTTGGGAACACTGTGCTGCTGACGTTTCATCAGCGTCTGAAATTATTATTGTTGATGAAAAATAATAACAAAATATAATTTTTATTAATCCTGACCAGACCCCACAATCAATATTATTTTGCTTGCTCCGGCCTGTAGAGCATTTTGGATGTGGTTGAAGGATTTTGTTTGTAAATACTTATAATGAGCACCGAAATATCAAGTGGTTTAGGGTCTAAAATACTACGGGAAGATGATATTGTGATCTTGAACTCTTGCCGCCTGTGTATGAAGCGGCACAGAAATATGAAGAATTTATTCACTGAGAAACAGGGTAAAATGTTAGAGAAAATACACTTTTGTACTGGTTTGCAGGTGAGCTTTACAACAAATTTGCTGAAAATTGGCGCATTTATTTACATTAGTTTCTAGGGTCTTCATATCGAGTCCCTACAATGTACAACATAGTATTGTACACCATAATACTGGCCGTCAGAGTAATGTACGACGTGATGAAGCACGACATGGTGGATGGAATCAAAACAATGTCGCCATCCATCACCCCGTACCGAAAGTGCACAGGGGTGGATTGCACGACATGATGGTTGGAGACATCACGTGTTGTGGTAGAATAGTGATGTGACTAGATCGATAATATTATATGCATTTCTAACTTAATCGATATTGTTTTTATATAAAATATAATTAAATATATTCTTTAGTAAGCTTGGTCGCTCACTTCGTTCGCTCCAGGGGGTCACTGTTCTAACCTAACCTAACCTACTGTGTCGGATTTGCGTTGAATGTGTTTTTACTGCGGGGCTGCGCCCCAAACCCTCTTGGGGCTTCGCCCCGTCCCCCTCCGTGGGTTGCCTTGCATGACATGTTCGAATAACTAATCGTTAAGTCGATCAAAGTCAACACTGTCACATCACTATATCCGCTGTGACGTCATTTGTTTTGATTCCATTTCCACCCCTGTACATTATCGGTCCGGGCCCGTATTTCAAGACAATCCATCCATCATGTCGTACAATGATCTGCTGTACAATACGCTGCCGTGCTTTAACCTGCTGTGCATTGAGTATGTTGTGCATTGTGGTTCCCCTTCATATCTATCCTTGCTAAGCTAATCTAAAAATAAACTTGATTAGAACTTGGTGAAATATTTTAAAGGGCCTATGGATTTAGATTTAGTTACTGTAATTATTTTTCATTATAATTAAAATTAAGATAATTAACAAATTTTGTATTAATTTGTAATAATTAAGTTAATTTTCTTTGAATTTTACATACCTACCTACTGGGATAGTTTCATAGGCTGTGCAATATTGTTTTCAAAAACATTTTCATATTCATAAATAACTCAAGGTGCATAGTCATTAGGAATATATCATTTTAATTTTATATTGTTATATTTATATCATTTAATTTCATATTTCTATCATATTCATATTGTTTAGTAGCATTGACATATATATTTAAATTTAACACAGCTTTTGTTGCCGCAAGGCTATGTGTTTAGCCAAACGCAGACCACATTAGTTCATGGAAATAATCACAGGCAACAAATAATGTGAAGTTGCCATGGTTGCCGCATCTTCTTCTTCTTCTTAAATTATTGATATACAATGTTGCGAGTCCAGTGTTGCTAAATGAATACCTGCCTTATTTTGATTTTCAATTTCTTCTAGTTGACCAAAGCAGATTGGCTGCCTCCAAACATATGTACTAAATGTAGACAGGACCTCAAAATTGCGTTTAACTTTAAAACCGCATGCCTCAAGTCCGATGAATGCTATAGGAACCGAATAAAAGAAATCAAAATCAAAACTGAACATGTGACAGAGAACAAAGAAGATGGATTTGATGACCAGAAATTTGTTGATCAGGACTTTTATGATCAGAATTTTGATGATCAGAAAGTCGATCAGGACATTCACGATCAGAACTCTAGCGATAACTTTGATGATCATGTTGATACTAAGTATGATGTAATTGATGAAGATGGAAATGACTGTAAAGATATTCTTCAAGAAGTTATGAGACTAGGAGATGTAAAAATTACTAAATTGAAAAAGGAAAGTAATAGGTAAGTAAGGTCAACAACAGTCCACTGCTAGACTATTTTCTGTAGGTGAGACCCTAATTTTTAATCAATCAATACTTTATTTACTAATGTAACTGCTAAGGTAACTGATGATCTTTAAAATTGAGTATGAAATAAAGAATGATGCACCAAAATCTGGAATACAAAATAATATAAATTTTTATGTGAGAATATTGTTTCACTGGTATTAAAAATACTTACCCCATTTTATTTATTATCTTATTTCAGTATGGAATACAAACTACCTCAAAGTGAACAAGACAGTTTTAATATGACAAAAAATACAAGCACTGAAACTAAAACAAGTAGTTGCAGTACAAAAAAAGCCAGGACGAGAACTAGAGAAGCCAGTACCAGAGTTACAGAAGCCAATACCGAAATAAAAGAAGCCAGGATCAAAACAAAAGAAAGCAGTACCAAATTGAAGAAAGGCCTCACAAAATCAAATAAAACCTCCAAAAAATGCAAGAAGCCATCCTATTTTGGTTGTAAAATGAAAGAAGATGAAATTAAGGAGTACAAAAAAAATACACCTAATTTAGTATACAAAAAACCGGAACCTACAAGAATACAAATATGTGAGGTAAGGTAAATCACACCAAAAACATAAAATGTAAAAATTTAGACCAAGTTCCTATGCCTAAAAATTTGTTATAATCTAAATTAAAAACAAGTAGTTTATAATAGTTACTACCAGAATATTACTCACTTTGACTACGCTAGTAGGATAGGATATTAAGTTTATTAAAACTGTTGACATAGGTTTGATAGGATGATAGGTTTCGCTGGCGATTTTTGAGGTACTACTTTTAGGTACTATACCGGAAGTAAAAAAAAGGGTATTACAAGCCGAAAGGAGGTGAAAGTAATCATGAAACTGAACAACTTTCCCGAAATATGAAAAAAAAAATTGACCTCCCGTACAAAATCGTCGATAAGCGATAAGATTTACTATGGGAGGTGCATTTTTTTTTTCATTTTTCGACCCATGTTCCATGGGGAAAGTTGTTCAGTTTCATGAGTACCTTCACCTCCTTTCGGCTTGTAATACCCTTTTTGTTACTCCCAGTATTTAGTACCAATTAGGTACTATTTTCAGTAGGTATACGAAATGCAAACAATGAAGCGTGATTGGATTCTTAAAGTCTGACACAATAAAGCTTGAATATTCAAGTGACTTTATTCCTCCATGACGTCAGCTTTGCCCAGTAGTGGGATCTGATGGGCCGATAAGAAGAAGAAGAGCGTCAGAGAGAAGTCGAAGTATTTGTTGATATTTTACACCACATCTGGCAAAAGTCAATCGTATGATTGAGAGTCACTCAGAAGACTGCGTATCACCATAGTGACAGGTGGTAAGCCTATCACATAATATTGTAATACACATCAACTCTCAAATCCCTTAGTTGCTCCTTACGACACCCACGGGAAAAATACGGTACGATGCTTTTTAAAGCCGGCACAACACGGCAACCATCTTTCATTTCGAGTACCTACTATACTCCAAACTCAAACTTAAAATATTTATTCAACATGGGATACAGAAAATATCACTTATTGATAGTCATTTCACAGATATGGATAGGTTATTTATAACAACTTTGCGGTCCTAGTATAGACGCGGCTCGGGTGGTAAAAAAATAAAAATAAAGAGAGAGATAAAGGCATGCATATTTTATCTTCCAGGTCTGCGGCAAAGACGTGCCGGCGGGGCAAATAAACTTGCACTTGAGGCAGCACTACCCACACATGAAGCGGTACGCGTGCGCGGAATGCGACTATAGAACGGCGTACAAGGGGGACCTTCGCAAACATATCATGATACATGCCGGTTAGTGTTAGTATTACTATGACCATTAGTATTATTATGTATGACAATTAGGTAGTACTAAAAATATAAATAATGGTGATGTACTATTTAGGCTGTATTAATAATTAATTGCTAAAAATAGTGCCTAAATAGTACCTACATATGAAATACAAAAAAAGTACTTCAAAACTTTAATGGTTTTTTAGGGTTTCGTATTCCACTAGAAACCTTTTATCATTTCGTCAAGTATGTCTGTCTGTCTGTATGCCGCGCCCTTATAACTTCGTCAGTTTTGGAGTTATCGACATTAAATTTGGTGTGAAGATAGATCGTGACGACCTACCTAAATTTAGAAATGTTGAGAAAAAATATATCTATTAAAAGTTTTTTGCCCATCCCCCCCTTCTCATACAAGTGAAAGGGGACAAAAAAATTGTTTTTCTTCTGTAATATTGAGTAGGGTATCGTTGAATAGGTCTTTTAAAACTAAGGGGAGGTTCCTTTGAAACAAAGTCACTAAAATGTTTCTGTCTCGTGATACTTTGATTCCCGGTCGACGCTTGACGTTGTTCAATTTGTTATTTTCATTCATAAGAATGATATAGCCCTGTAAGTGCATCAAAAAGCCCAATCAATTAATGACTGATGTTCTCGATTGCAGGCGTGAAGCAATACCTCTGCTCGCATTTTTAAAACTAAGGGGAGGTTTCTTTGAAACTTATTCGACGCTTGACGTTTTTCAATTTGTTATTTTCATTCATAAGAATGATATATCGGGTGAAATTTTACTAGTGACCGATAGCGAAAACTCAGAACTGGCTGGTGATAAGGAACAACTTTCCCCAAGGAACATAGGTCGAAATACGAAAAAAAATTTTGGGCCTCCCTTACAAAGTTACCGATTAGCTGATTTGAATTACTATGGGAGGCCAAAAATTTTTTATCGGATTTCGACCTATGTTCCTTGGGGAAAGTTGTTCCTTATCACCAGCCGGTTCTGAGTTTTCGCTATCGGTCACTAGTAAAATTTCACCCTATATACAGCCCTGTAAGTGCATTAAAAAGCCTAATCAATTAATCACTTCTTCTGGATTGCAGGCGTGAAGCAATACCTCTGCTCGCACTGCTCGCATCCGTTCCGGACAGCGTCGGCGCGGCGGGTCCACGTGAGATCCGTCCATGAAAAAGCGCCGCGACGGCACGCGTGCCACCTGTGCGAGAAAAGCTACGATACGTCTACCAAGCTGAGGCAGCATATGGATCGACATAACGGGATCTTTAGGTGTGCACAAATTCCTTCTTGTTTCTTAGAGCCTTGCACCGGCAGGCACTCGTGCTCGCGAGACCACTCCACCCTTACCTAGTGTTACACCTGCGGTTACCATGGTTCCCTGAGAGCCGGTGCCTCCTGAAACCTAGGTAACACGACAATACCTATATCACTTGATTTTACGCAATAATATTTTTTATCATATAATTTTCGATAAAAGGAAAATAAACATTATGCCGCCCAAACAAAATATTACAAGAGAAAGGGACCTAATAAAAGCGGTCGTGTATTTTTAATAATATTATAATAAACATGACGCGAAATAATATGTTAGTAAAAAATATATGACACAAAAATAATCGATATTTGTACTCGAAAAATCGATTCAGATTTAATCGATTAATTGAAATTGTGCCGTAACCGTGGCAAATTTCTGGTCGAAATTTATCTGAGTCATCGACACGAAAGAAGAAGAAGAATTGTAATTGCATAATTGATTATAAAAAAAAAACAATTCTTTTCGAAAAAAAGCATAGTTTTTTTAACCCTTTTTCCACTCGTGTCAGATTTCGCGCACCCCCATTTGTTTGGCAATTTTAGGACAGATTTGCCCTTACACGAGCGGGAGGGTTAATAATTGATCATATTTTCTCATTTCTAGGTACGAGTGCGAAGTGTGCCACTCGGGCTTCGTGCGTTTGGACTCGTGGCGGCTCCATTTGCGCACTCAGCACGGCGTGGTGAAGCCGCCGAAGGGACCCAGGCGAAAAAGCGCCACTGTAGACTTTGCTCCCAATATCAGCTCTGTAATATCTTTATCAGAGAAACAGACGGACAAGGAAAAATAAAAGATTATAAAAGATTATTTTATTTAAATTGATTTTTAGCTGAAATAAAAGATTTTTTATTTGATTTTCATTAATTCTGGATGGCTTAGATTGTTTCTTCCTTATTTATTTATTTTAATTTTCTTTATAAAAAGAACTTGTAAACTTGTATTTGCGACATTCCGTCACGGCATAACATTGCGCACTCAGCACGGCGTGGTGAAGCCGCCCAAGGGGCCCAGGCGCAAACCGCATCAGACACCAGGAGACGGATATCAGCGCCGTTGCAGAGTTAGCGCCCATTATCACCTCTGTCTGTTATATCTGTATCGGAGAAACAGACGGACAAGGAAAAATAAAAGATTATAAATTATTTTAATTCCATTTCTGTATTTATGTTTATTAATTGAATTCTTATGTGGATTTCTCTCCGGAAATAAATAATTTTTATTTTATTTTTGTTATTTAATATTTCTCTTTCTCTCTATATTATCAGGGCTTTCTACATAAAAGTAGGTAGACAGATATATGATTTATCTAAGGTTTCTACCTAAGCTAGGATTTTAATTCAGATAGACTAAATTGACAGCTAAGAACGGCCTTTTGTTTATAAAATGTTGCAATTTGGTTGCAAGCATCAGGCTAGTGTTGTGGTACTACAGGTACGAATGCGAAGTGTGCCACTCAGGCTTCGTGCGTTTGGACTCGTGGCGGCTCCACTTGCGCACTCAGCACGGCGTGGTGAAGCCTCCCAAGGGACCCAGGCGCGAAAACGCCACTGTAGACTTTGCCCCCAACATCAGCTCTGTAATATCTTTATCGGAGAAACAGACGGACAAGGAAAAGTAAAAGATTATAAATTATTTTAATTTTATTTAAATTGAATGTTTTAATGTGAATTTGTAGCTGAAATAAAAGATTTTTTATTTGATTTTCATTAATTCTGGATGGCTTAGATTGTTTCTTCCTTATTTATTTATTTAAATTTTCTTTCACATTCCGTCACGGCATAACATTGCGCAATCAGCACGGCGTGGTGAAGCCGCCCAAGGGGCCCAGGCGCAAACCGCATCAGACACCAGGAGCCGATATCAGCGCCGTTGCAGACTTAGCGCCCATTATCACCTCTGTAATATCTGTAACGGAGAAACAGACGGACAAGGAAAAATAAAAGATTATAAATTAATTTCTAAATCTATGTTTAATTGAATTGAATGCTTTAATATGGATTTTGTCCGAAATAAATGATTTTTATTTAAGTTTTTATGTTATTTAATATATCTCTTACTTTTTATTTTTTTCCTATATTATTATCAGCGTTTTCTACTTATGTAGGTAGGCTTAACTTAATAAATGATTTATCTAAGTCCGTGACCTAAGTATGTAAGTCCATTATGTAGGTTATAGGCGGGTATTCATTGGGGACAAAATACCAGGAACTTTGTATATGACACAAAGTATCTGGAGAATGTTCCCAATGTAGACGTATTTTGAACAAAGTTCCCGAAAAAAGCGTACATATTGGGGACATTGTCCATATACATTGTCTGTTATACAAAGTATCAGGGTTTTTTTTTACCCTACTGCCTCAGAAAGAGGGTTTTGTTTTTCAAGAGCAAAGAATAGGTACTATACTCTCACTGGCGTGTTCAATAGTATGTATGTATGTATGCATGTTTGTATGTATGTGGACAAGAAAATTATTTTTCACTGGCTACAGCCTAAACCCTAAACGGATAGTTGGATTTTGACATGAGGTGTCGTTAGATTCGTCTAAGCAGCGCGAGTGACACTGGCTATACTAAAAATTCATAAATTCAAGATGGTGGATTTTTATCGCAAAAAACAACTTTGAAACTACCGCAGTCGAGTTTTTGTATTTTAATACATCTGGGGCCCGTTTAATAAAGCTGACAATTGTCATTTACAATGACAATTCGATTTACATTGCGAAGTTTGTAAGGCTAGTTTATTTTTTGGTAGCGAATCGGCTCGCTGACGACGCAATGTACATTGAATTGTCATTGTAAATTACAATTGTCAGCTTTATTAAACGGGCCCCAACTTGTTGGTTGTCCCCACAGACAAATGAAACCTTTTTCGCGCAGCGCTACTAGACACGCCTTTTGTCAAAATTTCATACAAGACAAGCCTGTCATTTTTGAATGTTTTTGAACGAGTTTGTCATTTGAGGCAATTTGAGGTGATAGCTCATTTAACCGTTCCGTACGCGTCATATTTTGAAATATTGTATGAAATTCTATGCCACTTAGGGTGCTGTGCGTACGGTTCGGAACAGAGTGCGTTCACCCTAAAGTGTTGCCACAACCGTCTTTTCAAAATACACATATCCGTCGCCAAAACCTAAATTTGGAGTGTATGAGATTGAATGAATTGCCGTGTGATGCCGGCTTAGAATAGCATCACCCCATTTCTTTCCTGTGGGTGTCGTAAGAAGCGACTAAAGGACTTGAGGGTATCATGTGTATTGCAATTTTAGGCGACAGGCTGACAACCTGTCACTATAGCGATACACGACAATAGCTAAAACGGCCCTCAAATATGTGTCAGACGTGGCGATAACGACCGTACTTTTACGGCCGTTGACGCTCTGCCTACCCCGCAAGGGATGAAGGCGTGATATATGTATGTATGTATGTATGAGATTGAATAAAAAAAAGGGACTGAAAATGGCCCCTTCATCCCCGTGGTCCACCTCCTGGTCCACCTGGTGGACCACGGGTACGTTATTTTTTCCCTGTGGTCCAGGACAGGTGTCAGCTTTCACACAAAAAAGTGGTTTATATCGGAAACTATGCATGCTAGACTATTAGTTTCTTTGGAAAAGTTGTAGGCCTTAACAAGATCTACATGACAGGTGTCAGCTGTCATACTAAAAAGTCGTTTAAATCAGAAACTATGCGTGCTAGACTATTAGTTTCTTTGGGAAAGTTGTATGCCTTAACGAGATCTACATGACAGGTGTCAGCTGACAAACTAAAAAGTCGTTTATATCGGAAACTATGCGTGCTAGACTATTCGTTTCTTTGGGAAGTTGTAGGCTTTAACAAGATCTACATGACAAGTGTCAGCTGTCAAACTAAAAAGTCGTTTGTTCGGAAACTATGCGTGCTAGACTATTAGTTTCTTCGGAAAAGTTTTAGGCTATAACAAGATCTACATGACAGGTGTCAGCTGTCATACTAAAAAGTCGTTTATATAAGAAACTATGCGTGCTAGACTATTAGTTTCTTTGGGAAAGTTGTAGGCCTTAACGAGATCTACATGACAGGTGTCAGCTGTCACACTAAAAAGTGGTTTAAATCAGAAACTATGCGTGCTAAACTATTAGTTTCTTTGGGAAAGTTGTAGGCCTTAACGAGATCTACATGACAGGTGTCAGCTGTCACACTAAAAAGTCATTTAAATCAGAAACTATGCGTGCTAGACTATTAGTTTCTTTGGGAAAGTTGTAGGCCTTAGCGAGATCTACATGACAGGTGTCAGCTGTCACACTAAAAAGTGGTTTATATTGGAAACTATGCGTGCTAAACTATTAGTTTCTTTGGGAAAGTTGTAGGCCTTAACGAGATCTACATGACAGGTGTCAGCTGTCACACTAAAAAGTAGTTTAAATCAGAAACTATGCGTGCTAAACTTAAATAGTTTTTCATAGTTAATAGTAGTTTATGCAATTGGCTTATAATGAGAGGCTTTAGGATGTGAGTGTCTGTTTATCACACGAGGCGCAGCCTAGTGTGATAATAGTTTGACACGAGCATTCTAAAGCCTAATTATATGCAGTTGCATACACTATTTTATCTACACTTTACAAGAAAAACTATGAAAATAATTCAAACCTCCGCACTGTGGCGATTGCAAGCCTATCTACTGAACCACCAACTGAACGACTTTTGTACATAAGTAACTTTTAACTAAACGTTAAAATGGAGGCTCATAAAAACTGAACAACTTTTAAATTAAAAAGCATTTATCGGTAAATTTAAATTCGAAAAATGATTTGAAGCAAAGATTTAATAATAAATAAGTCCTCATTATTTCTAGTGTCGTCCCGCCCGGGTGAAATTTGTTTTATTTTTATTTAACTTACTGTTGGCCAGTGTTGGCTCAGGAAATAAAAAAGCGGAATATTCGTTTAGTTTTTTTTTAAATACTAGACATCACGTTCCATTACGATTCAAATTTTAGTATGGAAATTATATTTTAAGGCTGCATACTTCTTAATGCAGTTCATTACGTTGGTGCTTTCGATTCTGTAAAACGAATATTACGAAATGAGTGTAGATAAAATTATTTACCTACCAGCTTGCTATTACCTACATAAAATGGTTTTATAATGGTAAAAGAACTGAGTAGCAAGCGAGGCTTAGAGATTTAATATGTTAATGTTTTTGATTGGATCAAGTTTATTGGGTGTTGCACTCGTCTTCCAAAAAGGATCGCAAATCAATCACACCAAGCCCTACAACTTACGTAAAGAATTAATATAATATTAGTGTAAACATTTATTCAAAGTTGCTTTCAGAAATAAGGTGAACCGAGTGAACCATTAGTAAAACCCCTGCCCTTGAGTCCACCTATAGCAGGTGGACTAGGGTGCACCACGGGGAAAAAAGAAATACCCGTGGTCCACGTAGGCATTTTCACCTTTTCTTGTGGACTCGTACTGATAGATGACTGAATGTCAGTGTTCTAGAAACTGACATCCTCTGATATTATAAAAGATTAAGTACGTGTCAGCCAGAAAAAAATTCAATGAGTTGAATGAGACAACTTTTGTCTGTCGTGTTTATTTTTAGAATTAGGTGGGCGGATTTTTCAAACGTTGTATGTCACGTAATGGAATTCCGCAATTTCGAACATATTTATTTTCCCTGCATTTGTGTCTAAATTGAATCTCTTTTTAATAACGTATTTGGAAAATATAATTATATTCATAAGCATTCGTTAGTTTTCGCGTAAATCGGAGTCAAAAATGTACTCAGTCAATTATGTGTTCCATTACGTCACAAAATTAAGGGGTTATTAAAGATAAACTATTTACTTTGTTGCAAAATTAGTATGTATTATCGAGAGCTTAGGACAATAATAATCAAAAGAAACATCACAATCTTGAAAATCTTTTCACATAAATGACACAGAATCAAAAATGTAACATTACGTCACGTTTGTGTACAAAACACCTCAAAATAATGTTGGTTATGCTGCTTTAAACGACATCTAGTAAAATGATGTGATAAAAAATATAAACTACGTTTTATAATGCTTTCATCAGTGTTAAGTTTGCAAATATTATTGTAATACTTATTTTATAATTGATTTTTTAAATTACATTAACAATAGGACATGTCACGGTAATGGAAGGTGAAGTGACGTAAAGGAACTGTAAGGCACTAGTCACATTGAACTATAAATTACTACTTAAAAATAGTTTTTCTTGTTTGTACGTATGCATTCAAAAAAGCTACAATTTTCTCAAAAAATTAAAACAAATCTTACCTCTTTATAATATAAGTGTAGATGTAGATTTTACTCATAAGTACTGCAATTTTGAGACAGTGAAAACGCTTTTAAAGTAGTGTCCGAGTTGATTATTACAACCAAAATACCCTCATTAAAAATACTTTATTAGCCGAGAATCGAAACAGGTCCTCAAAGTAAGCACATTTATCAACAAGTCATTTATTAATTATTTGTGATAAGAAGAATTAAATGATCAAATCCTAGCTCCATTCCTTGTGAACACATCCTAAGAATTCCATACGTCACGAATTTTGATTCCGTTGTACATCACGTCACGTATTGAAGTGACGTAAGACGATCCATCGCCAATCAAATGCAAATTTTGAGTAAACTAAAGCAAATAAGTACAATTATCTAGTTCTACTAAACAAAAAAAAAGACAAGGAAACACATCACATAAAAGAATCAAAAATAATAAACAGTGATCTTACCCTCGAAAACAACCGTTCGTAATGGAACACAAATTTTGACCAAGCTACGAGCTAACACTTCGAACCCGTTTTTTGGCAACACCGTTGTTAAAAATGAAACATGGCGCCCTGCTATAGCGTTAAATTGTTGCCATTTATCAAGAAAAAGTAATGTTTGGTAGAATTTCACATCTGAACTGGGAAAAAATAGTCCGTGACGTGTTGTGGAATTTCCATCCACCACAATCCATCACAATTCAAGGAAAAGAAAATTAGTAATTTATTTAATTATTTTTGTATGAATTTGTATAATATGAACGAAAGATTCTAAAACTAGGATATGTGGTCTATAAATATAACACAAAACATTTACGGTATGAGTGTCTATTATGAAAATATAACACAATATATGCGTGACGGTCGGCATAGGACACACCAAATTTTGATGTTTTTTAACTTATTTAATAATTTTTTTCAAATATTTAATATGAACCGTATCTCTATTTTATACATTAATGGATAGTTTGTTAAATAACGGTAATGATCAATGTTAGAAATAAACATCCCTATGCAACGTTTTGGTAAAAAATAAGTCTGAAGACGCAGGACACGCAAATTTTCTCCGGACAACGTTTGAAAAATCCGCCCAGGTACATAGATAGGTAGATAACAGCTACGTAAAAAAAATATTCTCATTTTTTGTTTAAGTAGTTTTTTCACCAAATCACAACAAAGATCCAGATAATAAATAGGTATATTGCCGAGTAATGTTGGCGTTGAATAGCATCACCCCATCTATCTACCCTTGAGTGTTAAAAACCAATTAAGTCGTTCCAGAGAATGGGCAGCAAAATTCTCTGTGAATATGTCGAAGTCAATATGTCAAAATCTGCCTTCTACATAATAGCTCGTGTGTTTACAAACGAAAAGCCGTTTGCATATTTCCATCTGACGTATGTATACCGTCGACATTATGTGTACCGCCAAAAAAACGCCCTTTTGCCGTATGGCATAATGCCCGGCAATATGTACGAACTAGTACTGAATTCCGCCACGGTGGCGCTGTAATCGCAAAACAATAAATATGGCGTACAATCACAGAATATATAATAGTACTAGGGTGTACAATACTGCAGGGGCGCACACAATGCGCAAGGGCACTTCTACAGCTAAAGTGAAATTTTCTCAACTCCGTGAACAATATATTTTATCACCTTTTCTGGTGTAAACAAAAATGAAAAAATGCCAAAAAATGTGTTTGAAGAAATGGTGCTAATTTGCCACTAATTGCTTCACTAGAATCAGATTTCGAATTTGTTTGGTCCAGGAGTTGAAAAAAATGGTCACGGAGTTGAGAACCTTCGAAATTAGTTAAATTTTTCAGGGTTTTCAGAGAAATATCAAGTAAAAAAAAAATATATTGAAAGTAAAGAAAAGGAACCAAAAAATCAAGCCAAGTTACAAATAGCACATTTGCAAACACTTAGTTAATTGTTTTTGCTGTTTTGTTAATTTTAAGCAGATTATGTAAAATCGTGAAGTTAACTATCAAAAAACACCAAATAGATATTGTAGTAAAGAAGGTTTAATGTTGAATGTGAATTATTGACACTGGCAGGTTGGTAATCTGAATGCTAAGAAGATAAAACAAAAGAAGGTGGGCGTTGGTTACTTGTCGTCAATAGACACACATAAAATTGAAAAACTTTAATAAGAATTTGTTAAAATAAACCAAGCTAGTTTCCTCCATAAATACAGTGTTTTTATTAATACTACATGGCGCAGCTGTTTTTGAACCTATAGTTCACATGACTGAAGAGGCCACCGAAAGCATGTCTGGCGTGGAGTATCGGATGCCGGCTTCACTTTTGCTTGAAAATCATTAACACAACTTAAATTATATTGTACATAAGTAAACTTAAACTTATAAAGCGTGCTGTGATTATACATATCTATCAAAATAGTTTAAATGTGATCGTCAAAGATATCTTAATCATGGTCACCCTAACATACTCACCACGTGGACGTTTAAGCAACGTTTATTTCACCGTCATATTGCCGGATATCGTGCCGTCAATTTGTATACTGCTTTTCGTCTGTATACGGACGCGTGATTATGTAAACTCCAGAATCTTACATATTGACTTCGACAAATACATCACCTTGAACTGCGCTTGCCAATCCGCCTGCCAAGCGTAGTGAGTATGGCAAATACCCCCCTAATAGTCCTAGCGGTAGTTCAAAACATGCTGCACCTGAGAGAAGAGTTCTGAAATTTGGTACACTTAATCTTTAGGGTAAATGAATCGATTTGACCCGTAGTACACTATTTTTAAAAAATCCTATGAGGAGTAATGACGTCATCTTTTTTTTGTATGGGAAAATTTTTTTGTTCCAAAACCTATCGTGTGTGGTATCAAATGAAAGGCCTTGCTAAGTCGATTCTAAAAATATATGACATTATTATATTTAAGTCACTTGTATAAAATTAAATAGGAAATAATTCTCGAAACATGCCACGTTTGGGCTTCTCCAGGTATGATACGGTTGAATCATTACTTATGAAATAAACGTAATATAAAGTGTAATATCCTCATCTCTAACCTCAAGAAAGGTACTACGGATTTTTTGTCTTAAAGTATTTTTTTTGAATTTTAAAGTTACAGAAATTTATGAAAACACACTTAGTTGAAATTTGGCATCGAAAGTTCAATTTTGGACACCGAGAATGATAAAAATATAGCCAGTTGAGATTACAATCATATTATTATGTACATCACATCATATTCGTTTTGCAAAAAGAATGTTATGTGCTTCGGAGGGCACGGTTAACCCTCGGCCCCATAGCAGTCGCTCTCTATGACTAATAAGACGGCGGCGGTCCGTCAGGGTCGTCAGTTAGGGGCTGAATAGTAACCATAGTCCATCGGGTCGTTCATAGACACGGTGTCCCACTTTTCAGAACAAGATCTATTAATAATAGGATGATAAATACAAATGCGAGAGAAGTTTTCGATTGATGGTTAAAGTGATCATTTCTCTATACATACATTATATACACACCGGCAAAATTAACGGAATCTATACATAATAATAAAGTTGTAGAGGGTCGAAAGCCTGTACATAAAAGATATTGGAAAATAAATTGTCAGCGAATTCTTAAAATTGATAACAAAACACGTTTCAAAAGTTTTTACATATTTTTTCCGTTTAGATGTTTGTATGTGACAGCATCCTGAAAAACTACTGAACGGATTTTGATAAAATTTGGTACAAAGATTGCTATCGCATTGAAGAAGGTAAAGGCTACTTTTTTTCTCCACTTGAGGGACTGGAGTACCTGATGTGTACCACTAGAAGCACAACCACGAGCCCAGCTAAACAATGGGAAATACATTTATGGCACCAAAGCAAGAATTGTTTAGCATCATGGAATGCTCTTGCTGGCAAACATAGATCGAAGGTTTGGAGAACCTTATGTGGACCACCAGGTGCACCTCCAAGAGCCCAGCTAAACTACAAGAGACACATATTATATAGTCCCAAAGCAAAAATTGTTTAGCGCGATGGGACGTGTCTGCTGGAAAATATAAATCGAAGGTTTGGAGAACTACAGGAGATACATATACGTCCCGAAAAAAAAAATTCAGCTTGATTGGGCCCTCCTGCTAGCAATTAGAAATCAAAGGTTTTGAAAACCTGATGAAGACCATCAAGAGTACCAAAAATAGCCCAGCTTAAATAGGTACATGAGATATACATATGGCCTCAAGGAAAAGAATATTTAGCATGGCGGGACATTTCTGCTGGCAAATAGCTAATGAAGGTGATGGATACCCTGGGAATAAATGTAAGGATGCTGGTGTCATGGACGTAATGTGTGTAAGTGTAGACAAATGAAAATTATAAAGATGAACCAAAACTCCTCTCGCATCTGTATTTATCATCTTATAATTAATAAATCTTGTTCTGTCAAGTAGGACACTGAGTCTACGAACGACCCGATGAACCATGGTTACTATTCGGCCCCTATCTATTGACCCTGACCGACCGCCGCCGTCTAAGTATTCATAGAGAGCGACTGCAATGGGGCCGAGGGTTAACCGTGCCCTCCGAAACACATAACATGTTATTTTTTTCAAAACGAATATGATGTTCATATAATTAAAATCTCATCTGGCTTTATTTTTATCATTTTCGGTAACCAAAATTGAACTTTCGATGCCAAATTTCAACTAAGTGTGTTTTCATAAATTTCTGTAACTTTAAAATTCAAAAAAAAATACTTAAAGACAAAAAATCCGTAGTACCTTTCTTGAGGTTAGAGATGAGGATATTACACATTATATTACGTTTATTTCATAAGTAATGATTCAACCGTATCATACCTGGAGAAGCCCAAACGTGGCATGTTTCGAGAATTATTTCCTATTTAATTTTATACAAGTGACTTAAATATAATAATGTCATATATTTTTAGAATCGGCTTAGCAAGGCCTTTCATTTGATATCACACACAATAGGTTTTGGAACAAAAATTTTTTTTTCCCATACAAAAAAAAGATGACGTCATTACTCCACATAGGATTTTTTTTTAATTGTGTACTACGGGTCAAATCAATTCATTTACCCTAAAGATTAAGTGTGCCAAATTTCAGAACTCTTCTCTCAGGTGCAGCATGTTCCATACATTCGGCCAGCGAGCCGCTAAGGCTATAATAAGGGAAGGCCTATGTCTAGCAGTGGACTGTTGCGGCTGTTATAGTACAGCATGTTTTATTGTATCATAAGTATTAGAGTAAGGGCGATTTACAAACAAAATGGTAAAATTACAAATAACACGTGGGAGTCAAAAAAGGACGTCAAGTTCGAGAAATATAAGCTGGTGGCAACACTGGGAATGGCAATTCGGTAAACCAAAATGGCAGGCTATATTGCTCAAAGGGCGTCTCTATCGGGGACCGCGAATGACGTTTTGGTTCTCTGTGGTTGTCCCCAATGAATACCTGGCATAAAGCGTTTTCTTTTTAAAAATTCGGCATACGTTGCTGGCGTGTCAAAGCTGATTTTGAAAAAAGCTGCCGCTACTCGATACTAGGTGGCGCTAGATTTTACTTAATTGATTGGTGCACGGGTGGTTTGGATGCTGTCATGTCAGTCATGTTTTTTGTTGTAAACATTGCTCAAAAATTTATATTTATTTTATAAAATTGTAAGAGATAAGTCTTGCAGTACCTAGTACTTCTTCTTGCAGTACTTTTTATACTTTTTTTGCCGTATCCTATTGTGTTGTTTATCGTAATTATATTTTTTCGTTTACAATGAGCATAGTGTTAGCAACAAGTGCATTACCTATTGAAAATATAGATAATTTAGAATGGAAAGATATTCTGGACTCGTGCCGACTGTGTATGAAGCGAAACAAAATTATGAAGGAGATATTTACGGAAAAAAACCGTAAAATTATAGAAAAAATACACTTTTGCACTGGTTTGCAGGTTAGTGAAAGAGAATTTTATTTTCTTGATATCCTAACAAGATTTTAATTTTTCTGCATCAGGATTTTCTCCCAACATAGCAAGGTAGGTATATTTTATGCCTGGTCTTTTCACCTTAGTACATAGTTAGGTTTGTCATCATTATAGTTATAGCTATACTATAAAGATATAGAAATGATTTTATTTTTTTCAGTTATCCCAAGAAGATTGTCTACCAGATCGGATTTGTGACAAATGCACAAAAGACCTTCAAATCACATTTGATTTCAAAACAACTTGCCTCTCGTCCAATGAGCAGTACCAACAACTTGTTACCCTTATCAAAACTGAAGATAATGAAGATGTACAAACAGACACTGATAACAATTTTAATGAAATAGGGTATTTGAGTGACAGGTCATTTGAGCTTCTTCCTAAACCATTTGCTACCAGACGAATATACTAGGAAGATTTTTTCACACACCTCTACAAGTATTCTTGCAGTTGGCAGGAAATTTGATAAAACTAGATTTAATATAGAAATACTGGAACTGGACGTAATTTGCCCTTTAATGTTTGCAAGTAATTTTTGTTGTCAAAACACTTTAGTACAAGCATATGTATTATTTCTCTGTTTAAGTTGTCTAACTTTGAATTTTTTGAAAGATGTTAAATGAATAATAAAGTATTTAACAGTAGGTAAGCATAAATATTTTGTATTTTTATAGTTACCCAAATAACTACAATGATATTAAAGAAGTGGATGATGAAAAATTTGATAAAACAGGAGAAAATTATGACTACAAAGATATTAAACAAGACACAGATACAAAAAAATATGAAATAGGAGAAAATTATGACTTTAGAGATTTAAATCAAGTTTGTGATGTATCAATGAATACATTGAAAAAAGATAATAGGTATGTGAACAGATTTATAGCCTCGGCCTACTTAAGGCTTCCCCTTTCTCCTCCCAGACTAAGCAGTCCATGGTTATTCGAGACCAGTTTGGCTCGATTTAATTTTAATAATAATTTAATTCAATTTAGTGAATTTTATAGTCCAATTTAAAAATTTATTGAATCCTTGTTTTATTTTTCAGTTTAGACCTGAAATTAAATCAAAGAAATCTACAAATAACCAGTTTAGCTAAAGTTACTAATGCCAGAGCTAAGGTCAAGAATTCTAAAAATGCTAGCACCAAAAATGCAAGAGCCAAGAGAAAAGCAAGGGAAGACAGTACCAATAAAAAGAAAGATAAAAGAGGCCGGCCAAAAAAAACTCACTTCAGTTGTAATATATGCAATATCAACAATTGCACAACTAAAAAAGAGTTAATACAGCATAAAAGAACAGTGCATGCATGGAAACCAACTTACAAACGAATATGCGAGGTAAGATCCTTCATAAAATTTAAAAATCTAAGTGCCTGTTCACACATACAATTTTATTGTCGCGTGACAATTGATTGATGATGATTTTAGGCGACAGGCTGACAACCTGTCTCTATGGTGCCGTTATCCCTAACGGCCCCCGCGGATCGCCCCCCGAGGGGCTCGATGGGAATTTTTCGTCCCAACGGCCTCCGAATTCAAACTTTTAGAGATTCGGGGGGATTCCTTTTAGAGTCTAAATTCGGGGGCCGTTGGGACAAAAAAATCCCAACTGTCCCCGCGGGGGGCGATCTACGGGGGCCGTTGGGAATAACGCTATGGCCGTGTGATACACAGTCTTCTGAATGACTCTCAAACTTTTGTCAGACGTGGTGCAAATGGGCGTTTTCTACAGCTGTTTTTACGCAAGAAATATAGGCGTGCGTGATACATGTATGTATGTATATTTTGAACAAAGGTCATTATGAGACGAGACCGCTTTTAGGTAGGGCTCCATCTGCCAGCTGGCGTTACATGCGTTAGTGGTCAAATGCACTTGCTTAATTCGCGGACTTGGAGTGAGCCGCTGTAGCCCAGTTGGTAGAGGCTCCAGTACAGATGGCGAAGGTCGCTGGTTCAAATCCAGCGGTGAAAGTTTGGCAAGTTTTCCTAAATTGTATACCTAACACAGGAAGCGTTTTAAAAAATTTTGTAAACGAGACCACTTCTTTTCTTAGGTGTGCGGCAAAGTGATGGACCACAGTTCGTTCGTGTCGCACATCGCGTCGCACTACCCGCCGCAGTACGAATGCGACACTTGCGGCTACAAGACCTACCACAGGCACAGCCTCGTCAAACATATATGGACCCACTCAGGTAAGTGTGTGGGTCAGGTTAGTCACCCCAAATCTAGCCCTCATCATTAGGTGCGTCCACACCAGCCGAGGCTGCTCGCTGCCACACTGCCTCGCGCCGCATACGCTCGTGCGCAGGCGAGGCAAGTTCGGCCCAATTTGGACATTAGCGTCAAGATGGCGGGACCATATCTCAAATATTAAATTAAAATATTGTCCGATTTAGTACCTAATTTGTACTATTTTGTACCTCAAGTAAATAAAATTGTACCTCTCAGTATCAAAAGATATTTGAAAAAAAAAAACTCTGGTCTCGCCATTATGACGTCAAGATGGCGCGTCAAGATGGCGAGACCAACGACAATGGTGAATCTGAATAGATATTCAGTTATATGTATATTTAGTACCTTTTTTGTACCTGAAGAAAACGTTATTTGATTCTGATTATTTCAAAGGAAGTCTGAGAAATAGTCGAAAAATGCTGGTCCCGCCATTATGACGATTTCAAAAATTACAAGAAAAAGTACTTATGTTTTAGATTTTCAAACTTTGACCCTGTACATATTTCATCTTGACGTCATAATGGCAGCACCAGAGTTTTTTCAAATATCTTTTGATACTGAGAGGTACATTTTTTTTTACTTGAGGTACAAAATAGTACAAATTAGGTACTAAATCGGACAATATTTTAATTTGATATTTGAGATATGGTCCCGACATCTTGACGCTAATCGCCTAAATAAATTAATAGGCAAACTTCTGAGTCGCGTTGAATTTAGCTATGCCCGCGCGCGTTCTCCCGAGCATGACCTTGCGTTGCCTCGGGAGAGTCACGTCATTTTTTGGTCGTTTGCCTCACGAGGCAGCGAGGCTGTTCGCTTGGTGTGGACGCGCCTATTGACGCGACAAAGAAGAAGATTCTGGTGTTGGTGTGGCGAAGTAGGCCTTGTCTCGCTCGCATTACCCACGCTTAGCTCGCAGTAGGTATAGTGCAGGTATGACACAGTGTGGCTCGATTGTTTTTTTCAACTCTTACAACCATTGTGTGTGGACGTGTTTTCGTTTAACTCCTCAATTAAAATATTAAATTTTTGTTATTTGCAATTATTTATTGTCAGCAAATAGGTATTTCGTGCAGCTAATATTCGATTTGTGATTGTGACCTAGATTCATCTAACAAGTCAATGAACTACAACTAAGTGCAGTTATTAATAAACTACAGAAATTTTATAAACTTGTGAAAAGTGTGAATTGAGTATTGTGCTCCCGCAGAGTTTCGAACCTAGGCCCTCTGCGTCATAGACCGCTGTTCGTCCACTGCGCCACCGCAGGTGAACCGATCGGCGCGAAATAGCAGACCGCTATCGTGACGCAACCAGCTTACTACCGGCCGGTTACCTACTGTTCTACTGAATAACGCAGCGTCAGCATCTACCGACGCAGTGCCTACAGTGCCCGATACCACGAAACTTAACGATAATTTTAAGCGATACCACTACCACTAAACTCTACCGTGGTTCTTAAGCCGTTTTGAAAGCGAAATGAATACTTCTCAATGTGGTTCCTGCAAACAGGCGGTTGGTGAAGGGCCAACGTGTGCATGGTGTGGAAAAACCTATCATTTTCACTGCAGTGGTACTTCTAGTACGGTCTGTGACTTTTGGAAATGTATGGAAAGGTGACGATTTTTGTTTAAGTGAAATTTCGATATGGGGCCTTGTAGAAGACCTCAATCTAAGGTTTTTGAGCCCGGTTACCAAACTCCAGCACGTGGTGGGGGGAGGGGGGGGGCGTTCAAACTTTCGCGTTACCGCGCTTCAGTAAAAAAAATATGTGGCGTTGGCTTTACATATAATGTTGATTTTGGTATCAATTTCTTATAAATCGAGGATGTACCTTTCATTTTTTGTATCAAAATACCTATATTTCTTACGAGAAATATGATAAAAATTGAAATAAATGAAAAAAATCAGCAAAGATTTGTATTTTTTTTCATTTGACAGGCTATATCTTTAAAAATATATATGATAAAGTCATAAATAAAAAATATTATCAGTTAGTCTTATTATTAAAATTCATGAAATCACTCACAGTAATGCCAATATTTGAAGAAAAAACTCCCAAGAAATATAAGAACCCTGCCTACTGCAATGTGTACCCGTACGGACCTACTGCTATGTTTACCGCATAACATTTTTCATCTTCCTAAAAAAGCGTTACAGAGTTATTATTTGTAATGTCATTTATTATAATAAATAAAGTAGACGTATCTACACTAATATAATAAAGAGGAAAGATTTGTTTTTTGTATGTACGTATGTAATCGATAAACTCCGGAACTACTGAACTGGATTCAAAAATACTTTCACCATTAGAAAGCTACAATATTTCAGAGTAACATAGGCTACTTTATAGTACGGGAAAATATCTTATTCCCACGGGAAAACGGTTAGCAGCGGGAAATCCGTTAAATTTAGCTGATATTACCCAAATTATCCACAGCACTTGACCAATCTTCGCGAAATTCATCACTGATTTGCTAGCATATCAAAAAAGGGCATGAACTACGTTTTGTCAGACCTTGCTAAGCATAATGGTCTGCTTCTGCTGACACATGGTCATCGAGGGTCTGGAGTACTTGATGTAGATGACCAGCATCTCATCCAAACAATAAGAAATACGGTAAAGGCTTCGAAGTAAAAGTTGTTCAGCACGTCGGGCTGCTTCTGCTGGCACATGGTCATCGAGGGTCTGGAGGATCTGATGAATTTGGTAACGGATACAAAGTAAAAGTTGTTTAGTATGACGGGATGCTTCTGCTGGCACATTGTCATTTAAGGTCTGGAGTATCTGATTTAGACCACCAGCATTCCATCAGAATTATTTGAGTTACGGTATTGACTTCAAAATAAAAGTTATTAAGCATGGCAATTTTTTGGCACTTTGATATTGATGATGTTAGCGTATATAGTATGGAACACCAGAAGCCTAGCACAACTGAAAGATATATGTGCAAGGCTTCATAGAAAAGGTTTTTAAACATGACATTTCCACGGGAAAACAGGTAAGTAGCAGCGGGTGAAGCCGCTGGTCGGGTTGCTAGTCTACACTTATATAATAAAGAGGAAACCTTTGTTTTTTTGTATGTATATAATCGATAAACTCTGAAACTACTGGACCGATTTCAAAAAATCTTTACCATTAGAAAGCTACAACATTCCTGAGTAACATAGGCTACTTTTTACCACGGGAAAATTCCTCATTCCTACGGGGAAACGGCAAACAGCAGGAAAAGCGGGAAATACAGCAGATATTACCCAAATTAGCCAAAACGCTTTACAGATCTTCGCGAAATTTGTCACTGATGTTACTAGCATATTAAAGACGAACATGGCCTACTTTTTGTCAGCCCTCGAGGATCTGGAGTACCTTATGAAGACCACCAGCATCCCATCTAAACTATAAGAGATACGGTCATGGCTTGATAGAAAAAGTTGTTCATTATGACGGGCCACTTCTGCTGGTACATGGTCATCGAGGATCTGGAGTACCTGATGAAGACCACCAGCATCCCATCTAAACTATAAGAGATACGGTAATGGCTACAAAGTAAAAGTTATTCAGCATGACGGGCCGCTTCTGCTGGCACATTCACCTTTGCTGGAACGGAGTAATGGACTTTGTACTACGGGCAAAGATCCAATTTCTACGGGAAAACATGTAAATAGCAGCGGGTGAAACCGCTGGGCGGGCCGCTAGTTTGTTATAAAAATGATTTTATTATCCTACAATATTTATGGTATTGCCTAATAAATGATGATCTATGCAATGATGAACTTTATTCAAAGTCTCCCTTCAAGAACAAATAACTTGAGTTAATAACAATAACTAGATAAAAAAATACTTTCTTGCCATTTTTGTATCTCATATAGTATAGCAGTGCTCCTTGTGCCCTCCATCAGGTACTCCAGATCCTCAAGTTCTGACAAAACGTAGTTCATGCCCTTTTTTGATATGCTAGCAATATAAGTGATGAATTTCGCGAAGATCGGTCAAGTGTTTTGGATAATTTGGGTAATATCATCTAAATTTAACGGTTTTCCCGCTGCTAACCGTTTTCCCGTGGGAATAAGATATTTTCCCGTGGTATAAAGTAGCTTATGTTACTCTGAAATATTGTAGCTTTCTAATGGTGAAAGAATTTTTTAATTTAGTTCAGTAGTTCCGGAGTTTATCGATTACATACATACATACAAAAAACAAAACGTTCCTCTTTATTATATTAGTGTAGATACGTCTACTTTATTTATTATAATAAATGACATTACAAATAATAACTCTGTAACGCTTTTTCAGGAAAATGAAAAATGTTATACGGTTAACATAGCAGTAGGTACGTACGGGTACACATTGCAGTAGGCACGGTTCTTATTTTTTTTGGGAGTTTTTTCTTCGAATATTGGCATTACTGTGAGTGATTTCATAAATTTTAATAATAAGACTAACTGATAATATTTTTTATTTATGACTTATTCATATATATTTTTAAAGATATAGCCTGTCAAATGAACAAAATTACAAATCTTTGCAGATTTTTTTCATTTATTTCAATTTTTTTCATATTTCTCGTAAGAAATATAGGTATTTTGATACAAAAAATGAAAGGTACATCCTCGATTTATAAGAAATTGATACCAAAATCAAAATTGTATGTAAAACCAACGCCACATATTTTTTTTACTGAAGCGTGGTAACGCGAAAGTTTAAACGCCCCCCCCCTCCCCCCCACCACGTGCTGGAGTTTGGTAACCGGGCTCAAAAACCTTAGATTGAGGTCCTCTACAAGGCCCCATATCGGAATTTCACTTAAACAAAAATCGTCACCTTTCCATACATTTCCAAAAGTCAGAGACCGTACTATTCGGAGCGTGGCTTTAACAGGCTTGGCGTCGGAAGAAACTCGTGGAGATGCGTGGCTTGTCGGGATTCTCACGGGGAATCTTTCGATATTTCAGCCACCGGAGATAAACTGGGAACACCGACTGGTAGGCCAGCAACAGCAAGACTTTCGGAAGCGTCTTTACAGTACCCGAAACCTCAAGGTAGCCCCTCCCACCAAGGGACTCCCGCAAAAATAAATTCTGATGATACTGGAGTACTCGACACTATATTGAAAAAACTGGGTTCTATTCAGGAACAACTTCTTTCCATGGTCGGTATAAAATCTGACCTGTCGCAGGTGAAGGTGGACATAGCGGATCTGAAAACATCCTTAGACGCTAAGCTGGAAATAATGACTGTCCGAGTCCAATCGGTGGAATCTAGAGTGGATACTTTGGAGCAACGCTTGCAAGATTTACCCAGCATGAAAACTGAAATTGCCGCTTTACGCCTTGAACTGGCAAACCGTGACCAACAACTATTTCGAAAGGATGTTGAGTTGACTGGCCTTCCAGAACAGAGTAATGAGAATTTGCCCCACATAGTTGCAACGCTTGCTAGCAAGTTGGGAGTTCAACTGGACCCTCGTGACGTAGATGACATCCGACGTGTAGGTGTAAAAGGTGGCAAGGACGGCAAGGACGAGCGCCCCCGTCCTGTGATCATCACACTGACGAGACGAGCGATCCGGGACACTTTGCTAACTGCTGCTAGATCACGTCGTGGTCTCACTACGGACAAGATTGAGGTAGCTGGCACGCCAAGGAAAATTTTTCTAAACGAACACCTTATAAAAGAAAACAGAATTCTGTTCAGTAAGGCTCGTGCAGTGGGCAAGGACCTCAGGTTCAAATTTGTCTGGACCAATAACGGCAACATTTTTATGCGACGTTCAGAAACCAGCTCGATCTTGAAAGTTTCCTCTGAGACTGTCCTTCAAAGGCTGGTACGAAATTCATCCGGAGATGACGGTTCCGGTTTTAACCACAACATCTGAAGTTTGTGCCCTAATACGATCTCTACTACTACAATCTGGCTACCGGTTATTGGTTTAATGAACTTGCAAATATCTCTACAACTGTGTGCGTTTAAAAATGTTATCAAATGTGTTGTCCCTAAATCTAATGTGTCTAGTTTAAACTTTAATGTGTACAAAACTTTAAAAATGAAATGAAATGAAATATGTTTATTGCATTGAATAGGGTTACAAAAAGGTGTTATTACAATTTTTATAAGTAGTCCGCACTATTCAGCCAATTTAAATTAGCATGCAAATAGAAATTCTGTGAGTGAATACAAAAGTCATTTTACTAATTAATTAAAATATAATAAGAACAATTACGAATTTAAATTAAAGTCAGTCAAATTTTAAATACTATTACATTAAATATTTTTTACATTCAATTTATCCATTCATTAATAATTAATACATTCAATGTCATATCATAACCTACTATTACATTAGAGAAAACATTAGATTCGAGCACCGTCACTTAGCATAGGTAGTAAATAAGTAATAGACTTTATAACATGTAATCATTCAGGCTATAATAGTTTTTTTCCAGCAACCAAGTATATAATTTTTTTGCAAATACTTTTTGGGGTAACATCTTTAAATGACTAGGCAGCTTATTATAAATTTTTACACACATTGCATAGCTACTATTAAGGTATAACGTTGTTTTAGGACAATGGTTGTATACCAAACGATCCGGTAATCTAGTTGCACGGGGGTTTAATTCGATTGCCCTTTTGAATATTTTACTATTTTGTCTTACAAACTTGCATGCCTCTAGAATATACATACTTGGAAGTGTTAAGATATTGAGCTTTTTGAACAGGTCTTTGCATGAATATGTTGGACCAACACCGCAGATGGCACGTAAACATTTCTTTTGGGTGATAAAAGCCTGCTGTATACCTACCCCATTTCCCCAGATCAAAAGGCAGTATCTTAAAACCGAGGACACATATCCGTGGTACGCCATAAGAGACAGTTTGTATGAGGCAATTCGTCTCATTCTTCTGAGGACAAACACAAATCTACTAATTCTGGTGCAAACCCTTTCAATGTGCCCAGAGAAATTCAGGTTTTTGTCCAGTAAAACACCCAAGAAAACTGTACTATCAATTCCAGCAAGATTTATGCCATTATAATTAATATTTAATTTAGGCTGCTGGCGGCCTTTTACACAGAATTGCATATAATTTGTTTTCGATAGGTTTACACTTAAGTTATTTATTTCTAGCCATTGTATTATATTTGCTAATGTATTGTTTATATCTGTTTCATAACTATTATAATCATTACAGTTATTCGGAATAATAATTGATATGTCGTCTGCAAACATTACACAATGGTGGTTAGTCACTTTTTGTAGGTCATTTATATAAAGAATAAACAATAAGGGCCCCAGCACACTACCCTGCGGTACGCCATAATTAGTCACTGTGTAGTCTGATTGATATGTTGTAACTGCTAAACATTCATTCAGGAAATTAAGCTGCGTGCACTGTTTCCGTCCACTCAGATAAGATCGTAACCAGGACAAAGTTTTACCTCTAAAGCCATACCTTTCCAATTTCTGTAATAAAATATCGTGATCTACGAAGTCAAAGGCTTTCGACATATCGATTAATAGGACAGTAACGAGTTTCTTATGGTCCAGACTGTCGACAACAGATTTTAGAAGGTCGAAAATGGCTGCTGTTGTAGATTTGCCTTTTTGAAAGCCGTATTGGTTCGGGACAATAATGTCATATTTTAAACAAAATTTCATGAGTCTAGTTAATTTATTTCTTTCGATGCTTCAATCTGTGCAACTTGATTACCTACTGTCAAAATAATTTGTCTCATCTACCGCTGAAAAGTGATGTAACATCAACACTCAAGGAAATCATGAAAATCCTACATTCACACTTCCACTACATATTGATTGTTAATGGTTAATCTCGACTTACTCAATAATATTGACGATTCTTTTAATATTTCCTGCAAAGTAATTCCGCCAGACAGATGTTACACAACACTGACTGACAGTTATCAATTCAAATTTCTCAGTGTAAACATTAGAAGCATAAACAAAAATTTTGACGCTCTATTAATTCTACTACACCGATTGAAAATTGAATTTGATATAATAATACTCACCGAATGTCGATTAAATGATACAACACTTTTAAATAGTATACCAGGCTACGCAATATACTACACTACTCGAAACATAAACCAAAACGGAGGTGTTGTGGCTTTTGTAAAGGATACATGGAATGTTTCGGTCTCAGAACCCCCTCTGGTAGACTCTTGTGGTTTGTACATAGAAATCCCAAACGTGCTCTCTGTTATAGGAATCTACAGGTCACCTTCCTTCTCAAATCCTACTAACTTTTTAAACTCTCTGGATGAATGTCTAAATTTGAACAAAGATAAATCTAACATCATTGTAGCAGGTGATATAAATCTTGACATAATATCCCCTAAGACTGAGCAATCAGAATACCTTTGTTTAACTGCTGAACACTTTCTTCACCCTGCTATTACTCTCCCAACTAGAGACGGTGCCTGTTTAGATCACATTTTTGTTAAATCTGATTCACCATCACTAGGGATTGTATGTGATACGGAATTTACTGATCACAAGCCAATTTTGCTAGGTCTTGCAATCAAATCTGAGAAAAAGCCATCTAAATATTCAAGAACTAAGAAAGTCACTGATTTCGAGGCCGTTTCCAGAGAATTAAGCAACGTCAACTGGGACCATATTACCCACATGACAGACGTTGACGCGGCTGTCTCAGCTTTCCTATACAAGTTAGAATCCACAGTTAACAAATACACTCGAACTGTTCGCCTCAGTAGGAGTAAATTTACTATAGAACCTTGGATGACTCCAGGCCTTCTTCGTTGTGCCCGGCATCGTGACCATCTCCACTCACTTGTCAGGCAATATCCAGGTGATAAAATTCTTGAATTGTCGTATACTAGATACAGAAATTTCTACAACAATCTTATTCGTAAATTAAGAACGGAATATGACAGTGCTAAAATAGAATCCAATAAAAACAATCCTAAAGGTCTTTGGTCTTCTATTCTCAACATTTGCAGCTTAAAAAAGAAATCTGGACAGGCTAAAGAACTTTTATCCATAGTGGAAAGCCCTACAGACTCCCTAGATATTGTAAATGATTACTTTACTAAAGTAGGGCACAATTTAGCCAATAATATCCTTAACAAATCAGGTACTACTGAGGATGCCCTGGCATCGGAAGTAAAAACTAATGGCACACCACATTCATTTTTTCTCTTCCCAACTGACCTCGAAGAAGTTGATCTAATCATTAGACATCTCAAAAACGACAGCGCACCCGGGCTAGACAGTTTCAATGCAAAGCTGATTAAAGCCATAAAAAATGAAATAATTATACCTTTAACTTGTATCTGTAACTTAAGCTTTTCTACTGGACGTTTTCCACAAGCCTGGAAGGTGGCAATGGTTACACCAATCCACAAGGGTGGCCCGAAGGATTCCCCCAACAACTACCGTCCGATTTCCCTTCTAAGCGTTTTTTCTAAGGTATTAGAAAAAATTGTTAACAATCGCGTTGTAAAATTTCTCGAAAGTTTTGGACTATTACATGATAGACAATTTGGATTTAGGAAGAAAAAATCCACCGAAGATGCTGTCTCCCTATTAGTAAATTTAGTTTCGTCCCAACTCGACAAAAAGTATCACTGCATCGGTGCTTTCCTTGACCTTGCAAAGGCTTTTGACACTGTCTCTATCCCTATCCTACTTCGTAAGCTCGAACGTCTAGGAATCCGTGGGCATGCTCTAGAATGGTTCCAGAGCTACCTCTCGGAAAGAGGTCAACTGGTAAAAGTAGACTCAGTAAAAAGCAAAATTCTGCAAACTGATTATGGAAGAATATATCCGCAGGGAAGTATTCTGGGCCCTACACTATTCATTATTTATATGAATGATATTCATAATCTACATATCCCTTCTGCTGAAACTATATGTTATGCGGACGACACTGCTATATTATTCTTTGCAAGAACGTGGGATCAAGCTTTCCAGTTGGCGGAACGTGGAATGTCTATAGTATCCAACTGGCTTCAAAGAAATCTCTTGACTTTAAATACCCAGAAAACCAAATTTCTATGTTTCCACAAAACAGCCGCTTCGCGCCCTCCAGATACACTAGGTATTAAAATTCACACTTGTTACCCAGACTATGTTCGTTCTGTTACTTCCATTAATTGTAACTGCGACATCATACAAAAAACACCTGATATTAAATATTTAGGGGTTATACTAGATGAAAAACTTAACTTTAAGTCGCAAATCACTATTTTGTCTACCCGTATTCGCAAAATAATAGGCATAATGAAGAAATTAAGAAACGTAACTAGCTGGGATATTTTAAAAACAGTTTATTTAGCAATATGTCAATCTTTACTCAACTATTGTATAGGTATATGGGGCGGTGCTTTAAAGACACATTTCATTACGTTAGAGAGAGCGCAACGGGCAGTCCTTAAGACAATGTTAAAAAAGCCTTTCAGATTTCCAACAAACACTCTTTATCAGGAGGCACAGGTTTTGAGAGTTCGGCAGTTATACATCAGCAAAGCATGCCTTAGCACCCATTCAAAGGTTCTAAAAATGAAAGAATACCCGAACATGCTAGAGAAGCGCATTTTTAAAATCCCTGTCCCTCCAGTAAAGACTAGTTTTGCTAAGAGATTCCCCACATATGCATATCCAGCAATATACAGGAATGTCCTTAAATATTGCGATATCAAAAGATCTACAATACTAGAAGCTAAGAATAAAATAAAAAAATGGTTAAGTTCTCTGGACTACGATTTCACCGAGTCGATTATTCCGCAAGATCAGTAATTTTTTTCTGACACACTTATAATTACAACATTACCTACATAAATTATACCTACTCTGCTACACACTCAATTTGTACATACACACATTCGAATATAATTATAATAAACAACGTACACATGTCCTTAGTAGATTTATGTTTTATATTAGAATAAGATAGATAATAAGAAAATTCGGATATCCAATGTAAAATGGTTTCCCAAGATACAGGCAACGCCTAGTTTGGGGTCCTCTGGTTAATTGTAGTTTTATTACTTAGACATAAGTTTTTCCTAAGAATATTTGTTACTTTATGCTTACCCTAGTCTAAGTTTTATGTCGGATATTAATAAAGAATTTTTCATTTTTCATTTTCATTTCATTCGCTCGCAGTAGGTAAGGTGTAGGTGTAATGCAGTGTGGCTCGCTTTGCTCGCAGTAGGTTTAGTGTAGGTGTGACGCAGTGTGGCTCGCTTCGCTCGCAGTAGGTAAGGTGTAGATTTAATGCAGTGTGGCTCGATTCGCTCGCAATAAGTATAGTCTAGTTGTGCTGCAATGTGGCTCGCTTATACCGGGAGTAACAGAAAGGGTATTACAAGCCGAAAGGAGGTGAAGGTACTCATGAAACTGAACAAGTTTCCCCATGGAACATGGGTCGAAATATGAAAAAAAAAATTTGGACTTCCCATACAAAATTGCCGATCAGCTGACTGATTTCATATCCCTCCTCGCGTCGTATTCCTCAATGCTGAGGGTCGTGATTTCCTAGCAGCCGTGACATCAGCTTCTGCCGGACGGTGTTTCGCCACTTGTTCCTATCTTTGGCAGAGTGAAGAGCGTCGTGTAGCTTGGTGTCTAGGGTTGAGCGGATCTGATCAGACCATCTGATAGGACTACGTCCTCTTGGCCTTTTGCCGTCAACCTTGCCTGTGACCATCAGCTGTTCAAGGTTGTGTCCTTCTTTCCTTGCGATGTGGCCGAAAAACTCTAGCACTCTTTGTAGGCAAACAGTTGATAATCGCGTCTTTATGTTCAGCTCGCGTAGAATAGACACATTTGTGCGGAAGGCTGTCCATGGAATCTGCAGCAGCTTTCTCCAGCACCACATTTCAAAGGCATCGATGCGGTCGCGGTCAGCTTTTTATTGTCCACGTCTCAGCCCCATAACAGAAAATGGAGAACACCAAGGTCTTGACTAATTTTATCTTAGTTTTCCTCGAGATGTTTCGGTCCTTCCATATTCCTTGTAATTGGGCCATGGCATTTTTGCTCATTCCAATGCGTCTTCTAATTTCCTATGGGAGGATATGGATTTCATATGGGAGGTCCAAATTTTTTTTCATATATCGACCCATGTTCTATGGGGAAAGTTGTTCAGTTTCATGAGTATCTTCACCTCCTTTCGGCTTGTAATACCCTTTCTGTTACTCCCTGTATAAATATTGGTATGATGAAGTGTGATGTAGATTTACTGTTTCAGGCGCGCGAAACTACCAATGCAAATACTGTTCGACAACGTTCCGCACGTCGAACCAGCGGCTGTACCACGTGCGCGCGGTGCACGAGCACGCGCCCGCGCCGCACCGCTGCACGCTCTGCGGCCGGGCGTTCCGCTCCACCACCAAGCTGCGGATGCACATTGACACGCACAATGACGTCAAACGGTAAGACATTTTCACCTACCTAGCTAGAAAATGACTAAACAGGTTTTCTGTGGAAAAGTGACAGAAAGTGGTCATTTTTATGGCAGCGCATCAGTCAGCTTTAGATCATAGGGAAGCTCACAAGCTATCTTAGACTCCTATCAGTCGAAAGGAGCGCAAAACTGCCCTACTCCAGCAATAGCCAATTTTATAAAGTAGTCATTTTGATACAGTACCTAGTCATTCTGATACAGTGACCTTTCTGATACAGTGCCCATTCTGATACAGTGGCTTTTTCAAAGTTGGTATTTTGATACAGTTGACATTTTATATTGTGGTCATACTGCGCCCAAAGGCAAAATATGCACTGTGTGCGAATTGTTGTTTTTGATTGCAGTCACGAGTGTTCTGTGTGTCACGCGGGCTTCACTCGGCGGGACACGTGGAAGAACCACCTGTTGTCGCGACACGGCGTGGTCGCGCCGCCCGCGCCGCACGGCCGACAGCGGATCAACCGGATTGTAGGAGTGCATACCGCTGAACCCGGCACGGATGTCGTTGATACTAAACTTTAATAAACTAGTAAAATTAATGTAACTACACTCTGCGTTTTAAATTAAAACCTCGGAATAGGTAGCAAAAAAACTCAATAAACAGACAGAACATTGATTGCAAGCAAAGCGAGCTTGTTACTTATAAATTAGAGATGCGCAAAATGTGTCATTCAGATGAAAAGAGAGATATATCTCAATTGTGTCCCCGGATATATATCACTCATTTATATCTCTCACTCATTTCACACAGTGAAGGAGCCCGAGCTTTTTGTTTCATATCATTAACTGAATGTTAAATTTTTTTGCTAAGCGAGTTCACACAGCATGTTAAAGTCCATGCAAAAAAAATAACGGATGTTTGTTAGTTTATTATCACTTGAGCTGTGTTGAGTTTAGTTTGAATAGGTCGGATTTCAAACAATAGGACAAATGATGCTGTTTACAGAGACTAAACAATCTTGATCTTTGACGAGTCAAGATAATGTTATTTAATGCACTTTTAGTCCGTTATATTGAAAATATTTGGTTTAGTAGGTACCAACTTTTTTTATATATTCTTACTGAGAACTCATAATTATTTTTTAATAAGTAATTTAAGGCAAAATTGCCGATTGTCTAAATAAAGTGAAGTATCAATATTTTCTATCCACTAATAGTTTCGGCGCTATACGGATGGCACGCGACGACTACTATTTTTAAAAATTGTGGAAAATAGGCCTGGTGGAACTTACACAAACTTAAATAAAGAAAAAATTAAAAAAACATTTTTGTCTTGCGTCTCGAAATTATTCCACGGGACACTTCGTTTCCTTACAGCTGACATTGTTTTTAATTTACACGGGCGTGCACACTTATTTATTTATTATCTCACGAATCACATTTACTAACTAAACTGAAATATACATTATTATCAATGTTATTTTTCAGTTTTCAAAGTACTATTTACTTTTAAAAAGTTTATCAACTCTTAAAATTTCTAAACTGGTTTGGCGTTAAAGTCAAAACACGTAAGTACTAACAAAAATAAAACCCTTTCTTTTTGCTAAAGAAATACATCTGTTCTGTTACTCAAAGGAAAGAAAATTTAAAAATTATTTCCTCTTAGATTCTTTTGTGTAAGATTTTTTTGGAAATAAACAGAAATGTCGACGACCGAACCCATGCACAAGCACTTACTTACCCTTAGTTGAGTTTATTGTAATGTAGCGCGTGAAAGCATTGGTAAAAAGGTCATTTTTGTTTACATTATCCTGCATTGACCTGCACATCTGTTCATCTCTCTTAAACAGACAGCTCGCTCTCCCTCACTCTAACTCATCTCTCAGTCGTTCTGTACATCAAAAATGAACCGTAGTCTAAGTGAGTTGAAGATATATTTGAAAATTAAGTGAGATAGTGAGTGATATTATAATTTGGACGGATATGTTTCTTTTTTATCTCTCTATCATGAGTTACCCAAGTCTATTATAAATTCACGTTAGCCTAGAACGTTCTAGGTGATTAAGATCGCTTCACTGCGATACACACCTGATTCATAGAAGAACGGGAATAACGGCCCATGCCCCGGGCGTTAATTTCAAAGGGCGGCAAAATTCACACTAAGACAAACGGGCAGCTAATTATGCAAGTACTTTGAACTACACTAGGCAACAGCGATGGATACAGGGGGCGTAGGGTAGGGTTGCCAACTTTTTTTGCTCCAAATATAGAATTTAACCAAGTCAGAGGGTAAAAAACAGTAACTTTAACTCTTTACCAGGCAAGAGTACCGAGAGCGACCACATAGCTTTTTTACATCTCAAAACGATTCCAGAGCAAATATGTACCACAATCTGTCATTAAATTATCTAGACACACGGCAGTGTGTCCGCCAAGTTCGAGCAAAAAAAGCGACACACCGGCCGTGGGTTATATTACACGAACCATTTCGGGCCAAGTTCGACCCACCTATAACTCAAAATCTATTTTATCTACGCATATGAAATTTCTAGTATCTGTCGAGATCTACTTACTTATCTAAAATACAAAATTTCATTAATGTACCTATTGTAGGTCTTGAGATATTGGCGTCAGAAAATCGCTATTTTTACTATACACTCACTGACTGACTGACTGACTGACTGACTCACTCATCAAAAACCTAGACCACTTCCAATGGTCGTATTGGCTTGAAATTTGGCATGGAGGTAGGTCTTTAGGTCAAGGTAAAGGAAAAAATCTGAAAATGGCCAAGTGTGAGTCGGTTTTAAAAATAATGAAGGTGTAAATTCATACCCCTAAGGAACTAAAACAAAAAATTTCCAATGGTCGTATTGACTTGAAATTTGGCATGGAGGTAGGTCTTTAGGTCAAGGTAAAGGAAAAATCTGAAAATGGCCAAGTGTGAGTCGGTTTTAAAAATAATGAAGGTGTAAATTCATACCCCTAAGGAACTAAAACAAAAAATTATCTATATCTTCCAATCGTCGTACCGACCTAAAATTCGTTACGAAGGTTTGTATTTAGTCAAAGTAAAGTATAAATGAGATATTTACTTACCTAACTTAATCATAAGAAAAAAAGAAAATAAACCTCACAAAAATAAATGAAATCCCACCCAAAACATAAATGTGAAAGGCTGCCAAGTTCGATAATATTGGAATGCTTCGCCTATAAAAGAAGTGAGATCTAAATAAGTACCAAGTTCCATACACAGACCTCAGTTAAAAATAGTTACAGGAATGCACACTTGATTTTCCGCAGTTTGGAAAGTAGATTCTTATTTCCAAACTGCGAAAAATCAAGTGTGCATTCCTGTAACTATTTTTAACTGAGGTCTGTGAGTCAACCAAGCCCTAACCTACCAGATACTAAAAATATAATTCATAGATATGAACCTGAGGAAGGCGACATTCCAAAGCAGACAATGAACAATGGAACGGGTCATATTTTTATTACACCCTGGACCACCAAGCATGAAAAGAAACATTTACAGGAAAGTGTGCTGATATCGTCTCATGAAAGACCCATTAGCTTTTGAAAGACAAAACATTCAGAACAAAGGAACATTGGGTGCAGCAGCGGTATAAATAACAGCAAACACGTAGAAAATTCGATTACTTCACTCCAACCATCGTCTTGGTAACTCGTCTTAGTTTTAGTCTAAAAATCTTTGTTTGAATTAAAATAAAGTTTTTTTTAAATTACTTGTCGTTTCGCGTATTTTTACTGGCGCCCAACGTGGGGCCCGGTGGAAAGTGAAAAGTTTTTGAGTTCCGGAAGTTCGAGTTATCCCAACTTCGCTCAAGCATTTCGCTCGGACTCTCAAGTCTCAATTCTACACGGGTAACCGCATAAATAAATTTGTGTAGTGCGCGGAATAATAGACTCAGTGAACAGTGGTAACGTGGGATGCAGCTCACCGCAGTAATCGGCTGGCTACTGTAAGTGCGCTTTCCTTTAATATCCAAAATTCCACTCCTAAGACCCGCTAGGTTCATATTTAAAAGTAAGACGGACGGTGAGGAAGTAATTCACCCTCCTCCTTGTAAAATGGATGAGGCATTGACCAACGCGGCGCAGCCGCCTTGCAACAACGGGGTACCACCACAACAGGTTCTGAATCCTCCTCCTGTGATGCCAGTCACTGTCCCTGTGGTCGACCCGAAAACGCTTATTGGTTTTGTGCCTGCCTATGATGGTGACCCATATACCATCTACAACTATTTGAATAACGCGCGGCAGTGGTTAAATATTGTAGGAGGCAATACTCCTCACAACGTGATGCTTCTGTTGACGAAACTGCAGGGTAGGGCCGCGGCAGTAATTTCGATGGTAGATCACCAGTTCAATTTTGACAATGTACAGGCGATTTTAAAATCTGAATGCGGAGACAATCGTGACTTTAACACGCTTCTAATTGAACTAGCAAATGTAAAGAAAAAAACGACTTTTAAAGAATTCATATTTGAATTAAAACAAAAAATATTCTTTATTAAAAGTAAGTTACATGATAAGTACGGGTTAAATAACAAACCTTTGGTAGACGAAGTCATGGAACCCTACATAAATACGGCTCAGAACACATTAAGACATAGCTTACCGTATCATGACCAAGTGTACGTCAGTAACTGTAATTTTAATGAAACCGTCGCAAAAATACTACAGCTTGAAGCTGAAGGGCGATTCGATAACATCAAACAAAAGTTTTCGAATATCTTACCAGCACCTCGTATTATTAATCAGTTTCCTATACAACAGAACGTACAACCACACAAACCTAATTATCAACCCCAAGAACAACGACACACTTACCCGATGACACCAAGGTCAATGCAGCAACGTTTTAATGCGCAACAGTTTCCGCGACCAAACGTACCTTATCATAATAGGAACCCTTGGACGCCGAATCCGAATAACGTATTCACAAGGCCGGTGCATCCGTACTTCCAACAGAACAGAGGGCAACAACCGCAAAACGGTAATCGCAATCCACCTCAGAATGCTCCCAATAATAATAACCCACCTAAGTTAGATACTGGAGATGTTTCTATGCGCACTGCACCGAGATTGAGACCCGGACAAGTAAACATAGGAAGAGGTTTTGTAGCAGAGGAAGTGTTTTATCACCCTGAAACTGACGAAGAGCAGTATGATCATGAAACCCTGAAAATTACCAAGACTACGACTACGAGGCGTACGAAGAAGAAAATTATCAAACAGAAAATTTTCAAGAGGCCAAGCCTCCCGAGAAAGAAACGTAATAGAGTTTAACCATGTTAAATCCTTCCTTCCTTACTTTGAGACGGACAATCCTAAATTAAAAGTTCTAATAGATACAGGTAGCCAAAGATCATTCATCACAGAAAATGTGACCAGGAAATATTTCGCACCGTATTGGCAACCGGAACGTTTCACAGTCAAAACATCGCATGGAGTTACGAGACACAATGGAGTCATTATAACGCCATACTGGTGTCGATACTTCGGTGAAGACAATGGCCCAATGAAATTCCACGTATACAACTTCAGTGATAAGTACGACATATTGATGGGTACCGATATGATAGAACAGATTAGTGCGAAAATAGACTTAAAGGAAAGAAAATTAACGATGCCAGAAAAAGAAATTCTTATCTTCCACATGACCGAGAATGATAACGAAAACATTCAAGAGCTTTGTAAAACTTATGCTGACTTATTTACAGAGGACGTTACACATAGTGCTACGACTAGCATCCAACATCGTATTAACTTAATCAGCGAGGATCCTATTTATCAGAGGCCGTTTCGACTACCTCAAGTTCAACAAGAGGAAGTTAGAAGACAAATAGACAAACTGCTAAGTGAAAACATTATCAGACCCTCCGAATCACCGTGGGCATCACCGGTTCACTTAGTACCAAAAAAAATGGACCAATCTGGAAAACAAAAATGGAGAATGGTAATTGACTACAGAAAACTTAACGAAAAAACTAAATCAGACAAATTCCCACTACCTAACATTGAGGAACTATTTTCAAAGCTTCAAGGTAATAAATACTTTACTACATTGGATCTAACATCTGGCTATCATCAAATTAAGATGGACAAAGATTCTATTAAAAAACCGCTTTCAGCACTCCCGATGGACATTTTGAGTTCCTGAGAATGCCATTTGGATTGAAGAACGCTCCCGCAACCTTTCAAAGAATGATGAATAATGTGCTCAAACAAGAAATCGCAAGGAACATATGTCTTGTTTATCTTGACGATATCATTGTCTACTCTAAAACAAAGCAAGAACACATTAACAGACTACAACAAGTCTTTGAAGCGTTACGAAAAGCCAACTTAAAGGTCAACTCGAATAAATGTGTCTTTATGAAAGAAGAGATAGAATTCCTTGGACACGTGCTGAATAAAGACGGACTGAAACCTAATCAAAAAAAGATAGAGGCCATTCAGAAGTTCCCAATACCGAAAACTCTTCGAGAGGTTAGAGCATTCCTAGGACTTATCGGATACTACAGAAAATTTGTTCCCAATCTCAGCAAAATAGTTAAACCTCTAACCGATGCTACAAAGAAAGATGCTGTCATAGACATCAACAATCCAAAATATATCGAAGCCGTTAATACATGTAAACGCTTATTAACGAACGCACCAATCTTAACCTTCCCTGATTTCAATAAAATATTTGTCTTGACAACAGATGCGTCTGACATCGCATTAGGTGCCGTCTTAAGTCAAGATAATCATCCTATCGCTTATGCATCGCGAGTCCTAAGCAACACTGAACAGAAATATAACACTACTGAGAAAGAATTACTTGGAATACTATGGGCTGTAACACAATTCAGACCCTATATATACGGTAGAAAATTCATTTTAAGAACAGACCACAAGGCATTAACTTGGTTAACAAAGTTAAAGGAACCCAATCAGCGACTTTGTCGATGGAAGCTCAAACTTCAGGATTATGACTACAAGATAGAACACGTAAAAGGAAAAGAAAACTACGTAGCAGACGCTTTAAGTCGAATCGAAATTCATAACACTGAAAGTGACTCAATGGATGTTAACCTGGAGGAAGATTTAGCCCTTACCGAATCAGAAGATGAAGATATAATGGGACCGTTTCCAAGAAGAGCTTTACCTCCAGCGGAACATGACCATGTTAGTCTTCAAGGCACAGTACACTCTAATCAGGAAGATAGTGATGAAGGCATTCCTATTATCAACGAATATCCACCTAGGCGCTTAAGACGTGTTATATTTGAAATGGCACCTTACAAAAACGTGAAACGAGAAAATGGAATCCTGTATTTCTACATCCCACCAGGAGAAGAGGAAGACACCATAAAAGCGTTTATGCTCGAATATCTTAATCATGAAAATTATGCTTTCATAATACCTAATGACGAACTTTATTATAAAGTATCAGAGGTCTACAGAAAGTATTTTGATCACTCAAAACTCAAACCGAAAAGATACACTAAAAACCTCATAGAAATTCATGAAAAGGAAGACCAGCTACGCTTAATCAAAGAATATCACCTTAAAGATAATAGACATCCTGGAATTGAGAGTATGTATAAACAACTTAGAGAAAAATACTACTGGGAAAAAATGAGAAAACAAATAAAAAAGTATGTTAACAATTGTGAACCGTGTCAATTAGAAAAATATAATAGGCACCCTAATGTAACAATAGCAACTGAAACGGAAACTCCACATGAGCCTATGCAAATATGGCACATAGATTTCATGTCACTGGAGAGGCAATGGTACCTCACTATAATTGATAAATTTTCTAAATACGCTATAGTAAAGCCTACAGAGAAAAGTAAGGTCTACGACACTTTATCTGAAATCTTTGCAATGATAGGATCTCCCAGAAAAATTGTGCACGATGGCGAACAATCATTTTGTAGCGAAGTAGTTTCAGAATTATTTCAAACGTATGAGATTGTTAATCACACTACATCGCCTCAGCATCATAAATCAAACTCAGACGTTGAAAGACTTCACAGTACTCTTCAAGAATTATTTAGATTGCAGCGAGATTCAGATTTAGACCAAAATCAGAAAATACACTTCATAACACATGCTTACAATAACACAACACACAGCTCAATTAACAAAACACCCTTCGAAGTACATTTTGGTAGAAAACCCTGACTCCGTAACTTTGACGACTTAAGAGTAGCTATTCAAAATTATACACTGCAACAAAAACAATTTGTGACACAGTTAAATAATGATATACACAATTTGTTACGTAATCAGAAGCAACAACGTAATGAGAGATACAATAGAGCCATTCACCCGCGTGAACCTTTTAAGGTTGGTGATAAAGTATACTTAAAGAACAGCAAGGCTGAAAGACACAAGACCAACTCTAGGTTTTGGGACCATATAGGGTCGAGGCATGCGAACCAAATAACAAATATAAACTTAATAATGGACGGACTTATCACATGGAGGAACTTTTGTTACAGACTCCTCAGTGTCCTCAGTTACAAGTTCAGACAGCTAAATCCTAACGAACATGTGATTCTAGTTGAAATGAAATCCTCTAGGATTATGGAAGGAAAGTGGAGTATCATACATCAATTAGATATCAAACCTATTTTTGAACATAAAGATAAATTAAAGGATACTGTTGACCGCGTTGTGTCTGTGTCTAATCCATATATAGGAGAGGCAAAACATATTTATCATAGAATAAGTGTAATATTAGATCATATAAGCGAAATATGTAATCACTTGAATACTCAAACTAGATTTAAGAGAGGTTTAATTAATGGTCTTGGCTCTGTAATTAAAGCTATCACAGGTAATTTAGATCAAGATGATTTAAACAAAATTCAAAAAGACTTAGAAACATTGAAAGTTGCTTATAACAAACAGATTTCTGTAACTGACAATTCTTTAGAGGAATATAATGCTCAAATTAAGAAAATAATAAATGTTCAAAATATTCTTGATAGACAAAGTGTAAAAGTTGCAAACAAATATGAGCAAACTAAAGTAGCCATGGACATCTTGTTACAAGCTCAGTCTCTTCAGGATGTAGCCGAAAGATTATCTACAGCAATAACTTTTGCCGAACATCATATGTATCATTACAGTATAATAAATAGTCATTTGTTACAAGAGAATCTTAATTATATTTCAAAAGATGTAATTATCTCATTTAATATTAATGATATTGAACCTCTTATCAATGTAAACAGTAGAATAATTGATAATATTGTATACTTTATTATAGAAATACCTTTAGTTAAGACAAAATATTATGAGACGAGAAAAATTGTTCCCGTGATCCAAAATATCCCTACCTATTCCTATCCTATAATGCGCAAAGTAACTATAGCATATGACGATGAAGAAACGTACGAATTAGCCGATTGCTTTGAACTAAAGGAGTTGATATGCAAAGGAACCTTTCTACAAAGAAACACCTGTGAAACCAACTTTTTGTCCAAGAAAACCACTGAACAATGCCAAACCGTTCCCATCAAATGCCCAGAAGAAGAAATCCAAGAAATATCATCAAAAGCTATTTACATGTACCTCAACAAGACTACAGAAGTTAAGATAAAATGCGGTAAACGAGAAGAAACATCGTGGGTCAAAGGACCTTATGTACTCAACGGGGATAACTGCGAGCTCACGTTAGCAGGAATAAAACGCTTTCAGACTCAAGAATCTAAGGAGGAAATTATTATAACAAGTCTTGAAATCAACCAGACGAAAGAAATTGCTGAAATAGACCTTACCTATGATCCTAACAAGATAACTTCAACATTAAAGCAGTTGAAACAAATAGGAGACCTTCAAACACAAGAAAAACATAACTATATTCAGTATGGTCTAATAACACTCCTTGTCATAAGTATTGCAGTTATTATCATTTATGAATTTTTACGATCCAAGGTTCGTTCGAAACCATGGACTCCAAAACTAAGGGGGGACAGTCAACCAAGCCCTAACCCACCAGATACTAAAAATATAATTCATAGATATGAACCTGAGGAAGGCGACATTCCAAAGCAGACAATGAACAATGGAACGGGTCATATTTTTATTACACCCTGGACCACCAAGCATGAAAAGAAACATTTACAGGAAAGTGTGCTGATATCGTCTCATGAAAGACCCATTAGCTTTTGAAAGACAAAACATTCAGAACAAAGGAACATTGGGTGCAGCAGCGGTATAAATAACAGCAAACACGTAGAAAATTCGATTACTTCACTCCAACCATCGTCTTGGTAACTCGTCTTAGTTTTAGTCTAAAAATCTTTGTTTGAATTAAAATAAAGTTTTTTTTAAATTACTTGTCGTTTCGCGTATTTTTACTTATGGAACTTGGTACTTATTTAGATCTCACTTCTTTTATAGGCGAAGCATTCCAATATTATCGAACTTGGCAGCCTTTCACATTTATGTTTTGGGTGGGATGTAGGTTTACGCGACTTACTTGTTATTTAGTTGGTAGAAGGTCTACGTTTCGGCTGGTTACGACAGCCTTCTTCCCGGAGGACGACAATCACAAGTTCGGGAAGCTATTGAAATAAGCCGTCGTCCGAATTTTAATAGAGATGGTGGTTGGTCGATATCGCCGTCGTGTAAGCCAGTGCTAAAAACGGTATTGCCGGTGTCAGTGGACAAAATAAAAAGTGACGATATAGTTAGCGTAGTTTGTTCGGGACTTTTCGATGACTCTACAATTGCAACTCAACCGCATCTACCACAAGAGTCACCAACTGCGGCTACTGCAGCGCCCCTACCATCTCAGCGCGCGCGCAACGAGCCGCGGCGCGAGCCAGTCGACAATCGCAACTAGCGGTCGCGCGTGTGTGATTGTCGTCCTCCGGGAAGAAGGCTGTCGTAACCAGCCGAAACGTAGAGGGCTAGACCTTCTACCAACTAAATAACAAGTAAGTCGCGTAAACCTACATAATGAGTGATACTTGTTCGTTTAATAATAAAACTGTTATTAAATATTATTTCATAGACAAATTTTTTTTTTTTAATAAAAAGATTGTGTATCTCATAGTCTATAAGGGTGCCTGCAGATGTAGCTATAGATATGCCAGTGTTGTAGTAAATATATTTCTCAATCATCGACAAAGGTTTTTGAAATAAATCATAATAAAAGATCTACAGCTACAAAAGAACCTAAAGACGTATATTTTCAAATAAATCGATGAGTAGAATGATAAAAGAAATTAAACGTGCAAAAATAACAAGTTCTTAATATATCTGGCAAGGCAGTTTTCTGGAATCTATTGTCTTTGATCTATCGAACGGCAACATCACTAGCGATTTATAGCCCATGTCTGTGGGCACCTTAATAAAACATGGTCTTTCCTTCCCAGAGAAACACAAGTCAACGTCACTTAGTATTGCCACTTTATTTCAATAAAATACGTTATGGGGTAAATTCAATCTCAGAACAATGGGTTAAAATATTTCTTAATAATTTTATATAATTTAGATTTACGTGTGAATTAACTTTACAGCAACACTTAAATTTTATTTATTAGTTAACATTATCTTATATGATTTACAAAAAACATCATAAGAGTGGGTAATTCTGGTAACCCACAAGCATGATGACGTAGTTTTGTGTTGGTCACGTGGTTCACGAGTCTCGGAAAGAAATACCAGGCGGAGTATCTTATTATACCATGGTGTATCTGAATTCAAATGTCAAAGATTTCAGCTGTTTTTGAAAACGCGCCAACGGATACGTAATTTTTTGTGCTAGTTCTGCTGTTTTTAGTGATTATGGCGAAAAAAAATCCTGCAAGTATTGTTAATTGTATTTTTTACTGAGTTAATGAATTGATTGATGCACTAAATTGATAGGATTGAATATTCGTATGAGTTATGATAGATTTTTATAGCGATAAAGTATGTGGTCGATATATGGACCTGTGCTCGTGTAGGATTTTGTGAAATATTTTATTTTCATACATTTTATTTATAATTAAAACAACTTCAACGGACAACTTCAACGGATTATAGTTGTATTTTATTTAGGACTGAATTAACCCGCCGTTTTGGACACTTTGCAGTGTCCGTGGTCAACGGATGACTAAGGTGTTAGGCGTCATTATTTAGAATCTAAAATTATTTTTTTTCTACCGCCATCTATTTCTTAATTGCCTAGCATAACGTTCCGGTTGTACGCAGAATGCTGACACCGTGTCTTGTGAAGTTGGTCTTGCAGTATGTTGGATTTGGTTCTTCCGCTGTGTAATCAGTGGAGTCCAAGTTGGTGAGATGCCCCATCCAGTGTCTCGGTTGAAATTTGGATGTTTTTGAATTTCTTAGGCTTCCCGTACCTTCCTAGGGACAAATCTCTTCTCTCTCGCTAGGATTGCAGCCTTGTCGAACCTGATATAATGGGTGGGATTATCCACCACATGTTGTCAGCACGGTGTCAGCATTCTGCGTACAACCGGAACGTTATGCTAGGCCATTAAGAAATAGATGGCGGTAGAACAAAATAATTTTAAATTCTAAATAATGACGTCTAACACCTTAGTCATCCGTTGACCACGGACACTGCAAAGTGTCCGAAACGTCGGGTTAGTTACAATCCTAAATAAAATACAACTAAAATCCGTTGAAGTTGTTTTAATTATGAGTGATAGTTGTACAAACAAAAGAAAATATTACATTTTATTTATGACTAGAAATTCAAAAGACCACTGCGGCCGATGGAAATTGAGGATGAGTTGGCGCAATTTATGTCGTCTGAGGACGAGGACGACGAAAATACTGAAATAACAGTACACTGTATTTTTTGCAGGGTACCGTTGTGTATAAAACCTTGCTTTTCCCTGTTTCACAAATTAATAAGTGTTATTTCTATTTAAGTATAAATCATTAATAATTCAAACAAAAAGTATAATTTCTACATAAGTATAATTGTTGATAACAAAAAGTATAATTTTCTTACAATTTCTTAATTTTCTAACAAAAAGTATAATTTTCTTTATTTTTCTAAGAAAAATAAATGAGAACTAGCATGGTGTTTTATTTAATTATGAAATTTATAAGGTTTTCTTTTTAAAATATAGTAAAATAACAAAATTTTCTGAAAACCCTTAACAAGTTAATACAGAGTGTTGAACTGTTCAAGTGCTAAACGGGAAAAGGCCAAATAGTGACCAAATCGTTTTTCCTTACTGGGCAAAGGACACATAGGGACCACAGTGTTTTTCCCTAGGTAAAACTTTTTTTTAAATCCAATCGGCATTGGTAACACAACTATTAGTATGAAAACTAGATGGCGCTAGTAGTTTTTTAAAACGCGATAATGAAATGTTTTCTGCGATGTGATAAAAGTGTAGAGTGCATAGTGTTCGCCACGCGGACACGTTCGCCTCGCGAAGACTTAGAACTTAAAAATGAAAACCGCCTACGGTACGGTGGTAGTAGGTACCATGTATGGGGTGTCGTTTAAAAGAGGAACTCGAGCCGCGTTCGACGGTACAACACTTACGGCGATCGGTGACGGATGTTGCGCAACATTGTACATGGCACACTGTATAGCAAACTGTTTGAAATCGCATCAGAGTCCAACATAATTATAGTGGTCCTCCATACAGTCAGTAAGTGAGACCACCTTAAACTGGTCTCCCGTAGTGTTTGTATGAAAGTGAGGCCAGCTTAAACAGCTCGTAGTGTTTGTATCTCTCGTAATGACAAAACGGGCCAAGAGCGTGTCGGGCACGCTAGTAGGTAGAAAGTGGGCCGAAACGGGCCAAGAGCGTGTCGGGCACTCTAGTAGGTAGAAAGTGGGCCGAAACGGGCCAAGAGCGTGTCGGGCACTCTAGTAGTAGAAAGTGGGCCGAAACGGGCCAAGAGCGTGTCGGGCACTCTAGTAGGTAGAAAGTGGGCCGAAACGGGCCGAGAGCGTGTCGGGCACTCTAGAAGATAGAAAGTGGGCCGAATCGGGCCAAGAGCGTGTCGGGCACTCTAGTAGGTAGAAAGTGGGCCGAATCGGGCCGAGAGCATGAGGGGCACTATAGTAGGTAGAAAGTGGGCCGAATCGGGCCGAGAGCGTGTGGGGCACTCTAGTAGGTAGAAAGTGTGACGAATCGGGCCAAGAGCATGTCGGGCACGCTAGTAGGTAGAAATAGATGTAGGTTGGGACTAGATACATTTGTTTATTTACCTCAACCTCGCTCTTCATTATAATTGTCACCCTTATTACATATGCATTTTTGTAACGGCTTGATATCTGCACCTTGTACTGGCTTTGTTGTAAAGAACACCTCTATAGTAATGGAGTCATCTTGTATGAATTTATTCTTCGGATCAATTAACTCATTCCATGCAATAAATTCTTTAAATCCACAACCTCTATGACCTTTGCAATATTCATGGTCTAATAATGTTTTAATTTTCGGTTTAACATCAGCGTGAACTGGGAGAAGTCGTAGTTCACATTTAGCAGTACAGGACACATTGTCATAAACATCAGACAAACTTTCTGCATTAACATCTATTTCAAGGTATAATCCTAAATAGTCTGACTTTCTCTGTGCCCTAATATTCCAGGGCAAATTGCGTACATAGCAGGGTGGTGAGTAATATTCATGGCCTGTAATCATATTGGTAACATTGTGTACTGTATATTGAAAAGTTGCTGCACTTCTGATCCTTGGTTCTCTTAAGGCGGGTATTCATTTGGGACAAAATCCCTGGATTTTGTATACGACCTATACGACACAATGTCCCCAACAAATGTCGCCGCGAAATTGCTATATACAAAGTCCCAGATACAAAGTATCGGCAACAAACCGTCCACACTTGTCAGTTGTTGCCAAAATTTGTTTTTGTAAAAAGGATGTTTCAAATCCCATAACAATCTATATTATTCATACAATTCTATTAGCATCGCCGTCTGCTCGCTTTTCCACACTGTTTCCTTTTTTTTATTTGTCCCGCAACATGAAAACTACACGTACACACTCACAAAATTTTTGAACATTTGTCCCGAAACATTTGTTTCCATGTTCCAAAAACAAGTCCCCAGAGACACACATGAAGTTGCCGTGAATGCCGTGAGACACGCGTGAAGTTGTTGATATACAAAATCCAGGGATTTTGTCCCCAATGAATACCTGGCTTTATTCTTGAAAATCCATCCGGCATTGGTACACAACTGTTAGGAGAAAACATGTTGCTTAATAGGGCACATATCTCATTCAGAGACAATAATGCAGAAAAACTAGATGGCGCTAGTAGCTTTTTAAAACGCGATAATGAAATGTTTTCTGCGATGTGATAAAGGTGTGGGGTGCATAGTGTTCGCCACGCGGACACGTTCGCCTCGCGAAAACTTAGAACTTAGAACTTAAAACTTAAAAATTAAAAATGAAAACCGCCTACGGTACGGTAGTAGTAAGTAGGTACCATGTGTGGGGTGTCGTTTAAAAGAGGAACTCGAGCCGCGTTCGATGGTACAACACTTACGGCGATCGGTGACGACATGTTGCGCAACATTGTATATGGCACACTGTATAGCAAACTGTTTGAAATCGCACCAGATTCCAACATAATTATAGTGGTCCTCCATACAGTCAGTAAGTGAGGCCACCTTAAACTGGTCTCTCGTAGTGTTTGTATCTCTCGTAGTGCCGAAACGGGCCAAGAGTGTGTCGGGCACGCTAGTAGGTAGAAAGTGGGCCGAATAGATCCCAGAGCGTGTTCGGCACTCTAGTAGGCAGAAAGTGGGCCGAATCGGACCAAGAGCGTGTCCGGCGCTCTAGTAGGTAAAAAGTGGGCCGAATCAGGACGAGAGCGTGTCTGGCACTCTAGTAGATAGAAAATGGGCCGAAACGGGCCTAGAGCGTATCAATCGGGCACTCTAGTAGGTAGAAAGTGGGCCGAAACGGGCCAAGAGCGTGTCGGGCACTCTAGTAGGTAGAAAGTGGGCCGAAACGGGCCAAGAGCGTGTCGGGCACGCTAGTAGGTAGAAAAAGATGTAAGTTGGTACTAGATACATTTATTTATTTACCTCTAAGTAATCATTACCTCACTCTTCATTTTAATTGTCACCCTTATTACATATGCATTTTTGTAACGGCTTGATATCTGCACCTTGTACGGGCTCTGTTGTAAAGTGCACCTCTATAGTAATGGAGTCATCTTGTATGAAATTATTCTGCGGATCAATTAACTCATTCCATGCAATAAAATTTTGTATTCCCCAAGCTTTACCTTCGGAAAATGTTTTGTCATATTTTCTAACTATCGGTTTAACATCAGCATGAGCCGTGAGAAGACATAGTTCAACTGTAGCATTACAGGACACATCTCCGGAAAGATCAGACAAACTTTCTGCATCAAAATCTATTTTAAGGTATAATCCTAAATAGTCTGACTCTCTCTGTGCCTGAATTTTCCAGGGCAAATTGCGTACATAGCAGGGTGGTGATGGTGAGTAATATCTAATCATATCGGTAACATTGTGTACTGTATATTGAAAAGTCGCTGCACTTCTGATCCTAGGTTCTCTTATTCTTGAAAACCCATCCGGCATTGGAACACAACTATTAGGGGAAAACATGTTGCTTAATAGGGCACATATCTCATCTTTAGACAATAATGCAGATTTTTCATTAATTTTTGCTAAATCATTGGGCCCCATAGACAGAAAACGGATGTTTTCAATAATACCTCTCAAAATCAACCTTGTTTCTTTGAGTTTCTCAAAGGTTTTTAATGTATCTTTATTGTTTTCAGAATCTTTATTACTGTTTTCAGCACTTTTATTACTGTTTTCAGCACCTTTATTACGGTTTTCAGCACTTTCATTACTGTTATCAGCACTTTCATTACTGCTGTGCACATCACCTTGTCCTTGGTCTATTGGCAATGAAATTTCCATATTTTGGCCATTCTCAACTGTTTTCACATTTTCAACATAATCTACCAGAGCATTAAAGAGGTCCATTTCGCTGTTTATATCAAGAGTATCCATTGAAACAATAGTTTTTAGAGTGTCAGATTCAGCGTTTCTGAAACCACTGCTTTTCAGCACTTGTTGGGTTTTTGTCTTAATTAATTCTAAGCATTGTTCCTGAAGTGTTTTTTTCTCAAAGAAGCATGCAAATTCATAAATTTGGCACACATTTTCTGGACTTAAATATTTAGATAGATGATCAAGGCACTTTCTCTCAATGTGGACCAGCATATATTTATTAGCAGCCTTGTACAAGCTCATTGCAGCTTCTACATCTTTAACTAAAGTATGTTCTTTGTAAATGTAGTTTAATAAGGCACCAAATGTGGACTGGTCTATGTCCGTGATGTTTACAGCATTTTGATCACCAATTTCACCGTAAAACATAGCTTCAAACACGGGTGAAGCCATGGCGAGTATGAGTTTGTGCGCATGTATAAACTTTTTCGTTCCTCCTGCTACTCCTGCGTCTTCTGTTTCAAAGTAGAAAGTGCAATCAGTCCACTTACTTCGAGAAAGCATGTAAAATGCTCGTTCTTGCATTTTTGAAGAATTAAATTGCCATGGTTCTTCGTTTTGAGAAGCCATCCTGAAAATGATCTTCCAGATTCGTCGCGTTGATACAGGAAAGGAAGATAGTAAGTAAATAATCGTAGAAACAAATTCTGGATGGCTTGTTTCCCACCCACCGGACGGAACAAAACAACGAAAGTATTTACTAACTCACACCTTGCTGGGTAGCAACAACGGACGGACGGTCGTAGACCGGGTTCTCCCCGAAACATGAACATTGATTGACATAGTAGAAAATGGCAAGACTTTACCTGTTTATGGGAGGTTTTGTAATACATGTCAATAGCTAAAAAGTTTTGCTACTTGATACAAGATGGCGTAACATTTTTATAGCGTCCGCGCGCCGTTGTTCAAGGTGAATCGTTTTCCATACAAAAGTTAAATGGAGTTACGTCTTTACATGAGACAAAAATATGATTAAAAAACTTGACGGGAAGTCCCGTGCTTCTATATTTTCGCAAAATAAAACAAAAAAATGTTTTGGTATCAGATTGGGGAACCACAATGCACAGCAGGTTAATGCACGGCAGCGTATTGTACAGCAGATCCATTGTACGACATGAGGGATGGATGGTCTACGGGCCCGGACCGACAATGTACAGGGGTGGAAATGAAATCAAAACAAATGACGTCACAGCGGATGAAGCGATGTGATAGTGTTGACTTTGATCGACTTATCGATTTATTATTCGAACATGACATGCAAGGCAACCCAACGGGGGGGACGGGACGAGGGGGGCGAAGCCCCCCCACAAGGGGGGGTTTGGGGGGCGTAGCCCCCCGCAGTAAAAAAACACATTTAACACACAGTAGGTTAAATTAGGTTAGAACTGTGACCCCCTAGAGCGAACGAAGTGAACGACCAAGCTTACTAAAGAATGTATTTAATTATATTTTATATAAAAACAATATCGATTAAGTTAGAAATGCATATAATATTATCGATCAAGTCACATCACTATTCTACCACAACACGTGATATCTCGGTACGGGGTGATGGATGGCGACATTGTTTTGATTCCATCCACCATGTCGTGCTCCATCACGTCGTACATTACTGACGGCCAGTATTATGCTGTACAATACTATGTTGTACATTGTAGGGACTCATCAGATTTCTCTGTAATAAATAACCGTTTCGGCACTATATGAACATAGATGGAGCTACTGCTGCAATAAACACGTTTATTTTTTTTTATACCTTAATATTTTATACCTTAAAAAACAAAAAGTTATTTTCCCATACAAAAAAAAAAGATGACGTGATAACTATTCGCAGGATTTTTTTAAAATTGTGTACTACAGGTCAAATCGATTCCTTTACGCTAAAGATTAAGTGTACCAAATTTCATAGATTCTCTCAGGCGCAGCATGTTTCATACATTTGCCTCTCGAGCCAGTAGGACTATTAGCGCTGTGAGGTCATAATGAAACACCAAATTACAGTTACTAAAAAAATATAATTATTCAAATAAGTTGACAGTTTTCATGTATTTACAGATACCAACCATTTCACAATTATACCAATAAATTAGAAACATAATAAAATAACTTAAAAACAAGTAAAAAAGAAAAGTATTGGCTGCATTTGATCCTACAGTTTTTATTCAAAACATGGGGCCAAAAGCAAGCGGTCAGGTTTACCATATTTAAAATTATGCGTTTCATAACTAAAGTAAAAATCATACACACAAAGTTTTACCAAATTTTTATACATAGCCGGTATCTTTGCGTACGTTTTCTGTGTAAATTAAAAGGTATTGCTTTCGAAAAAAGTTGGTGATGATTTTGAATTCAGTAGAAATTTGAATATTGGGTCTACGACTCGTATCACACGTTCTATATATGAATCTATCCACAAACACACTGTGGGAAATAGAGGTCGACAAACGACCCAATGAACCCGATGTCAAAGTAAGGTGTGATACAATCACTCCCCCTAGCCTGAACTAAAAGGAGAGAAAAGCTCGGAACTAAATAACGCCACACGCGATTGTGCCTATTATCTGTGACTAGGCGAAAATATATATCAATTTCACGTAGTTTCACTTCATAGGGTGCGTTTAGGCACAGTCGTGAATAAGTTTTTATTATTTTCATTAATAATTTTTAATCAATGCATTTCAATCATGCACACAAAAACACGGCTATGCAGATCGTCATAAGCTGTACAACTGAAATAAAGAAATTTTCGAACTTATATTACAATAAACTAAATTGTGTAGGGTTTATGATAATTTGTGACCTACGAGAGTGCAGTTTTAGATTATTGAATCCTTGGATATAATTAATAACAATTAATTCCTGTGCATTTCTAACGTTTAAGACTGTGGCCTCGATTCTGAGAAGTCACTTTCATCATGTCAGAAAAAGAAAAGAGAAGGAATGTTTATAATCTTATTTCTAACATAAAATTATGAATTGCAGTTATCATTGTGTGCACTGCTTTTTGAATGAAATTGACACCATCGAGTTGTGAATACCAGAATCGAGGTTATCTATTTTTATATTTTTGCGATTCCGTCGTAATGTATCAGAGAAAGATACCGAACAGTATTTTGTTGAGATTTTGCACCGACGGAATATTTTAATTAATTTTTTCGCCATTTACTATAAAAAACATTTACTACTTACAACCACGGATACCTAGCTACTACAAGATAAATTCATTTAGTTTCATCATATATATATACAATTTGCAACAAAAAGGTAACAATCCTCGTGAAACTGAACAACATGCCCAAGAAACACAATCCATCGCGAAACATAAAAAAAGATTTATATTCGGGATGCAAAAAATCCAAATTCTTTTTCTTATTGTTTCATTACCTAAACCTTTTTGTTGCATCTTGTATAATTATTTATAAAGTTTGCCTTTGTTCGATAAATAAACAGTTTTTGGAGGGAAATCGCACCACAGTATACATATATCATCAGTTAGCATTTCTAAAATAAATATTCTAGTTCGATGTTAATTATGTTGCTGTAATAATATTCGTAACGGTAACCGAAACAAATCTACTATATTTTCTAGTAATAGTCACGTTAGTTTCCTTGAGGGATAGGCAGATAACGGGCTATAAGAATTGAGTTTTTTTGTAAAAGTTTCGGTTATCGAACAAATATTAGGAGAAGCCAACGTGTGTACTAGCAAAAGCATTTCCAACATATAAAAAAATTTGGAATGACATTGAGAATAATGCATTTTTTAACAGTGTAACTCACTAACCCCCTAAACGCGTATCTAAACTAAATAAAACTATGTATTTTTAAAACATTCCTATGAAAATATCAAACAGTACTATCTGACCTCTTTCTCTCACAGCCGAGAAAAAGGGTGCTTTTACACGTGATTCTTCCAATGTACGTATATTCATCAGAATGTTTCAAAACTTAATTATATTGAACGCGCGCATTAAATTCATACTTACACATTTTTCTTTTCTTTTTATATATAAAGTTTGTGCAAAACTATCTAAGATACGGTGCCTCGTAGTCGACAACAATTCTATATACACCAAATAGTAAGATCATATAAATGTACTTATTTCGAATATCACTAAGAGCATTTTCATACCACGGTGCCGGCTGCTATGTAATAAAATAAATAATCACGCGCGTTCCTATATGACTCCCACACTGTTGTCATATAACATTTTGTAGTATTCGTTGTATCAATAAACGGTTGACAAATATTACAAAACGTTATAGCGGTTATTTCCGTGTGTCGTTTAGTTGAGCGGCGACATGTATGTGATGTCGTCCCAGGGGTGCCGGTAGAGCGGCTGCTTCATGCGCTTCTGGTCGAGGTAGTGCCCCACCAGCCCGATGGTGCGCCCCAGCACGAACAGCGCGTTGATCGACCCCAGCTGGATGTAGTTGTTGCCCTCCTCTCTGCATTACGGGAAAACAGGATTACATACTAGGACCTACTTTTGGTCACAAGTTAGAAAGAAAACAAAAAATAGGCAGACGTATTACCACTGAGCTATATGCGCGATCGTGCGCTTACTATATGCCGGCGTAGCCGGCCTTGTACTAATCACCCCGTGATTGTGTATTCACTATATGCCGGCGTAGCCGGCCTTGTACTAATCACCCCGTGATTGTGTATTCACTATATGCCGGTGTAGCCGACCTTGGACTAATCACCCCGTGATTGTGTATTCACTATATGCCGGTGTAGCCGACCTTGGACTAATCACCCCGTGATTGTGTATTCACTATATGCCGGTGTAGCCGACCTTGTACTAATCACCCCGTGATTGTGTATTCACTATATGCCGGTGTAGCCGACCTTGGACTAATCACCCCGTGATTGTGTATTCACTATATGCCGGTGTAGCCGACCTTGTAATCACCCCGTGATTGTGTATTCACTATATGCCGGTGTAGCCGACCTTGGACTAATCACCCCGTGATTGTGTATTCACTATATGCCGGTGTAGCCGACCTTGTAATCACCCCGTGATTGTGTATTCACTATATGCCGGTGTAGCCGACCTTGTAATCACCCCGTGATTGTGTATTCACTATATGCCGGTGTAGCCGACCTTGTAATCACCCCGTGATTGTGTATTCACTATATGCCGGTGTAGCCAGCCTTGTACTAATCACCCCGTGATTGTGTATTCACTATATGCCGGTGTAGCCGACCTTGTAATCACCCCGTGATTGTGTATTCACTATATGCCGGTGTAGCCGACCTTGTACTAATCACCCCGTGATTGTGTATTCACTATATGCCGGTGTAGCCGACCTTGGACTAATCACCCCGTGATTGTGTATTCACTATATGCCGGTGTAGCCGACCTTGTAATCACCCCGTGATTGTGTATTCACTATATGCCGGTGTAGCCAGCCTTGTACTAATCACCCCGTGATTGTGTATTCACTATATGCCGGTGTAGCCGACCTTGTAATCACCCCGTGATTGTGTATTCACTATATGCCGGTGTAGCCGACCTTGTACTAATCACCCCGTGATTGTGTATTCACTATATGCCGGTGTAGCCGACCTTGTACTAATCACCCCGTGATTGTGTATTCACTATATGCCGGTGTAGCCGACCTTGTAATCACCCCGTGATTGTGTATTCACTATATGCCGGCATAGCCGGCCTTGGACTAATCACCCCGTGATTGTGTATTCACTATATGCCGGAGTGGTCGGCTTAGTAAAGTACCTGGACCCGGCTTTTGCCCCAATTTTTGTAATAATATAATAAATGTTGTGTAGTGAAATAGTGACCAATAATTAACTTAAAATTGTGTGTTTCTCTGAAGCAAAAATGAAAATATTTTGCCGCATACATTTCCTTAAAATCTCACGACGGAGCGGATAAATATAATTGGTGTCTCGTAAAGGAGTGTAACTCACTGTGAGAAGAGCTGGCAGTGCCTGAAGAGGTCGACCATGGCGCAGGCGACGATGCCGTCCACGTTGAGGATCAGGTTGGGCTTCTTGCGCGTCGTGATCGCTTCCACGTCCAACGCGTACCTGCAACAGTAGGCCGTTTTCGGAAAACTTGCATTTTTTCCTCCTCCGGCAGGTTTTGAGCCTGCGACCTTCGGCATCTGTATTGTCGTTAGTGGCCGAGATATACTTGTCTTATTCGCAGGCTAGAATATTATATTGGTAGTGGCGTCGGCAGTACAGAACTGGCTACATAAAAAAAGTGTGTAGTACCCGATTAACCGTGATTACTCGGTTTTTCAACAGATGTTTTCTTGAAAAGCAAAAGAAGTGTGAAGTAACGATTTTTGAAAAATCACACCTGTCTAGATCGATTTATCGCCCCCGAAATTGACGACGTGAAAATCGTTGGCAGCCACTTTATTCTTGCTCGTCTAAAGGAATTATAGATAAGTATATGTAGTTACCACAAATTAGGTAAACAGCGCGCGAGGCGCCTAACCAGATGGCTCACTCAGATCTAGCGACGATTTTGACTAACTTATTTTGGGTAACTAAGAAGGTGGTTGACACGAACGTCATATTTCTTTTTGAAATTGCTTCAGAATCATATGACGTTCATTATCAGATTTTGTTGTTTTGATTGTTTTATATTTTGAATTTTTTGACAATTATAGTAACCCTGGCTATGTGACAAGTGCCAATCGCGAAAATCCAAAATAGGGCTGAGTGAACCTTCTGTAATCTCTCTATTCTGTGTAGTTACCGTGTGACGGGCCAGGCGGGCCAGCGGGCTGTGACGTATGCTTTCAGTTCACGCACACGCGAGTCCGGGTTGTTGATCGATTTCACTCTGGAAATAAAAAATAATGTTATACTATTTGACAGGTAAACATGCTGGTTGCAATTTGTAAAGGTTTAAAATCAAAGTCAATTAAGAACTTAAGACCGGGAGTATTTTTCTTCTTTTTGTATTTATTTTATTATGTAAAAATCTTCTTATGAATTGACGCACTCTTAGTTATTTGTGATACATACATACATCACGCCTTTATCCCTTGCGAGGTAGGCAATTAAGGCCGTAAAGATACAGTCGTTATCGCCACGTCTGACAAATGAGGGCCGTTTTAGTTATTGTCGTGTAAAAATTGCAACACACATGAAACTTTCGAGTTCTTTAGCCGCTTTTTACGACACCCATATGAAAGAAATGAGGTTATGCTATTCTAAGCTGGCATCACACGGCATATTTGTGATACGCTTCACCAATCTCTGATGGCTGTTTATCTCGTGCACTCATAAATTAAAGTGATTTACCTGTGTCCAATGCCCATGATAAGTTCTCCCTTCGCCCTCTTTTCGTTGACAAACTCCTGTGGGTGTTGTCCCTTGTCGTATGCCGCACAGAAATCTGCCGCCGCTCGGTCCAACGCACCACCGAAACGGTCGCCCTAGAGAATAACATATATCTTAGCCGCTGATCTTAGTAAAGATTTTATTATTATTATAAGCCTGAACTTTCCCACTGCAGGGCAAAGGCCTCCCTCCCCTTCTTCCATTGTTCCCGGTCTTGAGCCACCTCCATCCAGTTTTTCGCGTGGGCATCTAGCTCGTCTCTCCATCGTTTTCGTGGTCGACCACGAGCCCGTTTCGCATTAGGACAAATACTTAATTGATTGATTGATGAATAAGTAATAATTTGATTAAATACTGATGAATAACAGTCGAAGTTGATTAAATATTGATGAATAACGGTCGAAGTTAAAGAAGTATCCATGAATATCGGTCGAAATAGAGTAAGCGCTGACGAATAACTTTGGACTTTGGATTTTGGCTTTAGACTAATTACGCCGTGATTGTGTATGCACTATATGCCGGCGTAGCCGTCTTTGGACTAATTACGCCGTGATTGTGTATTCACTATATGCCGGCGTAGCCGTCTTTGGACTAATTACGCCGTGATTGTGTATTCACTATATGCCAGCGTAGCCGACTTTGGACTAATTACGCCGTGATTGTGTATTCACTATATGCCAGCGTAGCCTGCTTTGGACTAATTACGCCGTGATTGTGTATTCACTATATGCCAGCGTAGCCGACTTTGGACTAATTACGCCGTGATTGTGTATTCACTATATGCCAGCGTAGCCTGCTTTGGACTAATTACGCCGTGATTGTGTATTCACTATATGCCGGCGTAGCCTGCTTTGGACTAATTACGCCGTGATTGTGTATTCACTATATGCCGGCGTAGCCTGCTTTGGACTAATTACGCCGTGATTGTGTATTCACTATATGCCGGCGTAGCCTGCTTTGGACTAATTACGACGTGATTGTGTATTCATTATATGCCGATGTACCCGGCTTTGGACTAATTATGCCGTGATTGTGTAGGGCTTTGGACTAATTACGCCGTGATTGTGTAGGGCTTTGGACTAATTACGCCGTGATTGTGTAGGGCTTTGGACTAATTACGCCGTGATTGTGTAGGGCTTTGGACTAATTACGCCGTGATTGTATAGGGCTTTGGACTAATTATGCCGTGATTGTGTATTCACTATATGCCGGTGTAGCCAGCTTTGGACTAATTACGACGTGATTGTGTATTCATTATATGCCGATGTACCCGGCTTTGGACTAATTATGCCGTGATTGTGTAGGGCTTTGGACTAATTACGCCGTGATTGTGTAGGGCTTTGGACTAATTACGCCGTGATTGTGTAGGGCTTTGGACTAATTACGCCGTGATTGTGTAGGGCTTTGGACTAATTACGTCGTGATTGTGTAGGGCTTTGGACTAATTACGCCGTGATTGTGTAGGGCTTTGGACTAATTACGCCGTGATTGTGTAGGGCTTTGGACTAATTACGCCGTGATTGTGTAGGACTTTGGACTAATTACGCCGTGATTGTGTAGGGCTTTGGACTAATTACGCCGTGATTGTGTAGGGCTTTGGACTAATTACGCCGTGATTGTGTAGGCATTTGACTAATTACGCCGTGATTGTGTAGGGCTTTGGACTAATTACGCCGTGATTGTGTAGGGCTTTGGACTAATTACGCCGTGATTGTGTAGGGCTTTGGACTAATTACGCCGTGATTGTGTAGGGCTTTGGACTAATTACGCCGTGATTGTGTAGGGCTTTGGACTAATTACGCCGTGATTGTGCATTCACTATATGCCGGCGTAGCCTACGCCGCTTTTTTGGACGCCAAATTGATAGTGTCCAATCCAAGTAAACTTGATCCGCATTCTACTCTTCCAAGTCTACTTGGATGTCAAAACACAAATCAATATGGTATCAATTGCGAAAATGTGTGCTGTCTATGGGAAACTGTAAAATTCATGGAACTCTAGTTGTCAAAGGTGATCAACTGTTGATGAATAACGGTCAAAGTTGATCTACTATTGATGAATAACGGTCAAAGTTGATCTACTATTGGTGAATAACGATGAAAAATGATCAAATATTGATGAACAACGATCATAGTTGATCAATTATTGATGAATAACAGTCAAATTTACCAAAATACCATACTTCTTCTTTTCGTGTGGGACACCGAGTCGTTCAACGACCCGATGAACCCTGGTGTCAGAGTTTTTCAACCGCCAACTGCAAGCAGCAGGCCAATACCATACTCACAATGGTCAACAATCCTGAGACGACACTGGAGATCAAGTCCTTCCCAGTTCGTGCGGTGACCATACAGTTGTGCGCGCCGGACACCGCCGGCCCGTGGTCCGCGGTCACTATCAGCACTAGCTCGAAGAACTTGCAAGCCCACTCAGGCAGTTCATATCATACAGCACAAGCTTGAAGAACTTGCAGGCCCATTCAGGGAGTTCATATCATACTCACAATATGAACTAGCTCGAAGAACTTGCAAGCCACTCTGGGAGTTCATATCATACTCACAATAGTCAAAAGTCCCGAGACGACACTGGAAATCAAGTCCTTGCCGGCTCTTGCGGTCACTATAAGAACTAGTTCGAAGAACTTGCAAGCCCACTCAGGCAGTTCATATCATACTCACAATAGTCAACAGTCCTGAGACGACACTGGAAATCAAGTCCTTGCCGGCTCTTGCGGTCACTATAAGAACTAGTTCGAAGAACTTGCAAGCCCACTCAGGCAGTTCATATCATACTCACAATAGTCAACAGTCCTGAGACGACACTGGAAATCAAGTCCTTGCCGGCTCTTGCGGTCACTATAAGAACTAGTTCGAAGAACTTGCAAGCCCACTCAGGCAGTTCATATCATACTCACAATAGTCAACAGTCCTGAGACGACACTGGAAATCAAGTCCTTGCCGGCTCTTGCGGTCACTATAAGAACTAGTTCGAAGAACTTGCAAGCCCACTCAGGCAGTTCATATCATACTCACAATAGTCAGCAATCCTGAGACGACACTGGAGATCAAGTCCTTGCCGGCTCTTGCGGTGACCATACAGTTGTGCGCGCCGGACACCGCCGGGCCGTGGTCCGCGGTCACTATCAGCACTAGCTCGAAGAACTTGCACGCCCATTCTGGGAGTTCGCGTTGGAACCTGGGAAAAAGATGATTTTTGGTTGAAAAAAAAAAGGATTTTTAAGTTGTTGCCATATTCAATTTACACTTTTCTTATCTATTTCTATCATTTTCTTAAATAAACGAAACAAAACTGACAAGAGCTTTGCAGCTGTTATTCAGTGAATGTTATTGTTTTATTTCACTGAATATTAAGAATAGAATCGAGATTATTAAGCTATTGAAACATTATTAGCCTTTCCACAAAAAAGTTAGACAAGTTTTGAACGCATGTTTAAAATATAAACTTATACATAAAAAACGCAAGACTTAACTTAACTTACCAAAGCAAACTGATAGTGCCACCGACACCCATCTGCTTCTCAAGTATGGTCGTGATGGGCACTCCGCAGTACGACAGCTCTTGTCACATATGTACTGATGATATACTTACCAAAGCAAACTGATAGTGCCACCGACACCCATCTGCTTCTCAAGTATGGTCGTGATGGGCACTCCGCAGTACGACAGCTCTTGTCACATATGTACTGATGATATACTTACCAAAGCAAACTGATAGTGCCACCGACACCCATCTGTTTCTCCAGTATGGTCGTGATGGGCACTCCGCAGTACGACAGCTCTTGTCACATATGTACTGATGATATACTTACCAAAGCAAACTGATAGTGCCACCGACACCCATCTGCTTCTCAAGCATGGTCGTGATGGGCACTCCGCAGTACGACAGCTCTTGTCACATTATGTACTGATGATATACTTACCAAAGCAAACTGATAGTGCCACCGACACCCATCTGCTTGTCCAGTATGGTCGTGATGGGCACTCCGCAGTACGACAGCTCTTGTCACATATGTACTGATGATATACTTACCAAAGCAAACTGATAGTGCCACCGACACCCATCTGCTTCTCCAGTATGGTCGTGATGGGCACTCCGCAGTACGACAGCTCTTGTCACATATGTACTGATGATATACTTACCAAAGCAAACTGATAGTGCCACCGACACCCATCTGCTTCTCCAGTATGGTCGTGATGGGCACTCCGCAGTACGACAGCTCTTGTCACATATGTACTGATGATATACTTACCAAAGCAAACTGATAGTGCCACCGACACCCATCTGCTTCTCCAGTATGGTCGTGATGGGCACTCCGCAGTACGACAGCTGTCACATATGTACTGATGATATACTTACCAAAGCAAACTGATAGTGCCACCGACACCCATCTGCTTCTCCAGTATGGTGGTGATGGGCACTCCGCAGTACGACAGCTCTTGTCACATATGTACTGATGATATACTTACCAAAGCAAACTGATAGTGCCACCGACACCCATCTGCTTCTCCAGTATGGTCGTGATGGGCACTCCGCAGTACGACAGCTGTCACATATGTACTGATGATATACTTACCAAAGCAAACTGATAGTGCCACCGACACCCATCTGCTTCTCCAGTATGGTCGTGATGGGCACTCCGCAGTACGACAGCTCTTGTCACATATGTACTGATGATATACTTACCAAAGCAAACTGATAGTGCCACCGACACCCATCTGCTTCTCAAGCATGGTCGTGATGGGCACTCCGCAGTACGACAGCTCTTGTCACATATGTACTGATGATATACTTACCAAAGCAAACTGATAGTGCCACCGACACCCATCTGCTACTCCAGTATGGTCGTGATGGGCACTCCGCAGTACGACAGCTCTTGTCACATATGTACTGATGATATACTTACCAAAGCAAACTGATAGTGCCACCGACACCCATCTGCTTCTCAAGTATGGTCGTGATGGGCACTCCGCAGTACGACAGCTCTTGTCACATATGTACTGATGATATACTTACCAAAGCAAACTGATAGTGCCACCGACACCCATCTGCTTGTCCAGTATGGTCGTGATGGGCACTCCGCAGTACGACAGCTCTTGTCACATATGTACTGATGATATACTTACCAAAGCAAACTGATAGTGCCACCGACACCCATCTGCTTCTCCAGTATGGTCGTGATGGGCACTCCGCAGTACGACAGCTCTTGTCACATATGTACTGATGATATACTTACCAAAGCAAACTGATAGTGCCACCGACACCCATCTGCTTCTCAAGTATGGTCGTGATGGGCACTCCGCAGTACGACAGCTCTTGTCACATATGTACTGATGATATACTTACCAAAGCAAACTGATAGTGCCACCGACACCCATCTGCTTCTCAAGTATGGTCGTGATGGGCACTCCGCAGTACGACAGCTCTTGTCACATATGTACTGATGATATACTTACCAAAGCAAACTGATAGTGCCACCGACACCCATCTGCTTGTCCAGTATGGTCGTGATGGGCACTCCGCAGTACGACAGCTCTTGTCACATATGTACTGATGATATACTTACCAAAGCAAACTGATAGTGCCACCGACACCCATCTGCTTCTCAAGTATGGTCGTGATGGGCACTCCGCAGTACGACAGCTCTTGTCACATATGTACTGATGATATACTTACCAAAGCAAACTGATAGTGCCACCGACGCCCATCTGCTTCTCCAGTATGGTCGTGATGGGCACTCCGCAGTACGACAGCTCTTGTCACATATGTACTGATGATATACTTACCAAAGCAAACTGATAGTGCCACCGACACCCATCTGCTTCTCCAGTATGGTCGTGATGGGCACTCCGCAGTACGACAGCTCTTGTCACATATGTACTGATGATATACTTACCAAAGCAAACTGATAGTGCCACCGACACCCATCTGCTTCTCCAGTATGGTCGTGATGGGCACTCCGCAGTACGACAGCTCTTGTCACATATGTACTGATGATATACTTACCAAAGCAAACTGATAGTGCCACCGACACCCATCTGCTTCTCCAGTATGGTCGTGATGGGCACTCCGCAGTACGACAGCTCTTGTCACATATGTACTGATGATATACTTACCAAAGCAAACTGATAGTGCCACCGACACCCATCTGCTTCTCCAGTATGGTCGTGATGGGCACTCCGCAGTACGACAGCTCTTGGCCGCGCTCGTCGCATATCGTGCTGATGAAGGCTGCTGGTTTGCGGATCAGACCCAGTTTCTAAAAGGAAGACAATAGATTCCATGTAACCTTACGTAATTTAAAATAGCATTGACATATCCTGAAAAATAGTTTCAGGATAGGAAATAGTCATGTCTAAAGCTTATCTACGATTGAAATTATACTTGCCTTATAGTATAGTTTAAGCATTTTATGAATTAGGAACCGTGCTATTTCAAGATAACTGTTTTAGTTCACAATTTTTAACAAATCAACGCAAAAATTCGTATTGGGTGAACATATTGGGTGAAACTTTACTTGTGACCGATAGCGAAAATGCAGCACCGGCTGGTGATGATGAGGTACATCATCGAAACATAGGTCGAAATAAGAAAAAAACGGGTTTTCCATAAATAAATGTCGATCAGCTGATTTAGTTACTTTAATTATGGAGGTTCCAAATTTTTTGAGAAATGTATATTTTTTAAACTTACCCTCGCCCAGTCGTAGTCCATGGGTACTTTAGGTGGTTCGATTTCATCTTTCACGATGATTTTGCCTTCTGACACTAGTTTCTGGTACACCTGATAGAAGAGAAATAAAGTTTATTATAACAAGTCTAATATTATTGTAGTAATTTGAAAGTTATATTTTACGTTTAAAATCCGCAACATTGAATTTATGAAGTTTTAATATGGGTTCCAACGTATTAAAATCCGTCAATTAGTTTAGGCTGTCTATAGCCTGTGAAAAGAATTCACTTGTTTTCATACATACATACATGCATACATACATACATACATTCATAAATGCTCTCGAAAAACATAACTCTTCTTTTTGGGATAAATATGGACTATGAATACGATTCTGCGAGGCACCGATGCCTTATACGAGTGTCTTGCGACAATTCTCGTGAGTTAAGCGATTGAACGGTAATAATAGTCGGTTTAATATCTATCTGCAATACCGTGTGTGTTTGGTGGAAAAAATAAATTTATATAAAACAAAAATAATAAAAGTGAGTAAAGATATATAATAGAAAAGATACGAAAAAATAAAAGACAGAGATCATAATAGTTACCTGCTTGATAGCGGCTCCCAGCGTGTCGAACGAGTCCGGCACGACGGCGCCATAAGCCTTGAGACTCGCGTTCTTCACCACCGCCTTCTCCAGCGTGGAGCCGAAAAGATACGAAGAAAATAAAAGACAAGAGATCATAATAGTTACCTGCTTGATAGCGGCTCCCAGCGTGTCGAACGAGTCCGGCACGACGGCGCCGTAAGCCTTGAGACTGGCGTTCTTCACCACCGCCTTCTCCAGCGTGGAGCCGGCCAGCGAGCCCGCGTGACCGAACTGCACCTCCGCAGTGAACATGTCCGAGCACGTCCCGATGCACCAGGCGACGATGGGCTTCTTGATGAGGCCCTCCTTGATGAGCCGGCACACGTGGTACTCCTCCACGCCGCCCACTTCACCGAGCAGCACTAGCATTTTGACGTTAGGATCCGCTTCAAATCTGGAGCAATAAATAATTAAGTCAAAGTTTTATTTCGTGCGGTACATAGAGGAACAAGGCCAATCGTGTGACTAAAGGAGCGGCAAAGCCGCTCTTACATAGAGGAACAAGGCCAATCGTGTGACTAAAGGAGCGGCAAAGCCGCTCTTACATAGAGGAACAAGGCCAATCGTGTGACTAAAGGAGCGGCAAAGCCGCTCTTACATAGACGAACAAGGCCAATCGTGTGACTAAAGGAGCAGCAAAGCCGCTCTTACATAGAGGAACAAGGCCAATCGTGTGACTAAAGGAGCGGCAAAGCCGCTCTTACATAGACGAACAAGGCCAATCGTGTGACTAAAGGAGCGGCAAAGCCGCTCTTACATAGACGAACAAGGCCAATCGTGTGACTAAAGGAGCGGCAAAGCCGCTCTTACATAGACGAACAAGGCCAATCGTGTGACTAAAGGAGCGGCAAAGCCGCTCTTACATAGAGGAACAAGGCCAATCGTGTGACTAAAGGAGCGGCAAAGCCGCTCTTACATAGACGAACAAGGCCAATCGTGTGACTAAAGGAGCGGCAAAGCCGCTCTTACATAGAGGAACAAGGCCAATCGTGTGACTAAAGGAGCGGCAAAGCCGCTCTTACATAGACGAACAAGGCCAATCGTGTGACTAAAGGAGCGGCAAAGCCGCTCTTACATAGACGAACAAGGCCAATCGTGTGACTAAAGGAGCGGCAAAGCCGCTCTTACATAGAGGAACAAGGCCATTCGTGTGACTAAAGGAGCGGCAAAGCCGCTCTTACATAGACGAACAAGGCCAATCGTGTGACTAAAGGAGCGGCAAAGCCGCTCTTACATAGAGGAACAAGGCCAATCGTGTGACTAAAGGAGCGGCAAAGCCGCTCTTACATAGACGAACAAGGCCAATCGTGTGACTAAAGGAGCGGCAAAGCCGCTCTTACATAGAGGAACAAGGCCAATCGTGTGACTAAAGGAGCGGCAAAGCCGCTCTTACATAGACGAACAAGGCCATTCGTGTGACTAAAGGAGCGGCAAAGCCGCTCTTACATAGACGAACAAGGCCAATCGTGTGACTAAAGGAGCGGCAAAGCCGCTCTTACATAGAGGAACAAGGCCATTCGTGTGACTAAAGGAGCGGCAAAGCCGCTCTTACATAGACGAACAAGGCCAATCGTGTGACTAAAGGAGCGGCAAAGCCGCTCTTACATAGAAGTGCAAGCTAAATTAGTGACAAGAGGAGCGGCGAAGCCGCTTTTTCATAGAGGTGCGGGGTAGTATATTAACCTTACCTGAGCAGATGGTCAATGAAGGTGGTTCCAGGGTACCGGTCGCCTCCAATGGCGACCCCCTCACACACGCCGTCCGCCTCCTTGGACAAGATGTTGTTCAGTTCGTTGGACATGCCGCCGGACCGGGACACGTACGCCACACTAAATAAAAACAACATGTTACCTATCAGTATATGTATCTTAATTTTACTAGCTGATGTGTATGTTTTTAGTAATAAAATATGAAAGTTTGCTGGTGAATGACAAGAGAATGGGTATTCGTACCTGCCAGGCCTGTACAGTTTGGAGTCGACGATGTTGTCGATCATGCCGGCTGTGTTCCCGATCTTGAAGCAACCAGGCTTGATGCCGCCCACTGTCGCCGGCCCGATTATGTTCACCTAATATAAAAAAATAAGTTAAGTTAAAAACAAAATCTAATTTTGATAAAACCCACGAAAATTTTTACTGCAGTGCCCTAGTGAGTTCTATGCGTAACACCTAGCTAAGAACATTCCCCAATATCACTAAAAACCGCATCAAAATAAATAATATCAGTGGTTTTGGAGATTTCGTTGCGATTTGTTTGTGATATTAAATACGACGATGACAAATATAAAATAAATAAATGGCCGGCCTTGCTTTTTAGAGTGATCTCTTCAAGGCAACAAAAATTTAATCCGTATCTGTGTATCGTATTATACCAATATTATTCACTAGCTGCCCGTCAGCGGTTTCACCCGCTGCAACCTATTATTCCGCGGGAAAAAAGCATTATTCGCCAAGAGATGTCGCTGTTAGTTTACGGCGAAAACGTTTAAAACGTGAATCGGCTCAGTCACGCCACCTTTCAAAAATATTGGAAAATGCGTGATCCCGTGGGAATGAGACATTTTTCCGTAGTAAAAAGTATCCTATGTGTTATTCCAGATGCCCCTTTTATATTTCTGCAAAGTTTCATGTTAATCTAATCAGCCGTTTTTGCGTGATGTCGTAACAAACACACACACAAACATCCGCCTTTATAATATTAGTAGGATATATATTGGGCACGTCTCATCCGCCTTTTGCCAAATGCCATTTCTCTCCGTTAGGTCTGCTGTAAGAAATTTCTTTTTTAGAGATAAGCAGTGCCCGTTGTGTCTATTTTCTTTATGTTTTGTTCTGTTATGTTTCTTGTGTACAATAAATGGTTAAATAAATAAGGTAATCTTACCCCTCGTATGTCGGCTAGTTTGATGATCTTCCTGGTCATGTTTTCGGGGATGCCTTCGGCGATGATCACGATCGTGTTGATCTGGGGGTGCTGCATCGCCTGTGAATAATACAAAACGTTAAATGTTTTCACATGATGTGGGATACTGCTATAGGCTGATATTATACAGGGTGTTAGGGACGGTGTACCGAAAACTTTGCAGGCATGATCAGACCATCAAACTGAACAACTTTTAATATGGAGCCAATGGTGGGAAACGAAAAAAAATTCCGACCTCCCATACAAAATTCACGATCAGCTGACTGACTTTGTATGGGAGGACGAAAATTTTTTTTCGTTTCCCACCATTGGCTCCATAGTAAAAGTTGTTCAGTTTCATGGTCTAAGCACGCCTGCAAAGTTTTCGTTACACCGCAGGCAGGATTTGAACCTGCGACCTTCGGCATCCGTACTGCCGACGCCCTAACCAACTAGGCTACTGAGGTTCTAATCGAGCCTGCGAATTTAGCAAGTATAATATCTTGTCCACTAACGCGTGGATGGGCTCCATCTACCGGGATAGTTTTTGCAACTAATTCCCAGCGACTAATTCATTCTTTACAGATTGAATGTAGTCAAAGCGAAGAAAACCCGCGATAAATTGAATACCAAATTTTAAAACACTTCTCGTGTTAGGTAAACAAGGTCGCAGGTTCAAATCCTGCCTGCGGTGGAAAATTTTGCAAGTTTTCCAAAAAAGGGTTTTCACTCTTTGGGTAAGGCATCCTAAAAAGAGGCGAATTTATTTTACCTGCATGGTACTGTCGTAAGCAGACCGCAGTGATGCAAAGTTGACCAGTACAGTAGCTTCTTGGTGTTTCCTCATCGCCACATCCATATCGCTGAACACTGCAAATCAAAACAAAATACATTAAATCACGTCATATATCATGCCTATATCCTTTGCGGGGTAGGCAGAGCGTAGACGGCTGTAAAAATGGCAATTTACACCACGTCTGACAAAAGTTTGAGAGTCATTCAGAAGACTTTGTATTAGTGACAAGTTGTCAGCCTGTCGCCTAAAATTGCAATATACATCAACTCTCAAATCCCACAGTCTTACGACACTCACTGGAAAGATATGGGATATTATACTAAATAGCTGGGTAAAGGCAGTAGTGGTACAAAATTGTATTGTAGTACGATAAATAAGATGATATTTAGCAGGAGATGACTGATATTTTTAGGATTTGAACAACGCACATATACTGTTTTTTTCTTGTCGCCAGATTGCTACGGACAAGCCAGACAAAGCATATTGTATGATTCAATAAATGTTGTTTCATCTAGAAAGTAACAAATATAGCTTAAAATGTTACGGTCTGCAAAAATCTAAACCTTGAATTTTGAATCGTTCATGAATGAGTAGGTAAGTATATAGCGCAAGGGTAGGGTGTGTGTGTATAGTATAGTGCAAATGTACCTGGTATAAACACCTCCTTGTTTCCGAAGTAGTACTTCTGCTTGTGATCAGCTGTGAACGGGTATACGATCGCGACCACGGACGGCTCCGCGCGACGGCAGATATAGTCGAAGTCCAACATGCCCTGGGAATGAAACGGTGGATCATAATTTGTTTGAATAAAAATGTCACCTTTCTTGCGTGGAATTTTTTCTCGAATACAAAAAGCTTTTCCATTCATACAGTGGCAGTGACGTGAGGGCGGCGAAGCCGCTTTTTCATTCATACAGGAGCAGTGACGTGAGGGGCGGGAAGCCGCTTTACCAATCAGACAGTAGCAGTGACGTGAGGGGCGGGCACCCGCTTTACCAATCAGACAGTAGCAGTGACGTGACGGGCGGGCACCCGCTTTACCAATCAGACAGTAGCAGTGACGTGAGGGGCGGGAAGCCGCTTTACCAATCAGACAGTAGCAGTGACGTGAGGGGCGGGAAGCCGCTTTACCAATCAGACAGTAGCAGTGACGTGAGGGGCGGGAAGCCGCTTTACCAATCAGACAGTAGCAGTGACGTGACGGGCGGGAAGCCGCTTTACCAATCAAACAGTAGCAGTGACGTGACGGGCGGGAAGCCGCTTTACCAATCAGACAGTAGCAGTGACGTGAGGGGCGGGAAGCCGCTTTACCAATCAGACAGTAGCAGTGACGTGAGGGGCGGGAAGCCGCTTTACCAATCAGACAGTAGCAGTGACGTGAGGGGCGGGCACCCGCTTTACCAATCAGACAGTGGCAGTGACGTGAGGGGCGGTGAAGCTGCTTTACCAAGCAGACAGTGGCAGTGACGTGAGGGGCGGTGAAGCTGCTTTACCAAGCAGACAGTGGCAGTGACGTGAGGGGCGGTGAAGCTGCTTTACCAATCAGACAGCGGTAGTGCCGTGAGGGGCGGTGAAGCCGCTTTACCAATCAGACAGCGGTAGTGCCGTGAGGGGCGGTGAAGTCGCTTTACCAATCAGACAGTGGCAGTGACGTGAGGGGCGGTGAAGCCGCTTTACCAATCAGACAGCGGTAGTGCCGTGAGGGGCGGTGAAGTCGCTTTACCAATCAGACAGTGGCAGTGACGTGAGGGGCGGTGAAGCCGCTTTACCAATCAGACAGCGGTAGTGCCGTGAGGGGCGGTGAAGTCGCTTTACCAATCAGACAGTGGCAGTGACGTGAGGGGCGGTGAAGCCGCTTTACCAATCAGACAGCGGTAGTGCCGTGAGGGGCGGTGAAGTCGCTTTACCAATCAGACAGTGGCAGTGACGTGAGGGGCGGTGAAGCTGCTTTACCAATCAGACAGTGGCAGTGACGTGAGGGGCGGTGAAGCCGCTTTACCAATCAGACAGCGGTAGTGCCGTGAGGGGCGGTGAAGCCGCTTTACCAATCAGACAGCGGTAGTGCCGTGAGGGGCGGTGAAGTCGCTTTACCAATCAGACAGCGGTAGTGCCGTGAGGGGCGGTGAAGTCGCTTTACCAATCAGACAGTGGCAGTGACGTGAGGGGCGGTGAAGCTGCTTTACCAAGCAGACAGTGGCAGTGACGTGAGGGGCGGTGAAGCTGCTTTACCAAGCAGACAGTGGCAGTGACGTGAGGGGCGGTGAAGCTGCTTTACCAATCAGACAGTAGCAGTGACGGGAGGGGCGGCGAAGCCGCTTTACCAATCAGACAGTAGCAGTGACGGGAGGGGCGGCGAAGCCGCTTTACCAATCAGACAGTAGCAGTGACGTGAGGGGCGGTGAAGCCGCCCCATATAACAGTTTGCCGCACCACACTACAGACAATGAAATCATTCAACAGGCTTTAGTTTTATCAAGTCTAGATTACCTGTATAGCTCTGTTCTGCATGCCCCAGATAATCGCTTTGGTGTTTTCGTGGAACAACGGCCGCGCGGTGGCCGCTTGTTGACCAAGGTCCAGCCTGGTGGGGGATTGCGAGCACACCAGCTGAAGCAGCTTGCTGGTCAATTCCGGGATCTCCAGTTTAGGTTTAGGCTGAAATAGAAATTCTTTATTTGCTCAAAATGTGGTGTAGGTAACAAGATTTTAAAAATAGTGGTATCACACATTTTACCAAAATCTAGCACCCAAAATAAAATATACATTGAAATTATTTAATAAAAGTTAATCATATTGACTATAACTTAAATTATATAATTCTGTAAAGATTATGATAAAGAGGAAAGACCGATCAAAGTTGAAATAAGGCTTTGAACGGAAATTATGGAAAGATATGAGATTGCGAGCACACTAGCTGAAGCAGCTTGCTGGTCAGTTCCGGGATCTCCAGTTTCGGTTTCGGCTGAAAGAGGTAAATGAGAAAATAGAAATACAGCTACCAGCGTAAAATAGAAGTGTAACGTAATTTTTGTGATTGAATCTCAAGGTCATTATATTTGCTTGATAGAAACTTGTGTCAATAATTATTTAATACTGTTCGTTTCCCAAATAAATAAAAAGGTAGAAGCTCGGAAAAATAATTTATTTCCTTACCGCCGCTGCAGGTTTAGGCAGTTGCTTAGGCGCGTAGTCCAACTGGTGTTCCTTAGGGATCGGCGTGTGGCCAAGAGCGAGTCCGACTATAGCTGTCTATACTACCTGATCCATAGAAGGGGTCCCGAAATGGCAAAATCATTGTTGACATCTTGCTCAAATATAATGTTATATGAAAAAGACGCAAACAATAATAATGTTGCCCTTTTGGGTCCCTTTCGCTTCACGCTTCTATGAATCAAGTTAAAAATGTATTGTAATTTATTAAATAAAGAAAGCTATATAAATCCTTACCGCCGCTGCAGGTTTTGGCAGTTGTTTCGGCGCGTAGTCCAACTGGTGTTCCTTAGGGATAGGCGAGTGGCCAAGAGCGAGTCCGACTATAGCCGTCATGTTGCTCTCAGGGCCAAACACGTACAGTGGGATGCGCAGACGGTGGCCCACTTCGCGCATTTGTCTGGAAAATAACAAGGAATCTTAAAGGCACTTGCGATTATTTTTTCTCGGTCTGAAAGTTGTACAGTGTAAATAGAAAACTAGGTGCCTAAGACTTTCGTGTGTGAAATCAGATTTTTAGTTTACTTCGTTTTGGTAGCATGGTAAGAATATTATTAAGGTGTGGCAAGTTTTATGGTAGATTCGTTAGTATGTGTCACACATGATAGTAATTCATACATTGACACTGATTATGAGCAACCTTGTATGTCTTGGTAGGTGCGTCTCGTATCCCCTACGTTTAAGTTTTATTTCTCTTTTTTACAATGACTAATCCATTTCTGCGTAATGTAATGAATGACTATCAATAAGTGATATTTTTATGTCCTAATTTGAATAAACATTTTTGAGTTTGAGTTTGAGTTAAGTTGGCAATACCGCCGTCGATTATAGTAGATTTAGGAGAGATTGGTGGTATTTCATCGTAGGAATGGTACTATTTTGTGATAGGTGGATGATGGGCATAGCAGTGGGAACATTTCATAGTAGATTTAATAATTTACCTGAGTCCCTCTTGGTAGTTGGGACCACCTCTCCTCACGAAGATAGTGATGTTGTACTGAATGAGGGCATCTTTGTACGTCTCGATAGCTGTGATGATGCCGCGGAATGTGTCAGCGACGTTTGTGAAGTTGGCAATACCAATATAACTTTTAAAGCACTCGCGATTACTTTCACACACAATGATTACTTTAACGGGTCTTATCGCGATAGTTTTTTTTTTTTTAGGTAAATAAGCGATTTACCTGGAAACTCGACGTTTCGACTGGGTTTCACCAGTCGTGGTCGCGAGCAGACTGAAGTAGCAGCGAGTTGTCATCAGGGCGGTGGGCAACTAGATTTTCTGCTACCCACATATTGTCTTAATAATTTAAATTGTTTGTAAACATTACATTAGGCCGGCACAACACTCACAATGTCCGACGATCGGTCCGTTGGCGAATCGCGCGTTTTATTCTGTCTATTACCGACTCCATGTTGTAGACAATTTAAATCCGTCCTCCCGATTGAAATATGGGGTTCTTTTGATTTCTATTGCCTCCTCACCACTCTGGAGTAATAGTGACGTTCCACAGAGAGGACTTTTGGGGCATGAAGCTCGATTCAATGGTTGGCACCAGATGACAATAGGTGTTCCGCGATTGCCGATTTATGCGTCTGTCGGTTTTTCACAGCTGCGATATGCTCCTTGACCCGTTCACTGATACTGCGCTTGGTTTGGCCAATGTAAGACTTACCACAGCTGCATTGTACCTTGTATACACCTGCATTTTGAAAAGGTATAACATCCTTCGGTGTGCGTAAACAGTAAGATATTTTGGACAATGGAGTGAAGACAGTTTTAATCAAACCCTTACTCAACACTGTCCCAATTTTATCTGTTACCCCTTTTACTTGTAACATTGGGACAGTGTTGAGTAAGGGTTTGATTAAAACTATCTTCACTCCATTGTCCAAAATATCTTACTGTTTACGCACACCGAAGGATGTTATACCTTTTCAAAATGCAGGTGTATACAAGGTACAATGCAGCTGTGGTAAGTCTTACATTGGCCAAACCAAGCGCAGTATCAGTGAACGGGTCAAGGAGCATATCGCAGCTGTTAAATTGTCTACAACATGGAGTCCGGTAATAGACAGAATAAAAACGCGCGATTCGCCATCGGACCGATCGTCGGACATTGTGAGTGTTGTGTGCCGGCCTAATGTGTAATGTTTACAAACAATTTAAATTATTAAGACAATATGTGGGTAGCAGAAAATCTAGTTGCCCACCGCCCTGATGACAACTCGCTGCTACTTCAGTCTGCTCGCGACCACGACTGGTGAAACCCAGTCGAAACGTCGAGTTTCCAGGTAAATCGCTTATTTACCTAAAAAACTATCGCGATAAGACCCGTTAAAGTAATCATTATGTTGGCAATACCACCATAGATTTAATTAATTATGTAAAACTTTGTGACAGTATTGGTAGAATGTTATGGTTATGGTAGGTTTAGTAGCACCTTTTGGTAGGACTAGGATTGGAATGATTTTGTAATAGGTTTCTAAGTGTTTTTGGTAGTTATTTAAGGTAAGTCTGATAGTAGCTTATGGCAGATTAATAATATTTGTTTCTTATGCCAGTAAATATTACCCGAGTCCTTCCTGGTAATTGGGACCACCTCTCCTCACGAAGATGGCGATGATGTACTGATTATGGACATCTTTGTATGTCTCGAATGCCCTACGTTTACGTTGGCAATACCGCCGTCGATTTCATCGTAGGAATGGTAGTTTTTTTTAATAGGTGGACATAACAGTGGGATTAAAATGGTAACATTAGAAAGTAGATTTAAGAATTTACCTGAGTCCTTCCTGGTAGTTTGGACCGCCTCTCCTCACGAAGATAGTGATGTTGTACTGTATGAGGGCATCTTTGTATGTCTCGATAGGTCTTGAAAAACTCTGACACCAGGGTTCATCGGGTTGTTGAACGGCTCGGTGTCCCACACGAAAAGAAGAAATCTTGTCCGCCGTAGATTATGGTAGGTTTAGTAGCACTTTTTGGTAGAACTAGGATTATATAGTGGATTGGTAGTGTTTTATGGTAGTAATTTGAGCTAAGGTAGTAGCTTTTGGTAGGTTAAAAATTTTGTTACTTATGCCAGTAAATATTACCTGAGTCCTTCCTGGTAGTTGGGACCACCTCTCCTAACGAAGATAGTTTTATTGTACTGTATGAGGGCATCCTTGTATTTCTCAAATTCTCGATAGTTATACCTCGTGTCAGCCGTCGATCATGGTAGATTTAGTAGCATATTTTTGGTAGAATTGGTAGTATTTCATGGTAGGAACTGTAGTATTTTGTGATAGGTAGGATGGTATAGGTGGCAGGATTGGTTGTATTTTATGGTAGGATTTTGGTAGCATAGTGAGGTTAAAATGGTAACATTTGAAAGTAGATTTAATAATTTACCTGAGTCCCTCCTGGTAGTTGGGACCACCTCTCCTTACGAAGATAGTGATGTTGTACTGTATGAGGGCATCTTTGTACGTCTCTATAGCTGTGATGATGCCGCGGAAAGTGTCAGCGACGTTTGTGAAGTTGGCAATACCACCGCCGATGATTAGTACCTGGAAGAAGAGGTATATATTATAATCTTATCTGTGGTAGCTTGTAATTGGCATTTATTATTATATCTTGTCATTTGTTTTGTAAAGAAGGCTGTAAGCTTCCCAAATAAAATAAAATAAAATAAAAATATTAGATTTGGTAAACATTTTGGAGCTGTGTTTGTTTTTTGTGGCAGGTTTAAAGTATTTAATATGTCATTCGGCAGTAATTTTTGATAGGTTTTATAGTAAGTAGTGATAGGTAAAAGTTAGGGTATAAGTTACGTTGTGGTATTCTTGGAAGAATTAGCCCCAATTGTGTTCGTTTACGGGGAAGGCCCACGCCCAGCAGTGGACTGTTGTGGCTGTAAAGGTAAAGGTAAGGTGTTCGTTTAAATTCAACCATTTGGTTGGTAGGTAGAAGTCGATATGGTAAGTTTGGTAGAACTATGTGGTAGTTTTCTTACCTTTCCGTTGGGGTGTTTTTCGCGGCACATCAAATTGAATTTAGTCTTGGCATAATCAGCTGTTTGACTCTCAGTAGGTGCCTCACTGTATTCCCCATAGTCAGCCAGCCAGCCATAGATGCCGTCTGTCTAAATGCTACCTATTTGGTAGGATTTTTTGGTAGGTTTGATAGAAAGTAGATGTCGGTTTGGTAGATTTTGCTGTCATATTACGCAGGTTTAGTAGAATCAGGTGGTAGTTTTCTTACCTTTCCATTGGGATGTTTCTCACGGCACATCAAACTGAAGATAGTCTTGGCATAATCAGCAGTTTGGCTCTCAGTCGGTGCCCCACTGGATTCCCCATATGGGACTTTGCCACAGACAAGGCCTACCTATAAAAAATGGCGCCACAGAGGAGAGGATAGTTGGCCAGCTCGGCAGCGCCCCTTAGTTCACAAATGGTGTCTGTCTAAATCCTACCTATTTGGTAGGATTTTTTCGTAGATTTATTAGAAAGTAGAAGTCGGTTTGGTAGAATTATGTAGTAGTTTTCTTACCTTTCCATTGGGATGTTTCTCACGGCATATAAGGCTGAATATCGACGGTTAAGTTCCAAAAACGTCTATCTTACATTTTTGACGAAATCGGCATTTTTATGTATATCGATTTAAAATTCATTTTTACATGTCCTACCAAAACCTTTAATAATACAATCTAAAAACAACGCGTGAAATGAGCCGTGGAAATACCGGCTAAGTTCCAGCGCGTTTATATTTCTGGAAATTCCGTCAATCTTACATACAAGTGTAAGACGGGCAAAAATAAAATTTCTCTTTTTATACAACCTGTTACACAACTAACCAAAAAAAAGAATATTTTTTATTATCATCAGTCGATAAAATAATCACATCACTAGTCTAGGTCAGGTGCTACACTACCTGGCGAACCCAAAAAAAGAATATTTTTTATTATCATCAGTCGATAAAATAATCACATCACTAGTCTAGGTCAGGTGCTACACTACCTGGCGAACAAAGTCCGCTTCGGCATACATTGCTGGTTGACTTAGTTTCTTGTATTGTTGACATTCATGTAATAGCCAGCAATGTAGACCGAACTGCGCTTCGCCGAGTCGGTAACTTCATTTGAACTTTGAGCTGTCAAAATTAGTGCTGCGATGCCACGATTAAAAATAAGTGTAATTTAATAAAAAAATGTTTTTTTTCATAGTTTTCAAAAACGATACTACGGCTCTAATTTTTTGTTAATTGACTCTTTGCAACGGACCTTTCCACACCCTTTCAGCTTTATTGGTTGTTTTGTAACACGTTGTATTGAGTAGGGTATCGTTGAATAGGTCTTTTAAAACTGAGGGAAGGTTTCTTTGAAACAAAGTCAGCAAAATGTTTCTGTCTCGAGATATTTGCTTTTAAAAGTGGCGTTTTTGAGCCATGATTTCTTCCAGCTGTAACTCCTGAAGTATAAACGCTAAAAATATGGAATATAGTTCTTAACCTGCAGTTACCATGTAAACTATACCGGATACTGCGCCATTAATGGTTTCAGATATATAAAATATTTTCAATTTGCGGTTGGTAACAATACAGCTGCAAACAAATCAGCAACAAAATTAAGCTGAAAACCCTGATATTAAAACATTGACTATAAAACCCTATTTGTGGACGTGTCTGACACGCTCGTGGCCAGTTTCTTTTTTTAGTTTTGGATGAAACAGTTTTTTCCTATGTACTCGTTTTATTTAGGAATACCATCTATCCCCAAAAAATAATTATATTTATAGCATCTATTTAAACCAAAACCACCTAACTTACAATATTTCGAAAATGGTAAGGAGTAGAAAAAAGCCGGTCTACCTATAATATTTTAACATTTTTACTACCTATGAAATCTAGCAAAAATAGTTTTGACATAACTTTTTATTTCAATGCATGAAACGTTTTTTTCGCCTCCTGTTAAATTTGAAGATTGTAAGATTGACGTTTTTGGATCTTAACCGTCGATATAGTCTTGGCATAATCAGCTGTTTGGCTCTCAGTAGGAGCCCCACTGTATTCTCCATAGTTGGCCAGCTCGGCAGCGCCCCCTAGTTCACAAATGGTGTCCGTCTAAATTTTACTCATTTGGTAGGATTTTTTGGTAGGTTTGTTAGAAAGTAGAAGTCGGTTTGGTAGATTTTGCTGTCTTCTACATCTACACTAATATAATAAAGAGGAAAACTTTGTTTGTTTTTTGTTTTTTTGTTTGTTTGTATGTAATCGATAAACTCCGAAACTACTGGACCGATTTCCAAAATTCTTTCACTATTAGAAAGCTACAACATCCCTGAGTAACATAGGCTACTTTTTACCACGGGAAAATAACTCATTCCTACGGGAAAACGGTTAGCAGCAGGAAAACGGGGAAATAAAGCAGATATTACCCAAATTAGCCAAACCGCTTTACCGATCCTCGCGAATTTTGGCACTGATATTACTATCATATAAAAGACGGACATGGTCAGCCCTCGAGGATCTGGAGTACCTGATGAAGACCACCAGCATCCCATATAAACTATAAGAGATACGGTCATGGCTTCATAGAAAAAGTTGTTCACCATGACGGGCCGCTTCTGCTGGCACATGGTCATCGAGGATCTGGAGTACCTGATGTAGACCACAAGCATCCCATCTAAAATATAAGAGATAGGGTAATGGTTTCAAAGTAAAAGTTATTCAGCACGACAGGCTGCTTCTGCTGGCACATGGTCACGAGGGTCTGGAGTACCTAATGTAGACAACCAGCATCTCATCTACACTATAAAAGATTCGGTAATGGCTTCAAAGTTAAAGTTATTCAGCATGACGGGCCGCTTCTGCTCGCACATGGTCACGAGGGTCTGGAGTACCTGATGTAGACCACCAGCACCCCATCTAAACTTTATTAGACTCGGTAATGGCTTCAAAGTTAAAGTTATTCAGCATGACGGGCCGCTTCTACTGGCACATGGTCACGAGGGTCTGGAGTGCCTGATGTAGACCACCAGCATCCCATCAAAACTATAAGAGATACGGTAATGGCTTCAAAGTTAAAGTTATTCGCCATGACAGGCCGCCTCTGCTGGCACATGGTCATGATGAGTAACTATTCTGCTAGAATGGATTAATGGACTTTTTACTACGGGCAAAGATCCCATTTCTACGGGAAAACAGGTAAGTAGCAGCGAGTGAAACCGCTGGGCGGGCCGCTAGTATTACATATGTTTTGTAGAATTAAGTGGTAGTTTTCTTACCTTTCTATTGGGATGTTTCTCACGTCACATCAAACTGAACATAGTCTTGGCGTAATAAGCTGTTTGACTATCAGTAGGAACCCCACTGTATTCCCCATAGTTAGCTAGCCAGCCATAGATGGTGTCTGTCTAAATCCTACCTATTTAGTAGATTTTTATGGTAGGTTTGTTAGAAAATATAAGTCGGTTTGGTAGGTTTTTAAGTCATATTACCTACGTAGGTTTAGTAGAACTATGTGGTAGTTTTATTTTTCGGTAGTTTTGGTAAGATTTATGGTAGTTTTCTTACCTTTCCGTTAGGGTGCTTCTCACGGCACATAAGGCTGAAGATAGTCTTGGCGTAATCAGCTGTTTGGCTCTCAGTAGGAGCCCCACTGTATTCCCCATAGTTAGCCAGCTCGGCAGCGCCCCCTAGTTCACAAATGGTGTGTGTCTAAATACTACCAATTTGGTAGGATTTTTTGGGTACGTTTGTCAGAAAGCAGAAGTCAGTTTGATAGGATTGCTGTCATATTACGTGTTTCGTAGAATTATGTGGTAGTTTTCTCACCTTTCCGTTGGGGTGTTTTTCGCGGCACATCAAACTGAAGATAGTCTTGGCATAATCCGCCGTCTGACTTTCCGTAGGTGCCCCACTGTACTCCCCATAGTTAGCCAGCCAGCCATAGATGGTGACTGTCTAAATGCTACCTAATTGGTAGGATTTTTCGGTAGGTCGCTTAAACAGTAGAAGTCGGTTTGGTAGGTTTTGCTGTCACATTGCGTATGTTTCGTAGTAATATGTAGTAGCATAAGAGTAAACACACCTAGAGACGACACTCCCGCTCCAGACGCGCTCAAGGTCATTATATTTGCCTACCGTCTGGCGGTCGCAGTGCGAGCAATTCGGCCGGGAGTGCGCTTCGCCGCATATCGCGCGGGTCAATTTTATTTTTTCGGAAATGTTTTGCCTTTCCGAATGACTATGGTGCTTATGGCTGTAAAAGTGATGCGAGGATGACTCTCCATCTTATTTTTTTAATTTGCCTAAAGATCAGCAAAGGTTCTAGGTACAGTAGGTAAATAGGTACCTACCATTCTTAATAGGTACGCATTGGTTTTGTGTTTTCCTATTTTTACTCACGTCGGTACCTTCTAAGTACATAGTTTCAGTTCAGTTTTCTAACCCGACATACCTACTTACCTAAGGTACCTAAGGTAGGTAGGTGTCTAAGTTATTGTTAGCTGATTATGGTAACAAACAAATTCGTATTCATCGCAAATCTTTTAAAATAATTGCATTTGCACGATTTTTCATCCTATGCCGCGAAGGTGTGTAAACAAACTACGCCGAAAGTCATGCAACTACTTGGCGAGCCGCTAGTTTGGAATAAAACTATTAGCACGTGACAGCCCTGCCTTAAAGTGCGGGAGCGCGCGGGGCGTTAAGGGCTGAGGGGGGAAGTAGGTATTTAAAGCGCGGCTTTTCGGGCCCAGACAAAGGAGTTTCATTTCTACACGGTAGTGTTATTATTTATTCTTATGGTAGTAGTTTTCTTACCTTTCCGTTGGGGTGTTTTTCGCGGCACATCAAATTGAAGATAGTCTTGGCATAATCAGCTGTTTGGCTCTCCGTAGGTGCCCCACTGTACTCCCCATAGTAAGCCAACTCGGCAGCGCTCCCTAGTTCACAAATGGTGTCTGTCTAAATCTACCTTTTTGGTAGGTTTGTTGGAAAGTAGAAGTCGGTACGGTAGGTTTTATTATTACTTGTATTTAGTGTTTGTACAGAATTTTGTTATGTTATGTTTTGCCGTCATATTACATAAGTTTGGTAGAATTATGTAGTTGTTTTCTCACCTTTCCGTAGTTAGCCAGCCAGCCATAGATGGTGTCCGTCTAAATCCTACACATTTGGTAGGATTTTTTGGTAGTTTTGTCAGAAAGTAGTAGCCGGTTTGGTAGGTATGCTGCCATATTACATACATTTGGTAGAATTATGTAGTAGTTTTCCTACCTTTCCGTTGGGATGTTTCTCGCGGCACATCAAACTGAAGATAGTCTTGGCATAATCAGCTGTTTGGCTCTCAGTAGGTGCCCCACTGTACTCCCCATAGTTAGCCAGCCAGCCATAGATGGTGTCTGTCTAAATCCTACCTATTCGGTAGGAATTTTTGGTAGGTTTGTTACAAGTAGAACTCGGTTTGGTAGATTTTGCTATAATATTACGCAGGTCTGGTAGAATTATTTGGTAGTTTTCTTACCTTTCCGTTGGGATGTTTCTCACGGCACATAAGGCTGAATATAGTCTTCGCGTAATCAGCCGTTTGGCTCTCAGTAGGTGCCCCACTGTACTCCCAGATGTTGTCTGTCTAAATCCTACACATTTGGTAGGATTTTTTGTTAGGTTTGTTAGAAAGTAGAAGTCAGTTTGGTAGGTTTTGCTGTCAAATTACGCAGGTTTGGTAGAATTATGTAGTAAATTTCTTACCTTTCCGTTGGGATGTTTTTCGCGACACATCAAACTGAAGATAGTCTTGGCATAATCAGCTGTTTGGCTCTCAGTAGGAGCCCCACTGTATTCCCCGTAGTTGGCCAGCTCGGCAGCGCCACCTAGTTCACAAATGGTGTCCGTGTAGACGACTGAAGCGCCGCCGCCGGCTACCATCGTCCAGATGCGGCCGGATTTGTTTAGGACGGTCAACTGCAAATAAAAAATAAGAAGTTATTGACACTGATAGAATAAAATGGGTGGATGGTTAGAAACTTTGATTGAGTTTCTTTTTTCGCTATAACTAAGCACGTTAGGTTTCGTTAATGTATCCATAGGTATCTCGTATTTTTTAGATCTAACGTATAGTTTCTCACGCTAACTTATGGACAATTCCATTTTCTTGTGATTGGTACCGACAAGCCGGACAAAAACTATATCGCTCGATTCAATAAATGTTGGTGCATCCATCCATCCCATTTGGAGGAGCAGATGAAATCAGCTGTCTGGTCGAACTTGGCAACAAGGTCTAATAAGTAGCAAGCCTCAGCTTTGACTGTTGTAGCATTTACAGCTACTTTGGGCGAATACATCGTAATTTTTGATAGATTTGGTGCAGAATTGGTAGCTTTAAGTAAATTCGGCATTATCTTCAAATTAGCACCAACTGGTAGGATTGGTAGTTTTTAATAGGAATGGTAATATTGTATGATTAATATTATTTACCTTCAAACTAGCTCCACTCTTAGCGTCCAAATCCGCAATATGCGCTTCCTCCGGGTACGCATCCCTTCCAAAAGGCGGTGGGAAGGTGATCTGCCCCCATTTCGGGGAGAAGATAAAATCAGCCGTCTGGTAAGTTTTGGCTGCAGGTAGGAAGCCTTACCTTTAATTGTTGTAGGATTTACAGTAACTTTCGTAGAATTTTTGAAAAATTTGGTGCACATTTTGGTAGTATTTAAGTAAGTTCGGCATTATCTTCAAATTAGCAGCGACTGGTAGTTTTTTAACTGGATTTGGTAGAAATTTTGGTAGGTTTTTAAATAGGAATGGTAATATTTACCTTCAAACTAGCTCCACTTTTAGCGTCCAAATCCGCAATATGGGCTTCCTCTGGGTACGCGTCCCTTCCAAAGGGCGGTGGGAAGGTGATCTGCCCCCATTTAGGGGAGCAGATGAAATCAGCCGTCTGATCTAATTTAGAAGCGAGGTCTAGTGGAAAGACAGTCTTACCTTTGATTTTGACATGATTGGTAGTAACTTTTAGTAGATTTGGTGGTTATTATGGTAGGATTGGTAGTTTGAAGTAGTTATGGTACAAATTATGGCAGGATTCGTAATTTTAGTAAGGTTGGTAAATTTCTTAATATATTAAAGAGATTACCTTCAAACTAGCTCCACTTTTAGCGTCCAAATCAGCAATATGCGCTTCCTCTGGGTACGCGTCCCTTCCAAAGGGCGGTGGGAAGGTGATCTGCCCCCATTTAGGGGAGCAGATGAAATCCGCCGTCTGGTCGAGTTTGGCAGCCAAGTCTAGTAGGTAGATGCGTTCGTTGGTGACCACAATCGGGTTGATCTCCATGTACGTGAAGTATAAGTCGACGTACACCCGGTAGAGGGCTAGGATGAACGTTGCGAGTATTCTGAAAGGGAAGACAAAAAAAGAAATTAGGTTGATAATTTTTCTACTATTTTTGGCTATTTATCAATAAAATAGATATCAGATCAAATAAAATCAAATCAAATATATTTATTCGTCATCTAAGGTATTACAAGGTGGGTGGTCTTACCTATTGTACCTTTTATAATGATGTGAATGAAACTTTGATTGTGAAAAATGTTGCGAAACCTTGTTATAGTTCTGCCACGGAGTACGACGTGGGCGCAAATTTCAAAACGGTCATGAAATTGCGCGCGAATTGTACTATAGTACCGGCATCAGAATAGGCATTATTTGACAGCTGTCAAAATCATGTTAATGCTATGACGTAAGGTCCATTTTTCTTTGTTGGCAAGTATTCTAGTATGAGTCTGACAGGTGTCAAATATGGCCTATTCGAATGCCGGTACTATAGGATTGTAACCATATTGTAACTAACCTCTTGACTGATGCGGATTTGACATGTTTCAATAAAATGCTCTCCACATCTTCGCCGCTCGGGAATGAATCGACGGGTACCTGAAAGTAACAGGAATATGATATTATCACGTCTATACTAAAGTAACGAATTTAAGAATACAACTTTCAACCTTCAAATAGTTTGTCAAAGTTATAAATATATGAAACAAATATTTCAAATTCGTAAGTTTGCCGTGATAGTAGTTGTGTTCTTCAGATGATTCATGGCTTTAACAAAGCGTGCAGATTTACTTCGATATTTCTGTAAAGGGTGGTTAGGAAAAGTAGTATTTTTCTTCAAACTACGCTTTCTAGGTGTAATAAAGTATGTTAAACAAAAAATAATGAAGAGAAACATAATAAAAAATACTATTATTCTTGTAAAGTATCTGTTTTTTTGCGTAGTACTAACACAAAGTCAAAGTTACTGAACCAATTTTGATAAACTTACCTCTAGTCTCATGGCGAGTGCGTCCACATCTCCAACATCTACGCCTCCTTGGTGGTGGAACAGGATGGTGTCCGACCGACGACCGGACTGGATGCACAGATACATCTCCTCAGACTGAAATAAATAATGAAAAAGTATGTGATTATGGCAAATACCATAGGGGGAGACTTATGTTCAGCAGTGGACTTTATTGTGGTTGATATAGTAGTATATGTGATTACGACATTCATATTAAGACCGCTGTGGTTCGCGTCACAAAACTGTGTAGAAATATTCGGGAAACATATTTCCGTATTTTGTAGGAAAGTACCAAGAATATGAAAGTACCAAGAATATGATTAAGACTAAGACAACCACATCAGTGGTTGATTAACCCCAACACAAATTAAGCAATTCCTTAGGGCATCACGTTTTTAGGTGCCCAAAAGAAGCACTAAGGCCCTGCACTGCTACCGATTTGTAACATGTCAGTAGCAAGCTGTTTCTACTCATGCGGTAAAATCGCAAGAACCATGATTTAATTTTTTCGCGAGATAGCAGGTAACGTACGGTATTGTGAATGGATAGAGTTTCCATACCAACAAAAATATAGCCCTCTATTTCAAGGAGTGAAGAAGCCTAAAAGACTGAAGTACTTTATATCTAGCTCCTAGTATCCTTTTATCTTAATACCTTGGCCGAAATATAATCATGGACTACCTAAAAATCGATGGAATATTTTGATAAAAGATGTAAAAACAATACAAGAAAGTTGTTTAGTTTCATGAGTTCGTTTCACACTTTAAATATTTTTATCTGTTTTATATTTATCATGTGATACTCCAAAAACATTTGTACCTAACTTTTATTAGGTACAAGTTTTTCGAGTTATTGTTTTGAGTTTAGAGTTTGAGATATTGTTTTAGCTCAGTTACTAGAGGAAAATTGTAGATATAAAGATTGTGCAATACAAAAAAAATATCTGTAGATAACAAAGTAGGTATAAGAGAATGTAGATATAGTTAAGGTGTATAAAAAATATTAGCGACTATATTCTTGGCGAAAAGTTGTTCAGTTTCATGGTCTAATGATGCTTGCAAAGTTTTGAAACCGTGAATAAAAAATCCGCCAGTATGTGTAATAGTTTTAGTGATTGTGCAACATTTTATCTGCAGATAGCAAAGTGATGCAATTCATGATAAAAAAGATTGATAGCTGAACACATGTTTATTTCCCAGATTTGAGTTTATCAGCAATCTTATTTAGGATTAAGTAATCAGTGTTTCCCAGTTTTTATACAATATGACTCAATTTTTGTTCAAGATTTTGTGCACAGTAAACATTATTTTGTATGTTTGAGGTTTATGTAGTTTTACGCGACTTTAGTTTAGTAAACCCTCTACCAAATAATTAACAAGTAAGTCTGTCCTTAGGTTTTTCTGTTACAGAATAAATAATAAAAAGGACAACTCAGAAAACGATTGCTTGCATAACGGAAAGAAAAGATAAGCCATTGTTTTCATGACAATCTCTGATTGTTTTTATCTGAAGATAAAGTGATTTATTTAGAGAGATGGAAAACCCTTTTCAGCTGAATATTGCAACTATGTATTTATTTAGTCAAATTCAACATTCATCTCTGTTAGAATATTTAAGGGTCACTGAATATTTAATTCTGAGATTTGTTTTGCTCTAAGTGGAATGGATTTGGACAGTATCCTAATCTAAATAAATATTGGTGAAATTTACTAGTGACCGATAGCAAAAATGCAGGTGGGCTGGTGATAAGCAACAAAGCCGAAATATAAAAAAAAAGAACCGATTAGCTTATTTGAGTTACAATGGAAGGTCTTAAATATTTTTTTCACATTTCCAACTATGTTCCTTGGGGAAAGTTGTTCCTTACCACCAGTGCATCTTAGCTTATTTTCGATAACGAAACCTCAGATCGGGCTGGCTGATTATAATTTTCAAAAAAGTAACTAACTTTTCGTGGTGTAGCGGTCAAACACGTCTGACCCGGCTTGTCAGAAGACGTGGGTTCGAATCCCATGGGTGGCGTGAATTTTTTCCGCTTGCTTCGTTTGTATTAACTTTGTAACCAAAAAGTTAATAATGATAGTTTTCAATTTTCCCCAAACAAATACGAAAAAAGAAATTGAACCTCCCCTACAAAGTTGCCGATCAGTTGATTTGAGTTACTATGGAAGGTCCAATTTCGTTTTTCGTATTTCGGCCCATGTCTCTTGGGGCAAGTTGATCCTTATCACCAGCCCATCCTGAGGTTTCGTTATCATTCATTCGTAAATTTTCTCCCAATATACAGCGTGTTTCTGAGCGCATACATGTTGTTTGGTGCGTCTTACGTACTAAACAACACATCTAATATAATGCCTTTCCCCCCAAAACAAGTTTATAGAATAAATTCTTAACGTGCCCTCTGTAGCACGGAACATAACTCACCGGTTCATGTTTGACGAATGGCTCCACGATGAAGTGACGCAGCTTCCCCCTAGCAGCGCCGACCTCCTGGTCCTGGAATAGGGAAATATTTTGATGAGCGTCTAGGTTTTTACGTTCATCATCTAACTGCCCTTATCCAATTACTTGGAGTCGGCGAAACACGTTTTGTTGAATACATAACCATGTTGCAAAAGGATTTTACGACCGGCCGCCTACCTGACGTCAACCCTCTTTGGAAATGCTATCGTGGGTGGTATTACCGCCACCATACGATTGACCATATTCGGCAGATATTGTAGACATATGGTCAAAAACTCTACGTCGCCTTTTACGAAACACCCTAAGTAGAAAAGGGGTGGCAGAATTTTTTGCCGCTACCACTCGGCCCTATCTAGTTTTTTACGTTATCGTCTAAAATCGCTTACTAGTAGTTTACATTACGCTGAGATTGCTGCACACACTATATGCCGGTGTAGGCGGCCTTGGGCTTATTACACCGAGATTGCTGCACCCGCTATCTTGGGTTCCAAGTACTTTTGCAGCCGTTGGAGCTCTGCCCACCCCGATAGAGGCGTGATGTATGTATACTTGCCTTGAGCATGTGCTCTGAGAGCCACCGCCTGCACTCCGCCGCTGTCTTGTTAACTCCCACTAGGCCGAGCTTGCCGCGACGCTTGATCAGCTGGTCGGGCTTCACCACCAGTTGCTGTAGAAAAGATGACAAGTTATTTGTGATAACAAGTAGATGTATTAAAAAACAAAAAACCCGACAGCGGTAATTTTGAAGTAGTATTTTGCTGTAAAAATTCGCCATCATGAATCTATAATTTTTTAATATAGCGGGCGTCACTCGCGCACCCGTGAAAAAGAATTTCCTTGTCCACATACCTACATACATACTTACATACATACATACTCTCGAAAAACATAAGCCTCCTTCTGAGGCAGTCGGGTAATGATAGATAATGAGGTCAATTCGAGAAATAAATTCTCTTGACTTTAAACTTGGACTTGTTAATTTTTATCTGCGATGTTGAATTGATTAACAAGATGTTACTATTAATATGTACTGTGTAGAATGACAATGGACCAGCGATAATTATTTTACTAATATACAATAGAAACTCGTTAGTAACTCTATTTGATATTATATTATTCGTCATAAATTATATTAATCGGATATTTATGGTAATGGCAACTAGTTGCCTTCCTGTAGTTTGCTGTGCCCTTGCAGGGAGTCACTTATACCTTTTGATTTTGTGTAACACCTTTTTATACCTATGGCTTTGCAATAAATGAAATGACTTACATCGTTGTAGTATCCAATCGCTTAGATACTACAACGATGACGATGTCAGTCCCTTAGATAATGTCTTTTGTATGGAATGACATTGTCAGCGCGGCACTATCTAACGAGAATGTATATCTCGAATTAACCTCAATATTTCCTTACTTAAGAACGCTTAATGACTGCCTGCTACGCAAAAGGTTCCGGGTTCGATTCCATTTATCACTTTGTGAATTTGTTCCCAGTCTGGTTAGAACATTGCAGGCTAAACCACTTGATTGTCCGAAAAGCAAGATGGTTCCGTGCTTCGGATGGGCACGTTAAGCTGTCCGTCCCGGTTGCTGTCTATGATGGCGGTCGTTACACAACCATGTCAGAGGTCTGCTACTTGCAGTAAGCGGTTGAAAAACTCTGACACCAGGGTTCATCGGGTCGTTGGACAACTTGGTGTCCCACACGAAGAAGAAGATGACGGGTAGTATTTCCGTACTAAGACCGCTGTGTGTGTTCATTTATTTCATTATGAAGGAGAGATAAAAGAGAAAACGTACCTCTTTGGTGAGCCATGGGTTTTTGCCGAGCTCGTCCTCCCATATGGTGTCCTGTTCGAAACTGGCGAACCGGCACGGCGCTAGGGCAGTGCCTGATGCTATGTGTCTGAAATGAAGAAGGTTACAGCTTGTTATAGTATCAGCGGATAGCTTGATCTAGTCTTATGCGACTTGTAGTCGCTGATAAGGTCGTAAAACAGGTGATCGGCGCTCAAACGTGATGAAGTGAGATGCGGCCCATTTCTTGCCCGGCACATATCTGGCGCTACGTTTACAGATACGAAGCGAATTCGTTGCGGATCCGCGCTGGATTTGCAACGTTTTCAGCACAAAAGGTACGCGATGAAAACGTTGTGAATTCGCCGCTAGGTAGGTACGTAGCGCTGGGCGTCCTCCGGGCGGCCAGATGAACCGATGATATAAAGGGAGCGGCTGGTAGCGACTGGATGGCGGTAACGGGAGATCGTGCTTTTCGGCGTACCCTGGGGGGTTCCTACGTCCAGCAGTGAACTGCTATGTGATGATATGATGTGGAATTGAGTCCAATATCTCACCTGTTTATAAGATCTTTGCCGGTGGACTCGTATATAGCTTTAGACGACATTGTGTCTGTCTGTTGGTTGTGCTTATTTTATGTTAAATTAGTTCGTCTGGCCTCGCGTCATATGGCTTGATGGATTTATCTGGAACAAGAAAAAAATACAATTAGGTAATAATTCCCATATTTTAAAATAAATAAATAGTGGCATATTAAAAATGAGTTATTTATAGCTCTACATGTGTAATTCGGGAACAAAATAGGGGAATACGTTTGTATGGAAACTTGGCTCTAGGGATGGCTTTTAAATATCATCGTAAAAGACCGCATTACACAATCATACATATATATAACTCATAAATTGCCGTGTAGTGCGGGCTTAGGATAGCATCACCCTATATCTTTCCCGTGGGTGTCGTAAAAAGCGGGATTTGAGAATTGAAGTGTAAAGAAATTTTATGCGACAGGCTGACAACTATTGTGGTACAGTCTTCTGAATGATTCCCAAACGTGGTATAAATGGCCGCCTTTACAGCCGTTTACGCTCTGCCTAACCCGCAAGGGATTTAGGCGTGATATACGTTATACAATCGTACACACATAACTCACGTGTGTGTAAGATCAATTGGTCTTCATTGGTACACGAGGTTCAAATCAAATTATTGAATGGCTTGTAGTGTAGTTACTACGGGATAATAATCGTACAATGGGTATACGCACGTTAGATATAGGTAGTCTAGGCTAGATCTCTTTAGTATACTTTTAAATGAAACCTATGTAGACCGATTTATCGCCATCGAAAAGCCCTAGATACGAAATTACCAGATATAAATTACCAATTATTAAATCCGTTTCCGAGATCCCGATTGTATCATTTCTTGCTCTTTTTAAGATATAAAGATTAGATAAACTATCGCCAAAAACGACCATATACAATCGGTGCAAATATTTTTAGGGTAAATGAAACTGATCAATTTTCTCAAGAAACATAGGAAAAAATAACTTGGAAAGTTATCTATTCAGTTTGAAAAGAAAAACACATTCTGCAAATAATGCACTGTACGTATAATACACCGTGTTGCGGAGGAAGTGTATTAAATTAAACAATTTATTAAGGGCATCGAACTGAACAATTTTCCGTATGGAGCTAATGCTAAACGAGTTTTTTTTTTGTGACCTCCTATACAAAGTCAGGCAGGAGCAGATCGTGAGTTTTGTATGGGCAGTTGAATTTATTTTTCCAGCATTGGTCCCATAATGTTCACTACGCTTTCCTAACTAAGTTTATTAACTAAGTGTCCAATTTAATGAATTTCCTCCAAAAACGGTGTATAATTAATTAAGTCAAAGTGGCATGATTATGTAATGGGTAATGTAGACATGTTATTTACTAACCTCAAAAGACAGGTATGAAAACTAAAATATTATTACACTTATATTTTTATTTAAGTTAATGTATAAATAAACGTTTTAAATAATAAATCTATGCTCAACAAGCTCAAAGATGCAAGTAATGGGACGCTTACTTTTAATATACCTAATAATAAATTATTTATCTGATAAGGTTAATTTTATAATTAAATCAACTGAGATTATATTTAGCTGAATCATGTAAATATCAGGTATGTATTACTCATACATAAAATATGGGTAGCATACAGCTACCTATTAATAAGATAAAACGTAGTGGCTTTCACGCAATGATGTAATAGACTGGTGGATTTTTCTCAAAAGGCTTTTTTTTACATTTGTTGGCGACGGCAAATCTGTGCTTCAGTATAGTACCGGGTTTTTTTAGACTAATAATAAGACCCCATTGTACATGATCCTGCCTACCTGGTACTTTTCGCTCCCCCTTTCCCCCTTTTTTTCCCAAAAAATGTCCCGCTTTGCGGTTGTAATAAAACTACTACCTATGATATATTAAATTTTTATAATAATACCGATTTTCTCGGCAAATGTTCGTTACTACTATCAACGTATTTTTTTTTATCTCTGAGCAAAATTTTGAAATTTTTGCTAATTTATTGTTAGAGATTCCATCGTCAGCTGTTGTGGTATTATTATTTTCGTAGAATTTTGATAGGTTAATAAACTTTAGATCTTATCGGATTATTATTATGGAACAAACGTAATTTTCTTGTGACAATGAAAATCAATGACTGAACGAACATACCGCATATGAATTAAAATACCGCCGATAACACTTTTGGGGCGGGCATGACATGATGGATGACGTCGCTGGTCTGTGATTTTTTTAGGCATAATGTTGCTGCGAAAATAGCATAATGGCTTGCCTTATGAAAAAGGTATTAGATCTCATCTTATGAGATCTCTCAGTAAAGCCTTTGAATCTACTCGCCCAAACTCCGCTAACCCCCCAAATATCAAAGACATACGTTACGAGCTGCATGCCCCAGGTAGCGTTCTGTGCCCTTTAACGCTGCCCGAATTTGATTCATCGTTTCTTCACATTATATTAAGGTACTGATTCGCGCTTCACGGGGGTACCTTAAAACTTCAACTCGAATAATGCGAGAGCTAAGCCGCCAGATCTGTCTTATACATCACCGCTCAACTGATCAGCCTAAGTCGAAAGCGACGTACCTACGCATTTCTATTTCAAACTTCTTTGTGTGGAAAGTCTTAGTTAAATTTACGAGCGCATAATTGCCTATACGATCTCAGGATCACGCGAGAAGCCACGCCATCAGTTTGGACCAATCACAACACGGCTCATTCACCTGTCAGCTGTTAGCGGTGCTGTTAGTCGAAATCGACGCGCGTTTTCCTGTTTGTGGCTAATTCGTTTCTTTGCTGGCAGACCCTGATTTAAAAATAAAATGCATGTTTTCGTATGGAAGTCGAGACAAAAAAGTCAATCAAATGTATGTTTATCAAATCGCTTGTCAAGGCAGTCAAATAGCCACTTATTATTTATTTATCAGAAACTTTACTTATTTCACAGAAAGAACAAAGAGCGGGCCTAATGCAACGCGGCATTCTCTACCGTCCAACCAAAAGATAATCTGAAAGAGTCAAAGCGGTTGCTTCAAATATCCTAGACCGTACCACAATAGAAGATCTAGTGGGGAGGTTAACATCAAATAAATGCACTATATTTGTACATTGAGTTGTAAAGCTGAAAATCGTCACGAAAGTACTTCTTGACCTATTGATCTAAACTGAAGGGCATTGCCAAGCGGGCACCACCTCCTTCAGTTTTCACCGCTTGGCACCTTCCCCAATTTCGGTCAGTAGGTCAACAAGCACTTTCATGCCGATTTTCAGCTTACACCACAAGGGATAAAGACGTGATTTGTGTATATGAAAACATGCTAATTGTCGCGAGCAAAGACGGCAAACTTTGACCTACCGCGAAACGTGGCCTTCGATGCCGGAATTTTCAATCAAACGTCAAGATATGTCGGAATTTTGCACGTACGTAGGTACGCTGCGCATCCATTATTTGTTAATGTTAACAAAATGTGAACATTGTTTACGTCATGGAATAGTAAAAGAGGAGAAAAGTTTGTGTGAAAGGGACAGCTTACTTTGTATTTACGAACAGGTGGTTCAGCCTGCAACGTTTTAACCAAGCTGGGAACAATCTTACAAACACGGGGACAACTGAAGGACGGGGGCAGTTAATGAGGATAGAAGAAAGCAGTAAGCCAACGCTCTCTGACATAACAGAAATGAAAGGGATAGTGATATCGCCTTAATTTGTTTTTATCAGTGAAAAATAGTGAAAAAATCCTCCATAACACGCGTTTGGTAGCGCGGCGCGAACGGCGACCACCATGTTTTTACCATCAAGTAGCCCAGCCAGCAACATTTTAATCAAACTGGGCACAATCTTACAAACACGGGGACAACTGAACGGCGGGTCAGTTAAAGAGGAAGAAAGCAGTAAGCCGACGACGCTCTCTGACATAACAGAAATGAAAGGGATAGTGATATCGCCTTAATTTGTTTTTATCAGTGAAAAATAGTGAAAAACCTCATAACACGAGTTTGGTAGCGCGGCGCGAACGGTGACCCCTGACTTAGCACTGACGTAGAAACATATTTTTACGAACTGCAACGTCCTAACCGGCAACCATCTCGCACACTGGGACTTCCAGATCCTAATACCAACACTCAGACTAGACGAAGGAGGAGCGAAAGAGGAGAAAAGTGTCCGTGAAAGGGATAGCCTGCTTACTGTTTTTATCAGTGGGAAATAGTGAAAAATTCCTCCATAACACGCGTTTGGTGGCGCGGCGCGAGCGGCGACCCCTGACCTAGCACTGACGTCGCCAGCACGGAATACATTATACTTTATTACTTCGAAGCGACTGAACAGAACACTAGTTTACAACCAACACTTGTTTGAGACAACCCGACGATCGAAGATGTTTTTGATAGATCGATTTTAAAACTCTGTTAGCAGGTTTTGTAGACTCAGGTGCCCGGATATTGGTTATTGGTTATCGCTAAGAAATTCCATCTTCCTATAAAACTTACATTGAATTTTAACCTCCTAACGATCAAACGACATTAGACGTTGATTCTTAAATAGGTATATGTGTATTACCTATTAGAGAACTGTGGTTCTCAGATAATGTGATCCGTACAAAACGTAAACTTGCTTAGCGTCTCGATTTTCTTGATGACAAGTTTATAAATACTGAGTGTCCAAAAACGTTATTCCCAGTTTGAAAGTAATCTTATCTACCTATACGTCAAATGTAGGAGACATAGGTTTACCTGTATGTGTGTCGTCACTGGCATTTTACTACTGATGCACAGAGAGTTTGTGTTCGCACTAATGCCAACGTTCATACCCAATAAGGCGTATTCTATAGCTTGCTATTCTAAGGTAACACACACTTATTACTACTTTTCTTTTTCATTCAATTTCATTCTTGTTACTAAGACTGGGGCAATAATCATTGCAATGATTACAGGTTTTTTAATACCCACTACTGCACTACACACTTATAATTGTTTTGTAAGTAAAACAATGTCTTTGTTTTTGTCAAACAATAATTAAATAGTTTTATTGGCCTATTTTTATAAGATATCTTAGACTAAAATCAGGTATTCTATTTTAAGATACCTTGTAGGTACCAAAGTTGTAAAAATATTCGCATATAGTAATCACATATGTATATTGTATGAAATTTTACTAGCGACCGATAGTGACAACTCAGTACCGGCTGTTGATAAGGAACAACTATCCTTAAGGAACATAGGTCGCAATACTCGCAATATAATAACAAAATTGGATTTCCCATAGTAACTCAAATCAGCTGATCGGCAATTTTGTATGAGAGGTCCAAATTTTTTTTATGTTTGGGGAAACGTTCCTTGGAGAAAGATTTTTCCTAATCGCCAGCCGGTTCTGGGTTTTCATGGGTCACTAATAAAATTTCACGCAGTATAATGTGACTCCAATGATACTGAGTGAAATAAATTCCAAGAGGCTACATTCCATCACACAAAATATTCAATATCTTCATTACATGACGAACAAACGACTCGTCAATGACGTGAGCAATGATTTAAAGGGTTCAACATTAACATAAGTTTGCTAATCATCGCTTAAGTATACTGTAGTATGTATATAGGGCAGTGGTTCCCAATCTCAAGGTTGTTAGCCGTGACCCACAAACGAAAATTGCTCTAGCTAGAACAACCCCGACCCAGTGCATGAATGTGGTGAAGCAACGTCGAAAAGAAAGGAATAATCTGGAAATAATTAAACATTCAGAGTAATAAATTTTGTTTTGGGCAATGACAATGGAAGGATTTACGTGCGTGTTTTAAATTTTTTGGTTAGATTACGCAAAGTTCAACATTTGAAGCTGAGGTCTTATAAGAGGGTAACTGGTATTGATTGGCAAAAAAGGGAGATCGTGCTTCATGACGTATTCTAGGGGAGGCCTTAGTTCAGCAGTGCTAGGGGAGGCCTTAGTTCAGCAGTGAACTACTTTTAGGCTGATGTGATGTGGTGTGAGGTCTGCTGTGATACTTAAAAGAGCCTAATCTCATTTCTGTACCTACCAACGCAGGTACAGTTAGAGGCGAAGGAAGACAAAGGGAACGGAAGGATTCATTTGTAATGTGCTAATGATAACCTGCTCAAGGTTTTTGACAGAGTTGCACAACTTCTTAAATGACTTTCAAAAGTCAGACATGGTGACAACGGTCGTCTTACCGCCGTAGATTTCTCGCCTACCTTGTGGGACTAGACCCCATGTTTGGTGGGTTCACTACCTAGGGGGTCACCGTAACACCGACTTTGAGAAGGACTGTTATTACAGGAAACGAACCTTTGAAGTTTAGCAACGTCTGGTGCAAGCGTTTCAGCTATTTCAGCACGTACATTGTGAACTACGCAAGGACTTGGATTGCAATATACCCTGAATATCTAGCCCGATTCGTTACACATATTGCCTAATCAAACCAGTAATTAATGCTCAATCTGTTTGCTTGTCCCGTAATAAATAAGTTTCAAACAAAAAATACTGCATATAGCATAGTTTCATACAACAACTATTTCAAAGGTCACAAAACAGGTGCAATTTTTTTACTATTGCAGTATTTCCTGGCAATGACAGCGAAGATAGCAGCTTCGAATCCTATCCGTTTTATAAGAATTTTGCAAGATTTCGCATCACCATTATCTGTTACCGAGTTGAAGGTCATTCAGGCTGCGACCGCGGTCAACGTCAACTGAAATTGACCTTTTAGTTCCAGGAGAATGTAAGTCTCCAATACGATACAATCTTAGTTCAAGATCTTAGGTTCGAATGCTGTCTGCAGCATAAGAATATTGCAGGATAGGTATCAAATCCCAATTGTCTGCTACGAGTTGAAGGTAATTCAGGGTGCGACCGCGGTCACTGTCAATGTCAACTGAAATTGACCTGATTTTAGTTCCTGGTGAACGTCTAGCCGCCGATACGATACAATCTCAGTTCAATGTGAACAAGTTCTAGTGCATGTCTAGCTTGTGTTGTTAGGACCTATCCAGTGTTGGCCTTTTTGAGTAATGACCATACCCCCCGATGAGGGCTCATGTCCAGCAGTGGCCTGTTGTGGCTGTTAAGGAAGGAAAGGTGTTTCGCCGAAAACCTCTTATAATTAGATTTGTTACGTTTAGCATTATAGCACTACCTACCAGTTTTAAAATTTTGTACTTTCATAGGTACTGTAAATAAGAAAAATATGCGTTGAGTTTTAGTTAAATTTGAGTCCATAACAGAGATCTAGACTTTTTCTGTTCTAAGTTGAGTTGAGCTAGGTAGGTCAACCTTACTTACTTAGATGAGTATAACGTACAACAACACATCTAAAGGTCAGTGTTATTGTCGCATTTATGTGTTAATTAAAAGTAAATATAACTATGATTATGGTGTCTTCATCAAAACAGCGTAAGTACAGTGAGGACGTTCAAGTAGGCTATGTCTGACAGCTGTCAAAATCATGTTAATGTTATGACGTGAGGTCTATTTTTCTTTGTTGACATGTCTTTTAGTATTAGATTAGACAACTTTCAAATATGGCCTATGTGAACGGCCTCACTGTAATTCCGCTGTTATGATGAAGACCATAGACTTATATATATAAACTAGCGTTTATAGACCAACTGACAGCTCGATCTCGCGTGACCAATTTTGGTTTTGGCGCGTTTACCTCAGCTAGTGATGTACATTATTCAATTTGGAGGGTTATCGATAATTTCAAATAAAAAATGGTATGAAGATTTCAACTTTTATATTTGTTCAATTAAAATGTTGACACAATGCTATCTTTGCTGCGGCGGGTCATTTCCTTTTTTGCAGTCAGCTTATGTCCTACGTAGGTTTCTTTATAGAATTTGCTGAGATGGTTGTTTGTAAGAATTCTGGTCAATAGGCGCTATCTTCACAAACAAGACGTGCAACATCTTTCTTCATCCTTCAATGTTGAGACGTAGATGGGACTATGTCACATTTTATGTACGATGATGCGAATCTCTCGTTAATACGACCCTGAAAATAATAGGTATTTATTTAGTCGATCTCCAATAACTGGATCTAAAGTGTATCTGTTGGATGTACTCGTAGTTGAAAATAATGTTATATGTTTTTGTAAAAAATTATGTCTGAATTGTTCAAGTAACTATTTAGCGAATCGTTAAAAATTGCATATTTTTTGTTGTTTTAACATTCAAAGTATGTGTACCTCTAGGTAACTATCGATAACTTTGTCGATAAATTGCAGTCAATCCCTGGCCTAAATGCGAAATTATTTTATCCCCAAATATTATGAAAATTACTAACTAATACACTTTTACATATCGAAAATACGAAAGGAAATATAAGGAATTGCGTATTTTATTATTTTACATACAAAAAAGGCACTTTTAAACAAAAAATTCACGTGTAATCCCAGTGACGACTTTCTGAGAATTTACCTGTGAAATGTGCAGTTTTCCGGGTAAGTGTGAAGATTCGCATCAAAGTCGCATCCTGAATACATAACCATCGTTGCACACTAATCAAATTATAAAAATAAATCAGGATTTCTGAAATAAACACCAAATTAATGTACAGGTAAAAACCAGCGGGTTGAATTGGGACGATCTGTCATACAAAACAGGTCACAGTGTCATAAGGTTCGCTATTCTTTTTTATCTTACTGAGTTTCCATAAATCATTTTCTTCTCTTTTGCACACTATGTTCGTCTATCGTTTCTATGTCTATGATGAAGACACCATAATCATAGTATTAAGCTAGAATCCTTCATATGAGCTGTCAAACAAGTAAGATAAACAATACAACTGGTTTGCTGGCGTCACGATCAAGTCTTAATAGCAAGACAAATTACAAAGTTCATATTTGATCAATACGCGGCAAAGAAATAGTCGATGGGCTAAAATTAGATTAGAGAACGTTATAGAAAAATCTCTGTAGAGGTACAATAAAACTAATTGGTTAATAAAGAATAACGGATGTATGTAAACATCAAAACAATATTGCCGTGTGGTGCCGGCTTACCATAGCATCATCCATACCTTTCCCGTGGGTGTCGTAAGAAGCGAATAAGGTAGGTATTTCAGAGTTGATGTGTGTGTATTACAATTTTAGGCGTTAGGCTGACAATCTGTCACTGTGGTGATACACAGTCTTCTGAATAACTCTCAAACTTTTGTTACCCGTGGTATAAATGGCCCCTAAGCATTTTTATTTATATGATAAACAGTATAATTTGTACGATTATCAATTTTTAAGTTCATATAGGTACATTAACTTTCCAAAACTCTACTATAGTTGACTATTCAAACACAGAGAAAACATTTATTTCTTGGTGGTTTTCAGGTTCCTAACCAAACAGGAAACAGTCTTTAATCGATGAATTGCCAAAGATTTATTTTTCTTTGGCACATCATGTAAATTAAGAAGTCACAAAAACAAATAAATAGGTAGGTATAACTTTCTTTTTACTATTTTATAGTCAATCGAAGTTTATAGTTTATAGATAGGTATTATGGTATTATGCAAATAATATTACGCTAATAATCTACATCTTCAGAGAAAGTTTGCATTCACAAAATAAGCTACATTAGAACGTGACAATAACACAAATTCGAATCACGTATATCAGGCCTTATTCCTTACGGGGTAGGCAGAGCGTAAACGGCTGTAAAAAAAAAAACGGCCATTTACATCACAAAAGGTTTTGTGACAAAAGTTTGAGAGTCATACAGAAGACTGTGTATTGCCTTAGTGACAGGTTCTCAGCCTGTAGCCTAAAATTGCAATACACGTCAACTCTTAAATCCCATAGTCGATTCTTACGACAGTCACAGGAAAGATACCTATGGATGGGCTGATGGTATGCTATGCTATGCCGGCACCACACGGCATGAATTATAAATACAGAGGCTGAAGTAAAAATAAAAACAAATATTTCTTATTCATGAAAACAATCAACTTTTTCCACGGGTGAAGTTCTGTAGGATAAAAAAAACTGTACAACTCTGTATTTTCCATTTTCAAAGTCCAAATCATGAAATGAGACAGCAGTAGTCGTTACATTGTATTTTTCCTGATTTGAATCAATATACCTACTTCAACAATTGTTTTTACTGGACAGAATAAATTCTCATAAATTAAGAGCATGTGATAGTGGTGCAAAAATTCAACGTGTTACTAGGTCAACCAAGTTGTCATACCAAATCGTAAAAAATTGCTTGTCTTTAATTAACTACTTGTCAATATTTATTGCAGAATTATGAATATTTAAACCATAACTAAGAAATTCCATTATTTTTTAATTACAGTTAGGATACTGAGGATACAATATTTTAAAATATTTTAAGTCACCCAACTATGTTGCAACTTTCTGCAAGGAAAATAGGTCGCAATATAATTCCCATAACATTCTTATAAAAACCGTAACTGGGTGCCTAAATTGTACATTCAAGTAAGTATATCTGTATATTTAGCTATTGGTTTTCCTGAATGAATAAATAAAACAAAAGTCTGGGAGAGTTATTTGCATGGAAGGTTCAAAAATAACAAGGTACTTTTCTTGACACCCTGTATGAAAATTCTAGTTATGTAATAATAAAGGTAATTCAAGGATATTCTAAAGTTTCGCGTGCATTTAGATAATTAATTGTTATTTTATTATGAAGTTATAACTTTCATTTTAATCATTTTCATTTTAATATTTTTATGGTCTAAAAATGTTAATAAGAAATGATCAATTTACATAAAGTAAGGAAAGATAATTGAAAAATTATATATTAATGAATGATAATTATTTTTTAATAATACTGGAAAAAATGCAGTAGGTATAAGTAAATATTTCAAAATTTTTCTTAATTTATCCTACAGTTCAGCATTTTTTGCGTAGTCATCAGGTGGTAAATGTTAGTTAACAACAACAATTACTTAATTACCGGACAATTGTGTAATCAAAGCGACTAATGACCACAGCACATTATAACTAATTAAAAAATACACAAAGTTAGTCTTAGAACTAGTATAGCAGGTAAATCAGCCAGTTAAAATTGGGAAATATTCTCAAACATATAATAAAATTGTTTACTAAGACAGAATGCGAAATTCTGTGATCTTAAAATAGGAATAGTCAAAAATGAACTTGTTCAAAAACATCAAGACGAAAGTTGGACGTAGAACGAGCCCGCGGCAACTTGATTACGGTCGCACTTTCGCTTATACAAGCAGCACGACCGCTATTTACATAATTTTATATTAAAAAATACTCCAACACATAAACATTCCAAACAGACGCCCAGAAATAACTTCAAAAAACAACTCACTTCAACAGCTATCGGCTGTAAGTCGAGAATAAATCCAGATAAAGTTTAGTCAAAGGTACGGCACTCGCGAATTTTTGGATTTGGTTGACGCGACCGCTCCCAGCGGCTACCGGCTACAGACTGACAGGTGACGTGACGCCGCGCCATGCGCAAGCGCACCGCTTATTGGCGACTACGTCACGCCGGCGTCACGATTGGCCGAACTCTTATCGTCCCTTTCTCCCGGCAACATTCGCAACGGGACGGCTGATCGCGTGGTCGCTTCAATCCGTGTATAGCAGGTTCATATCATACGGCAATTGTAGAGATATTTGCATACTACACTTGCTGATTGTATGAATAGTTGGTGGGCACCCGCGTGGCTGAGAAATGGACAAAAGTTATGCTGAACTTTTGAACTTTGATGCAATGTTAATATTTTTATCTGTGCAATTCGGTGAGGTTTTAATAACTGTTGTTACCAAGTTTAATCCCAGATAATTAACTTAAATTCAGAATTTTGGTACTACTTTCAAATAGGCAATTACTTTGTAAACACATAGCTCAGAATGACTGAAGCTACTGAGTAATTCAGTTTTTGATGTTATTTATCCAAGGTCCAAAGGCAATACCTATATGTATCTTGCATCATAATTGTTTGTTGTTTAGAATGTCAGGATCAGGATCAAAGAGAGTAATGTTATTTTTTTATCACATATAAAGAAAAAGGCATCAAAAGTAACTAATTATTTACTATTGTATTATATTATATCACACCAAATGCATTAAAAAAATACTAGTGTAGGTAGGTATCCTAGGTTTTTTGTAGATTCTGTATATTTTCCTGCTTTTGATATTTTGCTTCAAAAACGTTTGAAAAAGTTATTGGATTCTCACCTTTCCTAATACACTGAAGGTGGGTTAAAATAGTATACTGGGTGTAATTTTACTAGTGACTGATAGCGAAAACGCAGATCTCAGTTTTTTTTTCATATTTCGTCAAATTTTTTGGGGGAAAATTGTTCCTTATCACCAGCCGATTCTGAGTTTTCGCTATCGGTCACTAATAAAATTTCACCCTATGTATGAGTGACTATTGAACAAGCAAGATATGAGCTAAGAAGAGGGCGCAGCATTCGCTGTCAAGGGGTGACTGGGGTGAAAAATTATGTCAAGTGTGTCAAATAATTATGGGGTGTAAGGGGTTTCAGCTAACATCTTTTGAAACCCAAGTCAACCTCTCCTGCCCGCGGCACACCCTGCTGAACAACGGACGAGGCTCTGGCGACCCGCCACCATACACTGGACCAGTATGGCGGGTTATGGTCCAAACCCTCTTTCTCAAAATCATGACAAGTACATCTAAAAAACGGCCCCAAGTGCCCGGCGGCCCCAGCAGCAATGCTGGGACCAGGGGTGCGAAGAATCCCCGGGCGGCAACATCTTCTCCAACGACTCAGGCTAATGTAAAAACGGACTCCGATTTGCCGTACAATGTTCGGACGCTGATGAGCGACGAGCGACTTCTAGAGCTCGAAGAAGCACTAAAATACATCAATTGGGATATAGTAGGGTTGTCAGAGGTCAGAAGAATGGGAGAAAACACACTAGAGAGAGATGATAATATCTTTTTTCATTATGGCGAAACAAGCGGATTATACGGAATAGGTTTCACAAAAAATGGAAAGACAATATAGAAGAATTTATTGCTTACTCAGAAAGAATTGCAGTTTTAAAATTCCGCGTATCAGACAAAAAACTTCTTTCAATTATACAGGCATATGCTCCAACATGCGCACACACCGACGAAGAAGTTGAAGAATTTTATGACGTTTTGAACCGGGCTTGTGATGAAAATAAGAGTGCTTGGAGATTAATTATGGGAGACTTTAACGCCAAGGTAGGAATAAGACAAGACACAGACAATGTCGAAATCCTCGGAGCTCATGGGCTTGGGTTAAGAAATGACAGAGGAACCCGTTTGATTCAATTCGCTTTTGGGCAAAATATCAAAATATTGAACACATATTTTCCTAAAAAGACACACCGACGTTGGACTTGGCACTCACCAGATGGTCTCACGAAACATGAGATAGATTACGCGATGACGTCCGACAGAAATATTATTAACGATGTCAGCGTCATTAACAAAATGAGATTCAGCTCAGACCACAGACCGGTAAGAATTAAAGTCAAACTCAACGTCAAAATTACAAGATCAAAATTATTTGCCATCAAAACTAAGAGATTATCGAAACATATTTTAATACCAAACAGAGATCAATTTAATCTTGAACTTCAAAACTCTTTCGAGACCCTAAATTCTACTTCAACAGAACTTGACTCAAGCACCTTATATGACAACATAGTTAAAAGCATTAAAACATCATAGCCCGAGCGACGACTGGTCTCATCCATATCTCACAAAAGAATAGAATATTTTAGCTATGTACGGGTAGAGGAGCTCTAGTACTTCGGATTGGTCGTGGTCTGCCGCGGCGCAGCTTGGCACGTTTGGCGGAGTAGCTAAAAGTTTGCCCTCTGAAAAAAGTTAAAAATATCTCATCGAAGAATAGAATGAGACATGGCTGTAGCGATAGAAGCAGTTTAGTAAAGCCTATAAATCTTGGTCTGCCGGCTGCTATCTTGGCACGTTTGGCGGAGTAGCTAAAAGTATGCCCTCTTAAAAAGTAAAAAATATCTCATCGAAGAATAGAATGAAAATATATCGTACCGATAGCTTGCTTGAGTCTGCCTACATATATACTGGTCTGCCTGGCCACAGCCTGGCAGTTTTCCCGGTCCGACCACTTTTATTTTATTTCTTCGGATAACAGAATGAAACTAATTTGTAATAATAGTTTATTTAAAGCTGAACACATATCCCTTGGTCTGCCTGAGCTCAGTCCGGTAGTTTCTCCGATGCGATCACTTCCTAATAAACAAAGTCAGGGTCCTTTAAAATTGAAATTTACTGAGAGTGAAAAGTGATCGCATCGGAGAAACTACCGGACTGAGCTCAGGCAGACCAGGGGATATGTGTTCAGCTTTAAATAAACTATTATTACAAATTAGTTTCATTCTGTTATTCGAAGAAATAAAATTTTCTCAAAAAAAAGTAAAAGTGGTCGTATCTGGAAAACTGCCAGGCTGTGGTCAGGCAGACCAGTATTTTTCTAGGCAGACTTAAGCAAGCTATCGGTACGACATATTTTTATTCTTTTATTCGAAGAGATAAAATTTTACTAAAAAGTAAAAGTGGTCGGACCGGGAAAACTGCCAGGCTGTGGCCAGGCAGACCAGTATATATGTAGGCAGACTCAAGCAAGCTATCGGTACGATATATTTTCATTCTATTCTTCGATGAGATATTTTTTACTTTTTTAAGAGGTCATACTTTTAGCTACTCCGCCAAACGTGCCAAGATAGCAGCCGGCAGACCAAGATTTATAGGCTTTACTAAATATATAGGCTTTACTGCTTCTATCGCTACAGCCATGTCTCATTCTATTCTTCGATGAGATATTTTTAACTTTTTTCAGAGGGCAAACTTTTAGCTACTCCGCCAAACGTGCCAAGCTGCGCCGCGGCAGACCACGACCAATCCGAAGTACTAGAGCTCCTCTACCCGTACATAGCTAAAATATTCTATTCTTTTGTGAGATATGGATGAGACCAGTCGTCGCTCGGGCTATCAAGCAACAAAATTAAATCTACACGTAAAAATATAAATAAATTTTCTAAGGAGACCGTTGATTTAATTACAATTAGAGAGCAAGAAGAGAAAGGCACCGACAGGTATAGGGAAATAGATAAAGTTACAAAACGGAATATTAGAAAAGATATAAGAAGTATAAAAACACACATGGCAAAGACAGCTCTAGAAGAAAGAACCTCTCTCAAAACAGCACAGAATGGTCTTTCAACAGGTAAAGCATGGATTACAAGTTTAAAGGACGAGACTGGTACAAAACAAAGAAGTAGGGACAAGATCATTGACATAGGGTATGCACAAAGTTTTATTCTAAGCTATACTCAGACCCTTCTAAAGTTCAAAACTTGACTACTGCCTACCATTGCCTGACAGTATTCCCGTTATTACCGACCAGGAAGTCCATAAAGCTCTAAAGAGCCTAAAGTACGATAGGAGCCCTGGCGAGGATGGAGTGACAACGGAAAGAGAAATTTTTCCTGTTGACAATTCTGTCAACAGGAAAAATTCCACATAATTTCTGCCATTCCAACATTATATTGCTGCACAAAAAGGGTGACAAGAGCGACTTGGGTAACTACCGACCTATCAGCTTAGTTTCACACGTCTACAAAACTTTTATTAAAGTTATACAAAACCGCATTGACGGAAAGCTAGATAGGCACCAACCCCCCGAACAGGCCGGATTCCGACCCAGCTTTTCAACCACAGACTACTTGCAAGCCCTTAATCAAGTAATTGAGAAGTTCACAGAATTCCATAAGCCGCTTTACATAGCATTTGTTGATTACACCAAAGCATTCGACAGTATTTACCATAGTTCAATTTTTACCGCATTGCGCCAACAAAACATTGACGAAACTTACATTAATATTTTGGAAAACATATATCACAATAGTACTAGCTCAATTAAGCTTCAATCAACTGGCCCAACTTTCCGAATCGAACGAGGTGTCAAGCAAGGCGACCCCCTGTCGCCTAGGCTCTTCACAAGCACGCTAGAGGAAGTATTCAAAAAGTTGGCCACAATTTGGGAGCATAAGGGCATTGACGTGGGTGAACGGAAGTTGACCAACCTCAGGTTTGCGGACGACATTGTCCTATTCGCTCCTACAGCACAACGCCTAGCTTTTCTCTTAGAGAGCCTCAATACAGCCTCGAAGTTGGACTTCATATGAACCGGTCCAAAACCAAAGTCATGACCAACAGTGCCAAGCGAAGGATAGAAGTGGAGGGGCAGGAAATACAGTACGTCGACGAGTACATATACCTGGGCCAGATAGTCTCCTTCCAGAATCGGCAAGACAAGGAAATAGATCGCCGAATAGAAAATTCCTGGAGGAGCTACTGGTCCATGAAGGATCTGATGAAGGGAGACCTTCCACTCTGTTTAAAGCGACGACTCGTCGACATGTGCATCCTGCCCATTCTTACTTATGGCGCACAAACATGGTCCCTGACCGGTTTACAAAAGTTCAAGCTCGGGGCATGTCAGAGAGCAATGGAGCGGAGCATTTTAGGTGTAAAACGCATAGATCGCGTCAGAAACACGACCCTCCACTCCAAAATTCGTATCATCGACGTGGGCCGTAAAGCAGCAAGGCTTAAGTGGGATTGGGCGGGCCACGTATGCCGAATGCACCCGGAGAGATGGGCCAAACTGTGCACAGATTTTGTCCCACAAGACCGCCGGCGAAGGGGGAGACCAAGGAAAAGGTGGCGAGACGATCTGGTCGGATTCGATCCAAACTGGTCTCGAATAGCCTTGGACCGTAAAGTCTGGAAAGAGAAAGGGGAGGCCTTTGCCCAGCAGTGGGACAGTCTAGGCTGATATAATAATAAATAATAAGTGTAATCGAGTACAAATGATTTCATCGTAGCGTGGAATCTAGGAGGAAGACTATCCTCGAGATGTTACGAAACAGGAAAAGGGGGAAAAAGAACACAATCTCTATTTGCTGCTGTCGTGTTAAAAAATTATCTTGAAGCAGTAATTTAGTTTTTGATATGTTTTGTTACCGTTCAATATCTTCAAAATAACCACCGAGATTAATTTTTATTCGAAGTAGGTAAGCAAACGCATGACCTTTCAAGGTCTCGATCATTGGGTTATGCCTTAAGGTCTCGCATGATGTCGTTTCTCAGCTCTAGACTGCATTCCTTAGGACCAATCTTTTATTTAGTACTGATATTCCGTCTAAGATCTCTTCTAGACGCCGTTATCTTGCCATTTAAAATTCTGCGGCATTCCTAATGGTATAAGTAGAACGTCTGGCGGCGCGGCATTTTGGGGCAATAATGGGGATGAAAGAGGATAATACTGTATTATGTAAGTATGGAGTACCTTGACTTCCTTTCGGCTTGTTATACCCTTTCTTGTCCTCCCGGTAATTCCTCCAAAATAAATTCTACAAACCCAAGCCACCTCAAACATCAGTCTTATAGAAGTGTTCGCCTTTCGCGCAACCTTTTTCTCCTCTGGCGACGACCGGTCACATACTCGACAAACATCTCATAATAACACTAATCGCACAGTAAAGCGATGATGGGGACTAACGTAAATATGGGCATGATTGGTCCTTCCATACAAAATCGCCGATCAGCTGATTGATTTACTATAGGAGGTCCATTTTTTTTTTCATGTTTCGACACATGTACCACGGGGAAAGCTGTTTAGTTTCATGAGTACATTGTATTCCTTTCGGCTTGATACTCATTGTACAATGTAGCCTTCCCTCTTTTGCGCCACCCATCACTGTCTCCAGTTTCCGACGCGCAGTCCTGATTTTGTGTTGTAACAGAACATGTTGCGCCGACCATATGATGGAAGTGTACGACTTTCGCGCAACCTTTTCTCCTCTGTCGGGGAGCGGTCAACGCGACATTGGGTCGACATTGCGCTATCAGAGCCCAGGTGAAGGGTTATCGTGTAGGAAGCGTGATAGCTCGCCATTCAGCCGTAGGTGATAGCGATACTAGTTGCGAAAGCAATGTGCTATTTTAAACGTGGACATTTCTATGCCCTTGTCAGTAGTATTATTATTTATTCTGCGCCCCTGTAGGACAGTGAATTGGGCCTATAGTTGAGTTGAGGCGGTTTCACCACCGTAAGACAGTTGTAAGGCACTCCCTTTCCCACTTGGTGCTAAAGTCAAGTAAGAAAGGGATTTATCGAATATTCGGTTACGGCCATCGCATAGCTGTCATTAAGTCGTAGACGTAGAATGCCAAAATTCGACTGGGGTATCATCTTTCGTCGTTCTTTTATAATAGCCAGAGCAAATTAGATTCAGAATCGTCGATCAGATCGAATAATTCGTGTAGTTTTGAAAGTTGCTACAGTTATTCCTAAAGATGTCCAGATTAATATACTAAAAGCCCCCGAGGGAGGGACACGAGCCGGCGGTGGGGGAGCAGGGGAAAGGTCCCTTTTTTAAGGTTTTTGCTTGTAACTCGAAAAGTATTCATAATATCTGTTTAGTGACTTCTACATTAATTATCTACGTTAAATTTCCTATACATTACGCCGCAACATTTTTACCGTACGATCAATACTTTAGGAGATACAGAGTATTAAAAGTAAAAAAAATAAGAAACAATGTAGTTTTACAAATTTCAATTATAAAAAGAAATAACATCTTTTTTTTCACGAGTATGCCGACTTATTACTCAAATTGTGTTTCATTTTCGTCATCTTTATCACTAACATCGATGGGGGTCCATTAGTACAAGCTCCTAGGCAGCCGTTACAGATAAAGACTACACTTAATGCCCGCTTTTCGGCAACTGCGTGCAACCTGTGCAACCTGTGCCCAAAAAAGGCAGCCGTGCTGACCCTGTCAATTATAGACCTCTGTACTCTGCAAGACTATGAAGCGTGTACTAACCAATCGGCTCCTGGCTTACCTCGAGAGCAATGATCTCCTTAACGACCGTCAATACGGCTTCCGCCGCGGGCGGCCGACAGGGAACCTCCTCGTGCATGCCACCCACTCATAGAGCGAGGCTATCGAGAGGCACGGCGAAGTCCTCGCCGTATCTTTGGATGTCTCAAAGGCATTTGACAGGGTCTGGCACGTAAGTCTTATTAACAAACTTCTCGCCTACGGGCTACCTGCTGGACTTTGCAATTGGATCGCAGATTTCTTGAGTGGACAGTCAATACGAGTGATCCTAGAAGGACGCTCTTCAGATGAACAGGCTATTGATGCCGGCGTCCCTCAAGGGTCTGTACTTTCCGCAACCCTATTCCTGCTGCACATCAATGATATGCTCACGCCCGACACCTTTGGGTATGCAGATGACAGCACGGCATATAGGTACCTGTCCAGTGCAAAGGCCAGCAATGAATCTACTCAGTCTTGTCGAGAGGCCCTAGTGAGTCGCCTAAACTTGAATCTTGAAGCAATATCCGAATGGGGTGATGCAAATCTTGTCAAGTTTAATGCATCTTAAACACGTCTCATCATCTTCCTGCCCTTATCCCAATTACTTGGGGTCGGCGCAACACGTTTTTTTGAACGCAAAATCATGTTGCAAAAGGATTTGGCTTAATTTTACGACCGGCCGCCTACCAGACGTCAACCGTCCTTGGGAATGCTTTTGTGGTGGATTAACCGCCACCATACGGTTGACCTTGGCTGTTTGGGTCGGGTTTATCCCTCGGTCGCCTCTTACGACCCCCACGGGAAGAGAGGGGGTGGTGCTATTCTACTCTACCGGCACCACACAGCTATCTACCGGCACCACACAGCTAAAACACAGGTATGTCTATTCTTCACTAAACGGAGTCCCTTCGACCTGACTCCGACTTTCCGAGGTGTATCCGTACCGATTTCCGACCATCTTGAGCTTCTTGGCATGAACCTTTCATCTCACTTGAACTTTGGACAATATATTGAGTCTTTGGCCATGACTGCAGCAAAAAGACTCGGAATTCTCTCAAAGTTCATGCGATACTTTACACCAGTACAGCTTTTACAACTATACCAAGCTCAAGTCCGTTCCTGCATGGAGTATTGCTGTCACATATGGGACGCATCTGCCAAATACCAGCCGGCAGCCCTGGACTCAATTGAGAAGCGCGCCAAGAAACTCATTGCTGTTAGGGCACGTATTGACGCAAAGTTGCAGAGCCTCGAACACCGTCGCAAGGTAGCTTCCTTGTCGGTATTCTACAGGATACATTTCGGGGAGTGTGCACAGTCTCTCCATGACCTGATACCTCCGTCACCATTCCATCTCCGGTGCACGAGACGCCGGTTGGGATTCCACCCTTATATCGTAGACATCCCGCAAATTCGCACAAAGCGCTTCGCTTCTACATTTTTAGCATGTAAGAATAGTTTTTTAGCATGTCACAATTTGGTTTATTTATATCCCTGTAAATGTAGCCAAAAGTATTTTTTTTTAATATCTTGTTTGTATTTATTACAGACCTTAGTCAAGTTTATAAACAACCACATTTTAGAATTTATGAAAGCCAATTTTAACTTAATTATCCACCAATAGATTGTCGCCTTAGAAGAAATTCAATTGCCACAAAAGAAAATCACTGCCAGGTAAAATTTAAATAAAACCTCAAACTCATTAAAAAGTCGCCGCTTTCTAGTTAAGATGCTACCTCGAAATTCAATTGCCACAAAAGAAAATCACTGCCAGGTAAAATTTAAATAAAACCTCAAAACTCATTAAAAAGTCGCCGCTTTCTAGTTAAGATGCTACCTCAAATTAGTCGCCAAAGTAGTCTATTTAATATCCATTTTCAGTTTGTTAAGACCCGGAATGGTATCAATTTGTCGCCGCGTTAAATACATGCCTTTGTAAAACTATGTTGTTTCTTATTTTTTTACCTTTAATACTCTCTATCTCCTAAAGTATTGATCGTACAGTAAAAATGTTAAGATGTTATTTATAGAAAATTTAATGCAGATAATTAATGTAGAAGTCACTAAACAGATATTATGAATAATTTTCGAGTTACAAGCAAAAACCTTGAAAAAGAGACCTTTCCCCCCCTCCCCCACCGCCGGCTCGTGTCCCTCCCTCGGGGGCTTTTAGTATATTAATCTGGACATCTTTAGGAATAACTGTAGCAACTTTCAAAACTACACGAATTATTCGATCTGAATAAATTAATTTTCCCATACTATAATGTGACGTCGCTAAACGCACACTCTTGCGCACACTACACACCTTTCGAATGACGAAAGTATGGAACTGACAGCTGACTAGGCTGACTTATAGTTTAAAAGTTCTACGAAAGAGCTACGAAAGATTACACCTTGAAAAACCCCAAGTCAAACAGTGTCATCTTTCATTCATAGCTCTTTTATACTATGACGACGTCGCTGAACGTACACCTTTCGAACGATAAAAGTATGGAACTTGCAGCTGACTAGTTTAAAAGTTCTACGAAAGATGACACCTTGAATGTACAAAATCTGTCTGGGCAAAATCTTTATAGGGCCTTTAATTTGTTAATTATGGCATTAAGTAAGTTCTGAAATAGGTAGTCCGCATAGAAAATGCGTGATATTATGAAACATTCGTAAAATGATATAAATGCCAGAATAGTAGGGGAGACTGGGGACACTTGATCCCCCACTTTGATTTTGTGATCTCATGTGTACATAATAATAATAATAATTTTTAATAATTTAATCGTTTATTAATCAAAAACACTTTGGCGATTTACAAAATTGAGCCCGCCAAACTGTAAGAACAGTTTGTCGGCGGAGGCACTATACTCTCAATTACATACTTCAAGTTTGCCAATTTTCCTTTTCTTATATATAAGTATTTACTTTAATTACAATGATAAAGAAATATAGCATGCATTACATAAGTTTAAAGGTTACTTATCTAACTGTTTTCAATGTTTGACAATAACAATTCTGTAATTTTACGTTTGAATGTAAACTTTGACACATCATTTTCATTTATAGTTAATTCATTAAATATTTTTGGTACTAGATATTGTTTTGTTCTTTCACCAAAGTAGTTAGTGGCCCTAAAGAGACTATACTTATTATTACTGACTGCCCTGGTAGAATATGAATGTGTGGCCGTAGTTTTAAACTGGGATTTTCTATATTCTTCCAGAGCAATCAGTAATCTAACTTTTTCATGTACAGGTAGTATTTTGCAGATTGGAAACAATTCTTAACATATGTAACCCGTGTTTACACTAAACGATGCATAATTTAACCAACTACCATTTGTGTATGTGTAGTTAGGATTATACCATAGTTACTTACTTACTTACTCCTGTGGCTCAGGGACCCAAAGTGGATACCATAGTTGTAAAAAGTTATTTAAAAAAAGCTATTAAAACAGGTTTGCACCATGTGTCCCGAATAAAAGCCTGCAAATATTGCCAAAATGATCTTGTGGTGCAATAGAATATATAAAGACCTGTCACTTTGAAACATGTAATAGTAGACATATCCGACTGTGACAAAAAGTTTTCCCAAACCGTAGACAAAAAGTTTTGCTAGCATTAATAAACATAGGTTTGGTAGAATTTCTGGAAATTAAAAATACCATGTCTCCCACAGGGATCAAGTGTCCCCAGTTTCCCCTAACTAGCTGCTCAGATTCAGATTATGCTAAGGCTTTACAGAAGTGACTGTTAGAATCGAGGACAGTGTAATAATAATATTGCGCGTATTCATTTGGAAACATTTGTTTTGCAATAACAGTTTTGAGACAACGAAAAACCAAGCGGCGATTTTTGTTTCAGAAATGTGTGTCTTATTAAAAAATCACCGCCATTGTTTGTTTCTTGTTGGTGCAAAAAGCTCGAAAACTTGTTGCAAAACAATGTCGCGTAACAATGTTTCTAATCTCCATAAATCATTATTGTAATTACTTGGGGTCGGCGCAACATGTTTTGTTGAACACAAAATTATTGTAATGATTTATGGAAACTTATTACTTATTAGTTTACTACTAGTACTTTTATTCGAATGTTGTTCAGCATCATAAGTAGAACTTTGCATTTTCTTTCCTAGGCTCATTTTAAATAAATCCTTTCAGTTAGCAAACATTCTTTACATCTCATAGGCAGTTTAGCTTGTACCTCTTGACAAAATGTATTCCTTTAGGTACTATTTAAAAGAAACCCATGCTCACAAAATGTTTAAAAAGAGTTTACAATAGATTTTGTAAATCAATTTTGGGTCCCAGCAAGCTGCAAGTGGATTCCTGTTTTACCATTACCATATCTTTATATAAAAATCGGCTAAGTGCATGTCAGACTCACAAATTTAGTTTAAAAAAAAGAAAATCTATCTTTTATTTGCACCTTGGTCTACCTATTTACTTTTCTTTCATGTCATGATACAGAATTTTATATCTGTCATAAAAAAAATTTGTACCTGAGCATACAATAAAATATCCCATTCAATCCTGAGGAAATGCTGGTACACAAAAGTAGGCTAGCAACTTTAAAGCCAAATGGCTTATATTGCTAGTCATATAACAGTTATTAATAAATAACTGCTATGCAAGCAAAGGATATAACTGGTTATTATTTTGAGAAAATCTAAAACAAATTATTAGGCTTTGCTATGCTGGGACAACACTGCTATTTTCAATTCAATGATAGTATAACGATTTTGAGGTCTTTAACAACCTGGCAAACTCCTGGGTGTTTATATTGAAATGCCTTGTAAATATGCTGAAATTTTGGTCATCGTAACAAATAATTCTGGAATTTAATTACATCCAAATAGTAGCAGGATGAAACCACTACACACAAATGTAAGGACTCTAATTGTTGGATAAATTACAAATGTATTATAAGAAATATTACAAGAAAAGGAAAATAAATAAGAAAATGACGAAAAAATATTGCTTACATGCAGCAACATTTATAAACTGCTAAACTACATAAATCAAAGCGCTGTAATCATTAGCTATTATTGACTTTGAATTATACAGCCGGCTTACTGCATCAAAACGTATAAATCTGCATTAATAATACGATAAAACGCGATTAAATCAGTAAAAGATAAAATAGGCCGGAGATAAGGTTAAAATGGCTGAAAGTTGGAAAAACCATGCGAAACTCACCAAATGATGCCGGCCTAATCTTTGTCAAGGCAGAATACGTACAGCAAACTAGTAAATTACAAATTACTGAGCAGAAATCACTTCAAAATCACACAACGAGTCAGCCGAAATCCGACATGTATGTCACTGTTGACGTTTACAAGCAGCGGCCATCTTTAATTTACTTTTATAACGCTTGCTACATTTTTATATTCATTGCTGCTTTTATTAGTTTATCGTGTCACAGTATACATGAGAAAGCAGCAAAGGACTTCAAATACTTTGGGTCTGTTTTCACTCGTGCGAATAAGTGTCAAATGTTCAAAAAATACTACTATTGTCTGTTAGATGGCGCTGTATTACTCAGATAGATACGCTACTCCATACTAGATGTCGCTAAAATTTTTGCTGTGTATGGGTGGCTTTGAATTTTCAGTAGTCTGTGGTATTCCATTTGTCTGTCTGTCAATGTCATGTCATGTCAAACTTGTTGATCTAAAATTCCGAAAATACATTTATTTTGCTAATTTTTCAAAGAATTGAACTGAATTCCTTCTGATAAATATACAAGATTTCTGCTGAATTCTAATTTCATGTCGCTTATCGGTCTCATTTTTATTGTATAAGGGGTTCTTTTCCAATACAAAATGAGCACCGAAAGTGCAACAAGTGTTTCAGATGGTAAAAATGAGGATAAATCGCTATTTGAAAACATTATGGACTCGTGCCGGCTGTGTATGGAGGTGCACAAAAATATGAAGGATATATTTGCAGTGGAACACGGTAAAATTATTGAAAGAATACACTTTTGTACTGGTTTACAGGTAAGTCGAATTTCATGCTTGTAGATTTATTTTTCTATTCTAATTTGCTTTAAGTTCTGTATGTGCACCACATCAATGTTATATGAATAATTTCATATATATTACATTCCTCAGTGTCATTCATTACTTATTGTAGTGAGAAAAAACCTTTTTCGGTAGTGAGTTTTACTGTCGAACACCAAGTCGTCCAAAGAACTTATAAACCCTGGAGTCAGAATTTTTCATAGTTATTAATGAAATAATTTATAAAAATGAACACTTGAAATAAGGAATCTTTTTTACCTGTTCAATATATTTTCTTCTAGTTAATCAAAGACGAATGGCTGCCAACGAACATATGTGAAAAATGCACAGAGAATCTCACCATTGCACATTCCTTCAAAAGAACCTGCCTCACATCTAATGAGTATTATCAGAATCTGGTAATGAAAATTAAAACAGAAAACCGCGATACAGAATTTGATGATCATTTTGATAATAATGGTGATGACGAAAAAGACTGCAAAGATATTCTTAAAGAAGTTTTAAAGCTTAGTGATATAAAATTAACTAAAACAAAAAAAGAAAATAATAGGTATGTAAGCAAGGTCTATTGTTTAAATCAACAACCAATATGTAAGATAAAAAAAATTGATTGAGGTCCTAAAATCAATTTAAAATGTTTCTAAAAGTATTATAAAAAGTGCACAAGCCTATAAAACTAAACAAATTTAATTTTTGAAATTATGCCTTTAATAGAGCAACAGAGTAATTTTACAATGGACATATTGTATATTTGTGGGAAAAAATGTTCATTTTATGTAGAACATTTGCTATATTTTTTATTATAAGGAGTAAAACTTAAAAGTAATCTTTTTCAGTTTGGACAGAAGAAAACATCAGGGAAAATTGATCAAAAGAAAAAACCCCAACACCAAACTGGCAAAAAGTATAAAGAAGCCAGCAGGAAAGACTATAAAAGTATCAAAACTCAACTGTGATGTGTGCAATATTGATTATGCTAGTAAAGAAGAATTGGCAGAACACAGAAAAACTGTTCATACAGAGAAAGAAACTTTTGTCTGTGAGGTAAAATTAACGTTTTTTAATTATCCATAAAAAACCACAATATTTTACTGTCACATACTTATTGTTTGATTCCGAAGCTGATCCTTAGCGCAGTGGAAGCAAATTAAAGCTATCTTAAAATCTAAAACTAAATGGTCGATCAGCCTCGGAACAACATTTGACTACGATTCGTAGTGCTCTTTACTATAGCTAAATAAAATAAATTTAATGAGAAAATTTTCGTTCCGGAAAATTTCCGGCCGAGAAATTTTGGGATTTGTCTGCAACGGCCCTTAGTCTCCTACAAGATGACTAATATTTTACTGCATTACCACAGCTCATATCTAAAGTAAATGTATCAAAGTTCCGGTTGTACTAAAGGTCATCAAGTTGGTGACCTCCACGTAATGTTGCTAAATCACTTCAAATAACGTACTTATACAAAAACTAACAGCGAATTGCCTACCGTTTGGCAAGTATGTCGCCGCCGTTCCCTTATGAGTCAAAGTGTGACGGGAAGAGGTATCTGGGAATTTTGGAGCACATAGGAGGGGGGAAAATCAATACACTATGACTCACTGCCACTGGATACCAGCTCTGGACTGCAATCCGCCACTCCAATATTCAACCGAAGACCTTCACCACCACTATTGTTCAGTTCGACATCAAATATAGATATCACTCAATGTTTAAACTTAATGTTTTTAACACGCAAATAACAAAAGATTTCTCCACTATTCACTATTGTTTGCGACAGTAAAAGAGTTCGCTGTACAAGACGCGAAAACTAAAGGATTTCTCCCCGCATGAGAAATCCACCTAACAATCCGATATTGTATAGGATTAAAATATGTGCCTAACACCGGTCCGCGGCGCGCATGGGTCGAGCGAGTGAATAAAGTGAGGTTATCGCCAGTCGCGTGGTTCTCGAACGAACTGAACGAACAAAGGAAAAAAAGATGGCGCCGACCGGGGCGTCAACGTCACTGGCCGCGGTCTGTCAGACGAAATGGCGCGAAACAATAAAACGTATTCGCGAGCGTATGGTACGAAACTAAACATTCACCCGCCCCGGACCGACCCATCGGTCCGCTCAATGCATGGCAGGCGTGATAATGTAGCTACTGCTCGCTTAAGAACTGAATCCCCCACCTGAACTTCTGCAACTCGAGGAGTGCCATCACTACCCGGAAACAGGTTGAGAATGCGCCCCCGGCGCCAACGCAGTGGCGGTAGGTTGGCATCCTTAACCAGAACGAGATCCCCAATGCAGGGGGGTTCAGTCCTGTCCGTCCACTTAAGACGTTGCTGCAGAATGTGCAAGTACTCAAGCGACCAACGCTTCCAAAAGTTTTGAGTCATTTGCTGCAACAACTGATAACGCGACAAACGATTGCTTTTCACCTCCGTAGGTATAGGGATATTCCGGCAAGGCGTTAAGTGGGCGGCCAATTAAGAAATGCCCTGGCGTCAGGGCCTCTAAATCATTTGGGTCTGAGCTGAGCGGACACAAAGGACGCGAATTGAGTACAGCCTCAATTTTACAAAACACGGTTGCCAGCTCCTCGAAAGTCTAAATTGTTAACCCTACGACGCGCAACAAATGCGTCTTAGCGGACTTTACAACCGCTTCAAAAATACCACCCCAGTGAGGGCACGCTGGTGGATCGAACACCCAGGTAATGCCCTGACGGGAGAGGCCCGTGCTGATGGCTTCTTCGTTCACCCTTAAGAACGTTACAATTTCTTTCATACACCGATCAGCACCCTTAAAGTTGGTACCACAATCCGACCTGATCAGCGCTGGTCGCCCTCGTCGCGACGTAAATCTCTCCAGCGCTGCCAAAAAGGCCTCCGTAGAAAGGTCGGCCACGAGCTCCAAGTGGACGGCCTTGGTGGCTAGGCACACGAACACGCACAAGTACGCCTTGATAGACTTTGCGTTCCGCAGGCGTGATGCCTTCACCATGAAAGGGCCTGCGAAATCCGTTCCCACACCTGCAAACGTCCAGGCCTCCGTCACCCGGTCCGGTGGAAGATCTCCCATCTGTGGCTGCATTGTGGCTGCCTTCAAGCGGTAACAAGGCAAGCACCTAAACACAACGCTACGTACCGTTCGTCGTCCCGATAAGATCCAAAACTCGCGCTGTAGAATGGCCAATAGCGCATTACAGCCCGCGTGCGAGTTTTCTCATGACGATCCCTGACTAAGAGCTCAACTAAGGGTCCCTTTTGGAAGTAACAGTGGATGCCGAGCCGAAAAGGGCAGGCTAGCGTTCCGAAGTCTGCCTCCAACCCTGAGCATACCTTGCTCATCCAGGAATGGGTTGAGGCGCACAATTCCTCCCTTCAGCTTTCCACGTCCATCCCTGAGCAGCCTGACCTCCTCTTCAAAATGTTCCGCCTGGACGACTCTAACTAATGAGCATAGAGCCGCATTCCGTTCCGCAGGCGAGAGGACAGGTGTAAAGTTCCGTTCTGCTTGAGGCTTCCTGCAGTTGTTCACGAACCGTTTGATCCAACCTGTCACCCCAAGAAGTTTGTCGAGGGAGCTATACCGTTCCAGCAAGAAAGCTGGGTTAGGCTTCGGTACGAGTTGCCCCACGTTCACTCGCAAACCTCGATCAGGTGGCCCAAGCGGCGCCCTGCACTCGTTGAATGGCCATTCCTGCGGCGACTCAGTTAGCCATTGAGGTCCCCACCACAGTGGGTGACTCACCAAATCAGGGGCCCTGCACCCGCGCGATGCGCAGTCCGCTGGGTTCCATTCTCCCGGTACGTGCCTCCACACTAACGGAGTTTCCGACCCCGTAATCTGTGACACCCGATTTGCCACGAAAACCTCAAGTGTATGTACAGACGTCTGCAACCAGCACAGAACTATCCGACTGTCGGTCCACGCGTACACCGTTTCATCCAAGTTGATGGTACCGCGCAGATTGCAGGTTACATGATTTAGCAAGCGCGCTAGAAGAGCTGCCCCTGCCAACTCCAACTTGGAGATGGTCCATCTAGTTCTGACTGGTGCCACCTTACTTTTGGCCATAACCAGACGCACGTCCACAGTTCTCGTTGAACTTGCTGTCCGAAGGTATACAGCTGCCGCGTACCCTCGCTCCGAGGCGTCACAAAACCCATGTAGGGTAGCCTTACATCCCGCCGATGGGACTAACTTGCGGGGTATCGCGATGTGCACTATCCCTGGTAAGGTGGTCACAAACTTGAGCCAATCCTTCAACAACTCTCCGGAGAGTTGGTCGTCCCATCCTAAGTTGGCTAGCCACAACCTTTGTAAAAAGCACTTCGCCATGAACGTAACTGGGGCGATCCATCCGTTAGGATCGAACGTTCTAGCGATTGTCGACAGTACCGACCGCTTAGTCCAAGTTTTCTCCAAAGGTCGGGCTCAATCTTGTACGTGAATACGTCATGCGTTGGTCTATATTGCACCCCGAGGATGCCCAACGTGTTTGGATTGTCCGGGTTCTCAAAGAGGTGCGGGTCCTGATGGAACTCGCCTGGCAAACCGGCCAGGAGCTCTGGGCAACTGGACAACCATTTCCGCAACTCGTAACCTCCTGAACCCATGATCGCGATCAGCTCGTCTCGTAGAATTAGCGCCTGCTCCACGCTATCAGCACCCGTGCAGATATCGTCCACGTAGACATCGCGATCCAGTACTGCTGCGGCTCGAGGGTATCTTACCCTTTCCTGTGCGGCCAACTCTCGCAGCGTACGTACTGCCAAATACGGACTTGGCTTAAGTCCATACGTCACCGTGTTAAGTTCGTATGTGACCATCGGCTCATCTGGGCTCTCACGCCACAAAATCAGCTGATACCGACGGTCATCCGGATGTATCATGGTTTGGCGAAACATCATTTTGACTTCTGCGACGAACGCTACCTGGTGTAAACGAAAGTCTGTGAGAATGTCCACAATGTCCCGGTTCAATTTAGGACCCGCGTGCAAACATTGGTTCACAGACACACCATTCGAGGTAGGAGCAGAACCGTCAAACACCACCCGTATTTTCGCCTCAGGTGACTTCAAGACAGCCAGGTGTGGAATGTAATAATGCTCGACACACCTCCAATTCAGGCTGGACACCGACATGTGGCCCAATTGAATATATTCCCGCATGAATTCTATATACTTCTGCCGAAGTGCTGGGTCTCGCCTCATCTTCCGCTCCATTCCGAGTAGTCTTTTAGGTGTGGTGCATGAGCTGGGTGATGTGTGTGTGAAATGAAAGAGCTGGTTTTGCTTGTAGCCAAGTGCAGGCTGATGAGAATGGTAATTTATTCAAGAAATTAGACCTATACATTAACAACATTCACATAGCTCATTTAGTATGTATCATGTCGAGTAGGAATCTTACAAATACAAACTTGTGGGTAGTTGAAAATAATAACATAAATGATATACCCTACGAAGTGAAATCCTAATTTTAGAAATACATCTTGACGGTATCGTATAAAATACATAAATGTGTGTACCCCACATACCTCCCTTCCTAGTGAAACGTTCATTAGGAAAGAAAATAAAACAAAACTCAAATATCTTATTTACATCAATAATGGTCATATCAAACATAATACTAAAATATCGGAACAGCAATTTTATATACAGAATTTACATTAAAATATATACGCTTAAAATTAATACGCTTGTTCCGTCTTCAAACTTCGCAGCGCTGGACGTGCGCGGGCGGCAGGCGGTCCCCCCGCAGCCGCAAGGCGCACGATACCGGCCAACGCTGACGCCAATTCGCTCCGTCTATATAACGCGCGCGCGCACGGCGCCGCCACGTTAGTCGACTCCAGCCACCACCGCTAGTGCACGCTTCCCGTAGTCCACGTATCGACGCCTGACGTTCGTTACTCGCTGCATTGAAGATTTCAGTTATTCTTGTCCCCGTGCTCCATATCGAAGATGACTACGTGCCATGCTGCTTTCCAACAATCCATCGTGCCAGTTGTGTAACTAGTGCTTCGTTCGAGATGCGTCCAAGCAACGTGCTTCAAGAAGAATACTTCGAGATCGTCCGACCAAAGTGCTTCAAGAAAAATAACGCTTCGTTTTGTGCTTCGACGTGGTGCTTCTGAATTCGTCGCCGGCCAGTTGCTGGTTTATTTAATAAACAGCTACACGCTGTGAACTGCAATTCTCATTGCAACTTCTTAGTTTCACACTACGACTGACATCAATAATATGAATTTGCTGTTTTATTTTTACCCTTGATGTTTGTTACATACGACTAGTGCATGTATAAGCAGTCGTATTTGCACGTATTTAGTAGTTAGTTGCTTGCTTTTGTATGTTGGATGCGGTTGAATGTCGCTTGCAAGGTGAATTTGGCTTGGTGGTGGTGGTGCTTGCTTGCATAAGTAGGTAGCTGCATATTTCGCATGTTTTTCACAATTACCCTTATCCCTGTGCATGTGCCATGTATGCTTTGTAGTATGAAAGCTTGCTAAAATATTGGTGCGGTAGGGATAGTTTATTTGGGTACTACTAATTATCTGCCTACCCCGCAAGGGATATAGGCGTGATATATGTATGTATTATGGGGTATTTTAGCTAGATGGGTACACTGTTTAGTTTAGCGGTGTTTCATAGCTTTGGTTTTGGCGTAGATAGCCTATAGCGGGTATAGCAATGTAGCTTACAATAGCATGTCGCTTTAGATGCATAACATACGATTAAATAAGCTTGTTCTGCATGTTTTTGCTAATAATGCATATCGCACGCTGTGGTGCTGGTTGCTATCGCTTTCCGCTTGGTTTCTTGACGAGCGGTGTCGGTACAGTAGGCAGGTACTGTAGCTTAGCTTGGCTACTAATTTTGGTGCCGTTTTTGAGGTATTTTGGGTAGACTGATACGCCAAAATTTATGATTTTTGCGTGGGTAGTTTGGCATAATATTTTATAACGCATATCTGACGGTAGGTTTGGAAATTCTCCCACTCCTGGTAGTGAACGGTGATTGGCTAACATTTTCTGTAGCTTTTCCTTGACTACCTCCGACAGCTATGGGTCGTTCGTCGACTCGATTTCTCAAACTGGAAGTAGATACCGTAGTTTGGTTTTCCAAAGTGTTTGTTGCACGTATATTTTGTGGTGTGCTAGGTACCTCGTAGTCGATTAGGTATGCGGGTTTTAACCGATCTATCGATATAACAGTAGTTCTGTTTGGTAGCTGTATTTTGTATGATTTATCATAGCGCTGTAATACTTCATATGGTCCGTCGTAAGGTGGGACTAGAGGAGCTCGGACTGCATCATTTCGCACGAATACGTGCGTAGATTTATCTAAATCTTTGTGGACAAAACTTTGTCGCTCTGCCTTCGGCCTTTGTGCCGGTTGCATTGATTCCATGTAGGTACATAGCTTGCGTACGAATTCTGCGTCGTTCTCATTCAACTTGGTAGGTATGAAGAAGTCAGACGGTACTCGTACTTGTGTTCCGTACATTAGTAATGTAGGACTCATATTGTTGTCCGTGCGTATTGCTGTGCGCAAACCTAGTAAAACAACTGGTAGCTTATCGGTCCAGTTATTACGTGCGTCATTAGCCATTAGAGCGGCTTTTAATGACCTATGAAATCTTTCAACTTTTGCGTTAGCTTGCGGATGGTGTTCGTATTCTTTGTATGCCGAATTTTTTCATGAGGCACTGGAATAGTTTTGATTCGAACTGTGCTCCCTGGTCTGTCGTGATACGTAGTGGACAACCAAACCGGGCTATCCAGGTATCGAATAAGACCTTGGCGATTACTTCAGCCGTTATTTCACGTACCGGCACGGCCTCTGGCCAACCGGTAAACCTGTCTATCATTGTCACAATGTAGCGACATTCATTAGACAAAGGGAGTGGACCCACCACGTCTATATGACAGTGCTCGAATCTCTGCGATTGAGGAAATTCACCCAGCGGTGTGACTGAGTGTCGATGCACTTTTGCTCTTTGACACGGCACGCATGATTTTGCCCATGCGCCGATATCTCGGTTCATTGCCGGCCAGAAGTACTTTGACGAAATAATTTTTCGTGACGTTCGTACACCAGGGTGTGACATATCGTGTTGCGCTTTGAATGCAGTCAAACGATATGCGACTGGTAGGTACGGTCTTGGTGTCTGAGTAGACATTTCGCACGTAACCGCCTGGGTTACCGTAGAAAGGTTGATTTCGACGAATTTTAGATTCGGTTGCTTTTTCAGCTGTTTCAACTCTTCATCTTTTTGCTGATCGACAGCTAACTGCTCAAAATTGATGACTGTGGGACATGTTGTGGCCTCAATTCTTGATAGCCAGTCCGCAGCTGCATTTTCTTCGCCTTTTACATATTCAATACTTTTGCAGAATTGACTTATGAAACTTAACTGACGCTCCCGTCGCGGGGTGTCGTTATTGTTTGGCGGTTTAGTTAAAGCATACGTTAACGGTTTATGATCCGTGTATACTGTTACGTCATTTCCCTCAATTAGCCGCCTGAAATGTTTGACAGCTGTGTAGATTGCGAGAAGTTCTCGATCGTAGGTACTGTAACGCTTTTGTGTCTCACTCATAGACTTTGAAAAGAAAGCGAGTGGCTTCCATGTTTTGCCTATTTTTTGATTTAGCACTCCGCCGAGGCCGTATAAACTTGCATCTGATAGAATGCATAGTGGTGCACCGTGGACTGGGTAAGATAACGTCACTGCTTCCAAAATGCTTTTGCGGCACTTTTCGAAAGCTAGTTCAGCTTCTGGCGTCCATACTATGGGTGTCTTATCCTTCTTTTTAGTATTGTGTAGGTATTTATTTAGTTCATATTGACTTTCTGCCTGTCGAGGTAAACAGTCTCTGTAGAAGTTTATCATGCCGAGAAAGCGACGTAGTTCTTCTACATTCTCAGGTTTTTTATATGTTGAGATGGCTTTCACCCGCTCGGGTGTCGGTGCGATGCCATCCGCTGAAACCTGGTAGCCTAGGTACTCTAAGTGAGTTTTCCCAAACTCGCATTTGTCGATGTTTAGTGCAACACCATACTCGTTGAGACGTTTTAGCACATTGTGGAGTATTTTTTAACCGACGAAAAAAAACGGAGGAGGTTCTCAATTCATCCCGAACTTTTTTTTTTTTTTTTTTATGTATGTTCACCGATTACTCAGAGACGCCTGGACCGATTTGAAAAATTTTTTTTTTGTTTGAAAGGGTACATTGTCCAGGTGGTCCCATAGTCATCAGGTCAGGATCTGATAGAAGGATCTTGAGAAATTAACAAATTCTTCATATTTTGCGACACGTTTGAAGCAAAATGTTCTTGTGCTTACATACACTACTGACGTCTGCTCGTTGTTGACTGCCAAACATCTGCTAAAGATGTACATCAAAAAAGGAGGTTGCTTTTATATTAGTCATGTACGTTTAAGTATTTCATGCAGTTTCTATTTGCGCTTGAAACTCCTTTGAAACAGTAAGGTAGGTCATGTAGATGGCTATTTTGAATGTAAACAAACTTGAAAAGTAACCACTAAAAATTATAAAATAAAAACTTTTTAGCAAAAAATATCACCGCCGAAAACTGAAAAGCATAAAATAATAACTATTGTTACTATATGTACCTACCTAAGTAATATTTTTGGAAATATTATCTACCATATTGGAACTTAGTAATTTTGAGTCGGCGTCATGCCAATGAAAAGTGAATATTCGTAAAAATTTTAGACGCCGACTCAGAATTTCTAAGTTCTAATATGGTAGATAATATTTCCAAAAATATTACTTAGGTAGGTACATATAGTAACAATAGTTATTATTTTATGCTTTTCAGTTTTCGGCGGTGATATTTTTTGCTAAAAAGTTTTTTCATGAGACGCTTCGTCTTTGGAGAATAGTAAGATGTCATCTACGTAGGGAAAGCATCCCTCGACACCTCTCAGTACTTCATGCATGAATCGCATGAAAGTCTGGCTTGCATTTCGTAGCCCAAATGGCATAACTCGAAACTCAAATAAGCCGAATGGCGTTATTATTGCAGTTTTTTCAGGATTCTCCATTGGTATCCAATAGTATGCGCTTTTCAGGTCGAGTTTTGAAAATACCCTCATACCATGCAACTGATATGTGAAATCTTGTAAACGTGGTATTGGGTATCGATCCGGCAATGTAACTGCATTTAGACGGCGATAATCACCACAAACCCGTAATGCACCGCATTTCTTTTGTACTACGTGCAGTGGGCTTGCCCAAGGACTTTTTGATGGCTGGCAAACTCCCATTTCCATCATCCTCTCAAACTCTTGTTTGGCTGCCTGATATTTTTCAGGAGTGAGTGGTCGGGCTTTCGAATACAACGGAGGTCCCGTCGTTTCGATGTGGTGTCTGACGTCATGTTTTGCAGGTTTATTTAATGACATTGGTCGAATAACATCTGGGTATTCTTTCAGTATGTCATAGTACTTATGATCGCTATTTAGCGTGAATATTTTGCCTTGATCGGACCTGATTTTGGTTGCATTCACTGATAGTTCAGTGATCCCATCGACAAGTCTTTTATTATGTATGTCAACGAGCAATCTGTAGTGATCTAGGAAGTCTGCTCCTAGGATGGATGTCTTTACATCGGCTATGATGAAAGTCCATCTGAAACTGCGACGTAAGCCCAAGTTGAGCGTAATCGTCTTTTCACCGTATGTATTGATAGGTGAATTGTTTGCGGCGTATAGCCTGTAATTGCTCAATTTATGCGATGGTTTACCTCGTACTGCGATTACTGAAATTTCAGCTCCAGTGTCGATAAGGAATCGTTCCCTAGTATCTCTGTCGTAAACACAAAGGCGGTTGCCTGCTTGTGGAATGCCGATGCCCGCCACGATCGGTTCCGGAGTTAGTTTTCCGACTGCGCTTTCTTATTATGCCTACACGGCGACTCGCATCGATAGGCTTTAGCGCCAAATTTTCGATGGAACCTACATTCACGTTCTATTTCATCATTGTGCTGCTTTGCGTGGCGCAAGTTACGACCACTGGAACGCGAGCGCGAGCGCGACTGCTGTCGCTGCCGCGAGCGGTAATGTTGTCGAGATCGAAAAGTGTGATGCTCGTCCCTCTTACGAAGTTCAGCGACCTCGAATGATAGCTTGTCTATCTGTTTTGATAGCGCCTCGATTATGCTCTCTTGTGAGCTAGACTGCTTGGAACTGCCTGGCGTGCAAGCAGGAGTCGAAACGGCTGCAATGGTAGCCGGTCCAGTGTGTTCCAGCATTTTATCGGCCATTACCGCCAGATTGTCTAGCGACGAATCTGAACTGAGAGATAGCACTGCTCGTACTTGTGCTGGCAGCTGATTCATCCACATAAGTTTCAGACCGCTGTCAGGCATCCTGTTATGCCCTAATTCTCTCATTTTGCGTAATAGTTGGCTAGGCTTTTCGTCACCCAACTCAAGACCACTGATTAACTTCTGAAACTGCTTAGTCTCAGATTCCTCGTAGACCGAAAGTAGTCTGTCTTTCAGTGCTTGGTATTTATTTGCTGTGGGTGGATTTAATAAAATATCACCCACTTGTTGCAAATCGCTTGGCTGCAATACGCTAAGTACGTAGCGAAATTTGTCGTCGTCCGATTTCTTGCTCGGTGCGACTAGCAGCTCAAAATGTGCGAACCACAGACGTGGATTTGTACGCCAAAATGGCAATAGTCTTGATTGTATAGATACGCTATGCATGCTAAAGTCGTCGTCTTTACGATCTCCACCGTTGGTGTTGTCACCGTTGGTGTTGTTTTCATCATTGCCCATTGCTTAGAGTTGTAAGATGCGTGAGTTTGACGATAGTCTTTATTGAAACTTGAGAACTTTTTAGGAGATTGCTGAAATAAAAATGTGCATAGGCATGCCCTTCCAGCTGACTCTTAGCGCGCCCAAGTGCAGGGTCACTAACTAAGGATTCCCCGCAAACGAGCGTAGGGGTCACCAATTTAGGTGTGGTGCATGAGCTGGGTGATGTGTGTGTGAAATGAAAGAGCTGGTTTTGCTTGTAGCCAAGTGCAGGCTGATGAGAACGGTAATTTATTCGAGCGTAATAGTCTTCTCGACGGCCGTGAGGCCGTCGGGGAGACGCCTTATGGGCGAAGCCCACTGGGCGAAGACTCTGCCGCTGCCCGTTAAGACGGGCAGGTCATGGGGTAGGGGGCCGTGGTGAGCGTGGGAACACTCCACCACGGCCCGAAGGGTCAAAATTAAGGCCCGAGTGCGGCCGGACAGAACCGGCCGCAGACGGACCAGCAGTACCGCCAGCGAGTCGCCCGCCGGGTGGGGGGACCCCAGTGCCCGGGGAGGCCCAGCGAACGCCTTCTAGCTGGCGGTAGAAGAGAGTAACGTCCGGGGAGCCGGCGAGCCTGACCCGAAGAGTTTCGGGCCCGCATCAGCCGGCTAGTCATTGTCGGGTAGGTCACGTCAGTGAGGTCAATCCTGTGGGGGCCGCCGACTGGTACACGCTATCAGCATGACAGCGCGCTACCAGCCGGCGGCCAAGGTCAGTCCGGTGTGTCAGTACCCTCCGCGAGCTCCTCCACCACAGCGAGCTCGCGGGGATACGGTTTCCAGTCAGGAGGGCGCGCGTGGTACGGGGCCAGGCCTCGGATGTGTCCGAAGTCTGACCTGTCTGCGCGCGCGAACATCCTGGTCGAGAGCTTGGAGACGAACTCATCCAAGGTCTCGACTTTTAGGTCCCTCCGAATGACTTCGTTGCGGACGAACCTCGGCGCGTCGGCTATGATACGCAACGCCTTGGACTGCTGGGCCCGCAGTCTTTGGCGGTTGGTCTCAGAGACCAACGCGTACCATGCCGGTGCGGCGTACGTCAGGCGACTCCTGATGTACCCTTTGTACACGCCGAGCCTCATGCGCAACGGGAGCCTCGAGCGAAGAATGGGTCGGAGCAAAGCAGTGGCAGCCCCTGTTTGCCCGATCACACTTTTCACGTGCTTGGCCATGGAAAGGTTACGGTCTATGGTCACGCCCAGGTATTTAGCCTTTGCGGACCACCCGATCTCCTCTCCATGGAGCTTCAGTTTCGGGGGATCTCTTCGACCACGCCCCACGATGATCGCCTGAGTCTTACCCACGTTCACTGTCAATCTCCACTTCGCCAGCCAGGCTGGGAGGGCGTCTAAGGCTATCTGCATTTTCCTGGCCGCGTGCCTCGAGTTGAGGACACGGAGAAAATGCAGCGTCATCGGCATAGAGCGCCAGCTTAGTGCCGCCCTCAACCGGGATGTCATCCGTGTACCTGGCGTAGCAAACCGGAGACAGACAGCTACCCTGGGGGACTCCAGCAGCGATCCTTCGGACTTGGGAGAGGGCGTCTTCCACTGCCACCTGGAAGCGCCTATTCTCGAGGAAGGTGGCCACAATCTTAACGACTCGACGAGGAGTCGTAGATGTGGACAGCTTATACACCAAGCCCGGGTGCCAAACGCGGTCAAACGCCTTCTCCATGTCCAGAAATACTGCTACGGTAGTCTCCCTCTTATTGAGGGCCGCCGTCATATCGTGCAGTACTCTCGACAGTTGAAGGGTTGTGGAATGCTCGGCTCGAAAGCCGAATTGCTCTTCGCGTGGCATGATGTGGGGTATCATGTGGCGCAGAAGAAGCTTCTCAAACACCTTGCTGATGGTAGGTAGCAAGGTGATTGGCCGATAGCTCTCAGGCTTCAGGGTATTCTTCCCGGGCTTGGGAGCATGATCACTCGCCCAAGCTTCCACTCATCCGGGAAGTGCCCGTCCGCATGATGCCATTATAAATGCGCGTCACCGTTGCGATTGAACGCTGGGGAAGATGACGCAGCATTTCATTCGTAATGGCATCAGGGCCGGAGCCTTCCGGAGGGTTCGTCTTAACGCCCGGAGTACCTGGCCGGGCGTAAAGACGATGGGGTCCTCATCAGGAGGAATCGGCTGAGCGAAGTAGCCCGCTAGACTTCGCGAAACTTCTTCTTCGTCGTGGTCGGAACCTGGGTTCGGCCGGAACTGGCCCTCCAGGCACTCAGCGAAGATTTCAGCTCGATCCTCGGCTTTGAAGCGGGGGTTCCCGTCCCTGCCGAGGAGAGGTCTCACTGGCGTCGCCTTTCCGGAGAGCCGGCGACACAGTCTATGGATGCCGGTCCAATCTTCGCCGGCTGTATCTATGGTCTGTTGCCAGAGTCGGCGGAAACGGCGTCCAGCGCTGCCGAGATCTTCTCGGCAAGCGCATTCAGCCGGGACTTCATGGTGGGGCAGCGAGTAAAGTTGAACTGCTTTCGCAGTTTACGCTTCTCAGCGAGCATCTCAGCTATGCGCCGCGGCAAGGGAGGAGCGGCCCCCCTCGGGGGGGCATCCATCGCGGCGCTCTGCTTAGCTCGCTGGACCGCGGAACTAAACTCGCTAGCCAGCTCATCGACATCCGATGGAGTTGAGACTGGTCTCATGGGAGTATTCTCGACCATGAACCGGGCGAATTTTTCCCAGTCTATCTTCCGCCTCGGCGGCAGCAGCCTGGTCCTTGTTGGCTGGTCTGAGAGGACCAGCAGGACAGGTAGATGATCTGAGCCAGAATGAAAGTCTAGTGTCTCGACGGTGGGATCGGGCCGGAGCCCCTTAACCACCGCGAGGTCTATGACATCTGGGAGTTTCGTTCGGTCGTGCGGGTAGTGGGTCGGGGTCTCCGGCCCCAGAACCACATACCCGCTGGAGTCAGCGTCATCGAAGAGACGTCTGCCATCCGGACAAGTCCGCATGGAGTTCCAACTCACGTGTTTACAGTTCCAATCCCCGGCGGCTATCGTCGGCCCTGGAGAGTCCAGAATCTTCTGGACATCCGCCATGACCAGACGCACCCCCGGGGGCTTGTAAACTGCAAACACACGAGTTGGGACGTCACCGAGAGCTATCTCCACTCCCAGTGCGTAGACCGACTGAAGGTCAGCATGGGAGAAGGGTGGCAGCTGCTGATGCACCAATCTTCTTCTTACCAGGACGGCTAGGCCTCGAAAGGCGCGACCTGAGTCGCTGAGCTCGTCCCGCCGGTACACGAAGAAGTTGGGAATGTTCAGTCGGTCTGCGCCTTTCAGATGCGTTTCTGAAAGTAGCGCGACATCAATGTTCTGCTCCTTCAGGAGGGCACGAAGAAGGCCTATCTTTACCTTAGATAGGCCTTCGGCGTTCCAGTGAACGATTCTCAAAGACCCAAGCATTGCTAGGCTTTGAGAATCTTGCCCATCCCTTCCAGAAGCACTGGTAGCGGATCTTGGTCCGCTTCCAGTGCCTCTAGGACCTTACCCAGCACCTCGAGGGCTACCTTCCTTGCCGCCTTTTGGCCGGCTTTGAAGGCATCCTCAACTTCCGACGTCCCCTTCCCCTGGATTGGGGCGGGGGGTCGGGCGGAGGTGTGTTTAGGTTTTAAAGGAGCAGCCTTGGGCGCTGGCTCCTGCTGCTGCTGGGGCGGGAATTGGGGCAAGGGGGGACCTTCAGTTCCCTTTCTCTTCCTCCTCCTCCTGGGCTTCTTCTTGCCCTTGGGGCCGCTCTTGGGGTCGTTGGCCTTGGCCATGAGCGACCCCGCGGCGTTGGCCTCGCCTTTAGGCCCAGCGTGGACTTCATCCACGTTGGCCTTTCCGGAGGAGGTTCGGGCTGTGGTACCGGCCTTCTTGTTCCGCGCTTCGCGCATGAAGACCGGGCAGGCCACATGGTTCGCGGGATGTGGCCCTCCACAGTTGGCGCAAGTCGCCGGTTGCTCTCTCGGCCTAGGACACTCCTTGGCCGGGTGCTCCTCCCCGCAACGCACACACGCAAGCTTGCGGTGGCACTTGTGCGAGGAGTGGCGGAACTGTTGGCACCGGTGACATTGCGCCGGTCCCTTCTTGCCCCGCCAGGCCTCTATCTTGATCCCGCGCATATTCAGGAGCTCAGTCACTGAATAGATGCCCGGGACCGTTGCAGCGTTACGCTCGAGCTGGGCGAAGTAAATACACCCCGGTCGTCCGCCACGCCCCTGGATGGGGCGCACGTACTCGGGGGTGTACCCCAGCTCACGTAACTCAGCCTCAATGAGGGCTGCGTCGGTGTCGACTGGCAGCCCTCGGATGGCAACCTTGGTAATTTATTCAAGAAATTAGACCTATACATTAACAACATTCACATAGCTCATTTAGTATGTATCATGTCGAGTAGGAATCTTACAAATACAAACTTGTGGGTAGTTGAAAATAATAACATAAATGATATACCCTACGAAGTGAAATCCTAATTTTAGAAATACATCTTGACGGTATCGTATAAAATACATAAATGTGTGTACCCCACAGTCTCCGTTCCGCGAGCTGTCGCGAACTACCTAAAGCGGGGCGGTTTGGGAGAAAAGGTAGCCTGGTCACGAATCTGCCTGACGGGCATCTCGCAGTGTTGTATTGATAGAACAACTCGCACTCGTCATCCTCTGGCTTCCGTCTGTCCGCCGTGGGCGGCTCTTCAGACTCCCAAAACCTCTGCAGCACCTCTGACAGCACACTACCATAGAGGACCGTATCCCCTTCTGGTAGGTCCTGAGGTCTCCAAACTGGGCCGAAAACAACATACCCCCCTGTGGTATCTACGGCCACCAAACCAGCTTCCTGGAGTACCTTCTTCCTACCGCACCATAATCTCCCGAGGACGTCTGACCCGAGAAGTACGTCCACCGTACCAGGAGTATCAAAATCAGGATCAGCTAACTCCAACCCTGTGGTTAACCCTCGTACCGTTGGTGGTAACCTAACCTGAGGAGTTTCCCAACCACTTCATCCAGCACCACGGCTGAGACTTGATAGCTGACCCCTGTACATGTGCTACCTAATGCGAACTCAAAGTTCGTCTGACCCCGAATGTCAGGCACATTTAGGCCCCCGATGCCTACAGCTTCATCCTCACTTGGCCGTACATTTAGGCCTAGCCTACTCGCCAGCTTACTCGATACAATACATCCCTGAGCCCCTGTATCCAGTAGGGCTCTTACTTGAATGGTCCGGCCACCGTATCCCCATACCCAAATCTTAGCCGTTGGCAAAAGTACCGTGATTGGACGGGGAGCCGAAGCTGACGAGTAGGCGGCGATTACCTAGCGGGAATCTAAACGCGGTGAGGCCGCGTCCCGCGGGGGTATCCCCTCGCTACCCAAACCTGTGTATGGGTCCCACTCCTGCTGGTAGGGAGGTCTGCCCATAAAAGCCATGGCTGGAGCTCTATAGTACCCCAACGGCAAACGTGCGCACCGAGGTTGCGCCTGTAGCCGCGGGTACTCAGGCATAGGCGGAGGCATGCGTGGGTCTTGAGACCCAACCAGGTGGCTCAAGCCCGCAGAATACTGCATGTACCCTGGCGGCTGCCTAGTGCTCTCCTGACACCCGGCCGTTGGATTCCGTACCTGGGATGGGTGTCCTTGGCCACGTTCCTGTGCCGTTCTTCCCCAATCCGGCACCTGCTGCCGTGGTGGGGATCGTCCCCACGTCCTTGGGTAAGTGGGCTCCGTCTGTTGACGTCCCCCTGCCTGTCCCTGTGACCGATGCGGAGGTGGGCTCCTCCTTGGAGGGGGTGGGGAGCATTGCTCCCTCCCTTGGTGGGCAGGCTCCCTTCGCTGACCCGATCCAGCGCTGCCCCCGGCGTCTCCGGAGCGATTCATGCAGAGCAGTGGATGGTGTGCACCCTGGCAGTACCTACAGTTGGTGTTTGAAGGGCACTCTCGCACCTGATGAGGCCCCAGGCACCGATAACACCAACTCCTCTGCTGTGCCACACCCCGTCTCCTCTGAACCCGCTGCGCAGCAAACTCCTGACACGCTGTTACCCTGTGGCCTGTCTCCCTGCAGTAGGCACACCCTGATTCCAATGCGGTGTTGTACCGCCTGGGTTGCCTACTGTTGCCTCCTCGCGCCGGTGCACCCGGCCGTTCCGGGTGGCGAGGGGCAGAGGTCTCCTTGCGAGGGGCCTTCACCAGCCTGGACGTCCACTCGCCTGCTTTCGGCCTCGAGGAACGACTTCAGATCCTCGTAGGTCGGGAGGTGGTCCGAGGACTTGCCCCCATGGAGCTGCTCGAATCGAGCGACCATTTCGCTCGGCAGGCGGCGCAGCACTGTGTGGACCAAAATATAACCGTAGCCCGCCACTGGCAAACCCTGTCGCTCTAGTGCGCTGACCGCGACACTGACTGGGTGGAAGATTTTCTCGCGGAGGTCCGTACCTCGCGTTATGGTTGGTATTGACAGCCACTGGTCTAACAGCCTGTCTACAATCAGGCGTTTGTTCCGATACCGGTCGGTAAGGATCTTCCACGCCACCTCATAATTGCTATCCGAGACAGCCAAATGCGTCAGCAATTCATGAGGCTCTCCTTGTAGCCTGGACATCAGCTGAGCCATCTTGTACGCTGGCATTATGTCCGTCCGTGTGTGGACCACGCTGCTATACAGGTCCTCAAACGCCGGCCAGTCGGCGTAATCGCCTGCGAAGACTGGAACCGTAACAGGCGGAAGAGGCACCTGTAATCCTTGTCCCACTTTGCCACGGAATGGCTTTTCCTTTCCGTCACGTCGCCTAGTTATATCCGCAGCTGCCTGCTCAATGTCCTGTGCCAGCTCCAAGCACTGGCTTACATCGCCCTCAACCAGCCCCTGATCTTCAGGGTTAGGAGTTTCCTCAAGGAGCATGAGGCACTCTGTGAGGTGTTCCGACACAACCCGAACCCGTTCATCTACCTGTAGTGCACTTTTCAAGAGCGCGTCCTCCCGGTCCTCGCGGCCGATCATTGCCGCTGTGGTAGTAAACCACCTTAATTCTGTCTTTATAGCAGCCTTATACCTGGCGATCGAGGGAGCCATGGTACCAACTTTTACACACTCGACTTAATAAAAACGAAAAACCAATAAACAAATACCACAAAATAAATGTTAGTTGACTGGCCTAGACCTTACCGATAAGGTACCGTTCACTAGGCAAACAATATAGTCACAAAAAAAAAAAAACGAAACAATATTTTCCAAAATTAATAAAATATGTGGGTAGAATAAAAAACACGCTTAATACTAAATCACGGTTAACTATGTTGCAATAAAGCAACCACGCTCTGCTACCAAAAAAGCTGATCTTAGCGCAGTGGAAGCAAATTAAAGCTATCTTAAAATCTAAAACTAAATGGTCGATCAGCCTCGGAACATCATTTGACTACGATTCGTAGTGCTCTTTACTATAGCTAAATAAAATAAATTTAATGAGAAAATTTTCGTTCCGGAAAATTTCCGGCCGAGAAATTTTGGGATTTGTCTGCAACGGCCCTTAATCTCCTACAAGATGACTAATATTTTACTGCATTACCACAGCTCATATCTAAAGTAAATGTATCAAAGTTCCGGTTGTACTAAAGGTCATCAAGTTGGTGACCTCCACGTAATGTTGCTAAATCACTTCAAATAACGTCCTTATACAAAAACTAACAGCGAATTGCCTACCGTTTGGCAAGTATGTCGCCGCCGTTCCCTTATGAGTCAAAGTGTGACGGGAAGAGGTATCTGGGAATTTTGGAGCACATAGGAGGGGAAAATCAATACACTATGACTCACTGCCACTGGATACCAGCTCTGGACTGCAATCCGCCACTCCAATATTCAACCGAAGACCTTCACCACCACTATTGTTCAGTTCGACATCAAATATAGATATCACTCAATGTTTAAACTTAATGTTTTTAACACGCAAATAACAAAAGATTTCTCCACTATTCACTATTGTTTGCGACAGCAAAAGAGTTCGCTGTACAAGACGCGAAAACTAAAGGATTTCTCCCCGCATGAGAAATCCACCTAACAATCCGATATTGTATAGGATTAAAATATGTGCCTAACACCGGTCCGCGGCGCGCATGGGTCGAGCGAGTGAATAAAGTGAGGTTATCGCCAGTCGCGTGGTTCTCAAACGAACTGAACGAACAAAGGAAAAAAAGATGGCGCCGACCGGGGCGTCAACGTCACTGGCCGCGGTCTGTCAGACGAAATGGCGCGAAACAATAAAACGTATTCGCGAGCGTATGGTACGAAACTAAACACTTATGGTAACTGATCTAAGAGTTGGGGAAAATGCAGAGTTGGTGTGGCTCTGCTTTGAACCTTGTTTTAAGCAACACTTTAACAAGACTTGCAGATCAATAAAAAGCTTAAATTAATGATATGAGAAATGATAAAGGCACAAGTAAATTTGTTACAAAACTACTTACTTGTGGTTTAAAGATATTAAGTATTCTCCAAAATAAAATGAAACATTTATTGCAGCAGTAGCTCCATCTTTTTTCGTTAAATAGAATCCAACTTTTGTATGAGAAGCGTCTCACCTTGAATCTAAATCCATCTTTTATTACCCAATTGTCTCAGGAGGGTTATGTTTTCGAGAGTATGGTATGTACCTATGCACATGTATGAGACAAGAAATTCGTTATCATATGCTACATACAGCCCTTACAGCTTGGCGGATCTTGACACGTGAGGTGTCGTTGGATTCGACGCAGCAGCGCTTGTGACACTGGCTATATTAAAAGTTGATAAATTCAAGATGGCTGAATTTTATCGCTTAACTAAACTAGCTTTCCGCCTGCGGTTTCACTCGCGGTATTTATGTCTGTTCGGTCTAATGAAAAGTTTTAAATATATTGCATTTAAAATCCAAAATTTTGAAACAGATTGCATCAAAGATCATGAACTGGAGGTGGAGTTCGGCTACTCGACAACAGATGGCGCCACTAAGTAGAGGGATTGTAAAAGCCCTTATATCTTTAAAAATACGCCCTTTAAGTTAAAACGGGAACTTTCTTGTTCTAGGGGAGATAAAGGGCTATTGCACAATATAAGTCCCTTTATCGTACCGGGAATCCTTTTTAAGTTTTATCGGCACGTACATTTTATCAACTTAGTTTTATTATATATAATGATATAACTTTGAAGTTAACGCAGTCTCGTTTTTGTTTTTTAATACAACAGCTAACAACAGCTTGTTTATTTCCTAGGTGTGCGGCAAAGTGATGCTACACCGGTCGTCTCTGTACACACACATGCAGTCGCACCTACCGCCGAGACACGCTTGCGATACGTGCGACTATAAAACTTGGCATAAACACGATTTGATGAAACATAAGAGGATACATTCAGGTAAGCAAACAAACATACTCATCATCAGGGCATTCGTTGACTCTGTATGCTTAGAGATGGGCATGTACCCGGGTATTTACCCAACTACCCAGTAAATACCCATAATTACCCGGTACACAAGTGAAAACAAAATTTTCATTTTGAAAACACCCACGACATTTTCCTGCAGCGCCCCCCTGGTAAGTTGTTTGCGGAGCACCTAGCTAAGAACATTTCCCAGTCAAATCTTCATCTATCACTGAAAACCGCATCAAAATCAGACCACTGGTTTTGAAGATATTTGGTAACATTGGTTTGTACAAATAAATGTTTACTGCAGCGCCCCCTGTCGAGGTTTTGGCGTCATACCTATCTAAGAACATGCACCAAAATGATCCCAATCCATCACTGTAAACCGCATAAAAATCGGACTAGTAGTTTGGGAGATATTTGGTAACATAGGTTTGCACAAACACACAAACGCACATTCACTCACTCCAAACGCATATACCGTCTCCGTTTCGTCGTGGGTAAAAATACCCGTATACGCCCAAAGCAAGCGCATCACTATCAACTGACTGCATTTGCTATGGGAAGTCAAAAAAGTTCCCAAAAAACGGGTCAAATTATATTTCCTGATAATAAATGTTCCAATAATAAACTATTCCTTTCCACAATTCCAGGTGTAAAAATGTTCCAATGCGAGTTCTGCACGGCGTCCTACCACACCTCCTCCAACTTACGGCATCACATCCGCTCCAACCACGAAAACGCGCCAAAAACCTTCCAGTGTCGACTGTGTGAAAGGAGTTTCTACGACAGAGCTAAACTGCAGAGGCATGTGGATGCACACAACGATATCAAACGGTGAGCTTGTTTGTATAAGACCTTGTAGTATCGCTACTCGACTATAGATGGCGTTTTTCTGCACCTCGTCGGAGAGTTTAGAAGAGGGAACTCTACCTTCTAGTTTTGCTACTCGACTCAAGATGGCAGTGCTTGCTAAGTTCATCCGCACGCTCAAACCACGAGAACGCGCCAAAAACCTTTCAATGTCGCTTGTGTGAAAGGAGTTTCTACGACAGAGCTAAGCTGCAGAGGCATGTGGATGCACACAACGATATCAAACGGTGAGATTGGAAATACCTTGTAGTATCGCTGCTCGACTCTAGATGGCGTTTTTCTGCACCTCGTCGGAGAGTTTATATAGAAGAGGGAATTCTAAAAGACCTTCTAGTTTTGCTACTCGACACAAGATGGCAGTGTGTGCTAACTTCATCCGAACGCACCGAAAACATTTCAATGTCGACTGTGTGAAAGGAGTTTCTACGACAGAGCTAAACTACAGAGGCATGTCGATGCACACAACGATATTGAACGGTGAGCTTGTGTTGTAAAATACCTTGTAGTTTCGCTACTCAACTTGGCACCTTAACGCAAATCGTCAGAGGGTTCAGGAAAAAGGGACTCTAAAAGACCTTGTAGTTTTGCTACTCGACACTAGATAGCAGTGTATGCTGACTTCATCCGCTCAAACCCAGAAAGCACCAAAAACATTTCAGTGTCGACTGTGTGAAGGGAGTTTCTACGACAGAGCTAAACTACAGAGGCATGTCGATGCACACAACGATATTAAACGGTGAGCTTGTGAAAGCCCTTGTAGTTTCGCTACTCAACTCTAGATGGCGCCTTAACGCAACTCGTCAGAGGGTTCAGAAAAAGGGACTATAAAAGAACTTGTAGTTTTGCTACTCGACACAAAATGGCAGTGTGTGCTAACTTCATTCGAACGCGCCGAAAAATTCCAACGCCGACTGTGTGAAAGGAGTTTCTACGATAGAGCCAAACTGCAGAGACATGTAGATGCACACAACGATATTAAACGGTGAGCTTGTAAAAGATCTTGTAGTATCGCTACTCGACTCTAGATGGCGTCTACTTGTCGGAGGGTTCAAATAGGGGACTCTAAAAGACCTTCTAGTTTTGCTACTCGACACAAGAAAACAGAGTGTATGCTGACTTCATCGGCTGAAACCACGAGAACGCACCAAAAACATTTCAATGTAGCTTGTGTGAAAGGAGTTTCTATGACAGGGCTAAACTGCACAGGCATGTCGATGCACACAACGATATTAAACGGTGAGCTTGTAAAAGACCTTGTAGTATCGCTACTCGACTCTAGATGGCGTTTTTCTGCACCTCGTCGGAGAGTTTAGAAGAGGGGACTCTAAAAGACCTTCTAGTTTTGCTACTCGACACAAGATGGCAGTGTGTGCTAAGTTCATCCGAACGCACCGAAAACATTCCAATGCCGACTGTGTGAAAGGAGTTTCTATGATAGAGCAAAACTGCAGAGGCATGTCGACGCACACAACGATATCAAACGGTGAGCTTGCATTGTAAAAAACCTTGTAGTTTCGCTACTCGACTCTAGATGGCGTTTTTCCACACTTCGTCGGAGGGTTTAAGAAGAGGGGATTCTATAAGACCTTGTAGTTTGGCTACTCGACACAAGAAAGCAGTGTATGCTTACTTCATTCGCTCCAACCATGAGATAGCAGTTGCTCCCAGTTGCTCCCTAGATACAGACGTCAAATGTATGAAAAGACATAGAGGTTCAATAGTGCTGTCACTGGCGTTTTGCTAGTGACAGACAGAGAGGTTGTGTCAGACTACTGCCGACAACTTTTTAAGCGCACTCTATAGCTTGCTAAAGGATCGCACCAAAAACATTTCAATACCGACTGTGTGACAGGAGTTTCTACGACAGAGCTAAGCTGCAGAGGCATGTGGATGCACACAACGATATCAAACGGTGACCTTGTAGGAGAAAAAATTATGAAATAACTTGTAGCAAAAAGAGCGGCTCATAAAATACCTTTGTAGTATTACTCGTCGCCAGGTGGCAGTGTTGCAAAGTATAGCTACGCGACCCTAGGTGGCAATGGTTCTGAGAATAGTGGCGTGTAAAAAATCGTTGAAGAAGAAAGTGGGACTGTAAAAGACCATGTAGTTAGTTTTGCTGCTCGATACAAGGTGGCACTGTACGTCTCGATGAGGTACTTGAAAAAAGTATCTATTTCAAATACCTCCAAAAAAGAAATACTTAGCACTTCTCAAAGAAAAACATATTAGAGCAATGTTTCGCGACAACGAGGTGCAAGATTTTTGTCCCAGATCCAAGTTTCTGAAACAAAATAGCGGAGAATTTGTATCAACGAAATGAAACTCATACAAAAATCATGTTCCTCGTGATCGGGAATCACCGAGAACTAAATGTACCTATATTGTAGCTTAACAATATCGTGCAACAAATGTTCAAAAGACGCAACGACGTTCTTTGGCCAGGACTTTTGTTGTCCCGATTATTACCCGACTGCCTTAGAAGAAGGCTTATGTAGTTCAAGAGTATGTACGAGTATGTATGATCGGAATTTTTTTACGGGCTACTTTACTTACAGCCTAAACGGCTAGGCGGATGGTGACATAATTATAAGGTGTCGTTGGCATCGTTGGTCGTTGGATTCGTTTCAGCAGCGGTATACAGATTCTATAAAAATTTCAATAAATTGAAAATGGCGGATTTTAAACGTAAAATATAACTTTGTAATTACTGCACTCGGATTTTTGTTTTTTAATAGCTAATTAGGTTTGTTACGCCCAATTATTTCTTCACAGTTTTAGTAACATGTCTTTCATTTATTCAGGTATATTTACTATGTATTTTACTGGTTTGTGTTACTGACAGCCGATGTGGCGCAGTGGTTAGTATGCCTGCCTGCCACGCAAAGGTTCCGGGTTCAATTCCCGGTGGGGTCACTCACAAAGTTGATATTTATCACTTTGTGAATTTGTTCCCAGTCTGGTTAGGACATTGCAGGCTGAACCACCTGATTGTCCGCAAGTAAGATGGTTCCGTGCTTCGGATGGGCACGTTAAGCCGTCGGTCCCGGTTGCTGTCTATGATGGCGGTCGTTACAGAACCATGTCAGAGGCCTGCTACTTGCAGTAGGCAGTTGATAAACTCTGACACCAGGGTTCATCGGGTCGTTGAACGATTCGGTGTCCCACACGAAAAGAGAAAAGAGAGACAGGTTTGTGTAATAAAATTATAGTGAATTGTATTATTGTGCACGTTTAACCGTATATCCGCGATGAAATCTCACTTTCTAAGGTCTCCTGGAAGAAATTTCTATTGAAATAAGCAGTGCCTAGGTATTGTACTAATATTTTTTATGTCATAGGGATCTGTTTGTTTTATGTGTGTACAATAAATTGTTTAATTAAATAAATAAATTTCTCCACAGCTACGAGTGCGAAGTGTGCCACTCCTGCTTCACGCGGCGCTGCTATTGGAAGAAGCATCTCCTTCGTCAACATGGCGTGGTCATTCCACCAACACGGCCTGGCAGGCAGAAGGTCAATCTGGTTATCGGGGAAATTCACCCGCAAACACAGGATACTGACCATAAAATACAGGATACTGACTATCAAACACAGGATACTGACCATAAGATACAGGAGACTGACTATCGAACACAGGATACTGACCATCAAATACAGGATACTGACCATAAAACACAGGAGACTGACTATGAAACACAGGATGTTGACCTTCAAATACATAAGGCAATTCACCCTGCTGCTACTGAAATAGTTGGTGCAGATAAGTGAAAAGATTGTCTATTTGTAGTTAAAAAAATAAAAGCGAGAAGTAACTAGCGCCAATTAGTGAAAATAAATAACTTTTCTTTAATAGGTATATCAAAATGTCTATTGCCCGCATTTTTGATATCATCCTAAGTTAGAATCTGAAAACAAATTGAAATATACGTATTAGCTGTAGTTATAAAATAGTTAAATCCTTTAACTTTTCGTTTATATTTTTATACTTCACATTTATCAGCGCAATTTCATCGTGTTTGAAGGTTCTAATTTTATTAAAATAGTTTTATTTTCGTGAATTGGCGCTTGTTTCGCGGCACTATTCGTATTTAGGCTATTCGTCAGACTAGTGGCTTCCCCAAACAGGAAAAAAAACCCTTGCTGAACAATTTGGTCATCTAGAAACCAATGTATGAATTACCGGCAATAACTAACCACAAAGTTTATGTAAAACTAACAAAATAGATAAGAATAATTGGTATCCATGAATTATGTAGCCGAAATTGCTAAACTTTTAGCGATTTTGGCATACATAACTAAAGCACACAGTTTTCCCAAGGCTTTATTAATCCTAAAAATTCTTCGTTGCTAGTAATTGTCGTAAATTCATAATGTGATTTCAAAATCACTTGCGTATTCAGTCAGTTGTTTCTTTTTCACTGAACGGCGCTAGTGTCGCTTACTTCGTAAAGACAATGTTTTGTCAGTTCGAGATACGTTATTATTTCAAAAGTTATTTTGTTATTATTAGTGGTTGTAAACCAGTATTTATTTACAATGAAAGGGTACCTTATAATCACAACGTTTTATAAAAGATGAAAAATAAATGCTGAAAATATTTAAAAAGTTTAAAAAGTATGACCATTCTATGAAACTGAAATAAACATGTGTAGGTTTGTTTTTTACAGTTCTCGACCAATGTTCCTTGGGGAAAGTTGCTCAGTTTCATAGACTGTAAGTATTTTCGGCAAGATTTTTATATTTCACGCTGTAGCGAGGTTTCATTCCATAGATCTTACTATATAAACTGTGTATACTCAAAAGCAATATTTATTTTTAAGGTATTTAATTAGAAAATAAAATCATTTATACACCAGTACACCTATGTAGCGTATATTTATTTTCATCCGCGTATATTCGTACACTAGCGCCAGTTTCATAATAAAAAAATAGCCCTTAGAATAAAGTGAATAGCCAGAAATGTATGCCTAATCAGGCCTTGTAAGTCGTGTCTCTTCAAGTCTCCTGTGCTCGATTTTACGAAACTACAGACAGGCTACAATTCTACAGGAGAAATTCGATGTACTTTGCGTAGTCGGTTTAATAATGGAATAATAATGGCTAACCGACTACGCAATGTTCATCGAATTTCACCTGTAGAATTGTAGCCTGTAGTTTCGTTGCATAGTCCACTGTTCACGTGTTTTCTAAACTAAACATCAAACATCCATATACATTGTGGCGTCATTATACCGGGAGTAACAAAAAGGGTATAACAAGCCGAAAGGAGGTCAAGGTACTCATGAAACTGTACAACTTTCCCCATGGAACATGGGTCGAAATATGAAAAAAAATTTGGACCTCCCATACAAAATCGCCGAGCAGCTGATTGATTTACTATGGGAGGTCCAAATTTATTTTTCGTATTTCGACCCATGTTCCATGGGGAAAGTTGTTCAGTTTCATGAGTACCTTGACCTCCTTTCGGCTTGTTATACCCTTTCTGTTACTCCCGGTAGATATGTGGATGACCACGCCGCAATGTACATTGATGTTTTGTGTTTTGTTTGAAAAACACATGAGCAAGCAGGAGACTTGCCGTGTGATGCCGGCTTAGAAGATACCCCATATCTTTCCCGTGGGTGGCGTAAGAAGCGACTAAGGGATAAATTCATCCAGGGGAATTTCACAATCGCATTGCAACATCTTTCATTGCGCTCACCAACCCGCCTGACAAGCGCGGTGAGTATGACAAATACCCCCCTAATAGGGGGAGGCCCATGTTCAGCAGTGGACTTTATTGTGGCTGTTATGATGATGAAGCAGGGGACACTGCTGGAGCATGCTGTAGTGTATGCTTTATTTGGCGCCCATTGTACCTTAAACCTGAGTAAGTAATTTTAATCATGATTTCATCAGGTCGTCCGTCGAGTCAGTGTCCCACACGTAACCCTGTGCTGTTTTTCAGAGTGAAGGTGAAAAAACTGTTTGAAAATCCTTAGAAAATGTAAGTATTTTATTATTAAACGGATAAGAGACACTAATTTTTTAATTAAAGGCCAATTTCAATTTCTTTATTGCGTCAGCTGACGACTTCCTTGACAGAGACTACCATAGTAGCAACCTAAGACCTAGCATAGCAATCGAAACCGTCGGAGAGTCTTCCACGATAAATAACACGAGAGTAAGTTGTTTATTTAACTTAAAATGTGAGTATTCATCAAATATCAGGATGTTCTCCATTTTGTAAGCAGAACTGGGTCTGTTAAGGCAGGCAGATAAATTGTTGCCTTTGATACTAGGTTGTTTAGATTTAAGGCAAGAGTTAAAGAAAAACATCTTAGAAAATGGATAAGGTCTGGAACGAGATTATCTACCAAAAGACCGAAGTAACGGACATAGTCTGGACTGGAAGTGTAGCACCCTGAAGAGGCAGTGGGCTGGTCATAATCTGTCGTAGAACCGATGGACGGTGAGTAAGCGGGTTCTCGATTCTCGGGCCCTCCGGCCAGGTGGACCGTTGCGCGGCTGGATGGCGAGGACGGGAAAATAACTTAGCGTGAACTTAACCTAAACTTAAAATAACTTACAAAGCGAATCTACCAGATAGCTAATAAACTATATTCAAAATTAAATTATATTCTTATCAACAGATGGAGTAGGTAAGTATAGTAACAATAACCTGCCTGACCTTGGCCTGACCACATCTCTATTACTATGAATTGATTTCTTTCTATTTTACACTAAAACGTTTTGTTTCTTGTTTTATAACGATTTTGTGCGACAGAAGTGCGTTCATACTATCATCTTTATCGTAGTTCATACTATCATGTCTTTCGTAAGAACTTTTATATTAGTCAGCGCTGTCAGTTCCATACTTTATTCATTAAAAAATGTGTACATTCAGCGACATCATGACACGTCCGTCATAGTATAAAAGAGCGACGAAAAAGCTACGAAAGATGATAGCAAGAACATACCCTTCCTTACATGTAAGAAATATACTACAGTACGGTCGTTCAAATAGGCCATATTTGACAGCTGTCAAAATCATGTTAATGCTATGCCATAAGATCTATTTTTCTTTGTTGACATGTTTTCTAGTAGGTATGGGTTTGACACTGTCAAATATGGCCTATTCGGACGATCATACTGTAGTGTAGGAGAATCAATCTAAAACAAAAAAAAAACGCACCTTAAAATTTCTGGTCAAACAAGCTATACAGGGAGTAACGGAAAGCCCCTTACAAGCGGAAAGTGGCAGAACGTACTGGTGAAATTGAACCTTTTTAGCGTGGTTCGTAATCTGCAAATTCACTCATTTTAAAAAGTAACATTTTCAAAAAATGAGTAACAGTTCCCGAGACGCGTTACTTGCCCATCACTAAAGTGGTCCTCTCAACCCTCACTTGCAAAGCAAACCCTCACGTGTCATTTTAGCAAAAAGGATGAATGCATGCAAATTTTAGCAAAGAGATGATAGATATGGATGAAAAATAAAATTACCCATTGATAAATTGTCATTGTTACGTTTGACGTTTTTGTGAAGTTTATGGAAATTTAATAATACAAAACATAAAATTAAATACAATTTCTTATTTCGTCTGCTATAATTTCCATTAAAAAACGAATTAATACAGTTTGGTGAATAAAGTTCTGTTGCTTTTTGTAAGCACACGCACGCACGTCTGCATTTTTCGCCATTGATTCGACAACAAGAAGAAGCTGCTTTGTCCTGTTGTTTGTTCCACACAAGAAGGAAAAGAAGACTTGGAACTGGAACTTGGACTTGGAAAAGAAGACAAGGAAGCATGCCAAAGCTGTTCAGACTGTGCATTTCTTGAAAATCCGTGGATAGACAGTGTACTGTAGTTACGTCGAAAGATAGCATTCATCAATAGGGAGGCAACCTTTTGAATTCTTGAATAAATGTTGGGTGCGGACAATGTGCGTCAAGGAATATTCAGCAGAGAATATGCATCGCGGAATGTGCAGTAAGTATTTGGCGTCAAATGACAAATGAAGATCAGACGTCATGTTAAAAAAGGATGAAAGTATGAAATTCGCCCAAGTGTGACAAGGACAGATAGATTGTCACGCGTGTGACATTTCCTGACGCCAAATATTTACTGCACATTCCGCGATGCATATTCTCTGCTGAATATTCCTCGACGCACATTGTCCGCACCCTAAATGTTAAGGTTCATAGCTTTTTAATTTGCTTAATTTTGTAGGAATACCAAGCTTTCTCGTGTAGTTAAAGGTGCAAGTTCGTCATCGCGGTAGATTACAGCCACACACGGCCGACAACATGCGAAAACTACACGAAAAACAGGGGCGTTTGATGCGACATAAAATCGTAGTCTTTGCTTTCAATCATGTGCAGTAGTTCCATTGTCATACCTACGACTGTTGTTGCATCGGCTTACAAGAGTCATAATATGTCGTCGGCGATGATGAACAAAATTTCACCCTAAAGGTAGTGTGTTTGTTCATCCAGAACAGTCGCGCGAGTTATTCGAAAGTTGTTAACCACGTGCGGGTGCGACAGGCTGCAAGGAACAAACTTGCATCTTAAGCATAAAGGGTGCCACACACCGGGCCCGTATGCGTGATGTGCACGTCACCATGTTCGTAGAGATGACGTTGTATCGTATAGGATTGTATGAAACACCACCGCACACCGCGCTATGCGTGTGATGACGTGCACGTCACGCATAGGGGCCCGGTGTGTGGCGCCCTTGCCTTTAGGTGCATAATGTCCATTTTGCAAAATGTCCAGTGGTGAAAAAATGTCCAGTTTGCATAATGTCCAGTTTGCATAATGACCAGTTTGCAAAATGTCCAGTTTGCAAAATGTCCAGTTTGCAAAATGTCCAATTGCAAAATGTCCAGTTTGAAGATTATCTGACTTGAAAATTACCAGTTTGCAAAAGTACAATTAGCGAAATTAAGGTGTGAGTTCAGACCATGAAAGCGATCAACTTTCCCCAAAACACATTGGTCAGTGACCCGGTATTTCATGTAAACTGGACTTATTACAAACTGGACATTTTGCAAACTGGACTTTTTGCAATTTGACATTTTGCAAACTTGACATTTTGCAAACTGGACATTATGCAAACTGGACATTTTTTCACCACTGGACATTTTGCAAAATGGACATTATGCACCTAAAGGCGCCCTTGAGCCAAAAATGTGCGCGCGTTGGAGGAGGTGTATTGACAGTTTGTGTTATGGACCTACCAGGCTCGCATAAATGAAGAAAGCTCATCCAAACTGTAGTCCATGAAGTGTATTGACAGTTTTGCGCTGAAACCTACCAGGCTCGCATAAAATGAAAAAGCTAGTCTAAACACTTTATTTGAGGGCTTTGAGGACATCGTGAGGGCATTGATTTCGTTAGTGATGGGAACGATCAAATTTGTACTACCTAAGTATACTAGGCTACAAACGTTATTTTTCGGTTTTCAAAAATTTTCGTTTTGCGGTGTGATACTCCACACAAAGGTTTCTTATCACCAGTATGTTTTGCCACTTTCGGCTTGTTAGGGGCTTTCCGTTACACCCTGTATATGACTGAATGTACTTAAATATTTGCCAACCAAAATAATATCAACTTCTAGTTTTTAGTTTCATATCACTTGGCACCGGAGTAGGTAATATAAAATAAATTTTAAGTAAAAAACATTTTTAAAACAAGCTTTTATTTAGGTGCGCTAAAAAGATTAAAATAATCTATTTACTAAAACTTTAACTTGTAACTTTTAATGGCATTAAATCTACGTCTTCACAATTTATACGATATAAAAGCTTGTCGCGAGACTTAAGTAGGTACTCGTGCGGTGTAACATAATTTAAAAGTTTATTCAAGATCATTTACACTGACTTTCTAATTCATTTATTGATTTAGACACAGGTCAAATCTCGCGACAAGCTTTTATATCGTATAAATTGTGAAGACGTAGATTTAATGCCATTAAAAGTTACAAGTTGAAGTTTTAGTAAATAGATTATTTTAATCTTTTTAGCGCACCCAAATAAAAGCTTGTTTTAAAAATGTTTTTTACTTAAAATTTATTTCTTGCTTTTTAGTAATCTCTGGAAAAAATATTACAACATTCTTCATTGACTTTAAAACTGCGTCCATACTCCATACGGACTACTGGTGCGAATCTGCGAGGCATCGGTCTCATGAGTGTCTTACGACAACTCGGTATGAGTTTCGTCCTCTACGATAAGCTTATTGTACCCAAGCGGGGCAATCGCTAAACTTTATGTAGCCTCTTCATTGACAGTACCATGAACAGAAGACTAAAAACCCCAACACAACAACCATTCAACCCTCTAAATCTGTGCAAAGCGACGTCGTTTACCTCAGATTTATCTTTCATTTGTCTATGTTTTTTACCCATTTAGTAAGAAAACATAATAAACTTAATACGCCATCTAACCTAGTCCGTCATATCTGGTTTTGTTTTGAGTGACGTAAACGTCACTTTATTTTTCGAGTTATTCTGAAAAATTCCTTTCATTTGACATCCATATTGTAAAAAAGCATAAAAATGTTATTCTGCCATCTTAAGAAGTCCACGATAGTTAATTTAGAATGACGTCAACTTTTAATTCGAATAAGTAATTCTCAGCAAACCCTTTCATCTGACACTCATATTGTAAATTATCATAGGTGGCCATCTTTAGATGTCCGCCATATTATTTTCTAAATTGTACTCAGCAATTCCTTTCATTTGACACCCATATTGTAAGAGTGCGCCAAAAAATACTTGTCGGCCATCTTGGATATTCCGCCATATTGGATTTAGAATAACCAAACACAATCGAGTATCTTATTATACCATGACACAATCTAACATGCATTGTCATCTGAGTTAAACGTGTTTACAAAATTTCAGCTCAATCGGTTGAGGATATCTGCTTCAAAATTGAGTTGCAAGATTTGACCCGAACAAACATTTTTACTTCCTTACTTACATACACTGCAAGTTAAATAAAAGCTTTTAAAAATATATATTTCAACTTCTCCGTAAATTTTATCTACCCACCAATTTGGGTGGCGGGTGCATTATGCATACGATACTGGTATTTACCAGGTACGTATATGGGTATTTACCGGGTAGTTGGGTAAATACCCGGGTACGTACGTGCCTATCTAAAAAAGTTCCTGCGCTGTCGAATTCTGTCTTACTTAGGTATTTAGAATGTGAATCTTGAGAAAATATCTAACCGCAAACTAAATAGCAAAGCTAATATGTTTTATTATAATTTATATTTAATCACAATCGATTTCATAATTATCGAAGCGTTGTGTCACGCGGCTTTGCATTTGATTTTTATTATAACATACATAGATACATATATCACGCCTATATCTCTTGCGGGGTAGGCAAAACGTGAACGGCGGTTAAAACATTTGCACCATATCTGACAAAAGATTGAGAGTCATTCAAAAGACGTTGTATCGCCATGGTGACTAGGTAGGTAGTTGTCACCCTGTCGCCTAAAATTGTAATTACTAATTAAGCAAGTATAACTTGTCCACTAACGCGTAAATGGGCTCTATCTCCATCTACCGGGATAGTTTTTGCAACTAATTTCTAGCAACTAATTCATTCTTTGCAGATTGAATGTAGTCAAAGCGATGAAAACCCGCGATAATGCATTTATTTTAATTTTTTATTTTAATACATACCTATTGTAAAACAGCGTGATAGTCCAGCAGATTTGCGTACACGGATTTGAAAATCACAGTTTCAGAAATCAAGTTTTTGAGCTCGACTATAGGTATGTTAGTTACTTAACGAAGTTCAGTTCATCAACTAATGGTTAGTTAGTAACAAACAGACAACAGTTAAAATTGTTTATTCATAATTATAAAATTACCGCAAACTACTATCGAAATATACCTATTTATACATAATGGCCATCTGAGGTCATTAAATCAAGTGCACCACTCCAGCACGTCCACCGACCTAATAAACTTTGATAAGATAATTCTGACCTTTGTAAGAACAAATAGTGCTTAAGATTAAGACACTACTGTCATTTTATAAATATAAACTCGGAATACACTTTTGTAAACCTAGTAAGTAGCTAATTAAAATTTTGAATTTTCTTCCTGTATGGAATAGCGAGAATAAGGATCGCGTTGATGTCTTTTGTTCTGCATTACTTAATTATAAATATTTATTAATGTTATTTTTTTGTACATTCCACGTAATTTTATTCTGTAAATACCAGCGGTTTTACTCGAAGCACTATTCTTTTATCTATTTTTTTGTGGACTTAAGCTATTTTCCGGCGGTAATAGATTCGGATATTATCGATTAGGTACACCTACGTAAAAAAGTAATATTCTCGGTTTGTACGAGTAGTTGATAAGGTGCTGCAATGTAACGTGTGTGTGATCGATCATACTGTTTTTTATGCCATGCGTCGCGTCACCTCGTAGGCCAGCCGAAGTTTTCCTCAAGTCGCATCAACTTTAGCGTGAACACATACATGTATTTATTTAGTTTTTGTCAGACCGCCGCGAAAACGAGTCCTGTGCTTGTCACCTCGGCGAAACCCGTCATACGAGGAAAATAATCACAAAAACGAGTTTTGTAGTTCAGTTATATTCTTAAATATGTTTTAGAAGTCATTTGAAGACCAAAGATTTTAGAAAAAGTGATCGGAGAGGTCAAGATGGTGAGTGTTTTATTTTTTTGTTTCGTAGTTGGTAGGTGGGTATTATTGTTTGAATTGACTTGTTTGTTTTATGGGTAAACGGGGAAAACCGGACCTTGCTTGATAAAGCCAATTCAAAATTGATCGTTTTTTTTGGTTGCGGTAAGCTAGGTCATTAAGTTACCTATTTATCTACCAACTACAGACCTATAGGAATATCATTTTATTATGAATATTATCTAAGCAACGATTGAACATCCTGATTCATAGGGCCAGAATCCAGATCCGGTAGATATAGATGCCTACATTGCTGAGTTTCTTGAGTTTATGCCACCCGCAAAATAACCAGCTATGTATCTACGCCAAATCGTGCCCGATAGATTGGGATGTGTTCCTAATAGACTTTTTAAGGCCTATTGTTCTGGGTCTGATAACCTGTTAAGCTTTTATTACCTATCTACAGCTTCAATACATAGTGTAAAATAAAGTCGCTTTTTGGTGTTTCTCTGTCATGCATGGTCATGGACACCGCTAACTCCTTCTAAACCACACAACGGTTTTTTATGCGTTTTTTCTCAGTATATAGTGATGCAAGAAGAAGGTTTATGTGTAAAATGCATGTAGGGAAAACGTCTTATTTCCACGGGAAAGTGTGGTGCAGCGGGTGAAACAGCTGTCGGGCCGCTAGTTAGTCTGTATAACTTGATTTTTATAACTGTGCGCATGGAGCTGTCAAAAATCCTATACGATTTGACAGTTCAACTGTCAGATCCCATACATATTTTGACAGCTCCATGCGCACACTTATAAAAATCGAGTTATAAGTGGGTAACTTTGTATTTGCAGAGGTAGGTATTATGTAAAACTTATCCTTGACCAGTCCACTAGGTTAGGTTGGTGACCGTGAGACCGTGACAATGAAACTTATCTACCTACCTACTGCCTACAATCGGTGCAGGAAACTCTGACACCGCTATTTTTGTGACCGCTACAATTATGCAATATATGAATGTATTGTGGCTATGACATTACCCTGCCTGCATAGCTACATTGTATTGTACCTATTGCATTGTAGGGCAATGTAGAAGACCAATCGCTGCATTCGCCGCCATGCAGCTTTTACAACTATACCTAGCTCAAGGCCGTTCCTGCATGGAGTATTGCTGTCACCTATGGGACGGGTCTGCCAAATACCAGCTGGCAGCCCTGGACTCGATTGCGAAGCGCGCCAAGAAACTCATCGCTGATAGGGCACTTATTGACGCAAAGTTACAGAGCCTCGAACACCGTCGCAAAGTAGCTTGCTTGTCGGTATTCTATAGGATACATTTCGGGGAGTGTGCACAGTCTCTCCATGACCTGATACCTCCGTCACCATTCCATCTCCGGTGCACGAGACGCCGGTTGGGATTCCACCCTTAATCGTAGACATCCCGCAAATTCGCACAAAGCGCTTCGCTTCTACATTTTTAATGCGAACTGCTAAGGAGTGGAACTCCCTGCCTGCGGATCTGTTTCCGGAACATTATAACCTGGGCCTTTTCAAGGCGAGAGTGAATAGGCATTATCTGGGCGAGCATGTTCCATCATCGTCTGCATCGTCACTTAACATCAGGTGAGATTGCGGGCAAATGCTTACCCATTGTTTATAAAAAAAATAAAAAAAATATGGCAGTCGTATGGCGATCCCATTCTCCTTGGTGGTAAACTCAAGCGAGAAAGGGAGCGCCATACGGTCACGAATGCAGGGAGTGGTCTTCTCGACTATAATACTAAAATTAGTTCATGGCATAAGGCAAGGGCATGTGTGAAATTAATTTGATTAGGGTATGTTAGAAAAAGATTCGTATAGCAAACCGTGGTATTTATATTTAAAATGCATTAGGAACACTTACGTAGCGATTATTTAAAATGATTAAAAAACAAAAATCCGACTGCAGTCATATCAAAATTTAAATTTACAGTCGCTATTTTGAAAGAAATTTTAATACGAATATACACCTAATGACACCTCGTTTATCAACAATATTCATTAAGCCGTACGTAGAGCTATAAGCCTAGGTATGTATACTGTATTAACAGAAAAAAGAATTTCTTGACCACATATTTTACATAGGTACATAACATACACACTCCACACACACTTATGTATATAGATACTATTCTCGAAAAACATAACCCGCATTCTGAGGCAAAACATAACCCTCCTTCTGAGGCAGTGTCGGGTAAATACTAGCGAATGTTTCACGTCACATTAATAATATACATTGACCTTAAAGATTTCGTTGAAACCCAGAAGTGCGCTAGCCAAAACTTACTTTGTGCCAGAAGGCTGCTAATAGATATCTTAACATTGACTTAGCAGGAAAATACTAGCGCTAAACACATACTTAATGTAAACCAAAGGCATATGAGTTCATACTGTAAATAGTTTTATTGACATCTTCAATAACTAACTAACTGCCTGAATAGCATCACCCCAATTCAAAATACCACCCACTGGTAAAAAGTGGGAATACCATGCCAACTCATCAAGGAAATTGGCAGCTGCGTTCCCAATAAATGCAAATCTTGCACTGCACTCGCCAATCCGTCTGCAAAACAATGTTTCTGAGTAAATTATTTTTCTTTCTTTCTTTCAAAACTCAATACGTTGAGTATGGCAATACCCCCCGATAGGGGGAGGCCCATGTCCAGCAGTGAATTTTATACAGGGAGTAACAGCAAGGGTATAACAAGCCGAAAGGAGGTCAAGGTACTCATGAAACTGAACAACTTTCCCTCATGGATCGAAATATGAAAAAATTTTGGACCTCCCATAGAAAATAAATCAGCTGATCGACAATTTTGTATGGGAGGCGCAAATTTTTTTTTAGATACATTATTAAAGTTGTAATACAATAGGTATTTTTTTACCCGACTGCCTCAGGGGTAGGTCTCTTGTTTCCTGAGATACCGATTATCCTACTAATATTATAAAGCCGGATGTTTGTGTGTCTTTGTTACGATACGACATCACGCTAAAACGGCTGATTATACTAAAGCTTTGCTCGAATAAAGCTATTATATATTTTGTTTTATTGTAACTAATATAAATTATCCTTGTTACTACCTATTAATTCAATAATAGTAGTTTATGCAATTGCCTTATAATGAGAGGCTTTAGGATGTGAGTGTCTGTTTATCACACTCGGCTTCGCCTCGTGTGATAACAGATTGACACGAGCATTCTAAAGCCTAATTATATGCAGTTGCATACACTATTTTATCTACACTCTACAAGAAAAAAAAACCGGCCAAGAGCGTGTCAGACACGCTCACAAATAGAGTTTCGTGGTCAACGTTTAAATATCAGGTTTTTCAGCATTACAAACTTAATTTTGTTGCTGGTTTGTTAGCAGCAGTATGATGCCCAACCGCAAATAGAAAATTTTCATTGTAACTTCAGATTTTAAGCTATATTCCATATTTATTTCAAAAGCGTTTATACTTTAGAAGTGCCTGTCTCGAGATATTTGCTTTTAAAAGTGGCGTTTTCGAGCTATAATTTGTTCCAGCTGTAATTTCTAAAGTACGCTAAAAATTTGAAAAAAGTATGGAATATAGGTCTTAATATGTTGTTACCATGAAAACTATAACGAATACTGTACCACTTAAGATTAAGGAAATATGAAAGATTTTCAATTTGCGGTTGGTAACCATACGGCTGCAAACAAACCAGCAACAACATTAACTTTGTAACGCTGAATGACCTGGTATTTTAACGTTGACTACGAAACCCTATTTGTGAGCGTGTCTGACACGCTCTTGGCCGCTTTTTTTAAATACTAGGCATTACGTTCCATTACGATTCAATTTTTTTTTTTAATTTAGTAAGTAAATTATTTTTTAAGGCTGCAGTTCATTACGTTCTAACTTTCGATTCTGTAAAACGAATATTACGAGATGAAACATTTTACTGTAGTAATCGCGATAAATAAAACCACTTACGCGCCCTAAAAAGCTATCTTGTACTTACAGGGTGAAAAGAAATTCGACGAATTTCCTGGAAACATTAATACAGTTTTTTTTTTATTTGTTATTCCACCTTCATTTATTTCGAAAGCGGAATCCATAAATAATCAAAGTGGGAGTAGTGATATCAATATTCCATGAACATTTCGCTACCGCGTTTTAAAAACCAACTAGCGACATCTCGCGAGCCAACAGGGAAGTGCCTAAACGGTAGCGGGGCGTGAAATAATCATCTTTTTACTCGACTGCCTCACAAAGCCGTGGCCGTGTGGTGCCGGTTTAGAATAGCACCCGAAAGAAGCGACTAAGTGATTTGACAGCTGATGTGTATTACAATAACTTTAGGCGGAACGGAAGATGCTCGAAGCTTTAGGCGATAGTTTGACAAACTGTCACTATGGCAATACACAGTCTTCTAAATGACTCTCACACTTTTGTCAGACATGGTGTATATGGCCATTTTTAACAACCGTTTATGCTCTGGCTATAGGCGGCTGGATAAAATGCCTCAGAAAGGGGGACGATAGGTATGTTTTTTGAGAAAATGTAATGTGTGTGGACAAGAAAATTCTTTTCACGGGCTACAGGTACAGCCTAAACGGCTAGTCGGATTTCTATTAATGAGGAGTCGGTAGATTCGTTTAAGCAGTGCGAGTGACACTGGCTAGGGTAAATTAGCCGGTTGTCGGCCAATCATGCGAACTTTTGACTTTAAGATAATATATTTGTATCAAAAGTTGGGTAGAGAAATATTCAAAAAATTATCTTTAGCTCAGCAGATATTATAGTTTTTGCAATGAAATAGCATTTTATTATAAACTGCATGAAAAAAGAGTAAATAAATAAAATATTCGAAAATAGCTGTTTAAGGGGTTCTCGGCCACTTCATTCAGTTTTCGGCCGTTATATCAACTACTTCTCGGCCACCTTGCAAATCATTGAAAAATAACCCTTGTTCTCTTGACGTTAGAGTTGGTTTTTTATTGAAAGGTACAAAAGGGTATTTATTTAACATATTTTTATTCAAATGGATGAGAAAGGTGATGAAAATTGTATATCAATGCGCAGACCGAACCCACGAAGCATCGTTTTTGAAATTCGGTACACTTGTTTCTATTAACATAAGCAGATAATTGTTTTTATCATATAATTGTTTTTATCGCGGCCGAAAATATAATTTATTACAGTCACTTTGTCGGCCGTCTTTTGAGGCATGGGCCGAAAACTAAATTAATGGAAATCAACTTTCGGCCGCTGTATTGCTTACGGCCGAAAACTCGATTTATTCAAGTTACTTTATCGGACATATCAGCTAACCCTAGGCCAAGAACTAGAATATCAAAGCCCACTTGTCGGCCGTCCGTTACAGAATATTTTTAGCGGAAATTTGTGCAAAATATTTGTATGAAAGCGCACGGCCGGCAACTAACTATATCGTTAAATACAGGTTTAAGAACGCCTTCAAATTTATTATAGTTACTAGCTGCCCGTCAGCGGTTTCACCCGCTGTAACCTATTATTCCGTGGGAAAAAAGCATTACTCGCTAAGAGATGTCGCTGTTAGTTTTCGGCTACAACGTTTAGAACGCGAATCGGCTCAGTCACGCCACCTTTGCAAAAATATTGGAATATGCGTGATCCCGTAGGAATAAGATACTTTCCCGTGGTAAAAAGTAGCCTATGTGTTATTCTAGATACTCTTCTATATTTGTGCAAAATTTCATGTCAATCTAATCAGCCGTTTTAGCGTGATGTCGTAACAAACACACACACAAACATCCGCCTTTATAATATTAGTAGGATTAAGTCTTAAGGAATATAATTTAACAAATGATGAAAGTCGAGTGGTTATGAACTCTCGACCAGTAGGCCGAGAAATAAATTTCCTCCAGATTTGCATCTAGTTATCCGACCATCAGATTTTAATTACTAATATTGAATATTTCAGGTATTTTCATGGATATACATTAAATATAGCTCATATTATGTATACTGATACAATATTTATTTCCACTAAACCACAAACAACGCTGTGACTCACCTCGAAAAAATTGATGCTTCAAGTTTTTTTGCCTGATTTAGCACACAACTTCACTCCCGAATTTTTAAAAGTACACTGACGAATCAATTTAACAGTTATAATACCGACAAATTTAAATGTGATAGGATACATTGAAAATTTTTGAAAGGCGATGACATTTCTAATTATTTACATAACGTTTTCATATCCGGAGCGAATAACTGGGAAGTGGCCGACAGCTAATGGTGGCCGGCAAACCGGCACATTTACCCTATGTTAAAATTTCATAAAACATACAAAATATAGGGTTACATTTAATTAAGTACAAAACTTTTATTTCAAACTTTTCTTCGAAATATGATAAGAATAATTGGACCTCCCATACAAAAATGCTGAAAAAGTGTGTCACTTAGTATGGGAGGTCCAATTTTTTTTTTCATATTTCGAAAAAAAAATTCCTACAAAAGTTGTTCAGTTTTGTGAGTAGATTACACCCTCAAGAGATTTGTACTTAATTAAATGTAACCGTATATACCCTGTCTTTGAAATAATCGCAGTCGGGTTTAAGTTTTTAAATAATGATGCTTGTTACTAAGTAAGTAGGATAGAGGTAAGATATTCCCCCGAACCCGAACAGCAAAATAGAGGTAGGTACCTTGAGGTGCCTACTTACAGTCCAGCAAAAAAGAGTAGACAAGAAATGAGGGCGCCACTTTGTATGAAATTTCAAAATTTATGACAACAATTTAGTATGAAATCAGAAATCAGAAATCAGAAATTTTATTTGCTAGAATACAGTTTTTTGGTTCTTCTACACTAATATAATAAAGAGGAAAACTTTGTTTGTTTTTTTGTTTGTTTGTTTGTTTGTTTTTTTGTATGTATGTAATCGATAAACTCCGAAACTACTGGACCGATTTCGAAAATTCTTTCACCATTAGAAAGCTACAACATTCCTGAGTAACATAGGCTACTTTTTACCACGGGAAAATTCCTCATTTCTACGGGAAAACGGTTAGCAGCAGGAAAAGCGGGAAATACAGCGGATATTACCCAAATAAGCCAAACCGCTTTACCGATCTTCGCGAAATTTGGCACTGATATTACTAGCATAGTAAAGATGGACATGGACTACTTTTTGTCAGCCTTCGAGGATCTGGAGTACAAGTACCTGATGAAGACCACCAGCATCCCATCTAAACTATAAAAGATACGGTCATGGCTTCATAGAAGAAGTTGTCCACCATGACGGGCCGCTTCTGCTGGCACATGGTCATCGAGGATCTGGAGTACCTGATGAAGACCACCAGCATCCCATCTAAACTATAAGAGATACGGCCATGGCTTCATAGAAAAAGTTGTGCATCATGACGGGCCGCTTCTGCTGGCACATGGTCATCGAGGATCTGGAGTACCTGATGAACATCACCAGCATCCCATCTAAACTATAAGAGATACGGTAATAGTTTTTAAGTAAAGTTACTCAGCATGGCAGGCCGCTTCTGCTGGCACATGGTCATCGAGGATCTGGAGTACCCGATGTAGACCACCAGCATCCCATATAAACTATAAGAGATACGATAATGGCTTCAAAGTAAAAGTTATTCAGCATGACGGGCCGCTTCTGCTGGCAAATGGTCACGAGGGTCTGGAGTACCTGATGTAGACCACCAGCATCCCATATAAACTATAAGAGATACGGTAAAAGCCTCAAAGTAAAAGTTATTCAGCATGACGGGCCGCTTCTGCTGGCACATGGTCACGAGGGTCTGAAGTATCTGATGTAGACCACCAGCATCCCATATAAACAATAAGAGATACGGCAATGGCTTCAAAGTAAAAGTTACTCAGCATGACGGGCCGCTTCTGCTCGCACATTTACCTCTGCTGGATCGGAGTAATGGACTTTTTACTACGGGCAAAGATCCAATTTCTACGGGAAAACAGGTAAGTAGCAGCGGGTGAAACCGCTGGGCGGGCTGCTAGTAATTTATAAACGTATCATGTATTCGCTTGCATGCAAGCGTGCAAATTTCTTTGATCCACCAGATAATTAAAATTAAATTATTAAATAATGAAAATGAAAATTATATAATCCAACATTAAAATTAAAATAATGAAAATTATAAAAACCAACATAAATAGTCAAAATAAGCATGTCATAAAATTAATAATTAAAATTAAACAATATTACAATACAATGAAAAAATTTAAAATGTCAAAAATTCCAATACAAAGAAATAATTTAAGATGTCAAAAATTCCTTAACGCTATAAAAACAATGCTGAATTAACCATTTTGTCAAAGTTGTTTTGAATTTGTTACCATTTAAAAGTTTTATATCGTCTGGGAGCTTATTATACAGTAAAATGCACATATTAAAAACATTTTTCTTATAAATAACCTTGCGGCATGTAGGTTGATAAAGGAGATTCATATATTTTTGCCTTGTTTGTCGCTGAAATACCTCACTGCGCTTACGCCAATAACTAGGATGTGCATTAACAAAGACACAAACGTCCCTAATGTACATGCAAGGCAACGGCAATATCTCAAGTTTCTTAAAAAGTGGCTTACAACTGTCATCAAACCAAGCATTGCACAAAACTCTTATGCATTTTTTCTGTAAAATAAATTGTTTGATTCCGAAGCTGATCTTAGCGCAGTGGAAGCAAATTAAAGTTATCTTAAAATCTAAAACTAAATGGTCGAGCAGCCTCGGAACAACATTTGACTACGATTCGTAGTGCTCTTTACTATAGCTAAATAAAATAAATTTAATGAGAGAATTTTGTTCCGGAAAGTTTCCGGCCGAGAAATTCTTGTTTCCAAAGTCTACTTAAACAGGGCTGAAGAAGTCCTTAAAGGGCTCAGCTATAATGGAAAGACTTGTGGACTGCGTTAATTATAAATATATTTATTTTTATTACTGCACGTACAACGAATGATCAAACAGAACGAGAAGAAGACAGTTTACTTTTTTATCAATTGGCTTTACATAGATATAAAAACAATATTGCCAGTGTAGGACTTTCCTACATGCTCCCGGCCAAAACATAAAAATAACATTTGCTTTTAGAACATAATAGATCACAAAACATATCTACTTATAGCCTATTGATCGATCACACATTGAGTGAATACAAAACAAGTTTCGGTCCTGCATGTACATTTCTTACATGTTCATTCTTTACAATCAGTTCTGTAACTCTAGACTTAGACTAAACCGCGGAACATAGGCTTGTTTTGTTTTATATTTTAATTTCGTTACAAAAATGTTTTTGCTGCTCGTACCTAACTATCAATAATAAGGATTCGTTTAGCTCGGTAGCAGTAACGTAATAACACTTGCAAGTGGAATCAAATTCTTGCAAAATCGACGCACATAAGCGAGTACTCGTTGCATTTTAGTGATGCTAGAAAACTTATTTAAAAAATCTAAATCAAAACAGTCGTCACTTTCCTCTGTACAAACTACAGCACATGAGAGAGGAAGGTCAGCTGCGACAGTCTTCAGTTCTGGTAGATCTTGCGATAAATCAATGTTAGCATCAGAAGGAGAATACTCACTGTCACAGAGGTAGCTGAGGCCCTGCCACCACAGCGTGTTTTGTTCGAGCTCGCGTTGATATAAACAGCAGCCATATGTCACGGAGCTGGCATCAGCATATCCAATCAACTGCGTAGAAGTAACATTTTGCAAAGTCGAATTCCTACTTATGTGAATGGGTTGCATGACCTGAAGACCTGTATAAAAATCTAGCCATTCGTTTTTTAGATCGTCCGGTAAAACGGAGTCCCAGTTTATTTGAGCTGCCCATAATTTCAGAATTATAGATTTTGCAGAAACTATTATAGGGCCAGCTAGACCTAAAGGGTCGAAAAACTTTGACACAAAACTAACAATATCGCGCTTCGTAAGAGGCGGACTGCCGTCTTGTTTAGGGCTTGAAATCTTAAATGTGTCAGTCTGTGTGTTATACGTTACGCCTAACGTTTTAATATAATAATTTTGCTGTTGAATATCGAGATCATCAGAATGTTGCTTGTCCTGATGGATGTCTTTAAGAAACTCAGGAGAGTTTGATGACCATTTGTGTGTCTGAAATCCACCCAGAGCTAGAAGACTCATCAACTGCTCTTCCATTTCTGTGAATGCATCGACATATGTTTGGTTTTGCAGAATGAAAGATGCTGCTGGGTATTGAGCCTTGTATCTAATCGCTAGCTCTAGAAGACACCTAGTGGATAAAAATGTCGAACTTTTCATGTCGTAAGTGACTGTGTTTAGTTCGATACATTTAATTTTTTCTTGTGGCGAATCGCACCATAAAATCAGTTGAAGTGAGCGCTGTTTTGGATCTAACATAATGGACCTGAACATTTTTGTTAAATCTGCGCTGAAAACAAAAGCACCTAATCGAAATAGCACCAAAATATCGAACAGTTCGTTTTGAACCGTTGGGCCATTTAGCAATAAGTCATTGAGAGTCCTACGTAAATTCGTGAGCATTGATGCATCGAATACAACCCTACATTTGGTAGTATTTTTGTCAGGTCTTAAGACTGCATGATGTGCCAAAAAGTAAATCGCAGCACTAGTGAGGTCGTATTTATCAATCTCAATGTAGGTACCGTGCCCGAGAGCCACGTATTCGTCAATGAAGGCTTTATATTGTTTGTATAGATCGGCATCGCGACTAAATCTTTTTTCTACGTTATAGAATCTTTTTAAAGCGAGATAAAATGAATCACCTAAAGTTTCGTGCACCTGACTAAGAGGTACCTTGAGCGGCAGGCTAACCTGGAATTTATTATTTTCCAGCTTAACGGTTTCTTTGAAAATTTGTTCCGCTTGCTCATGTTCAGTAGACTTCTCTGGGAAAATCTCAGGTACAGTTTCGGCCTTCCAAAAATCCTGGATCGTGTCATTGATATCGTTACTACAAGTTTGGCAAAATAAAGCTAATTGTTTTTGCGCTTGTCGATAATGACATAGGTTGGGAGGCGTACCTGCGACTATAACACCAAACCTGGTATTGATGAAATACAAATCAGGATGCGCAGACTGGTCCTCAGGTTTGACTGGAGTGTTTGGTGACACGTAGTCACTTTCCCCAGGCTGTAGAACTAATGCCTGAAAGAACACATCAGCTGCCATGAGAATCTGCACGTTACCTGGAGTATCAAAGGTTGTGTCCGCAAGATGAGAAGGTACTTTTATAGAGCGAAGATCAATTTTGTTGTGTGGGAGCTGACTAGTAATATTTTTAGTCACGTAGCAATGAATTGACCTCTTATATGAAGTAACTACCGACTGAACTTCCAAGTCAACGCCTTGATGAATGTTTTGTGCCACATTTCCAATGCCAACTACGCTTGCGCTTATAGCTTTGGGCTGAAGGCCCAGCTGCTTCACCAAATCTGCTGTAACGAATGAATTTTGGGAGCAGCTGTCTAGCACACCCCTGGCTATAACCTCACTTCCATCAGCTGCTCGTAGTTTTACCTGCACGGTGGGTAGTAACATTTCCTGGCCTACTGATTCTGTCACCATTGCAACTGAGGGCTGCTCCGTCTGCTCTTCATGCATTAAAGTATTGTGCTGTCCACGGCAAGTGCCACATTTAAAGAAAAACTTGCACTTATTCGTATGCGCCGTGAGGCAGGTTCGGCACAATTTGTTCTCCTCTGCGAATCTAACTCGCTCGTTTGAAGGCAGCGCCTTAAATTTGTCGCAGGAAAAAAGTTTATGCGAAGGAGACTTACAGAAACTGCAGGTGGGAGCGGTTTTGACCACTACGTTGCACGCCGACGTAGAACTGCCTTTCTTGTATTGCACCGGCTGCGCTCGCTCCACAGGAGTTGACGTCGAAGGAACGCAGCTCGCCGACGCCGCATTCTCGAGGCCCAGGGCCTTTTTCTCTAAGAATTCAATTAGTTCTTTAACGCTAGGTTCTTTCTTTACGTCCCTACTAAACTGATAGTCTCTATTCGAAAATACATCGAGTTTTCTAGTAAGAATGCAGATGAGAATTTGATCCCACTTGTCGGTGTCGGGTGTTAAGTTTCGCAACGCACCTAATTGTTGTTTGATTGCACAAACAAAGCTGCGAATACTAGAAGCAGTCGACTTCGTTATAGGCTGCAGGTCGAGCAACTTGTTGACATGCTCAGATATGATAACGTATTTGTTATCATAGCGCTCTTTTAAAATAGTCAGCGACTCTTTGTAACTACTATCTACCAGTGGCAAATTGCATATTAAATCATATGGTTCGTTTTTCAAGAAGTTACGTAAATAGTAAAGCTTTTGAATATCGGATAGCTTAGTATCTTGGTGTACTAGTGAGTCAAATAGCCCTATGAAAGCTTTGTATTCTATGAACTTACCAGTGAACACGGGTATCGCTATTGTTGGTAGCTTTACATTTGCAATAGAATCATCGTGGCTACCTTGCGACGACTGCGGAGGAGGCTTTTTGGAAGCAATTATTTCTGATAAGAGCACTAAGTGCTGCATGTAAGGATCTTCGTAAGCATCTGTTTCGCACTCCTTATCACCTGCGACGAATAACTGCTCATTTATGTTATCGTATGCCGCGTAATCAGTCTGTAATTTCTCTTTGTACACGACGAGAGCTTCTAAAGAGAGCTTTTTCAAATCGAGGCTGCCTAGCGATGTAAACAGCTTCGTTAGACACTGTTTTTTGTAACCTCTCTTTTGCCGCAATGCAGTTATTGCTTCCTCCTCTGCAGTTTTCGGCATTTTTACAAGTAATAGCCTTGAGCACACGATAAAAACGTAAATTTACAAAATTATAAATTTTTCTAATGAAAATTGTTAGAAAAATTTGCTTTTTGCTTTGTTTACAAGAATGTCAATTTGACTCTTGTCAATTGGATATGAAAAACCTATGGAAATATCTATACCAAAAACTAAAATTAAAAAATGACGTAAATCTTCTTCGTAGAAGTTTCGGTGCTGTATCCGCTTCTGCCGTCCAATGGCGGTGTTGATCACGGCGCAACCACGGCGCTCGCGATAGAAGACGAAGTTTGCGCACTATTGACGTCTTGCTTGTTCCTATAGCAAACAGGAAGATAGAACGAGACGAAGAACCGTCCTCGTCACTGCCACCACACAGAAGAAAAATGGAAACCGGATATTACATACGGAGCGAAGAAAATGGTTGTCGCAACCGTTTTCGATGTAATCTTGAATGCTTCGAAAACCTTGGAAACGGCTATTTATTCGTGCGCCTGAACGCAGGGAACAGCCGATCACCACTGTTTTATGCACTAGGTTCCACTCTCCTGGTAGCTTGTCGCTTCTTCTTTTCGTACTTTGAAAAAGTATGGCGTCCGCCGATCAAGTTTGGTTGTAAAATTCGGTGCGTTTAGGTTCTGGTAACTTTACTTCGTGTGAGATGGACCATGAAGAAGTCCAAGTTAATTATAAATATATTTATTTTCTCACTGCACGTGCAACACATGATCAAACAGACGAGAAGAAGACAGCAGCGAATTGCTTACCGTGCGAACCATGACGCCGCCGTTTCCTTGTAAGTCTAGTTTTTGACAGGAAAAAAGGTATCAGGTTTTGGAGGAAGACATTTTGGATTGGAATTTAGGTACTAGACTTACTGCACCCGGACACCAGCTCGTGTGGCACTCCGTCCCGTCAATCAGTCGCAGATTCACAGCTTAGTTTTCACAAGCACTTGGGTTCACTATTGTTCATAGTTCGACATCAAATAATGTTTTTTAACACAAAATGACTAAAAGATTTCTCTCCGAATGAGAAATCGGCCCCGTTGGCCTCCAATCAAGAAAACAATTAAAAATATGTAGCTATCGGCAGCCAACCATTTATAATTAAAATTCGCATCAACGATGCGGGCGCACGGCCACAGGACGAGACAATGACGAACAGTGTTGCCAGCGCCGCGCGCCCATTTGATACGAAACTAAACATTCACCCGCCCCGGACCGACCCATCGGTCCGCTCTATGCATGGCAGGCGTGATAATGTAGCTACTGCTCGCTTAAGAACTGAATCCCCCACCTGAACTTCTGCAACTCGAGGAGTGCCATCACTACCCGGAAACAGGTTGAGAATGCGCCCCCGGCGCCAACGCAGTGGCGGTAGGTTGGCATCCTTAACCAGAACGAGATCCCCAATGCAGGGGTTCAGTCCTGTCCGTCCACTTAAGGCGTTGGTGCAGAATGTGCAAGTACTCAAGCGACCAACGCTTCCAAAAGTTTTGAGTCATTTGCTGCAACAACTGATAACGCGACAAACGATTGCTATTCACCTCCGTATAGGGATATTCCGGCAAGGCGTTAAGTGGGCGGCCAATTAAGAAATGCCCTGGCGTCAGGGCCTCTAAATCATTTGGGTCTGAGCTGAGCGGACACAAAGGACGCGAATTGAGTACAGCCTCAATTTTACAAAACACGGTCGCCAGCTCCTCGAAAGTCAAAATTGTTAACCCTACAACGCGCAACAAATGCGTCTTAGCGGACTTTACAACCGCTTCAAAAATACCACCCCAGTGAGGGCACGCTGGTGGATCGAACACCCAGGCAATGCCCTGACGGGAGAGGCCCGTGCTGATGGCTTCTTCGTTCTCCCGTAAGAACGTTACAATTTCTTTCATACACCGATCAGCACCCTTAAAGTTGGTACCACAATCCGACCTGATCAGCGCTGGTCGCCCTCGTCGCGACGTAAATCTCTCCAGCGCTGCCAAAAGGCCTCCGTAGAAAGGTCGGCCACGAGCTCCAAGTGGACGGCCTTGGTGGCTAGGCACACGAACACGCACAAGTACGCCTTGATAGACTTTGCGTTCCGTAGGCGTGATGCCTTTACCATGAAAGGGCCTGCGAAATCCGTTCCCACACCTGCAAACGTCCAGGCCTCCGTCACCCGGTCCGGTGGAAGATCTCCCATCTGTGGCTGCATTGTGGCTGCCTTCAAGCGGTAACAAGGCAAGCACCTAAACACAACGCTACGTACCGTTCGTCGTCCCGATAAGACCCAGAACTCGCGCTGTAGGATGGCCAATAGCGCATTACAGCCCGCGTGCGAGTTTTTCTCATGACGATCCCTGACTAAGAGCTCAACTAAGGGTCCCCTTTTGGAAGTAACAGTGGATGCCGAGCCGAAAAGGGCAGGCTAGCGTTCGAAGTCTGCCTCCAACCCTGAGCATACCTTGCTCATCCAGGAATGGGTTGAGGCGCACAATTCCTCCCTTCAGCTTTCCACGTCCATCCCTGAGCAGCCTGACCTCCTCTTCAAAATGTTCCGCCTGGACGACTCTAACTAATGAGCGTAGAGCCGCATTCCGTTCCGCAGGCGAGAGGACAGGTGTAAAGTTCCGTTCTGCTTGAGGCTTCCTGCAGTTGTTCACGAACCGTTTGATCCAACCTGTCACCCCAAGAAGTTTGTCGAGTGAGATATACCGTTCCAGCAAGAAAGCTGGGTTAGGCTTCGGTACGAGTTGCCCCACGTTCACTCGCAAACCTCGATCAGGTGGCCCAAGCGGCGCCCTGCACTCGTTGAATGGCCATTCCTGCGGCGACTCAGTTAGCCATTGAGGTCCCCACCACAGTGGGTGACTCACCAAATCAGGTGCCCTGCACCCGCGCGAAGCGCAGTCCGCTGGGTTCCATTCTCCCGGTACGTGCCTCCACACTAACGGAGTTTCCGACCCCGTAATCTGTGACACCCGATTTGCCACGAAAACCTCAAGTGTATGTACCGACGTCTGCAACCAGCACAGAACTATCCGACTGTCAGTCCACGCGTACACCGTTTCATCCAAGTTGATGGTACCACGCAGATTGCAGGTTACATGATTTAGCAAGCGCGCTAGAAGAGCTGCCCTGCCAATTCCAATTTGGGGATGGTCCATCTAGTTCTGACTGGTGCCACCTTACTTTTGGCCATAACCAGACGCACGTGCACAGTTCCCGTTGAACTTGCTGTCCGAAGGTATACAGCTGCCGCGTACCCTCGCTCCGAGGCGTCACAAAACCCATGTAGGGTAGCCTTACATCCCACCGATGGGACTAACTTGCGGGGTATCGCGATGTGCACGATCCCTGGTAGGGTGGTCACAAACTTGAGCCAATCCTTCAACAACTCTCCGGAGAGTTGGTCGTCCCATCCTAAGTTGGCTAGCCACAACCTTTGTAAAAGCACTTCGCCATGAACGTAACCGGGGCGATCCATCCGTTAGGATCGAACGTTCTAGCGATTGTCGACAGTACCGACCGCTTAGTCCAAGTTTTCTCCAAAAGGTCGGGCTCGATCTTGTACGTGAATACGTCATGCGTTGGCCTATATTGCACCCCGAGGATGCCCAACGTATTTGGATTGTCCGGGTTCTCAAAGAGGTGCGGGTCCTGATGGAACTCGCCTGGCAAACCAGCCAGGAGCTCTGGGCAACTGGACAACCATTTCCGCAACTCGTAACCTCCTGAACCCATGATCGCGATCAGCTCGTCTCGTAGAATTAGCGCCTGCTCCACGCTATCAGCACCCGTGCAGATATCGTCCACGTAGACGTCGCGATCCAGTACTGCTGCGGCTCGAGGATATCTTACCCTTTCCTGTGCGGCCAACTCTCGCAGCGTACGTACTGCCAAATACGGACTTGGCTTAAGTCCATACGTCACCGTGTTAAGTTCGTATGTGACCATCGGCTCATCTGGGCTCTCACGCCACAAAATCAGCTGATACCGACGGTCATCCGGATGTATCATGGTTTGGCGAAACATCATTTTGACGTCTGCGACGAACGCTACCTGGTGTAACCGAAAGTCTGTGAGAATGTCCACAATGTCCCGGTTCAATTTAGGACCCGCGTGCAAACATTGGTTCACAGACACACCATTCGAGGTAGGAGCAGAACCGTCAAACACCACCCGTATTTTCGCCTCAGGTGACTTCAAGACAGCCAGGTGTGGAATGTAATAATGCTCGACACACCTCCAATCCAGGCTGGACACCGACATGTGGCCCAATTGAATATATTCCCGCATGAATTCTATATACTTCTGCCGAAGTGCTGGGTCTCGCCTCATCTTCCGCTCCATTCCGAGTAGTCTCCGTTCCGCGAGCTGTCGCGAACTACCTAAAGCGGGGCGGTTTGGGAGAAAAGGTAGCCTGGTCACGAATCTGCCTGACGAGCATCTCGCAGTGTTGTATTGATAGAACAACTCGCACTCGTCATCCTCTGGCTTCCGTCTGTCCGCCGTGGGCGGCTCTTCAGACTCCCAAAACCTTTGCAGCACCTCTGACAGCACACTACCATAGAGGACCGGGTCCCCTTCTGGTAGGTCCTGAGGTCTCCAAACTGGGCCGAAAACAACATACCCCCCTGTGGTATCTACGGCCACCAAACCAGTTTCCTGGAGTACCTTCTTCCTACCGCACCATAATCTCCCGAGGACGTCTGACCCGAGAAGTACGTCCACCGTACCAGGAGTATCAAAATCAGGATCAGCTAACTCCAACCCTGTGGTTAACCCTCGTACCGTTGGTGGTAACCTAACCTGAGGAGTTTCCCAACCACTTCATCCAGCACCACGGCTGAGACTTGATAGCTGACCCTGTACATGTGCTACCTAATGTGAACTCAAAGTTCGTCTGACCCCGAATGTCAGGCACATTTAGGCCCCGATGCCTACAGCTTCATCCTCACTTGGCTGTACATTTAGGCCTAGCCTACTCACCAGCTTACTCGATACAATACATCCCTGAGCCCCTGTATCCAGTAGGGCTCTTACTTGAATGGTCCGGCCACCGTATCCCCATACCCAAATCTTAGCCGTTGGCAAAAGTACCGTGATTGGACGGGGCCGAAGCTGATGAGTAGGCGGCGATTACCTAGCGGGAATCTAAACGCGGTGAGGCCGCGTCCCGCGGGGTATCCTCGCTACCCAAACCTGTGTATGGGTCCCACTCCTGCTGGTAGGAGGTCTGCCCATAAAGGCCATGGCTGGAGTTCTATAGTACCCCAACGGCAAACGTCCGTACCGAGGTTGCGCCTGTAGCCGCGGGTACTCAGGCATAGGCGGAGGCATGCGTGGGTCTTGAGACCCAACCAGGTGGCTCAAGCCCGCAGAATACTGCATGTACCCTGGTGGCTGCCTAGTGCTCCCTGACACCCGCCCGTTTGATCCCGTACCTGGGATGGGTGTCCTGGCCATGTTCCTGTGCCGTTCTTCCCCAATCCGGCACCTGCTGCCGTGGTGGGGATCGTCCCCACGTCCTTGGGTAAGTGGGCTCCGTCTGTTGACGTCCCCTGCCTGTCCCTGTGACCGATGCGGAGGTGGGCTCCTCCTTGGAGGGTGGGAGCGTTGCTCCCTCCCTTGGTGGGCAGGCTCCTTCGCTGATCCGATCCAGCGCTGCCCCGGCGTCTCCGGAGCGATTCATGCAAAGCAGCGGATGGTGTGCACCCTGGCAGTACCTACAGTTGGTGCTTGAAGGGCACTCGCACCTGATGCGGCCCCAGGCACCGAAAACACCAACGCCTCTGCTGTGCCACACCCCGTCTCCTCTGAACCCGCTGCGCAGCAAACTCCTGACACGCTGCCACCCCGTGGCCTGTCTCCCTGCAGTAGGCACACCCTGATTCCAATGCGGTGTTGTACCGCCTGGGTTGCCTACTGTTGCCTCGCGCCGGTGCACCCGGCCGTTCCGGGTGGCGAGGGCAGAGGTCTCCTTGCGTGGGGCTTCACCAGCCTGGACGTCCACTCGCCTGCTTTCGGCCTCGAGGAACGACTTCAGATCCTCGTAGGTCGGGAGGTGGTCCGAGGACTTGCCCCATGGAGCTGCTCGAATCGAGCGACCATTTCGCTCGGCAGGCGGCGAAGCACTGTGTGGACCAAGATATAACCGTAGCCCGCCACTGGCAAACCCTGTCGCTCTAGTGCGCTGACCGCGACACTGACTGGGTGGAAGATTTTCTCGCGGAGGTCCGTACCTCGCGTTATGGTTGGTATTGACAGCCACTGGTCTAACAGCCTGTCTACAATCAGGCGCTTGTTTCGATACCGGTCGGTAAGGATCTTCCACGCCACCTCATAATTGCTATCCGAGACAGCCAAATGCGTCAGCAATTCATGAGGCTCTCCATGTAGCCTGGACATCAGCTGAGCCATCTTGTACGCCGGCGTTATGTCCGTCCGTGTGTGGACCACACTGCTATACAGGTCCTCAAACGCCGGCCAGTCGGCGTAATCGCCTGCAAAGACTGGAACCGTAACAGGCGGAAGAGGCACCTGTAATCCTTGTCCCACTTTACCACGGAATGGCTTTTCCTTTCCGTCACGTCGCCTAGATATGTCCGCAGCTGCCTGCGCAATGTCCTGTGCCAGCTCCAAGCACTGGCTTACATAGCCCTCAACCAGCTCCTTATCTTCAGGGTTAGGAGCTTCCTCAAGGAGCATGAGGCACTCTGTGAGGTGTTCCGACACAACCCGAACCCGTTCATCTGCCTGTAGTGCACTTTTCAAGAGCGCGTCCTCCCGGTCCTCGCGGCCGATCATTGCCGCTGTGGTAGTAAACCACCTTAATTCTGTCTTTATAGCAGCCTTATACCTGGCGATCGAGGGAGCCATGGTACCAACTTTTACACACTCGACTTAATAAAAACGAAAAACCAATAAACAAATACCACAAAATAAATGTTAGTTGACTGGCCTAGACCTTACCGATAAGGTACCGTTCACTAGGCAAACAATACAGTCACAAAAAAAAACCGAAACAATATTTTCCAAAATTAATAAAATATGTGGGTAATATAAAAAACACGCTTACGGCTAACTATGTTGCAATAAAGCAACCACGCTCTGCTACCAAAAAATGTTTGATTCCGAAGCTGATCTTAGCGCAGTGGAAGCAAATTAAAGTTATCTTAAAATCTAAAACTAAATGGTCGAGCAGCCTCGGAACAACATTTGACTACGATTCGTAGTGCTCTTTACTATAGCTAAATAAAATAAATTTAATGAGAGAATTTTGTTCCGGAAAGTTTCCGGCCGAGAAATTCTTGTTTCCAAAGTCTACTTAAACAGGGCCTAGCAGCGAATTGCTTACCGTGCGAACCATGACGCCGCCGTTTCCTTGTAAGTCTAGTTTTTGACAGGAAAAAAGGTATCAGGTTTTGGAGGAAGACATTTTGGATTGGAATTTAGGTACTAGACTTACTGCACCCGGACACCAGCTCGTGTGGCACTCCGTCCCGTCAATCAGTCGCAGATTCACAGCTTAGTTTTCACAAGCACTTGGGTTCACTATTGTTCATAGTTCGACATCAAATAATGTTTTAACACAAAATGACTAAAAGATTTCTCTCCGAATGAGAAATCGGCCCCGTTGGCCTCCAATCAAGAAAACAATTAAAAATATGTAGCTATCGGCAGCCAACCATTTATAATTAAAATTCGCATCAACGATGCGGGCGCACGGCCACAGGACGAGACAATGACGAACAGTGTTGCCAGCGCCGCGCGCCCATTTGATACGAAACTAAACATAAATGCTCTTTCAACATTAACCGAGTTTCCCCACAGCATTAACCCATAACTAAGAACTGAGGACACATAACCATGATACGCCGTAATAGCAGCTTCAACGGATACTGTATCCCTCAGTCTTTTTAGAGCAAAGACAAATCGACTCAACCTGTTGCAAACAGCCTCTATCTGATCCTTCCAACTCAAATGTTTGTCAATAGTGATGGCTAAAAAAATTATATTGTCAACTTCCTCTACTTTTTGACCCTTAAAGTTAACATCAATTTACAATGGACAAGCATTGTAAGACATAAACTGCATTAATTTAGTTTTGTTCACATTAATTTTAAGATTATTTCTCTCCATCCAAGAAACTATATCAGTCAGTGCACTATTCAAATTGGGTTCTAGCTGTTGATTGTTATTGCACTTAACTATTAATGTAGTGTCGTCCGCAAATTGTACACAGGTTTGTTCTGTCGCTCTTGGAAGGTCATTGACGTATAGGAGAAATGAAATTTTTTTAGTTCCATTTTATTTTATTTCTACTCTTTTTTGCTGGACTGTACTCATCTACCTACTGTATGGATGGGAAAACGTATTGTTTGTGTAAAAAAATAATGCATATTAAGTACGCATAGTCATTCATAGGATTTTCCTTATATTGTATCTTCGTTCGTTGCCCCAGATTTATGAATAAGTAGGTAGATATTAACGTATATACCTACATATATCACGCCTATATCCCTAGCGGGAAAAGCAAAGCGTACACGGCTAGGTAGCTGTAAGAAATGGCCATTTACGCCACGTCTGACAAACGTTTAAGAGCTACTTCGAAGACTCCGAAAATCGTAAAGTATTTTACTCCTTTTATAGGTACATTCGGTAAAGTTGTTAGGGTGCCCGCTAACCTTAACAAAGATCTTTGCAAGCATAGTCTAATAAAACATGGTCTTTTCTTCCCAGAGAAACACAAGTCAACGTCACTTAGTATTGCCACATACGGTTGCCAAAATACGTTATGTAAGGGTAAATTCAATCTCAGAACAATGGGTTAAAATATTTCTTAGTAATTTTATAATTTAGATTTACGTGTGTATTAATTTTAACTTTACAGCAACACTTAAATTTTATTTATTAGTTAAAAGTATCTAATATGATTTACAAAAAACATCATAAGCATGCATGATGGCGTAGTCTTGTGTTGGTCACGTGGTTCACGAGTCTCGGAAAGAAATACCAGGCGGAGTATCTTATTATACCATGTTTGCAAGCACCTCCTATTACGTGTAGATAAAGTACACTTTTACAATACTTTGATGCACACAGACAAATTAATCACATCCACTGACGCAGACAAACAAGCCATGAAACAAGTTCTATTTATCTGCATTTTTGTTGACGGAAAGATATTGGTTATTACGAGCGGCGGTGTTTGCTGTGCGGTGACCGTAATTGGGATTCACAATTTCACCGCCATGAATAACTGCGTTGATAGCTCAGTGGATAAGTCGTGAGGTTAAGAAGATGCGTAGCACTAGTTCGTTTTCCCGCATCCGCTGTATTCTTGTTACTGACGAATCAATGTTTCTATTCGCAGATGTACAAAGCGGTAGCGCTCCTCGCTATTATAGCGTCGGTATCCTCCCAAGGAAACAACGGCGGAGACCTCGAGTCAATTATCAACCAGATATTTGGTCAGCCGAACCAAACCACCCCGCTCAACCCCGTTAACCCCGTCAACCCCGCGGGCCCCGGCCACCACGGAGACCCAGACCCCGTCGGGCCGGTGCTGGATAACAAGGGCAACCAGCCGGGGCAACTTCCTGGCCAGGTGCCAGTTGTGGGGCCCTCGACGATTATACCGCCTGGTATAAGCGATGGTGAGTTAACATAACTATAAACCCCATTAACCCAGTCAATACTGGTCATCCCGGGAACCCGGTTAACCCCATTGGAACCGTCCTTCTTCAAGTTTATTGAGTGACGTGAGGCTCTTTCTAAGGCTGTAATTTCTACAGGGCCCAATGAACGGCAAGATGAATCAAATCAGGATTGCTAAGTTACAACCATGGATAACAGTGAAAAATGAAGGTAGATGCTGATGCTTTAACCACCTTTTCTTTCTTCCAGTAACGAATGACACCTCTTGCACGACAGAGAAGGGAGAGGTTGGGGAATGCGTGCGCTACTACCTCTGCGACACCAACAACGAGGTCATCACTGACGGGACCAGCATTATCGACATCCGGTAAGAGAATCGGACGTTGATGATTACGAACAATGGGCGTTTTTGAACAAGCTAATCCAAAAGATGGCTCTCCAAGTCTGAATTACTTAACAGCTATCCAGCAGAGTATATAGCGACACCAACGTGCAGATAATTTCTTGCATTTTCCTATTCCTGACGTAGCGAATTGAATTGCCTCATTGAATTGCCAGCCAACATAAGTTTGCAATCTATCTGTAGGTAATTACAATCACGCGTACGGAGGAGGATTGATTAGAATATCTCGCATATTTGATTTCAGAGTGAGAGACGGCCCCTGCGCCTCATACCTGGACACCTGCTGCATCCTGAAGGACACCCGCCCCCCGGACCAGCCCCTCACCCCCCGCCCGCCGCCTGTACAACCTGACCAGCCCAAGGTACTTAAACCTCATCTCGGTACCAAGGGTTCATCGGGTTGTTGGACACTTTGGTGTCCCTCACGAACAGAACTAGATCCCGGGACCATGTCATAACAAACCGTATATTGTCACTCCACAAAAAAAAACTTATCCGTTTATTTCTGAATATGTCTTAAACCTATTAAACTGGACACCTGCTGCATCCTGAAGGACACTCGCCCTCCAGATGTGCCTATCACCCGGCCTGAACAACCTAACCACCATTACCACCATAACCATTACTTACCAAAAAAGTACTCTGTGATTACCACTGTCGTGTACTTTGGTGTCGCTTAAAAATTGAAGAACGAGTTTGTTTGAAAATTAAAGTAGCTCACATTGCGTAGAACTCACAGTCCAAAGAAGTCATGGTGCGCCCGCATGAATATTCTGGTCTGTGATGGTAATCCTTCGCACAACACAGTTCCTCTTTCAAGTTCTCAACTGTCTATAAGCAGGTCTATAAGTCATAAGTCTTCAGCTGCCATTTGCCCATAGACCAGTGACAATATCATACGTGACATGAGTTTGGGACACCGAGTCACATATTTAAGTTCATCTGTGACCGAGTCGTCCAACGTAAAGAGAGAGAGACAGCACACACAAGTATGGTAAACCCGCGCTCGTGAGATAAAACGTCCGTACATCTTTTCTGTGTTCATCTGCCATTCTAAGTATTTGCACCTGCCTACTCCACTATTAGGAATAGCATCTGCTGGCCTTGGAGATATCACAGGGCTCCACTTTTCACACTTATTGGCACTTTGCTAACTTATAAATGTCTGAAAACTGACTCGTTTTCTTTCCAGCGCGAAGGCTGCGGCTGGCGCAACCCTGAAGGTGTGGGCATGAAGACCACCGGTGACGTCGACGGTGAAGCCAAGTTTGGAGAGTTCCCTTGGATGGTCGCCATTCTCAAGTAAGTAAGGTTTAGGTACATGTGCCTGAACATAGCACTGACGTAGCTGTCATAGACACCAGAACATTCCGCTTGTCCCATCTAAAGTAAGAACCCGGCTGGTCAATGAGATCCTTAGACCAATGTTCAAAAGAGTAGACAGACCACCACGGAAGAAGTTAGGGCGCATACTTAACTCTAAATGAATCAACGAACTTAGGACTTGCCTTCGCGTCACTTACTCATTACGATTTTTGTCACCAGGATCGAGCCCGTCAACGAAAACGACCCTCAAGGCCAGAAGCTCAACGTGTACGTCGGCGGTGGCTCCCTCATTCACCCGAGCGTAGTCCTAACTGCTGCGCATTATGTAGCAGCAGCAAAGGAGCTGCGCGTTAGGGCCGGGGAGTGGGACACGCAGACTGTGAAGGAGATATACCCGTACCAAGACAGAGATGTCGCCAAGATCGAGATACACAAGGACTTCAACAAAGGTAACTAACGCCCATTTACGCCACGTCTGACAAAAGTTGGAGAGTCATTCAGTAGACTGCGTATCCTGTGTATCACCATAGCGACAGGTTGTCAGCCTGTCGCCTAAAATTGCAATACACTAGTCGCTTCTTCCGACACCCACGGGAAGGATATGGGGTGATGCTATTCTAAGCCGGCACCACACGGCACTGACTTTAATAGAACCTTAAATATGCTTTTGTTTCCAGGCAACTTATTCTACGACATCGCTCTGCTTTTCCTCGCTCAGCCGATGGAGCTAGCCCCTAATGTCGGCATCGCCTGCCTCCCGCCCCCCACCAAGCAGTACGACCCCCCACAGCCCGGGACTAGGTAAGAAAGACCTTCTTCTATGTGGGTCAACAAGTCGAGTCGACTAAGTGCCCGTTGACAGATATGCGATTTTTTGTCATATTACGTCCTATTTCAGTATGGGTTAAAAAAACAAACTTTTACCTATATCCAGCCAAACTTTGAGATGCTCTAGATTTTGAGTTTTGTTTTGTTTCACTTTTTACAACTTTATTAAACAACTTTGATAACTAAATTAATTTCAGGACTGTCGATTGAACGTGACTTGAAACCCACTCACATATCGACCCATTTTTACTGGACATGGAACTTGGCTACCAATTTTCATATTTATGTTTAATGTTGTTTAACCAACAACTGACAACCAATTTTTAAACCACGATAATGCTTTGTTGATTGCAGGTGCTTCGCCTCTGGATGGGGCAAGGACAAGTTCGGCAAAGAGGGACGCTACCAAGTTATTCTGAAAAAGGTACGTAGCCCCACTCATCATCATCTTCCTGCTCTTATCCCAATTACTTAGGACACAAAATCGTGTTGCAAAAGGATTTGGCTGAATTTTACGACCGGCCAGACGCCAACCCTCCTTGGGAATGCTTTTGTGGTGGATTAACCGCCACCATACGGTTGGCCCTTGCTGTTTGGGTAGGGTTTATCCCTCGGTCGCCTCTTACGACCCCCACGGGAAGAGAGGGGCGGTGCTATTCTACTCTGCCGGCACCACACGGCATTGCCCCACTACGGTACGGTACGGTAGCCCCACTATTACTTCTTAAATTTTGATTAGGTTTGCTATTCGACGAAAGATGGCGTTGATTGTTAATGTAGCTGATTTTTTATTATAGCCCCTCAACTGTCCAATACTGCGTTAGTTGAGGAAAAACCTGGCTCCTCTAACCCATGAATTGTGTACAAGCCAAAAGTAAGCTCTTATGCTTTTAGTGTTCTGTAGAAATAGTCCTTATTTTATGTGTAGTATCATCGTAAGCGTTGTTCGATTCGGTTTTTAACACGACAAAAGATGAGCTTTTACTTCTTTGTCTTGTTTGACAGCCTGCTGTTCATAGGCCTCCTTCAATTGGACATGTAGGTACCTACTTAGTACATGCTAGTACTTACATTATTATTACATGTTTCAGGTGGACGTACCACTAGTATCGCACCGCGACTGCGAAGCCGCCTTACAGCGCACACGTCTCGGCCGTCACTTCCGGCTGCATACATCCTTCATGTGCGCCGGTGGGGAGCCAGGCAGGGACACTTGCAAGGGAGACGGTGGTTCGCCCCTGGTCTGTCCCATTGAGGTAAGAACAAGTCCTAAAACGCGCTATCAAAGTTTTTCCGCCGATCAGTATATAAACAATTTCCAAATCAGTCTGCGTAGCTGAGCTTTAACACGCTTTAGCTCCTCATAAAAGTACAAATGTACCACTTTCGGGTGCTTTCGGCTACATTCATCCTGTATGTGCGCCGGTGGTGAGCCAGGCAGGGACACTTGCAAGGGAGACGGTGGATCGCCTCTGGTGTGCCCCATTGAGGTAAGAAAAAACTTTTGACTTAGATATAGAATCAGAACATATTTTTTAGATGTAAAACTGTTGAGTTTCATGGGCTGGTTCCGCTGTTCCACTCCTAGAAATGTGTGCAAGTAATATTTCAACCTTCCAGATTAGTTGGCAATGGAAACAATCAATACTTTTCCCTAAAAAAAAAATGCTTGTTTGCGTGCGACAGTGGATGTGCTTGATATGTCTGTGTTCATCAAACTAGTGTAGCAATGTGCTGTATTTAGGTAGGTACACGTAATGGACGGTGCTTGCAAAGGTTTGTTAGTGTTAGCCGGCACCCTAACAGCTTTGCCAACTGTACATACCAAACGGTTTCCATACTTATTTGTTTTTTTATTCTCAGTACGAAGACGGTCGGTACATGCAGAACGGCATAGTAGCGTGGGGCATCGGCTGCGGCGAGGACGGAACCCCAGGAGTCTACGTAGATGTCAGCAATCTGCGTAACTGGATCGATGACAAGGTATATTTCTTATTTTAATTTAATCGTCAATCTATTTTGGAAGAATATTTTAAATTATTTTAATTTTTCTTTGCCTGAATCCTTTCATGCTATATTTCATGCCAAGTATGTAAATAAAGCCGCTAGATTGTTACGCCATCTAGCATCGAGTAGCAGTACTTTTTAGCAATTGACAGTACTACAAAACCTTCCATACACCAATCAGGTCTTTTGAAGTTCCCATTTCGATGTTTTGAAATGAAAACTATTTCCCAACGAAAACTGTTCACAAAAAAGCGGCAATTTAAAATTTAAATACCTTTATTACATTATACCTTACAAAATTAATAAATAGCTTACAAAATGGACGAACTTGTTAGCAAAATAATATTAACTTTTCTTCTCTTTAGTCGGGTGTGTACACCGGTGAAAATCGGAAAATACGGCTGATGCTTATCACAAGATTTCTTCTCGAAAGGATTAGTCAGCCATTTAAGAAGTGGGGCCACCTCAATTTTTGTTGTAATTTTTTTGAGAAAAATAGTCCAGTTTCTTTAGGGTTTCATACAAAATGTCATCCTCTATTTTACCCATTTAGGGGGCGAATTACAATAAATTAAAACACATGTATTTTATAGTTTGCGATGTATAATAACTGAACAAAATTTCAGCGACATTTATCAAAGGAATAAAAAGTTACCTACAAACTTTCATCCCCTGTTTTACCCCCTCTAGGGATGAGTTTTTATAAAAATTATTTCTTATAGCTCTTTCGCATTATTTTAACATCCTTTACGCAATAGTTCAAGTTCCTAGGTTATCTGTGCGTTGATATTTTACTATCTTTTGATCACCAATTCTTGTTTTTTATTTAGATAAAAAATTGAATTTTAATATGTAATGACCCAAATTTTATTACGGAATTGACTTTTTGACATATGATTTAATCGAAAATTATACCAAACATGACTATATACTAAATCGCTCAAAGAAAATACTAAAACTGAACTTTAAAACCCCCCCTCCCCCACCTGCAGCAAAAATCCAGGTGGCCCCACTTCGAAAATCCATCTCAGTAACCTAAAGATTAATCGTGCCAAAGGAAATTTTATTATACCCTTCAGCCGTATAATTAGAGCTACACACGCCACTACTTATCTTGTCATAATTTGAAGTTTTTTACATACGCAACATGATAAGTGTTATTGGAAAACTTGTAAATTTTTCCAATAACACTTATGCTGGCTACTGATGCCGAAAGTCGCAGGTTTAGAATCTGCCTGCGGTGGAAAATTTTGCAAGTTTTCCATTAGGTAATCGTATAGGTACCTACAGCCTACGAGAAATGTTTTAGAATTTGGTATTTATACTCTGTATTGTATTTAATAGATAAACAGTTGTAAAAATTGATCTCTTTTATCATTTTCAGGTCAAAGGCCAGAGCTACGACACCAGAGGATACTCCTTCACTGTTTAGTTAGTATAGTAAATAAGAGAATAAAGTTTACTCTGAGCAGATAGATATGTTGTCTGCCGGCGATTCCGTAATTGAAGGTTTTCACATTGTACGAGTCAATACCTGAGATCAATGAGTGCAAATACAATTTCAAAAAACTACCTATATCAATTACTTACAAAAACTAATATAGATTAATGCTTATTCGACTGAACAATGGATGTATAGGTAGTATTGTAATAGTCTTTGTAAGTGGTGATTAAAAATATTGTAAAATTTTTTTTTGCCTATTAGTGCCCGCCATAATACGACGAAATTATGGTGTACGTTATGGTGTAGGTAGGTAAATATATAATGTGAAAACGGACGACGGGTTATGCCTATGTGCGTACAATTCAGCTCAGATCTGGTCCAAAAGATTGACTGTACAACCTACTAATTTGATTACTTAAATTTTTATTATAAATTTGACTTGGAAATATTGCTTGCTTAATTTACTTGCTAACGTAGATCGAACACAAAAAAAAATATCCGGATTTTTTTTTATGAGATAGAGGATTTAAAATATATCAAAAGATTCAACAATTTAATTGGTACCTACTTAAAAAAATTAAGTATTTATGTCTCAAGTCCCAACTCGAAAATTGCTCAAAATATATACCTACCTGACTACTGATGACCCAAGAGATTGTTAATTTTAAGACTAAGTACTTTTTTGATACTCCTACCTAAATACAAATATTATTAAACAAGAAAATATTTTGCTTTTCTCTTTTGTATTTTCTATTTACCTTGGAGATAGTACCCATCCTTTCCGACCCATTCTTCCCAGAACAATTCCTAAGCCCAGGCTCGGTCGTCTCAACTAAGGGTTGTTCAAAACAACCATACTAGTATTTCTCTTCCGGGTTAGCCTTCCCTTCCCTCCAAGCCGTCCGGATTAGTTTTGACGGCCCCGGGGCCGAAAACTAAGTACGTAGGTACACAACACAACACAAAATAAGGTTTTAGGTCCATTTTGCTTTTGACGCTCTGAGCAAAAGTAATATTTAAAGGAAACGAGGGAGCGCCTTTACAGATGGCTCACTCAGAAGGTTACTAAGTAACTACTGATGATGCTTACTGGCTTTAACAGGAAATTACTGAAATCTCAGATCAACTCAAGATAACTAAGAAGATGATTGCCACGAACGTCATATTTCTTGGATTAAAATTGGCTCAGAATCGTATGACATTCTCATATCAGATTTTGCTGTTTTGATTTTTGAGATCTTTGACAGTAGCAACCCTGGCTATGTAACAACACGACTTCGAGCATTTCCGTCCCCGGGACGGACGGAAATGCTCGAAGCAACACGACAATCGCGATAATTCTGAATAGGGTCGAGTGAACCTTCTGCGTACGTGTGGTGACACCGAATCGTCACAGTCTAGCGCATGACAAATCGGATTTCTATTGATTCATAAATACACCTCTCTAATGTTTGGTTCGTGTAGTCGTAAGTTTAGTTTACCCTCTGTAATTTCCATTTTGGTGTGTGTAAAATTGTAAAGTAGGGCGAAAGGGTTAATTGTTGGCACCTGTACGCTCTCACGGTCGATGATAGTTTGGTCATGTTCCGTATACCCTTGTGAGTAACGATTAACCTTACATCGAAGCGTCAAAAAAGGCGACTACGGTTGAATCCGAGAAATGGGCAGCAGCATTTTATGGAAATACAACGCCTTGCACTGCGCTCGCCAATCCACCTGCCAATTTTCGAGAGAAAGGCAAAGGCACTTTGCATGACGACGTTATTTTTGCTTACAGTGTTAGGAAAATGCAAATTTCCATGGGATTAACCCATAAGAATCCCATATAAGAAGAACCCCTTGCAGAAGATCGCAGCTCGAAGCTCAAACTGTTTAAACCAAACCATCGTCGTATTTATAAGGGACTAGCTTCCCGCCCGCGGTTTTACTCGCGGTATTTAGGTGTTTGGTCTAATAAAAAAGTTTGAAATACAATGCATTTCAAATCCACAATTTTTCATAAAATTTTCTCACCTCTTTAGTGGCTTAAAATAAGAAAATACTGAAACACGTAGTAAATTATTTTATCAACTTAGCTTAATCACAAAGTTTGAAATAAATTGTATTTATAAATCATATGGGTAATTCCATGGAAAACAGTATTTTAGCACAGAAAGTTAAAGTTTCTTATTTTAAATCAAATTATAGTTTAATTCCTTCGAAACACATCAAATCATTTCAATCTTAAAAAATAAATGCCTATTTTATGGTACCCTTATTTTCCGAGGTCAAATTTTGACGGCGTCGTTGTCGCTGCGGTCTTGTAGAAAAACCCGACCGCATCCCATACAAACTCTAAGCTTCTCAGCGCGCTGTCAACGTGTTGCGGCGCGCCACGACGCCGACGCTCGGTCTTTCTGGTTCCCCATACAAAGCCATACAAACCAGTCATTTGACAGCGACAACGACGCGCGTCGTTGTCGCTGTCGCTTGGATTTTAAGTCTACACTTATACAGCTATAATATCCGGCTTCGCCAAAATCGGCTAGGGAATTCGTAAAAATGCGGCTGTGCTGACAGATGTGCGAGGTTCCATAGAACTTCATACAAAGAATTCAAAATGCGGCGCGTGTGGTGCGGCTGTACTGACAAATGTGCGTTCAGCTTAAGGCATCGTTGTTCTAAATGGAGTTCAACTACTCGACAACAGATGGCGCCACTGTTGAGGGATTGGAAAAACCTTTATATATCTAAAAAAATACGCACTTTAAGGCCGCTATAGAGCTTTTCACGAAGCCCATACAATTTTCCCTGCCAGACCTCTCGGAGCGTCATTTTGCGAAAAACATGGGGATGTTTGAATATTTTTTACAGTGATATTATGAATAAAAATAAATATATTTTTCTGCAATTAGATTAAGTACATCTTCTTAAATAACATATATTTTTTTTTAATCTTTACTACTGTTATTTTTTCATACAGAAGCCGTTATAATGGCGCATTATTTTGAAAAAAATCGTATATAAAAACGTGGTATTATTCTATATTTCTGAATAAAATTGTAAAATGTTCACTGTAGACTTTGTTCTCAAATATATACTCTATTTTTTTGTATAATTGATATTTTTTTACAGTGAACCAAAACTCTAAAACTCACGCTTGATTTGAGGTCTTTTCCTGAATTTTGGTTTTGTCGCTTTAGATATCGCTGTTTGTAACAGGTTTAAAACTAAAATGTTAATATTTACATTGTACATTTTTTAGATGAAAATATGCTTGATTAAATGTTCAAGTAACATATTATTTTTACATAACGGTTTTCGAGAAACTCGCATGTTTATAAAGCCAATATTTGCAAATTTGCTAGAAAAACTTGAATGCGGTCTTAAGTTAAAATGGGAACTTTCTTGTTCGGGGGATAAAGGGCAATTGCACAATATAAGTCCCTTTATCGTACCAGGAATCCTTTTTAAGTTTTATCGGCACGTACATTTTATCAACTTAGTTTTATTATATATAATGATTATGGTGGAAATTTCCCTTACGCTGCGATAGCTTACGCAGCGCAAAAATATCGTCGTCGTGCAAACCGCCTTAGATTTACACTATCAGCAGTACATACAAATAAAATATATGTAAAGTTTTTTGACAAATGCGTCAAAGCTATTTTTGCGCTTTTCATAAACCATATTTTTATGAAAATATGGTGGAAACTCGTATTTTTCAAACTCAACGGATAGCGCTTAGCGCTGCGCAAAAATAAGACGACGACGCGGAGACGTTAATGGAGACGAGCATCAAGAGATCGAAAATTTGGCATTCATCGACCGGTGCATCAATGGCCTTGCGGCCCAGTTTCATCGATCCCCGGTCGATGCATGACATTTTTTCTATTTCTTATTTTTACTTGTGATAGGTAACCAATATCGAAGGAAATCAAATATTTTCCGTTTCAATTATTTCCCTTTAAAGGTAAGGTTGATGTGCTGCTGATAGTCGGGGGGTCAGGTAACTCTGCAGTTGATTGTACCCGCTACACTAAAATTACTTGATCGTGTATAATGCTAGCAACGTTGTAGGTAAGTGGTAATTATGACGCGACGCCGCCATATTGGAAAATAAGGTTGTTTCCGGTGGACAAGACTGGATATTCGAATATGTATCTACTTTTTTGTCGCGTGATGCCGGGTTAGAATAGCATCAAATTCTACCAGTGGGTATCGTAAAAAGCATCGGGTAGCAACGTTTCATGTAAATGCAACGTCTTGCACTGCGCTCGCAAATCCGCCTGCCAAGCGTGGTCAGTATGACATTACCCCCGTATGGAAAGGTCCATGTCGAGTAGTAGTCAATATTATGTAGAAAGACATTCTACTCTACACAAACAATTCTGCTACGCCGTCGTAGCACTTTGCTACGCATGGAATAAGCAAGAGTCCACTGCTAGACATGGGTCATCCTGTCCGACGGATTGGCGAGCACAATGCACATGCACACAGATATTGCATTCACAGGAAACGCTGCAGCCTATTCCCTGAATCATTACGAGTAAGTATTATTTTGGCCGAAATGCAACATTATTGTTGACATATTGCTCAAATGTCATGGAATTTGGCCAAGGTCATGGAATATGAAAAAGACGCAAACGATAATGTTGCCTTTTCGGGTCTCATTCATCTATGAATCATGTTATAACTTGACCTTCAAGTATATTAAAAAACCCATAAAAGCAACCTGTAGGGCCATATAACTTTTTAAGCACTCGCTATTAAACATAATAGATCCATGACTGATTGAAATTCAGTCGTAACGTCGGATTCCGAGGTATATCGCTACATAAAAACTATCGCGATAAGACCCGATAAAGTGACTATTATGTGTACTGTAGGGCCGCCGAAAGTTGCCCTATAAAGCACCTTCGACCTCGAGTTAATGAGTGCCATCAAACATTCACGCGCGATCGTTACCGCCAGTGGCATAAGGACGAATAACGAGTGCGCAGCGCTTCGGCTGTTCTACCTTACTGCTTTTGTATTGTCAGTATCTATTGTAGCAGCTTCGTCGTCGTCATCGTCCCGGCTACTGCGGGCGAGCGAGTGAGCTGGCGGGCGATACCTCAAACTTGTGTCAACCTGCACCTAACCTAATCGGCGGTGCCGGCAACCAATGACCTACCTATATTGTGCAATAAAGGTCTAAGCTACCTAACAAATTGACAACAATGACGTGTCTGGGATCACGTGGGATAAGCTTTCACACACGCGTCAATCGCATGGCCGCACGCGTCGCCCGCTCGCTCGCCCACGCGTATGTAAACAAAACTACTTTCTTGCAAACGGCCGCGCGCCTGAATTCTATAGTTTAAACTCTTCAAACTGTGTCTGATATTATCTATAATCACAAAGTCCAAATATCACAAGAATCAAACTTCACGGCGGCCGCGCGATCTTCGTAGAAAGTAACGCCAACTTTTTTGCAGATGCCGCCGCGCCCGCGACAGCATGAAAATTTTCTACAGGATTCTTGATCTTCTTTGATTCTATGGTATCCCGCTGGCATAAAGGGCTCGTACATTTGTTACTTCTATCTTCTTTTTTTGTTGCTTGCGCTACGGATTTGACCGGTTTCCTCCCACGTTAAGGCCGCTTCTCGCTGTCCACAGTGCGTCACCATGGGTGAACTGGTCTGCCAGGTCTTCTTCTTCCGCCACCGCTTGGATATAATATAAGCAGCGACTATGGGACACAAAGGTAACATGACGTACTTATTGCATATTTAGGCGATAAGATGACAACCTGTCACTATAGTTATACACGACAATAGCTAAATTGGCTAAATATTTGATTTTACGTCCGTATTTTACGGCCGTTGAAGCTCTGCCTACCCCGCAAGGGTTTCGATTCGAAAGCGACGCTTGCAGTTTGCCTCATGTCTGCGAAAAGTGTGACCTTCTTACAGGCTGTAGCAGACGGGATGCAAACGAAAGGATGAGACGAATAAAATAACAAGTAAGTACGGCAACACAGGCTGCAGAAGAATATAAAGGTAGGGTAAAAAGAGGTTTTGTGCTTCGGAGTTTTTGGGTTCTTGGTGCCGTTATTGTCAACTTGGTGTACAAAACGCCTATCAAGAGTAGCTACGCATACTGCAAGAGCTTGCTATCATAAATTATTTTTTAATTACACCAAGACCTGCCGAAGCCACCGATAATTACCCAAACACTTTTCCACGGAAAAGCTGTGGGCGGGGCTGGAATGAGCCAATCGGCTGCGAGTGAATTACCTAACCGCCACGCAACAGCCAATCACAGAGCGGCTCGTAAGAGTGATGCAAGTAGGCGTAAGTGGCGTTAGCCAGTTCGTTATTAAGTAGTGGTGTTGATAACCAGCCTTTTTACAGCTGAAAGAAAATATTGGAAGAGGATTTGAAAGTAAGAAATATTTTTATTATAAATATGCCTTTACATACCTGCGGGGTAGGCAGAACCTCAGAAGTTTGAGGCTAATTTGTTTAATTAAAAATGTCACTAATTGATAAAATTGATTCAGAGGGCGCGAGTCGTCGGTCCCGGTTGCTGTCTATGATTACTTAGACGGCGGTAGTTACCCAACCATGACAGAGGACTGCTAGGCGGTTGAAAAACCCTGACACCAGGGTGCATCGGGTCGTTGTCCCACTCGAAAATAAGGCAAAATTTATGTAGATAGGGAATCCCATTCGCTGTCCGTTGCTGAGATTTTTTAACGCAGCGTGACGCATGTGTTAATAAGGGGCTAATTTCCACATACAAACACGCTGTCAAACGGTTTGACAGACGTAGCGTTACGCGTAACAAAAATGCAGCAACGGACGTCAAATGTGGTAGATTATACCCGCCTAAATGTATTTTACCGTTTCTATTTTTGGCGGAAAGAGGCGGGTTTTAACCGCGTACTGCAAGTAGTATTAGCCCTCTGACATGCTTACCAGCAAAAAAGAGTAGAAATTATAAAATGGAACTATAAATTTTTCATACTATTGCCATTCATAGTCAATGTTGCCATTTAATTTTAAAATTTCATACAAAGTGGCGCCCTCATTTTTTGTCTACTCTTTTTTGTTGGACTGTACTTACTCATTTAAGCATCATAACATATCATCATCATCATCTTCCTGCCCTTATCCCAATTACTTGGGGTCGGTGCAACACGTTTTGTTGAACAAACGTCTATATCCCTTGCGGGGTAGGCAGAGCGTAAACGGCTGGAAAAAAACAGCCGATTACCTACACCAAGTCTGGCAATAGTTTGAAAGGGATTCAGCTGACCGTGTAGGTGTCGTAAGAAGCGAGTTGTGGTCATTGCAATTTGAGGCGACAGGCTGTCAACCTGCAGCTGAATGACTTTCAAACTATTAGGGAGTTGGCTGATTTTTTCAGCCGTTTACGCTCTGCCTGCCCCGCAAGGGATATAGACGTGATATAAGTATGTTATGGTGGTGATGCTATGCTATAACCACAATTTAGGGAAACTGCGCGCGGGGCACCTATACAGATGGCTCACTCAGCTCAGTACTAGTGACGATTGTGACGCTTACTGACCTTAACCGAAAATAACTGGAATCTCAGGGGAACTCAAGGTAACTTATGGGTGAGAATCCACCAGAGCTGTGCGAGTAAAATGTGTCGTACGAGGATGCGTAGCTGTGCTGTGGAAATGTGTAGGGGTTTCCACCAGAGCTGTGCGAGTAAAATGTGTCGTACGAGGATGCGTAGCGGAGCTGTCAAAATGCGCATTAATGTGCGGAGCGAGGATGCGTTGCGAAGCTGTGAAATGTGTGAGCGGGGGGGAATGCGATGTAGTGGAAACCTCGCAGCACATTTCTCGGAACGCATTCCTCGCAACACATTCCTCGCTACACATTCCTCGCAACACATCCCTCGCACACATTTCTCGCTTGTTTTGTATGTAGAATGGCCTCGCTTCGCTCAACCCTATTCCACCAGAGCTGAGCTGAGCGAGGCTAGGAAAATGAAGTGATTATATTGGTGGATTTTTTCCTCGCACACCGCTTAGCTACCTCGCACAGCTCTGGTGGATTCTCACCCTATACCGGGAGTAACGAAAAGGGTATAACAAGCCGAAAGGAGGTCAAGATACTCATGAAACTGAACAACTTTCCCCATGGAACATGGGTCGAAATATGAAGATTGTTGCCTGCCACGAACGTCATATTTCTTGGTTTAAAATTGGCTCTGAATCATATGACGTTCTTGTATCAGATTTTGCTGTTTTGATATTCTTCTACATTGAGATTTTTGACTATAGCAGCCCTGGCTATGTAACAGAACAAGTGACAATCACGAAAATCCTAAATAGGGTCGAGTGAACCTTCTGTAGACTCTCTATTTTTTTTGTGCTATAACCAACACAACAACGAACGATTCAAGTAACAAAAAAAGTTCTTTAGGGAATATTCCCAATGATGAAGCTGACTAAACATTGATTGAAATTAAATGAAACAAAAGAACCCTATCATAATTCAAAATACAAGTAGGTAATTTCAATCCGCCATTTTGAAATAATGAGATAAGTCAGTGTCACTAGTTCTGCTGTTCTGCTGAGCGACACCTCATTCGTATAAAGCTGACTGGCTGCTTAGGCTGTTGCCCGTGGAAAAGAACTTTCTTGTTCACAAATATACATACATAGGTACTTACTTTCAAAAAATATATAACCCTCCTGAGAGAGCCGAGTAAAGAGTTGATTTTTCTTTGCGCACACCCCGCCGCCGCCCTTAAGGCACTATCCCGTTGGCTCGAGAGATGTCGCTGTTGGTTTATAAAACGCGGTAGCGAAATGTTCATGGGATAACGTTTAAAACTCCGTTAGCATGAGGTGAGGTTCATTATGACATTTTTACATTATGTATGACATAACATAACAAGTTTTAAATTCTGCTTTCGAAATATTATGAAGGCAGATCATCAAAGCTAATTAATACTAGCATATTAAAATGAAACGAATGTAAAAAATAGGAAAGATTTGTTTGTCTTGTTTGTATAAGTATGTTATCGATAAATTCCGAAACTACTGCACCGAATTCAAAAAATATTACATCATTAGAAAGCTACTACGCCCCTGAGTAGCAAAAGCTACATTTTACCTCATTCCCTCGGGAAAACGAATAACATAGCAACGTTACGCCTTCACGAAAACTATCAGCCGATTTTCCTGTTTGACATTGCGATTGCTATAGCTCATCGAAGATCACCTTTTGTCAAAATTTAAGTTTCTGGAGTACTTGATGTCAGCCAGCCATCTAGATACAAAAATGTCTTCATCGTAAAAGTTATTCAGCATGAAATTCACTTCTGCTGGCACATGGACATCGAGGGTTTAGAACAATACAGAAGATGAAGTCCGGAGTAGCTCCTAAACTATATCATTATACGTGGTGTAAAAAAATTAACTGCATATATAAGGGGTGAACCAGTCTGTGAAACTGAACAACTTTCCCGAGGGAACATAGGTCGAAATTTGAGATTTTTTTTGTTACCTCATACAAATTGATCTGGACGGGAAGACCAAAACCTTTTTCGTATTTCGACCTATGTTCCTTGGGGAAAGTTGTTCAGTCTCATGGACTGGTTCACTCCTTAAAATATTTTGGGCGTATTTTTATAAGGGCAATCTGTTTCAAAATTTTGGATTTTAAATGCAATGTATTCAAAACTTTTTTATTAGACCAAACAGATAAATGCCGCAAGCGAAACCGCAGGCTATTATGTATTCTGTGCCGCGGGTGGAAAGCTAGTAGATACCTACATAGATGTCCCCGTTGCAAAGGTTGTTCAGCATGATGAGCCACTTCTCTGGCACTTATGGACAAACACAGAGGGCACATGGATCACCTTTGTACTATAGGCAAAGAGCCCATTACTACGGGAAAACGGATCCCTAAGTAGCAGTGGAAGAAACCGAGGTTGTGCAAATCACGTTTGTTGTATGACAGCCCCTTTAAGTTTTATTCTAACATGTCTTTTTAGTACCACTAGTTTAAATGGTATGCATACCACTTTTCGTGTAACACACTACTTTACACAACACAAAACAAATGCTATTGTTAAAACGATTATGTAACGTTGACTGGATTATCACAACACAGTTGTTGCCTAGTGTGAAATCCAATTGGAACCTAATGTTTATAATTTGTTTGTTTTGGTAAAATAAATTTATTCTTATTCTTAAATTTATTCTTATTCTTAGTATTCGGCTGTCATAACTGCTATAATATTATGTAAGTACATGTTATGGAAAAATTGCAACTGTCTTACTATTATTAGTATTACTATTCTTGACATACCTACTGCCTTCGAGCCATCATAGAACGAGCAAAAAAAAAGCCTTTTATTTTATTTAAATTTTTAGTACTTACTTTTTATTATAGCGGCAACAAATATACGGCATCTGTGATAATTTCAACTTTCTAACTCAATTCTAACTATTACGGTGTGTGTATGAGATACAGTCTGGTGACAGACGGACGGACAGACGGCGAAGACTCGGTAATTGGGTTCCGTTTTCACCCTTTGGGTACAGCACCCTAAAACAAAAACCCGGCTGCTAAAAAGTAAAAAAGTAAAAAATAATTATTTGCGTTTAAAATCCGCCATTTGGAATTTATTACATTTTAATATAGCCAGTTGCACTCGCGCTGCTGAGAAATATCTAACGAATACTATTATGTATTCTGTGACGAAACTTCAAAGCTGACTAGCTGCTTGGCCAGTCACTTGTGAATAAGATTTTTTTGTTACATACTCAAAAACATAACCCTTCTTCTGAGAGAAAACAAACACATTTTTATTACGACGGGTATACCGCCATACACTACTCCGTTGGCTCGCGAGATGTCGCTAGTTTGTTTTTGAAACGCGGTAGCGAAATGTTCATGTGATATCTATGATTATAGTTTAGTTGAACCGATCGTTTCATAGTTTGTCAGTACATGGTAGAAAATTAGAAGTTATTTTTGAAATCCGCTTTCGAAATAAAATGAAAGTGGATAGGTATATCGATGTCTTACAAAAGAGGAAAGATTTAAAAAATCTAACCTATTTTGCGGGCTGTGTCATCTCATCACTGATCACAAAGTAAGTATTGGTTTGCGCCAATCCAGAGAGCCGGCTTCAAGGAAACGTTGCTACTATACTCACACGAACATTCACACGCGTCGTTTACGCGCAATCTCGAACCAGTTCGAACCGGCTAGTAGCGAGTGACAACAGCGTTCAATTTGAATAGCATGTTATAAGTAGTGTATGTTTGATATAATGTAAGTAATGTACCTAAAGTGTGTTTGTCCCAGGTACAGCAATTAAAGAAATCAGAAAAAGAAAGTAGTACCCTAGAGTGTAGGCATAAATGATGGAAGAAGGGGCGAGCTGTCCTTCTGTAAATTCTCTATTTTGTGCTCTCTCTTCGTGTGGGACACCGAGTCGTTCAACGACCCGATGAACCCTGGTGTCAGAGTTTTTCAACTGCCTACTACAAGTAGCAGGAATCTGACATGGTTGTGTAACGACCGCCATCATAGACAGCAACCGTCAGCTTAACGTGCCCATCCGAAGCACGGAAGGTTATTTTGTGCTGTGAGCCTGTGATCGATACTACGCAATAAATCATTTGAACTTGATCTTTGAACTTGAACGCCCGTCGCCCGTAGGCTGTCTATTATGTGGCGTCACCCCTAAGAAAACTGAACTGAAAAGAAGAAGAAGAAGATCGCTAAAATTCTATAGGTAGGGTCGAGTGATCCTTCTGTAAATTCTATATTTTGATGTTCTACCTAATGCACACACGTCATCTCAATTAGCCCAATTTGGAACCATTCACGCATGCAAAAACACACGCAAGGTGGTGCGTTATTTTTGCCCAGCTCTATCCGTTGCGTTTGAAAAGTTACGATTTTCCACCTTATTTTCATACAAATACGGTTTATATGAAACGGTTTGACAGACGTATCCGTCAGCGCAAAAGTATCGAACAACGCTGCGTTGACGAAAGCATTAGTCAAACAATTTGACATAAACCATATTCGTATATGAATAAGGTAGACTTTCGTACTGTCCCAACGCATGGGCCGCGGCCGCGGGACTATAATCCGAGCCTTAAAATAACTTCAACAATTTACCAAAGGACGGCTCGCCCCTTTTTCCGATCATTTATGCCTGCACTCTTGGGTTGCTAGTTTTCTTTCTGGATTTTGGTGGTCATACAGATGACTCACTCAGTATAACTCGATTTTTATAACTGTGCGTTTGGAGCTGTCAAACTTTGTATGCGATTTGCATGTTGAACTGTCAAAACCCATACATATTTTTACAGCTCGAAACGCACAGTTATAAAAATCGAGTTATACTAGCCGACCCCAAGTAATTGGGATAAGGGCAGGAAGATGATGATGAATAGCGACGATGACGCTTACTGACGAAAACTGGAAAAAAACGGAATCTCAGGGGAAGTCAAGGTAACTAAGAAGGTGGTCTTTCTCTTCTCTCTCTCTCTTTTCGTGTGGGACACCGAGTCGTTTAACGACCCGATGAACCCTGGTGTCAGAGTCGAAAAGAGAGAAGGTGGTTGACACGAACGTCATATTTATTGGATTTAAAATTGGCTCAGAAGCAGAACCATATGACGTTCTTTGTCAGATTTTGCTGTTTTGATATTTTTAGGTAGACTTTGAGATTTTTGATAGTAGCAACCCTGACTATGTAACGAATGCCAATCGCGAAATTTGGAAATAACCGAGTGAACTTTCTGTAAACTGTGTATTTTGTGGCAGTAATTTCAAAAGTATATTTTGCGTACCTATAAAATCCGCCATTAGACGAATCTCGACACCTCATTTGTAGAAAGCTGACTGGCTGCTTGTCGCCCGTGGAAAAGAACTTTCTTGTCTATAAACAAAAATACCATGCTCTCGAAAAATATACCTCCTGAGGGAGTCGGGTAATCCACCACAAAAGCATTCCCAAGGAGGGTTGATGTCTGGTAGGCGGCCGGTCGTAAAATTCAGCCGAATCCTTTTGCAACACGATTTTGTGTTCAACGAAACGTGTTGCGCCGACCCCCAGTAATTGGGATAAGGGCAGGAAGATGATGAGGGAGTCGGGTTAAAAGAAGATCTTTCATTGCGCGTATTCCGCCACAGCTAAGGCACTAGTACCCCGTTGGCTCGAGAGATGTCGCTGTTGGTTTTTAAAACGCGGTAGTGAAATGTGAACCTATCGTTTCCGATCCGAGCGCGGCGGCGTCGTCGCGGCGTGCCGCCAACGTGACAGCGTCGTTCATGGTATAGACGGCGCGTCGCGGCGTGCCGCCCGGTTATTCTGGCATCAAATGACTGGTTTGTATGGGGATACCAGAAAGACCGGGCGTCAGCGTCAACGACGCCGCCGCGTCGCCGTCATGTTGACAGCGCGCTGAGAAGCTCAGGGTTTGTATGGGATGCGGTCGGGTTTTTCTACAAGACCGCAGCGACGCCGTGTTGACGCGCGTCGTTGGCGCGACACTTGGTTTATAAGCCTACCATATCGCTGTCATTTCTGCTTTAGAAATAAAATAAAGGCGAATGGAAAGATTGTACTTGTGCCGTGTTGTGCCGGCTTAACAGCATCAGCATCACCCGCATCACCTCATATCTTTCCCGTGGGCGACGTAAGATATAATGTGTATTGCAATTTTAGGCGACAGGCTGACAACCTGTTACTATGGTGATACACAATCTTCTGAATGACTCTCAATCTTTTATCAGACGTGGCGTAAAATGGCCGTTTGTTTTACAGCCATTTAAGCTCTGCCTATAAATGCTCTGGGATAAAGGCGTGATTATGTATGAATGTATTTACTGTGCGCGTAGGTGGTTTTATTTATCCTGATCAATTTTAAAGTCATACCAGCTTTTTAAAATCAGATTGAAGAAATGTTTGGAGCTGTCTGCATACACGCCGACATACCTACATATATACACTCTCAAAAAAACATAACCCTCCTTTTAAAGCAGTTGGTTAAAAATTGCACAGTTTTAGGTAAGAAACACTCGTAACTTCAGTTACTGCGTTATTTTTGCGCAGCTCGATCGCATGCGTTAGGAAAAAGCAGTTTTCCACCTTATTTTCATTCATTTCAATAAGGTAATTGTATGGGAATAAGGTCGATATTAGCATTGTCCTAACGCATGCGTTTCGCAGCGCAAAAATAACGCAGAAACCGTCGTTGGGTGTGGTGTGTGTGAGAAAGGTTCAAGAATTCGGTATGCTAATAACAAGGTCATTTTCAACTAAAATCTCAAAACCGTTTCGAGATTTACACTTTATCTACAATATCTACGTATTAGATTGGTGATTATTTTAAGTTTCATTAAGAAATTTTAATAAAATATATTGCCTTCGATGACCTCTATTTGACCTTCTGAAATAGAACCTTACGGTTTATATTAAATAAACCTTTTGCCTTAGTTGAGAAAAAAAAACAACGAGTTTGTATTATGGTAATTTGACATTGTCTTTCTTGCATTATCCGTCAATCGTTTGTTGTTGTTTTGTGTTTATATAAAATTTTATATTTTAAAGAAAATACGCATTTTACAACGACTTTTACGGGAAAAATTTGTGAACAGTGTCTAGTGCGACCTCTTGTCGCTCGAAAAGTAATAGATTTGGCGTTGTAGCTGTGTTAAATATTGAAAACACTGGCATTTACGTGCTCGGCCACAAATATGAGTTCTAAGGCAAAATCCGCAATTTTTCAAACCTCGTAAGTACAAAAAATAGTGTATTTTATCGCAGTTCAGCTATTAAATAATGCATTTTATGGAAAAATATTAGTATTCGGCTATATTAATAGTATAATTTCAAACAAAGTCGGTACCAAATTGTGGAGCCGAAGTAAACAATAGTGCTGCTCATTACTTATCGATATTTGTTTAAGATCGTATTTGTAGCTTAGATCAAACCATTTTTTTTTCTTTGATTCGTGACGTAATCAATATTTTAAACTAAAAATAAAATCTAACTATGTGTGTTCTATTTGTTTAAGATGGGAGGTAAGCGCTGTTCTATACCTTTGTGCGAGAATAATTCAAGTGATTATCCGTACATATTATTGGTACCCATTTTGGAATGGCTGTTGGAAAAATGGTGTGCACAAATAAACACGGAGTATTTCTAGTATTTTTTGCAGTACTGCTGTGAATAACATATGGAACAGTGCAAAGTTGCTTTTTTAGCTAAGGACGTGTCTCCTGCGTATGCGTTTGCGTTTGTCTGCTTGTATTTACTTCATATGTGATGAATCAAGAATAAACGCTAAAAATATTTTTTGTATAGGTATTATTATTGGATAACGTTCCATTTCAAAGCATATCACTTTTATAAATATGTATAGAACCATAACATATAACAGCTACGAAATTCCACTGGTGGCCATGGGCCCACAGCAAGTATTGGCCTTTACATATTGGGGGTATTATTTCCCATAATCACCTAGTCTGGCAGACGGATCGGTGAGCGCAGTGCAATGTGTTGTTTATTCACAAGGAACGATGCTGTCGTGTGGTGCCAGCTTACCCCATATCTTTCCCGTGGGTATCGTAAGCAGTGACTTTTGAGTGTTGGTGTGTATTGCAATTTTTTGGTGGAAGATTGACAAACTGTCACTATGGCCATACTTAGTATTCTGAATGACTCTCAAAAATTTTGTCAGACGTAGTGTATTTTAATTTGATTACTATTAGAGTAGAAGCCTCTGAAACAGGCAGTCGGCAAACCTACTCACTTAGTAGCTTTTAGAGTCTTAATGCCAATATTTGCAAATAATGGTAATGTTAAACACGAGTCGTAGGTAATAACAAGCTCTTAAAATAAGTTTAATAAAATTTTACTGAATATTTACTCACGCCAGCGCTAAATATCGATATCGATAAGCCGTTACGGGTTGTGAGGTTACATCTCTACTTATCTGTACACTTGACAATTGTTTGACGTTTTGATTATCCATAGATTGCCATTATTATTATTTTTAAAGGCCAGGTGCAGGCAAAGATATTGTGAATATGCAGCCTAGTGATTGAGTAAAACCTCAAAACTTTAGAAAAATATTTAAAATAGAAATAAATAATATCTTTTCAAAATATCGAAAATAGTTTCTTAGAATGATCTATAATATCAAAATAAGGCATAAAAAAATCGACCTGGCGAACCGAATTCACAATATTTTGCAGTATTGTCAGTCATGGATACGTCGAAACAGTTTTTGATGCGTTTTTAAAATAGAAAACTTGTTATTCCCACGGGAAAATGCGCTAACCGCTGACGGTGGGCTGCTAGTATAGACACAATAAACGGATTGCGTAGGCACTTCTACCGCTTTCACTTTGACTCGCTAGATGTCGTTAGTTGCTTTTTAAAACGCGATAGTGAAATGTAAACTAGTCGTTAAATTATTTCAGCTAAACAAATGGTAGATTGAAGAAAAATATTTTTGAATTTAGCTTTCGAAATTAAGGAGGCTGAATGAAATTGATATATATAGACCGTATTAAACTGAATTTTGTGTCAGTTTCATACCTAAATTTTAGAATGGCAGTCAGCATAATAATATTGGGCCCATTTGAGCAATACGGTTTCTCACGGATGACCATAATTATGTCCCTAGTGCTCCCCAGCCACAAAATTGAGAAATAACATACATACATACATACATCACGCCTTTATCCCTTGCGGGGTAGGCAGAGCGTCAACGACCGTATAAAAGTACGGTCGTTATCGCCACGTCTGACACATATTTGAGGGCCGTTTTAGCTATTGTCGTGTATCGCTATAGTGACAGGTTGTCAGCCTGTCGCCTAAAATTGCAATACACATGATACCCTCGAGTCCTTTAGTCGCTTCTTACGACACCCACTGAGATGATGATCACCCATTGTGATGCTATTCTAAGCCGGCATCACACGACCATCTAAGCCGGCATCATACGACCATGAAATGAGAAATAACTCGTTGGAAATAACACAATGTACAAAAATATTCGCATTTGCGGTCCAGCTATTTTGGCGTCCGCCCGCAAGGAAAGCTGTTGACACTCGCTATCGCTACTAGCCGGTTCGAAACGGTTCGAGTTCGCGCGTAAACGATGGCGTGTAGATGTGTGTGTGATGTGACTGTGGTGACGTTTTCTTGTAACCGTCTCTCTGGTTTTAGCGCTGGCCAATACCACAGATAATATAATAATAAACTAACGTTTACAGATACCTTATGTCAAACTAAAAAACCAATAGCCCCAAAAAGGGGTTGCCGGCCGGCTATGGTGGTTTTCATTAAATGCTCGCCAGATGACACTACAAGCGGGCTGTTCTAGTGCTTGCGAAAATGTGCTAATTTCGCGTTTTTTAGTTTCCGGACGTCTCAAATAATGGAATTATATTTTTTCAATACTTTTTGCCTTTGTTTCGGACCTAATGTTAAATTCGCTACCAGTAACGCCATCTGTTGAAATTTATATGGTACAAAATCCCTTTACGGTATAGGACTGCATGCCAATACTTACTTTGTGGTAATTTACACCTGTTATCAACCTTCAGATCAACACCACCTCTGAAGCCCTGAAACCGAAGAGATGGATTGGAAAAGGGACTCCAACCAGCATCCAAGTCTACGAGAAGCATCTGTGTACGAGAGATCAGCTCTTGAGCCGCCATTGTTCGAGAGATCGACTCTAGGTAAACATCATCATAATCATCATCATAACAGCCACAATAAAGTCCACTGCTGAACATGGGCCTCCCCCTATTAGGGGGGTATTTGCCATACTCACCACGCTTGGCAGGCGGGTTGGAGAGCGTAATGCAAGATGTTGCAAATAGTTGCAATGCGATTGTGAAATTCATCCCGGGTTGAACCCCTGCATGAATTTATCCCTTAGTCGCCTCTTACGACACCCACGGGAAAGATATGGGGTGATGACATTCTAAGCCGGCATCACACGGCAAAAAAACAGGGCAGGTAAACATCGCGGTTCAGAAAACTTGTGGCGCCACCTGTTAAATGACGCAGAAAACAGTCACTTTACTTGGCTTCCCTGTTGCATTTCCCCGTGTATGGTGTGTTTATTTTATGTTCGTTTTTACTGAACTTACTAGAGAGCGCAGTGTACGAGAGACCGTCTCTGGAAGTGGAGAGCTCGTGTACTTCGCATAGAGCCATGTTCAGCAGTGGACTGTTGTGCCTGTCTGTATTAGAATGTGCAATAAAGTATTTACAACAAATAAAGCCGAAAGGAGAGCAGTTTAACTCATGAAACTGAAGAACTTTTCCCATGAAACATAGATCGAAATAAGAAGAAAAATTTGGATCCCCCATACAAATGCACGTTCCATGGGGAAAGTTGTTCAGTTTCATAAATACTCCTTTCGGCTTTATTTGTTGTTCTGTAACACGTTGTTTTTACTCACTAGAGAGCGCTGTGTACGAGAGACCATCTCTGGAAGTGGAGAGCTCGTGTACTTCGCAAAGAAGCAACGCGCTGGCTGCGCTGCGGCTGCTGACCAGCTACAACCACTTCCTGACGCCCCCAGGTAACTCACGATCCTATTTTACCCACGACGGAACCTAGACAGCACATGTTCTTAGATAGGTATAATAGGTTCTTAGATAGGTATTACGTTAACAAGTCACTAGAGAGCGCAGTGTACGAGAGACCATCTCTGGAAGTGGAGAGCTCGTGTACCTCGCAGAGGAGCAACGCGCTGGCTGCGCTGCGGCTACTGACCAGCTACAACCACTTCCTGACGCCTCCAGGTAACTGACAGCCCTATTATACCCACAACGAAACGTTTGGCGCATGTTCTTAGATAGGTATTACAAGGGTAATACCCAGACAAATTAGGGAAACGGCGTGAGGGGCGACGATTTTGACGCTTGACTGAAAATAACTGGAATCTTGAATGTTGTTTGCCACAAACGTCATTTTTCTTGGATTAAAATTGGCGCAGAATCATAATTTGACGTTCTTAAGTATCAAATGTTGTTCTGATATTCTTATACTTTGAGATTTTTGACAGTAGCAACTTGGTATTGGTAGCAACTCTGTAACCCTTGGTAACAAGTTTTAATCGCGTGAATCTTCTGTATACTCTCTATTTTGTGATACGACCACCTCAGTGGCGAAGGGTTCATACATGCCGATTCCCATCGGATTCCCTTTCAGAAAGCAAATCCATACTCTCACATCGATCCTTTCATATTGTGTATTTTTCTGCTCCTGCTTGTTGTCTCCGGCCTACCTTCGCAATGTCACCCTATGCCACTGCCACCTACATAACCCCGTCATCAATAAAAATCACTATACAACCAGGTGCGAAAGCCACAGTTTTTTCACGGGGGGACCCTCTCGAAAACAAATATTTAGTGAACCCTACGACCCCCGCCACGCGGTGAATGCAGTAAACAGTGGCATGTATTTAACGCGGCGACAAATTAATACGATTCCGGGTCTTTACGAATCAGCAAACAATATTCTAATATCCAAATACATTATTATAATACCCATTTTCAGTTTTAAAGCTACCTAAAAATCACTGCCAGATGTGTATTTTTATAATGAAAGCCAATAGTTGCCAGTGAAGAATGTTTGATATCCCCTTGGAAAAATTAGTCGCCACATTAGGTTTTATAATACCTTACCCAGTTTTACGCTGATCCTGCTTGATATATTTGATAACTTGCAGTACAAGTCGTTTTTTAGTTTATTTGATCCCAGCAGTTTGTTGCTTGTGTAGTTTAATAGTTGCTAAGATCACTGCAAAGTTAGTTTTTTTGTGACTTAATTTTTTTTTTTCGTGTGGGACACCGAGTCGTTCAACGACTCGATGAACCCTGATGTCAGAGTTTTTCAACCGCCTACTGCAAGTAGCAGGCCTCTGCCATGACTGTGTAACGACTGCCATCATAGACAGCAACCGGGACCGACGGCTTAACGTGCCCATCCGAAGCACGCAACCATCTTACTTGCGGACAATCAGGTTGTAGGAGGAGTGATGAGGCCAGTAGGCCGAGTGACGACGGAGGAGGGAAAAGGGTTGCAACCCACCTGGTCAGGGAGTTGGGACCAGGGGAACGACTGTTCCAACCGGACATGTTTGGAGGTTGTATTTATAGCGATCGGCGGAAACACTTCGATACCGCGTTTCAGGCTTCGTCTTCTGATTGGCTAATCTTCTCTCAGAGTGTGACGTAGCTTGTTATACAGTTGCTAGGCAGCTTAGGACTTGGCATGTGGGGCGCATGCGCGCCGCCACAAGGTGGTTCAGCCTGCAATGTCCTAACCAGACTGGGAACCACCGGGAATTGAACCCGGAATCTTTGCGTGGCAGGCAGGCATACTAACCACTGCGCCACATCGGCTGTGACTTAATAGAAAGTTGCCTAAAAAGTATTTCAGTTGCCATGTTAAATATTTGTTGCAGTAAACAATTAGTCAGTTTGCTCGTCCGTTTACGCGTTTAAGGGCACGTGGCCGCGGTCACACCTAGAGATGGGTAATGACCCGGGTTAAAATCCAAAAGTGGGTTAAAACCCAATAATCACCCAGTTTCAACCCAATTATAACCCATTTTTGTGGGTTAAAATTTTGAATAGAGATTGAATTTAAAATAAATATTTTAAAGCTCTAGGTCGATTGAAAAATATTCGTGCTAGCTTATAATAGTCTTGTTAATGAAATCCACGGTAGTTTTATGACTCGGAACTTTAATAGATATGGATATTTGAAACGTTTAGTTAGAGAATGCAATAATTACATGATATCAGAAGTAAATATTGGGATCTTTAAAAGCTTATTAATTCGGTAGGTAGGTTAGGTCGTTAAGTTAGAAATGTGTGCGCGATTTTATTATTATTTCTGTTGGAATTCGAATGTTTTTGTTTTAGGTTTTAAATCTAAATTAAAATACATTTTACGTACATTAAGCAACGGTAGCCAAATTTAAACAATAGAAGTACCTTTTCCAGGTAAATAGGAAATCGTTCCAGCAATAATGTATTGTTCTCCGTGCCACTGAATGATCCTTAAAAACATTGTTGCTAAGTAGTTGCTGCATGTAAAAAAGAGATAGAATATATTTTTATAATGTTATCTCTTTCTTTTTTCTATTTTAATAGGAATTTTGTCTCACTCGTGTTCCTTCGTTCATTGAGTGCGCTTGTGGCTTTGATTATAAACTTATTTTGACGACCCCATGTTTTTCTCTGGACTGATCTATCTGCTATTTACGATGACTTTAAGCTAGTGTAAACGGACTGATACCTCAGCTTGATTTGGATTTGTTTTATTTGGATATCATTTCCTTGGACTACAACCCCGGTAAGTTTGTTATTGTTTATTTTACTGGGGTGTCCCAGGTATAGAGAGACAAAGTACCTAGAACATTCTTACAACCTGTTACATTTTACCCATCCCACTGTAGAGTTTTGAAGACATCCTCCAATGCGTTGGTGAAGAGTTTCGGGGATATAACGTCACCCTGTCTTACACCACGGAGCAGTTGGATGGGTCTTGTATTATGGTTTTGTACTTGAACGGATATCGTAGCCGTTTGATAAAGGCTTCTCAGCACCTCCACATACCGCCAGTCGACTTGACACCGCTGCAAGGACTCCAAAACAGCCCAGGTTCGATAGAGTCCAAGGCTTTTTCGTAGTCCACAAAAGCCATACACAGTGGTTGGTTGTACTCCTCTGTCTTCTGTATAACCTGCCTTACTGTATGGATGTGATCTACGGTACTAAAGCCCTTATGAAACCCGGCCTGTTTTGGTGGCTGAAAGGCGTCAAATCTTGATGCCATTCGATTCTTGACGACTCTCGAGAACAGCTTATAGACGTGGCTCAGAAGTGTCGGCCTATAGTTTTTGAGAAGCGTTTTGTCTCCTTTTTTAAAAAACAATGCCACTACACCTCTGCTCCACGCCTTCTGGGTTGTCCCATTGGCTACTACAGAGTTAAAAAGCCTTTTCAGCTCCTCGAGGACAGGTTTTCCACCGGCCTTAAGTAGCTCAGAGGCCACTCCGTCTTCCCCGGGAGCCTTTCCATTCTTAAGCTGTTTGAGAGCCGCCCCGATTTCGTCTATATCTACGTCCGGGAGATCTTCTGTAAAGTGGCGGGAGAGAGGAGCTTTTGGGTCTGGGGTCGCATCAGGTGGAGGCTTTTTCGCATGCGAGGCATACAGATTTCCTTAGAAGACAATTTCGGCGAGAATATCTGGAACTGATGTGACAGTTACACCATTCGAGGTAGTTAGCTTTGCCAGATGACTCCTTCCCAGTGTCTTGGTAAAAACTTTCGACCCTCGGTTTTTCTCAATCGCCTCCTTTACTAGTCGAGTGTTATAGCTTCGGAGGTCGCGTCTTACCATAATTCGGATCTTTTTGTTAAGTGACTGGGGATCTGGCAATGCATCCTCTGGTGTTTCCCGTCTAATACGCATCAGTTCCAGGGCCTCGCTTGAAAGTTTGGACTTCTTGTCTGTTCGCCTTTTACGAAAATACTTTGTTCCCACTTCGCGAACAGCCCTGACTATGCTCTCTAGGTCCTCGTCAACGTTTGCCGGGGTCTCCAGGGCAGCAAATCGATTTTTCAGTTCAAGTTGGAACTTCTCATGTCCGGCTTGGGGCAGATTGGGACGGAGAACTTGCCTTACCATGCGGTTTCTTTCTAGCTTGAAGTTAGGGTGCCTCTTACTAGTCGGTGATCACTTCCGGTATTGAACCTACTGATCACTGAGACATCCCTAAATATATGCCGTTTATCCGTCATGATGAAGTCGATCTCGTTCTTCGTCCTGCCGTCAGGGCTCTTCCAGGTCCACTTCCGTTGGGGCTTTTTCTAATAAAAGGTGTTCATACAAAACAGCCCCTGCCTGCTAAGGAAGTTGACTAGCATTTGGCCCCTCTGGTTTCTGCTCCCGTAGCCATGTGGTCCCAAGCTTGATCATCAGCAACAGGCGCAACAGCTGAAGTAGACATATCTTGGCTCTCCCACTTAAGATAATCACAGACTTTCTTAAGTGTCGTATTAGAAGGTGTCCAAACAGATTCCAATAGGTCCCGTAAAGTTATTTCAAAAGTAGAGGCCATTTTGCTAGTTTTCTTAGAATATAAGTGATTTTAATCTAACACGTTGGTTTTTAAGCTGAATGAGTGGTTTTGGTTTCACATTTCACAAGCTAGCACGAATATTTTTCACTAGACCTAGGGTTTTAATTTACTTATTTTATATTTTTATCACTATTGAACATTTTCACCCACAAAAATGGGTTATAATGGGTTAAAACTGGGTGATTTGGGTTTTAACCCGGTTTTAACCCAAATGGGTGGAATGGATTTTAACCCATTACCCATCTCTAGTCACACCACGTCATTTCGCGGCGGCGCTGTGGTGAAGTGGGGTAACTCGAATTCGGCGAGAAAAACACGTCACATGTGTTGGGACGGGACAATAAGAATCCCAACCTAAGATCCCAACCTTATTCTCATACATTCGACGAAGCGTTGTGCAATAAGTATTTTGCGCTAGCGGTCAAAGCTAGCGGTTGCGTCTGCCAAACCGTTTGATCTAAACAGTATTGTATTAAAAATCTTAAGATTTATACTCGTTCTGCAGAGCAACAGTGGAATGATATACGGGTTGTAGGGCACTAACGAATTTTATTTTCTTATCTATCTTATTCATATCTATTAATAATATTTTCAGACACTTCAATTTCTTGTTTTAATGGCGTTTTCATTGTGGTTTCGCCAGTATCAGTTTCGGCGATGACTTGAACTTTATTTGCGGGATCTCGTTGACAGTATTTTTGGACATAATTGTGACACAACCACACTTGACACAAAACAATTCATTTCAAGTCATTCACAGATGAGCATAGACGTAGGCCACTATTTTAACAAAAATACTTATTATCAATGCACCGATTGATACTTGCCAAACAAAATCTTGATGCTCGTCTAAGCGACATCTGTATAAAGTATCTACAATTTTATTACTTCTCTGACTTTACCCCTTTTACCCCTACACCTTGCCACTTAATCTATGGTATAACACCTGTACCGTTCCTGCGACCCCGTGAATAATTCAAAAATTAGTCGACGATCTACAAGCAACCCCTTAATTTTATGGGACATCATTGCAGGGTGCATATTTGTAAGTGTTTGTATATTTTGGTAATTACCTAAAGTTTTTATTTACACGACTGCGGCGAAGCAAAATGCAGTGTTATGATTTTTGCCTAAATACCTATTTAAAGGTTTTATGTAACGTGTGGTAGCGGCTAAGAAAAGAATACTGCCCCTAGTCTATTCAGAGTGATTCGTAAAAGGCGACGTAGACTTTTAAATTTCAGCTGAATATCTGTCGACTATGGTCAATCGTCAACCGCATGGTCAACAACCAACATGCAACCCCTTATTATTATTTTATGGGGGATCATTCCGCTCCACAGGTTGCTTCCGGCAGAGTGCGCAGTGGCAGACCAAGTTTTTTTAACATAATTTGTCAATGGTAAGCTGATGCAAGCACTTTTATTCGAGTTCCTTATGATATGACAATTTTAACTGATAAAATCTGCAGAAGTTATCGAATATTTTCATATTTAGGAGGATTGTGCACAGAACAGAGACCTTCTATCCAATTGACCTATACAAATCGAATCTCCTAATCATTACGAGCATTTCATACCACGGCACTATCAAAATCAAACCAGTGGGGGAAAAGAAATAGGCCAGTTTTCATACACTTTACCTACAATTTCACACTTTTTGACAGGATTGTGTACAATACAGAGACCCTCTTCCTCACTGACCTATATGACTCAAAGCTCCTTGTTATGGAGGGCATTTCATATTAAGGCGCCATCAAAATCAAACCCGGGGGGAATAAGATATAGGCCAGTTTTCATAGACCAAACCTCCATTTCAAACTTTTTGACAGGATTGCGTTCAATACTGAAACCCTCCACCCAACTGTCCTATATGACTCGAAGCTCCTCATTATGGAGAGGGGACAAAAGATATAGGTTTTCATACACTGGACCTACAACTTCAAATGTCTGAAACACTAGGATGCGGCAAGTTTAGGCCTGGCAGACCTTGTGATCTATTGTCAGAGTGATCTTGGCCATTATGTTGTGGTGGTCGCGTCGTGGTACCCGATGAGATAGTTTAGGGGTGTCGGAAGGGCATCTTTGGAGAGGTCTGGCAAGCACTTCCGGCAGGGTGCGCAGTGGCAGACCAAGCTTTTTTTTACATAATTTTTCAATGGTTAACTGATGCCAGCACTTTCATTGTGGTACCTTATGACATATTTTTTACGAAAAAATGACTCTGAAAAATATCGATTATTTTTATGTTTCGGCAGGATTGGCTCTGGCAGACCTGGGTCATTCATACGACTTGTTTAAGTCTTGGTTAACGATCCAAACCTAGCCTATCGTGGTACCTTATGAGATAGCCACTTACCCCCGGCTCTCCAACTATAACAGAAACAATAAAAATAGTTTACAACCAAAAAGATTTACTAAACCTACAATGTACCTTGCACGTAGATGACAAAAAATCTAAGTAAAAGCCATTTGTCAATCAGAAAAATAAATATGTTTTTGCTTTTTTTCTCTATTTAATGGCTACCTGTCAAAGTTTTTCATCTTCTGTGGCCAGTGATTTGTAAAAAGGGTGTTCACTCTCATTTAAATAAATCCTAGTTTTGTCACTTGCGAAAGAAAAAAGCGGCCAAGAGCGTGTCAGACACGCTCACAAATAGGGTTTCGTATTCAAGTTTAAATATTAGGTTTTTAGCGTTACAAAGTTAATTTTGTTGTTGGTTTGTTTGCAGCTGTATGCTTACCAACCGCAAATTGAAAAACTTTAATATTTCCTTAATCTTAAGTGATACAGTATTTGTTATAGTTTTCATGATAACTTCATATTAAGGCTCAACGTTAGCGACACTAGCGCCACTCAGTGAAAAAATTCACTGACTGAATACGGAAGTGATTGAGAAACCACATTATGAATTACCGACAATAACTAACAACAAAGAATTTTTAGAATCAGTAAAACCTTGGAAAAACTGTGCACTTTAGATAACTCATGGATACCAATTTTTATACATTTTATTAGATTTATTTATTCTTCGTGGTTAGTTACTGTCGGCAATTCATAAATAGGGCTCCAGATGACCAGCGTGTTCAGCCAGGGATTTTTTTCCTGTTTGGGGGCGCCACTAGTCTGACGTTTAGCCTTAAGAACTATATTCCATATTTTTTTTCAAATTTTTATTATGCATACTTTAGAAGTTACAGCTGGGACAAATTATGACTCAAAAACGCGCCTTTTAAAAGCAAATATCTCGAGACAGAAACATTTTAAAGACGTTGTTTTAGAGAAACCTCCCCTTAGTTTTAAAAGACCTGTTCAACGATACCCTACTCAATAATACAAGAGAAAAAAAAAAATTTGCCCCCCTTTCACATGTATGGGAAGGGGGTCCAAAAAACAATTAAAATATTTTTTTCTCAACATTTCTGGGTCAACAGTAGTCAACACGATCTATCTTCACACCAAATTTCATGTCGATAGCTCCAAAACTGACGGAGTTATGAGGGCGCGGCATACAGACAGACAGACAGACAGACAGACTTGACGACATTATAAGGGTTTCTAGTATACTACGAAACCCTAAGAAGGAAACAATTTAGTCGTGTGGGACTCCGAATCGTCCAACGACCCGATGAACCTAATTGTTATGTTGTTGTGTCATACATATCATGCCTGGTATGGTACCAACCACTACACCGAGCGTAGCTAATCGAGCGACAATTGCTAAAGTTTTCATTCTAATAGTGTAGTAGGCACTTTAGGCACAGCTGTCAAATATGGCCTATTCAACTGACGGTACTTATATTCTAATACACTCTCGACAGCCGCCGTGACGACTGCAACCTTGACCACATTTAGTTTTTCATGAGCGCGCTAGATGGCACTGATAGATTTTAAAACGCGGTTACGGTGTGTTCACGTGAAAATTATAAGACCCGCATTTTTTTCTACCTTTCAACAATAAAATTTTTGAAATCCGCTTCTGAAATGTTAGAGGAATGCAGACCGTTATCACAAAATAGAGATTTAACAGAAGGTTCACTCGACCCTATTCAGGATTTTTGCGATAGTCATTTGTTACATAGCCAGGGTTGCTTCTGTCAGCAATCTCGAAGTATAAGAATATCAAAACAGTAAAATCTGATACAAAAACTTCATATGATTTTGAGCCAATTTTATTCCAAGGAATACAATACAATACAATAATTATTTATTTGCATAAACACGGCAACATTAACACAAACATTATTTGCAAAAACAATAAATATGCCGTTCGTATCAACCAACTTCTTAGTTACCTTGAGTTGCCCTGAGCTTCTCGTTATTTCCAGTTTATGTCCTATTTGCAGCAAGCGTCAAAATTGTCGCTAGTACCTGTGCTAGTACTGAGTGAGCCATCTGTACAGGCGCTCCGTGCGCCGTTTCCCCGATTTATAGTAACTGTGTGTTTCTCGTGATAGGTGATATGATAACAAAAAGTGATATTGGGTTAAAACTCTAGTGGTCTACAACTCCGGTATAACTCGATTTTTATAACTGTGCGCTTGGAGCTGTCAAAATATGTATGGGATTTGACAGTTTAAATGTCAAAAACTGTACATATTTTGACAGCTCCAAGCGCACAGTTGTAAATACGTTTTCTGTCATCATCTTTTTCAATCTATTCTTTTCGGCATCGGTTTTTAAAATCAGTATTTTCCATTTTCATTGAAGCTAGAAAGCCCCAACGGCTCATCATAATTCACGGCAGTACATTACATTCGTGCACTTAATTGACGCTACACCTAATTGAGATTGCCTGTTTCACTGCCCTGCCCCGTGGCACCTGATTTAACTTACATTGCCGCCATTGCCAGTTACTAGGTATATTATACATGGTGTTAGTAAAAGTAGTGCGGTTCTTTAAACCACGAGTTCTGTAGGTATAACAAAGTATCTTTTAGGAACTTTTGAGCAGACCGAAAGCAATATTATGGCAGCTTTGAACACTTTGGGGGAATATTACAAATCAAATGGATTAAAGCCCAATCCAGCTAAGACACAGTCCTGCGTTTACCACCTTCGAAACAGAGAGGCACTGCGTGAACTTAAGATTCCTTAGGAGGGAGTTCCAATCACACACTGCAGCCACCCTAAATATCTTGGCGTGGTACTGGATCGGGCTTTAACGTACAAGACAAACTGCCAGAACATAAGAAAAAAAGTTACTAGTCGCAATAATCTCCTTCAGAGGCTAATTTCTACGAAATGGGGAGCCTCACCACATGTTTTGCGAACTACTGGACTGGCAATCTGCTTTTCCGCGGGAGAATATGCCAGTCCAGTCTGGAACCGCTCTGTCCATAACAAACTAGTGGATACAGCTCTTAACGATACTTGTCGAACTATAACTGGTTGTTTAAAGCCAACGCCGATAAGTAAGCTGTATCCACTAGCTGGTATTGCACCTCCTCAAATCCGGAGAGATGTGGCGAGCTCGATTGAAAAGGCTAAACAGGAGACTGACGCAAGGCACCCTATGTTCGGCAACATCCCGGCTTTACAGAGGCTCAAAAGCCGGAAGAGTTTTCTGTCTTCAGTGACGCCTCTGACCGAAGATCCTCTACAGGCTAGAGCACGAATGTGGAAAGATGTCGCATCCCTAGAGTCATACGTGCCGATTAAAGAAGTCCTTCCTCCTGGCAGCAACCTCCAGTGGTCGGTTTGGCAATCACTGAACCGACTCCGTACGCAGGTTGGTCGCTGCAAGGAGAATCTGTGTCGGTGGGGCTACAGCGACTCCGAACAGTGCCCATGCGGTGCTGTCCCACAAAGCATGTTGCATCTCCTAAACTGCCCTGCGTGCCCCGACACCTGCACGCTAGAAGAACTATGGGCAGCCACTCCAAATGCTCTTCGTGTGGCAACACACTGGAAAAATAAAATTTAATTCGCCGCGACTCGCAAAGAAGAAGAAGAACAAAGTATCTAGAACATGTTAAAAAAAAACATTTACAAAATCAAGTACTTTGAATAAAACATAATTTACAAAAACTTTTTATTGAAATGTTCAACCCTAGGTCTGAGCGCGACATATCACGTCGTCACGATCACATATCACTGCGGTTGCAACGTTGTAGACCTTATTGCGCGCGGCGAAGGAACGGTACAAAGTTATCAGAGCGGTAATTGACTGTACAAACACTGTACAGCGAGCTGTGTTGTATTGTAGGGTTGGACAATTAACTACTGGACTTAGGGACTTTTGCAACTGGGCTCTTCTGTAGTTGGCCAGCAATGTATGTGCAATCAGGTGTCAGGGAAGGGTAAGTGTACTGAATACATAATTGTGATTGCCCTGTGTGTTCACCTGCGACCTGCGACCGTGGGGATAGTAGCACCTGGCCATCTGGGGATGATTCTACAAGCAAATTACAGACTTTTAATAACTTACCTTCAGATATAAAAGCAATAGAATCCCTTCAAAAATGTAAAGTCGAATTGGCAAAACACATTACTTTTAACAAAATAGGTTTTGAGAGGAAGCGTATTAGATGCATTTTATAACGAAAACACATACCTAAGTGTTACTTACCTTTTATTGTGCAGTGCGAATGACTGTTATATTCTTTACTAATGTCATGTGCCTAATCTGTGCCTAATGTGCTATACTACACTATTAGAATGAAAACCTTAGTAATTGTCGCTCGATTAGCTACGCTCGGTGTAGTGGTAATGAAGTGGTACCATACCAGACATTGATTTACAAAACACTTGGGTTCATCGGGTCGTTTAACGACTCGGAGTCCACACGACAGAAGAAGAAGAATCGGGTCGTATCGTAACTAAGTCCACATACTATAACAGCGACAACAGTCCACTGCTGGACAACTGCTGGACATAGGCCTCCCCATATCTACTCACCTGGCGGATTGGCGAGCGCAGTGCAAGATGTTGCATTACCAGGGAACGCTGCTGCCCATTCCCTGGACGAATATCCCTTAGTCTCTTTTACGATACCCACGGGTAGAATTGGGGTGATTCTATTTTAAGCCGGCATCACGCGGCTAGTCCACTTGGGGCCCGGTAAACAATAAAAAGAATAAGGTTAGTGTTCCTTGTGGTCCCACCTTTATTCATTATTCCAGGGTTCGTCGGGTTGTTTGTCGACTCAAAATCCCACACGACAAGAAAAAAATCGTATGTCTGGTGGGCACAGTTTAGCATCACCTTATTTGAACTTATGCAACATATTCCCAACTCGGCTGCCAAGCCACCAGTGGATCAGTCCCAGAATGGTCAAATCTGTCGAAGTTCATGCTACATTATGTAGATTTTCACACGATAAATTATTTACAACAAGTGGATGTGTTTTAAAAAACAAAAAACCTGGCTGCGGTAACTTTGAAGTAGTATTTTACTGTAAAAATTCGCCATCTTTAATCTATAATTTTTAATATAGCCAGTGTCACTCGCGCTGCCTAGACGAATCTAACGACACCTCATGTGTCAAAATCCAACTATCCGTTTGGGCTGTAGCCCGTGAAAAAGAATTTTCTTGTCCACATACATACATACTCTCGAAAAACATAACCCTCCTTTGAGGCAATCGGGTAATTAAAACTTTCTTCTCATTCGCAAGCAACAACAAAACTTTTTGCATTGATTTATTTTGAAAACTAAAGAAAATTTATTTAATGAGAGTGTACTCATTTTTACAAATAACTGGCCACAGCACAGCAGATGAAAAACTTTGACAGATAGCCATTATTAGATAGCCATATAGAAAAAAAAGCAAAAATTTGTTTTAGTTTTCTGAATCCTAATGGCTTTGACTCCAAGTATGCTGCGTTCCATTCTGCGTTGGCAAACCCCGAGTCTGGACTTCTGAATGTCAGTCAAAGACCAGGTCTGAGCTCCGTAGGTAAGGATGGGGAGAATGCACATGTCCATTAGCTTGCGTTTTAAAGATAAGGGCAAGTCACCTTTCATGAGGTCTTTCATAGCCCAATAGCTCTTCCAGGCGTTCTCATCTATTGGGATTTTAATGCACTCACAGTGCTATATTATTCTCACAAGTGAAAATAAGAAATAGAAAAAATGTCATACATCGACCGGGAATCGAACCCGGGCCGCATGGGTAAACGCCCCACCGCTCTGCCACTGAGCTATCGATGCACCGTCGATGAATGGCAAATTTTCTATCTCTTGATGCTCGTCTTGATGCTCAGTCCGTCTTTCGACTTCCTTATCTTGTCTCGCCTGGAAAGAGACTATTTGGCCTAAGTAAGTAATAAAAATGTGGTGGTACCTAGTAAAAATGTTATTGTTTCTGAACGTTCTGTCCTTTCAGTTTGCTTTCAATACTAGGTATTATTTTTTTCAGTTATCTACACAGTTAATCTGTCGTTGCTTCTTCCCCTTTCGTGGGTTACACCGAGTCGATGAACGATCCAATGAACCCACGGCCTGTCACTGTTTTAAACCGCCTATAGAATTCTGACAAGTTTGAGGCAATGCCCGCCGGTCTGTATTACTAGCTGCCCGTCAGCGGTTTCACCCGCTGCAACCCATATTTTGCCCCTTCACGAGCGTGCACGCATTGGGGTTGTAATCTATGGAGATGTATGACGCAGACGCAGACCAGATGCAGCACGTGCAGCGTGCAGAAATACAGGGTGTTAGGAAAAGGTAGTACGTTCCTTTAAACCACGCAATCTATAGGTACCCGTATAATAAAGTATGTTAAGCGCGTTCAAACATTTTATAAAAAATGTTAGATTAAAATATTTTTCTAAAACTTTTTATTAAAATGTTCAACCCTACAACACAGCAAGCTGTACAGTCAATTACTGCCCAGACAACTTTGCACCTGACCTTCGCCGCACGCAATAAGGTCTACAAATGCGCAATGTCGCGCTCAGACCTAGGGTTGAACAATTCAATAAAAAGTTTTTGAAAAATATTTATAGTTTGAACATGCTTAACATTGACTTTATTATACCTTAGATTGCGTGGTTTAAAAGAACGTACTACTTTTCCTAACACCCTGTAGTAAAACGTGGTGGTGAATTACGTGCATGCATCACCTGTCATCTCCCTACTATTTTTGCACGCACGCGTGCTGCGTTTGGTCTGCGGGAGTCTTCAACAACTCGATAAATTATACAAACCGAACCGTGCTACATCCAGTCTGCGGAAGCCTTGATTGTTTGAAAAGTTTGCAACTGAAGTGTAAGTTGCAAGTGTCTTAGCGGAGTTGCCTTACTTTCTGTTTTTTTTACCCGACTGCCTCAGAAGGAGGGTTATGTTTTTCGAGAATATATATGTATTAATGTTTGTATCTATGTAGGCATGTATGTGGACTAGAAAATTCTTTTTACGGGCACAGCCCAAACGGATAGTTGGATTTTGACATATGAGGTGTCGTTAGATTCGTCTTAGCAGCGCGAGTGACACTGGCTATATTAAAAAAAATTATAGATTGAAGATGGTGGATTTTTACAGCAAAATACTACTTTAAAATTACCGCAGTCGGGTTTTTTGTTTTTTAACACATCTACTTGTTTCAGACCTTGTTTATGATTGATTGCAGAGATGCACAGCATGGTGGGGCCGCTTCTGGCGGCACTACCTCCACCCTGCGTGCAGCCCTACTGTCAACATCTGCCGGTCAGGACCCCAACACCAAGTTAGTAACTACTTCTTACCGTGTGGTATCGTAATTTATTCATGCTGGTAATTGGTTCATAGAGTAATTAAAACGGGTAGCAGCAGTAAGAAAACAACCTCTCTGTCCATCAGTACCTAGCAAAATTTCTCATACACTTGACGCAGTTATGTAAGGAACAACTGCTTACGTTTGACAGTACGGCGCGGGGCGATACGCTCACTTTATAGCTTGCTTATACAGGGTGTTAATTTAAATGCGTGCCATAGCTTCAGGCTAGGTTTAGTATCGATAAAGGATGCCGTAAAAATGTTGAAAAAAAACCCAGTCACATTTTTTTTTTCTTTTACTTGGCTGACATTTGATTCAAATGCCTATATCTCAGCAGAAATTCGTTCAATCTCAAAGTTATTTAGATGAAAGTACTTGTATGGGTAGTCTCTAAACAACAACAACATGTTAAAAACTGAATTTTTGACAAAAAAATAATATTTTTTTTGACAGGGATTTTTTCAATATTTTTTTACGGCATCCGTTATCGATACTAAACCTTCCCTGAAGCTATGGCACGCATTTAAATTAACACCCTGTATTTACTTATGGTTGCAGCGTTCCTTCAGAATTTGTGTTCAGAACACATCATATTGCACTGCGTTCGCATAGCCTTTTACTGCCTGCTAGGAATAGTGAGAGTACCTATGGTTATACTCCCCGATCTCCAATAGATGAAGGCCCATATCCAGTAGAGGTCTGTTGTGGCCGTTCATTTAGTTCATTCTTTAACGTAAGTAGTCACAAGAATCATTACTGTCCATTCCCCTTCTTAGTCACATTTTACGACAACCACTGGTGGATCTTCTTCTTCTTCGAGTGGGACACCAAGTCGCCCAACGACCGATGAATCCTAGAATCAGAGTTTTTCAACCGTTTAATACGGTATCTACCTATCTACTTAGGAGGTCTGTAATGCCGGGGTTTAACTTCATATAAGATAAATATGGAGATATGCCCCTTTATGTCGGCGCCATACGGCATAGGTACCAAATTAAAAGATTTTCTACAGTATTTGACAAATTCTTCCCCCCACAGTTCTGCCAACATGCGAAGACATCCGGCGTCGCGGCGAGAAGCGACCGATCCCTCCTGAGATGAAAGACGAGAAGTATTTCGAGCGACGGCGGCGGAACAACCAGGCGGCTAAGAAGTCGCGCGACGCTCGCCGGATTAGGGAAGACCAGGTATTGTCAGAGTATTAGGAGTATTATTATCCGATAAAAATTGTCTGTTCCTCGACCTTTTGCCTCTCCCGAAATTTACACTTTTTTGTGAAAAATATTACATATTGGAAGGTAAATTTTACCTTTCAAAACTTGTGGTCCAAAACTAGCAATAACAAAGGGCTCCGCTATAACATTTAAATTTTCTTTTATCATTTTTTACGTGTCGCCATGGGTGTTTTACAGATAGCATGGCGGGCGTGCGTATTGGAACAAGAGAACGCATCCCTCCGCGCGCATGTAGCGGCTCTACGGCAAGAAACATTGGCCTTACGAGGTCTTTTAGCTGCGAGGGAACCGCAGCAGCCGGCTCCATCTTCCACCACACCAGATTAGAGTAAACAAGTGAAGCTGAAGCAGGAATATAATTTTTGTAGTTTGTTGAACTATTTTTATCATCCAGAGATGCTCAAAAGATGCTAGCAAGATTGAAATTTGGACCAAAATGCTCGTATCCATACCAGAAAATGTAACTATAAAATACCATAAGTGTGTATGGGAGGTTTTGTACTACTGTCAATAACTAAAAAGTACTGCTACTCGATACTAGATGGCGTAACTGTTCGTTAACTTACGTTCGCGCCACGAAATTAAAATATCCCACAAACGCTGCGCTAACATACAAAGAAAATCAGTTATTTGAAGTTTTTCTTCGTGGCGCAGACTCCTATATATAGTCGATAAATGGCGCTGAAAATAAAAAATAAGAAAGTATTATGATGTCCTAAAAGTAAAACAATTAAATATGAAACTCAACATTCTAAATTGTATCCCGCGGAACAAATACCACGAAAACTCAATTAGAATTTGGCCTACACAAGAATCTTAAAATAAAAATGTGGTGAAGATAGTAAGGTGTTTTGTATCAATTGTGTATCTAGTCAATTTTACTTCTAACTTGAGTTCTTTTATCACAGAGCCCCAGGAAACATTTGTAAGTTTTCTTGGTCTGATCATGCCGCCTCAGTACACTGTCCGTCCCCTACCGTGATATAGGTATTACAGAATCATTATCATGATAGGAATAAGATGTAAATAAATAGTAGAGCAAAAGTGTAGGTAGGTACTATTGTAGAATGTATTGTAAAAAGTTAATTATTGTAATTTGTATAGTTTTATCATTGCGTCGTTTCGTGAAATAATGGCAAATGGCAAAAATTAAATGATCTCACTAAACTTAAAAAATAATAAACTGTTTTTCATTTAAGTAATATTTTTGTTTTCACTTATAAGGAAGACCCACTTTTTCATCTAAAAGCAGATGAACAAATTTAAGTTATGGTAATTTGTAGTAGCTTCCTAAGCTAGTCAGCACTCAATAATTATATAGGATGCAATTTTATTAGTGGCGGATCCATTAAGGGTGTGTTCTGCCCATGAAACTGAACAACTTTCCCCAAGGAACATAGGTCGAAATACGAAAAAAAATTTTGGTCTTCCCATACTAAGTGTGTTGGCCGGCCTGGTCAATTTGTACGGGTGGCCCAATTTTTTTTTCATATTTCGACCTATGTTCTTTGGGGAAAGTTGTTCAGTTTCATTGACAGAACACACCCTTAACGGATCCGCCACTAATAAAATTGCACCCTATATAAGGCCTTTTCGAACGAGGGCGGTATCCGCGTGCGTACCGGTAAGTGTACATGCTGAATCGCTTGTGAATTCATTTGTACCTACCAATTAACTTTTTTTTATTTATCCATTACATTTATTCAACAGAAAAAAATCACATACATGTCACATTAAATTACAAATAGAAAATTGTATCGAGCGCGTCCCCTCGAGGTGGCATTGTACCGAGCAGACAGCCGGCATTACCACGCTGAATCGCAAGGCTGATCCTCTGAGCTAAAAAGCTGCCCGCTCTGCGGTCGCCGGACACCTCGATAAGACGCGCTGATAACTCACTAATTAATTTCTTGGCCTCCGGGCCCCAGGGGCCCATCGTTTCAAAACCAACCGGAACGAACACGTAACCTCCTTGAAGGTCTTGATACTTCCGGGACTTTTTCGCTTCTGCACCAGCAGCCGCCGATCCCGCTCTCCCAGCAGTTGCACGGATATGTGATGGAGCCAGAGTATCCAACTGCAACGCTTGTCCACTCTACATCATCTGCAAGCTGCAACGCTTGTCTACTCTACATCGTCTGCAAGCTGCAACGCTTGTCTACTCTACATCATCTGCAAGTTGCAACGCTTGTCTACTCTACATCTGCAAGCTGCAACTTTTGTCTACTCTACATCATCTGGCAAGTTGCAACGCTTGCCTACTCAGTATCATCCGCAAGTTGCAACGCTTGTCTACTCTACATCATCTGCAAGTTGCAACGCTTGTCTACTCTACATCATCTGCAAGTTGCAACGTTTGTCTACTCTACTTCATCTGCAAGTTGCAACGTTTGTCTACTCTACATCATCTGCAAGCTGCAACGTTTGTCTACTCTACATCATCTGCAAGTTGCAACGTTTGTCTACTCTACATCATCTGCAAGCTGCAACGTTTGTCTACTCTACATCATCTGCAAGTTGCAACGTTTGTCTACTCTACATCATCTGCAAGCTGCAACGTTTGTCTACTCTACACCAACTGCAAGCTGCAACGGTTGTCTACTCTACATCATCTGCAAGCTGCAACGTTTGCCTACTCTACATCATCTGCAAGAAGCCGCCTGTTCCACCTATCCCTACTGGCCTATCCCCCCTAGTAGGGAAGTGCGGAATTTTTTTCCTTTCTTTTCTACTAGGGGGGATACGTCTTCCACATAGTTCCACCATAATAACTGACCTATCCCCCCTAGTAGGGAAGAGCGGGTTTTTTTCCATAATAAGTTATAGTCAGAAAGAAAAGTATTCAGTTAAAAGAATTATAGAACTAATTTATTAATTAGTTGTCTGGCATGTATAGTTTCCGAGAAAAACGCGTTTAAAGTTTGACAGCTGTCACCTGAAATGTAGATTTGTTCAAGACCAACAACTTCCCCTAAGAAACTAGTTGTCTGGCATGCATAGTTTCTAATAAATACACGTTTAAAGTTTGACAGCTGTCAGTCGAAATGATCATCTCGTCTATTTCCAAGAAACTTGTAATCTATAAGGTTTACCGAGAAAAACCATGTTTAAGTTTGACAGCTGTCATTTAGTAGATCTTGTCTAGACCTTGGCTGTACCATGGCTGTACCTTAGGCTTTTGTACACAAGCGGTATTGGGGTAGCGGATGCGGAACGGAGGTGGATGCGCAGCGAATATATTGCGGACGCGCAGCGGATGTCGGCGATATTTACCAAAACGTTGTAAGTGTGCCGTGCGTCCGCAACAAATTTGCTGCGCTTCCGCCTCCCCTCCGCATCTGCTCTTAAACCGCTTGTGTGATAAGAGCCTAGACGGAGGCTTGATTTTTTCCCAATAAATTAGTTCTATAATTCTTTTATCTGAATACTTTTCTTTCTGACTATACTTTATTATGGTGGAACTATGTGGAAGACGTATCCCCCCTTAAGACTTAAGAAAAGAAAGGAAAAAAAAATCGCTCTTCCCTACTAGGGGGGATAGGTCAGTAGGGAGGGATAGGTGGAACAGGCGCAAGAAGCTTATACGGGGTGTTAGGGACGGTGTAACGAAAACTTTGCAGGCGTGCTCAGACCATGAAACTGAACAACTTTTACTATGGAGCCAATAGTGGGAAACGAAGAAAATTTTCCGACCTCCCATACAGAGTAAGTCAGCTGGTCGTGAATTTTGTATGGGAGGTCGGAAAAATTTTTTCGTTTCCCACCATTGGCTCCATAGTAAAAGTTGTTCAGTTTGATGGTCTGATCATGCCTGCAAAGTTTTCGGTACACCGTCCCTAACACCCTGTATAGGTAAAAGCTGCAACGTTTGTCTAGTTAATTTCCAAAGTTAGCCTTATTTACCTGAACTTATAGGCATTTCTGCAGTCGGCTCTTTCAGCCCAGCTGTCATCGATATCGATGCAACGATGTCTCACGAGTGTAGACACACCGGCGCGGCGTCGTCTCTTATGTTTCATACATTTTATACAACGTGAAGTCCAATTGTTTTTTTTCATATTTCGACCATGTTCCATGAGGAAAGTTTCAGCTTTACTGGTTGTATTGTTGTTTTGCCGTGTGATGCCGGCTTAGAATAGCAACACCCCCCAATCCCTATTCTACCCGTGGGTGTCGTAAGAAGCGACTAAGGGATATTCATCAAGGGAATTGGCAGCAGCGTTCCCTGTAAATGCAACATCTTGGCACTGCGCTCGCCAATCCGCCTGCCAAGCGTGGTGAGTATGGCATGGCTCATGTCCAGCAGTGGACTGTTGTGGCTGTTATGGTTATGGATGTTTTGTAACACCCAGTATAGAAACTGTTTCATGCGTCGCGATGTCGCACGTCACACGTCTTTGATCTAATGTTTTACGTCAATATCAATAAAAATGAAACCAACGTTCACGTTTTAAAAATAATATATTACGTTGTTGTAAAAGGTACACATTCAAATATAAATCTGAATCATTATAATAAAATTATACAGCACTTTAGTAAACAAAATACAACAGCATAATATAAACAGCATATTATTAAATAAAATACGGAACTAAACCAATCCAATATAAATATTAGGTAAATCTTGAGCAGATAAAGAATGGATCCCAAATTAGCCACATTTTTGTTGACATCTGATAGAGGGGCAAAGCACAATGTTGACAATTCGGGATCCATACTTTATCTGCGCAAGTTACAATAATATAATGGTATTATCTTCAAATGTGCACCCCTTAGGTAACAGCCTAAATATAATCCAGTCCATTTACACTAAATAACAAATTTTGCAACTACTTTTATCACATTTCGTTTGCGCGAGCGAGAAGCAACTAACTTTCAAACAATTTCAAACTTATCTTATCAAAAATCCGATTCAAATTGAGGAAACTCATTCATAACCATATTAAATTGCACTTTTCATTGACTTAAACTTTCTTTTTGTCTGTGAAATATCTTTGCAAAAGAAATGGCAAACCCGAATACGATTTGACCATTTTAGACCCTTTTATAATTGATATTTCTTCAAAATTTCACCACTTGCCATCCAACTCGCCACGCTACCTGCCACTCGCTTGCGCGATCGAAACGCCATCTACATCGGCAACTAGGATCAACGGAACTACATTTACAATGTAAAATAAACGCTAGAAAAAAAATGCAAATGTTTTCGTACCACAACAACGAAACGCCGGGTTTCTAAAACTGCGAAAAAACTTTCGAAAATTAATATTTCTAGTGCTGTATTATGAAATATCGAGATTGTGACATTCGCGTAAAAGTTAGCCTAGCCGCTTCGACATTCACACTCACATTTTACCGCAGCGCCATTTTCTAAGAATTAATAAAAGAAAATGGCGTCAAAACGAACTAATATTTACTAACACAGTATTTTGCATTCAAGGTTTAGGTAGAAACAGGTATATTTTCAGTTTTATGCAGTGATTTTATTGACCATATTTGTGTACAAATTATTTATCTTAGGAACAACTTTCAATCGAAGGAGTAACTTTTGAATGAAACATACATATGAATATACATTGCCGTAAAGATTACCATAATGTAATATCAAAATTATTGTAATCGATAATTCTAACTGATTTTTGAATCCCTAACCTTAAGAGATACGATAAAATTCTAAATCAGAAAATTTACTCGACGGCTTAAGAAACGAAGACTTTCTTTGAAACGATAATTTAATAAAAACTGCTATGAGGCGGTAGGTATTCCATTTCCTGGCCTAATACTAACTTATATTTCGGTGTAGACAACAAATGCTCTATTCTTAAAACGGCTTACAATATCTAAAATAATGTTTTTCAAATCAAGAAGCACTCTTTTTTTTCAAAGTGTAATAAAGTTTAAGGAAATATTCCAACCGATGGAACCATGAAACTGGACAACTTTTCTAAGAAACATAGAAAAGATCTCTCGTACAAAATTCGTAAGACATTTCGTATAAGGTGTCCAAAATATTCTTATCAATCGAACCATATTCTCTTCGAGAAAACTGTATAGTATCATGAGCTGCATCACACGTTTAAATATTTCAGTTCTTTTTACATCCTATAGTGTAGTCCAAAGCAAGTTTTACTACAACGACTATATTTGTATTTTCAAAGAAAATAATAGCAAGTAAATATAACAAAGGGTAACCACAAATTTTGTGTTTTTGACATTGAAATAAGCATCTGTTTTAAGAATACGCATTAGCCGGCAGCGCCGTGTATTTGGTAGAGTCCTCTATAAGTGGGGTGATGCTGTTTAGTTCTTCTTCTCCTCCTTCTCCTGTCCCTCGGTGGACTGTCCGCTTTGACCACTCTGACCGCTTTGTCCCTCGCGTTCGGCTGCCATCTGGCGAGGAAAAGGAAAATTTCAACTATTTAAGTTTTGTATATGCAATTTTATTATGCGTATTTAAATGTGTAGGCATCTACAACATTGTCAATCTGTGAGAACCTGTGAAATTGTGTACCCAGTGTCAATGGGAACATGAAATGTTGCTGTGTCCTATTGTCATATTAAGAACTGATGTCCATGTGCATCAGTTTAAATTCGAACTGCATTAGTTTCAATTAGAACTGATGTGCATCATCAATTTCAACTGATGTCCATGTGCATCGATTTAAATTCAAACTGATGTGCATGTGCGTCAGTTTATATTCCAACTGATGTGCGTCAGTTTCTATTCCAACTGATGTGCGTCAGTTTCTATTACAACTGATGTGCGTCAGTTTCTATTACAACTGATGTGCGTCAGTTTCTATTACAACTGATGTGCGTCAGTTTCTATTCCAACTGATGTGCGTCAGTTTCTATTACAACTGATGTGCGTCAGTTTCTATTCCAACTGATGTGCGTCAGTTTCTATTACAACTGATGTGCGTCAGTTTCTACTCCAACTGATGTGCGTCAGTTTCTATTCCAACTGATATGCGTCAGTTTATATTCCAACTGATGTGCGTCAGTTTCTACTCCAACTGAGGTGCATCAGTTTCTATTCCAACTGATGTGCATCAGTTTCTATTCCAACTGAGGTGCATCAGTTTCTATTCCAACTGAGGTGCATCAGTTTCTATTCCAACTGATGTGCGTCAGTTTCTATTCCAACTGATGTGCGTCAGTTTCTACTCCAACTGAGGTGCATCAGTTTCTATTCCAACTGATGTGCATCAGTTTCTATTCCAACTGATGTGCGTCAGTTTCTACTCCAACTGATGTGCGTCAGTTTCTACTCCAACTGATGTGCGTCAGTTTCTTTTCCAACTGATGTGCGTCAGTTTCTTTTCCAACTGATGTGCGTCAGTTTCTACTCCAACTGATGTGCGTCAGTTTCTTTTCCAACTGATGTGCGTCAGTTTCTACTCCAACTGATGTGCGTCAGTTTCTTTTCCAACTGATGTGCGTCAGTTTCTACTCCAACTGATGTGCGTCAGTTTCTTTTCCAACTGATGTGCGTCAGTTTCTACTCCAACTGATGTGCGTCAGTTTCTTTTCCAACTGATGTGCGTTAGTTTCTACTCCAACTGATGTGCGTCAGTTTCTTTTCCAACTGATGTGCGTCAGTTTCTACTCCAACTGATGTGCGTCAGTTTCTTTTCCAACTGATGTGCGTCAGTTTCTACTCCAACTGATGTGCGTCAGTTTCTACTCCAACTGATGTGCGTCAGTTTCTACTCCAACTGATGTGCGTCAGTTTCTACTCCAACTGATGTGCGTCAGTTTCTATTCCAACTGATGTGCGTCAGTTTCTATTCCAACTGATGTGCGCAGGTTCTATTCCAACTGATGTGCGTCAGTTTCTATTCCAACTGATGTGCGCAGGTTCTATTCCAACTGATGTGCGTCAGTTTCTACTCCAACTGATGTGCGTCAGTTTCTATTCCAACTGATGTGCGCAGGTTCTACTCCAACTGATGTGCGTCAGTTTCTATTCCAACTGATGTGCGCAGGTTCTATTCCAACTGATGTGCGTCAGTTTCTATTCCAACTGATGTGCGCAGGTTCTATTCCAACTGATGTGCGTCAGTTTCTATTCCAACTGATGTGCGCAGGTTCTATTCCAACTGATGTGCGTCAGTTTCTACTCCAACTGATGTGCGTCAGTTTCTATTCCAACTGATGTGCGCAGGTTCTACTCCAACTGATGTGCGTCAGTTTCTATTACAACTGATGTGCGTCAGTTTCTATTACAACTGATGTGCGTCAGTTTCTATTCCAACTGATGTGCGCAGGTTCTATTCCAACTGATGTGCGTCAGTTTCTACTCCAACTGATGTGCGTCAGTTTCAATATGAACTGATGTCAATGGGCATCAGTTAAATGTAAAGTAACATGATTGTGAACTAGTATTATAGTGTATTTTAATTAGGTTTCTATATTTCTTAGTTAAGCTTCTGTGAACTTGTGTTATTGTGTATTTGTATTAGGTTTCTGTTTTCCACGACTTACCTTCTTGTATGCCTGCTCGAACAGTTTGAGACTGGCTTGCTGCAGGGTCTGCATGGCGCTGCGGATCGCCTCAGGGTCTGCGTTGTCCTTGTCGGCTAGTAGGGTGCGCAGGGCTGCGATGTCGCCGCGGAGTTTCTCGCACTATAATAGAGAAACAAACATTATTTAAATATAGGGTAATTTTTTTGTCAGTGCGGTATAGGGTAACTTTTAAGCTTTGCAGGATGTTTCTACTCCTGATTCTGAACAACTTTTGCTATGGGGCCACCTGCGAAATATACAAAATATTTTTGGTTGTTCCATACATTTTTGCCGAGTAGGTATGAATTTTTCTATGGAACATACAATTTTTTTTTGCGTATTCGCAGGTGGTCCCATAATAAAAGGTATTCAGAATCACGAGTAGAAACACCCTGCAAAGTTTGCGCACTGACTAAAAAATAACCCAGTATAAGTTAAAAAAGTATAAATACTCAAACGTGACTTTGATAAAGACGTACCTGACATTATATTTTATTCTCATTTGTTATCCAAACTTATTCGTAAAGAAAACAGTAAAAAATTTGCCAAGGAAATTTTTAACGGAATCGATGCAAACAAAAACTTGTTACTTTTAAATGTAGCGTACAATAAATCCACCGATTGCGACTTTTACACAATCTTGGAAAGGCTGTCACGCGTCTCTCTCGCACTCCGCTTTACCAGTCGCTTAATAGATACGCGAACGGCTTAGAAGGGTGCTTTAACTTATAATTATGTACTTCCTTACTTGCAGCCTTTTTTCATAATTTCAAGTAATGTCTCTAGAAATAAAATGTACTATACAGGGTGTAAGAGACGGTGCAACGAAAACTTTGCAGGCGTGCTCAGACCATGAAACTGAACAACTTCGTTCCGCCCTCCCATACAAAATTCACGATCAGCTGACTTACTTTGTATAAGAAGTCCTTTTTTTTTGTTTACCTTCATATATTCCATAGGGAAATTGCTCAGTTTCATGGTCTGAGCACGCCTGCGAGGTTTTCGTTACACCGTCTTTTACACCCCGTATAACTGATGACGCCATCTATCAGCCGTCCCTATAACTATCTCAGTATCTCGTATCTTACCTCGTCCTTCGGCAGCTGAATCTTTTACTCCTCCATTTTACTTTTAGTGTCGTGCCTTCAGCCTGGTTGGAGACCTCGACTTCTTTTGCCACTGTTTGTACTAGCGTCATCTGTCAGCTGCCCCAAGAAACTTCGATTCGATTCTAATATCGATTGCCCCTATAACTATCTCCTAACTTACCTCATCCTGAGGCAGTTGAGCCTTGTATTCCTCCATCTTGCTCTCGGTATCGTGCAAAATGCCTTCAGCCTGGTTTGAAACTTCCACTCTTTCACGACGCTGCTTGTCGGCGGCGGCGAATTGCTCAGCGGCTTTGACCATATTCTCGATCTCGTCCTTGGACAGACCGCCCGACGATTGGATCACGACTGGAAAGTAAAATTATGAAATTAACTTAAATGTTTAAATTCATTGCGGACAACACCCCAGAAACTTTGTTTAAAGCCAGGTATTTATTGGGGACAATATCCGTGATACTTTGTATCATAGACGATGTATATGGACAATGTCCCAAATGTGTACGCTTTTTTCGGGAATTTTGTTCGGGGACATTGTTCAAAACACGTCCACATTACCAATTTATTTCATTTTGTACCTTTTATATTTTGTATTATATTATTTTATATTTTGATAATTTTATACCTTGTTTTTCTATTCTATTGACGATCATTTTATTCTCTGTGACATTTATGTATGAATTATGTAAATATGACATTGATATTATGAAATAAATTAATCTAATCTAATCTAATCATTGGGAACATTTGTTGGGAACTTCGTGTCATATACAAAGTTCTGGGATTTTGTCCCTAATGAATACCTTAAGAAACTGATCAGGAACAAAGTTCCCAACAAATGTTACCACAAAATTGCCAGAAACATTGTTTAAAAAGCGTGTTCATTGGGAAATTTTTTGGGGTACTTTTGTATTTATGCAGTGCTTCGGAACTTTGTCCCAGAAATGTTCCCAAATTAATACCCAAACCGAATTTCCGAAATAAATATCAAAACATTTTGGGAGTCAAAATTTTTTAAAAATAAGATGAAACTGATATACGAAAAGTGTTAGCAGCAGACAAAACATTTTGACAATTTGTACTGAAAGTCTAAAACATTTTTCTTTCAATTGAACTTAGCAGAAACGTTATTTAAGTTCATGGTTTTTGTATAATGTGATGTCACATTGTCTGCAAGATTATAACCCGTAAGCATAAAGTACACAAACGGGGAATATATCCGCAATTTAATTTAGCATCGATAAAAGTCGAAACAATAATAAATAAATTGTTCAAAGTTGCTACGATGCCCAATAACTCTTTCGATTTCTATTCGCCTACAGTCGCAAGTCCAAGATACATATTCAAACTGTAAATAAAATGCCAAGTCGCGAAAAAGTCCAAGATACATATTCAAACTGTAAATAAAATGCCAAGTCGCGAAATGTCAAGAGGTAAAATTTTCAAATAGAATCAGTTTTGATTGGTCTAGATTTCCGATCGGAGTAGAATTACAAAGAATGTTAATGTGCGCGTGGGGAATACGTACTAGTGAGAAGCCTATGGCTTCCGTTACCATAAAATAGTTATTTTCGTTGTACCGGGAGTAACAGAAAGGGTACAACAAGCCCGAAGGAGGTCAAGGTACTCATGAAACTGAACAACTTTCCCCATGCAACATAGGTCGAAATGTGAAAAAAAAATTTGGGCCGCCCATACAAAATCGCCGATTAGCTGATTGATTTACTATGAGGTTCAATTTTTTTTTTCATATTTCGACCCATTTTCCATGGGGAAAGTTGTTCAGTTTAATGAGTACCTTGATCTCCTTTCGGCTTGTTATACCCTTTCCGTTACTCCCTGTCTAGGGTATCAATTTAAATGCATGCCACGCTAAAGCGCAAGTTGAGTATCTACAAAGGTAGCCCTAAAAATATTTGACAAAATCCTAATTACAAAAAACGACAAGGCTTTTTTTTACGGATTCCTTTATCGATACTAAACCTGCCCTTAAGCTATGGCACGAATTTAAATTCGTACCCTATATACGATTTTTTTTAAACTACAATATACGTACTCTGTTGTTCCTTGCCGGTGCCCTTGTCGCGCGCGGACACGTGCACGATGCCGTTAGCGTCGATGTCGAATGTCACCTCGATCTGAAATAAACACATATGGTATAGTAGATTCCATTTTTTTCTTGCATATCTTATGTAACCTGGTTCACAAAAGACCTTTTCTTTATTTATTGCAACAAGGGGACCCGAAATAGCAACATTATTGTTCGCGTCTTTTTCATATTATATGACGACTGCCGACCATGGTCAACCGTATGGTGGCGGTAATGCCACCTACGATAGCATTCCCAAATGCTAGTCGTAAAATTTAACTTTTACAACATGATTTTAGGTTCAAACAAAACATGTTGTGCCGACTCTAAGTAATTGGGATAAGGGCCGGAAGATGATGACTGTGAGTGCATTAAAATCCCAATAAAGTGACATTACCTGCGGTACGCCGCGCGGCGCGGGCGGGATGCCGATCAGGGAGAATTGTCCGAGCAGTTTGTTGTCAGCAGCCATCTCACGCTCGCCCTGGTGCACTTTGATCTCGACCTGAGTCTGGCCCTGCTAACTATGTAACCAGGTAAACAATACCTGTGGGACGCCGCGCGGCGCGGGCGGGATGCCGATCAGGGAGAATTGTCCAAGGAGTTTGTTGTCAGCAGCCATCTCACGCTCGCCCTGGTGCACTTTGATCTCAACCTGAGTCTGGCCCTGCTAACTATGTAACCAGGTAAACAATACCTGTGGGACGCCGCGCGGCGCGGGCGGGATGCCGATTAAAGAGAATTGTCCAAGGAGTTTGTTGTCAGCAGCCATTTCACGCTCGCCCTGGTGCACTTTGATCTCAACCTGAGTCTGGCCCTGCTAACTATGTAACCAGGTAAACAATACCTGTGGTACGCCGCGCGGCGCGGGCGGGATGCCGATCAGGGAGAATTGTCCGAGCAGTTTGTTGTCAGCAGCCATCTCACGCTCGCCCTGGTGCACTTTGATTTCGACCTGAGTCTGGCCCTGCTAACTATGTAACCAGGTAAACAATACCTGTGGTACGCCGCGCGGCGCGGGCGGGATGCCGATCAGGGAGAATTGTCCAAGGAGTTTGTTGTCAGCAGCCATCTCACGCTCGCCTTGGTGCACTTTGATCTCCACTTGAGTCTGGCCCTGCTAACTATGTAACCAGGTAAACAATACCTGTGGGACGCCGCGCGGCGGGCGGGATGCCGATCAGGAGAATTGTCCAAGGAGTTTGTTGTCAGCAGCCATCTCACGCTCGCCTTGGTGCACTTTGATCTCCACTTGAGTCTGGCCCTGCTAACTATGTAACCAGGTAAACAATACCTGTGGGACGCCGCGCGGCGCGGGCGGGATGCCGATCAGGGAGAATTGTCCAAGGAGTTTGTTGTCAGCAGCCATCTCACGCTCGCCTTGGTGCACTTTGATCTCCACTTGAGTCTGGCCCTGCTAACTATGTAACCAGGTAAACAATACCTGTGGGACGCCGCGCGGCGCGGGCGGGATGCCGATCAGGGAGAATTGTCCAAGGAGTTTGTTGTCAGCAGCCATCTCACGCTCGCCTTGGTGCACTTTGATCTCCACTTGAGTCTGGCCCTGCTAACTATGTAACCAGGTAAACAATACCTGTGGGACGCCGCGCGGCGCGGGCGGGATGCCGATCAGGGAGAATTGTCCAAGGAGTTTGTTGTCAGCAGCCATTTCACGCTCGCCCTGGTGCACTTTGATCTCAACCTGAGTCTGGCCGTCGGCGGCTATATGGGAAAGAAAAAGAAAACTTAATCAATCTTATCTTAAACGAGCAAAAAATGAATATAATAAGGTCCTATTGAATTCACTGCAAATATTTTCAGGGGGTGTTCTACTCGTGAAACTGAACAACTTTTCTTAGTAACATTTTTGAAAAATGAAAATAAGATTTTAGGTTTCCCATACAAAATGTCCAAAACATATGTCAGTTTGTATGGGAGGACCAAAATATTTTTTCATATTTCGCAAAAATTTTACTAAGAACAGTTGTTCAGTTTCACGAGTAGAACACCCCCTGAAAATATTTGCATTGAATTTAATAGGACCTTATACACATATGAACATATATTTTTGGAAACGGCTCCAACGATTTACTAGAAATTTTGTATTTGGGGGCTATAAATCGATCTAGATTATGTACCTATAATGGCAATAGTACATTGTTGTCGAGGCTGGGAAAACAAGGCTTTGCTGGACGAGTAGAGTTTGAAGTCCGAGCCGTAGGCGAGGACTTCAATTATATGAGTCAAGTAAAGTTATTTTCCCCCGAGGCTTACATAGTGCTTTTCTCAAAAAATGTTAGGAAATAAAAAACTAATTACGTACCTACTTCATAAATATGTTTTCCACGGTCAGTTTGGCTTCAGCCCTCATATTTGGCGGCGTGCAAACCAATTCGATACTACTCACATCTGTATCCATTTAATTCCGTTTTAAACATAAGAGACTACAATACAACAGTCCCAATCATTAAAATTTTCACGTTTTCCCAGTTTGTTTTTCCACCAATTGTGTACTTTTTAATAAATAGGCCTTTAGCAAGGCACAGTATTCATTGCTATTCAGCCATTCTAGGTATATGTTTAGTTCATACCTTTTTTTAACCTATTGGTCCATTCTGGATAGGCAAGGGTTATAAAATCATACAGCCTTGTCTTGAGTTAGGTCATATCAACTTTTCATACAAAATTACGTTCCGTTCTTATGAGATTCATAGAGATAACTATTTTGGATTTATTATTTATGTGGTTTAGCGTGTAACGAATTTACTTTGCCGGACACCAGCAAAGGATTTCCATACAACTTTGCTGGCGCGATCGGAGACATGACACACAATGGGAAACTTTGCGTATTCTTTTTTTGAAAGAAATGAACATATTTCCTAGCATGTTTGAGAAAAAAAGTTCCTTGATCCTTTTGTTGGCATATGCTGGTAAATAAAACATTAATACTACTTAGTAAACTTTTTTAAGTAACGCTTAATAAACAAAAACCGAGCGAGCTCGGTCCACTAGCTGGTAAATAAATATACACTTTAAATCCTCGAGTCCCTCGGTCGCTTCTTACGACACCCACAGGAAAGAAATGGGGTGATGCTATTCTATGCCGGCATCGCACGGAAATGTTCGCAAGAATATAACCCGCAAGCGCATAAAACACGAACGGGGAATATATCCGCATATTGTTTTAGCATTCGTTTCAAGTTAGAACACCAGTAAAACATGTTCAACGTTGCTACGATGCAAAAATTAAAATTGGTTGTCTTTTGATTAGAATATCTTTGCGAGGAGCCTGAAAACTATATTTTATACAGGAGACACTGTAAGATTTATTAATATCACACGATGCAGAATACTTGGCTTACCGGTAGAAAAGACTTGACTCTTCTTGGTCGGAATGGTGGTGTTTCTCGTAATCAGCTTAGTAAACACGCCTCCAAGGGTCTCGATACCCAAAGACAGGGGTGTGACATCAAGCAATAGGATATCGGTAACGTCCCCAGCTAGGACTCCGCCCTGAACTGCAGCCCCCACTGCGACGGCCTCGTCCGGGTTGACAGAGCGCGACGGCGCGCGACCGAAAATCTCTTGCACTGTTGATTGAACCTACGGGAATAAAACATGATGTTAAAATTATCTACATACAAGGTGTTAAAATTGCCTACATACAACTGTATTATAAATCAGAAAGATAGGAGAGAATTGTTTTATATGTAATCGATAAGCTCACGAAAGCTTGAACACAACATTAGGAAAAATTGTTAGAAACGAGAGAGAATTAGAGACGATAGGGTTCTATTATAAATTCAACCAACTTTCCAATCAAACAGAAAATCGGGAATAAGATATGTTGTTAAAATTGCCTACAAACAACTGTATTATAAAGCAGAAAGATAGGATTTTTATTATTTGTTTGCTTTATTTGTAATGGGATAAGCTAGAAAACTAATTTCAAAAATCTTACGAAACCTACTACACAACATCCTTAACATAGGAAAAACGTTTAGAAACGGGTATAGCCGTTAAGGTGAGCTCTATCATAAATTGAACCAACTTTCCTATCAAACAGACAAAAGTATTTCAAAAATTGTAAGGTTTGATTTTTAGTAATATCTGCTACATTATAACCCGCAAGTGCAACGTACACAAACGGGGAATATATCCGCATATTGCTTTAGCATCGATAAAAGTCGAAACAATAATAAATAAATTGTTCAAAGTTGCTACGATGCCAGTTCCATCATTGTTTTAAACAGAGAAATAAGGTTTGAAGCCTTAATTGAATTGTATGCCTCAAATATTTACTTCATGTATCTTTACTAACAAAAACCTCTTGACAATGAGTTACTGTAAAATGTCCATAAATAAACTAGCCATAACTAACTTTGGGCAAACCTAAGTGACTTTGGGATTACTATAAGTGACTTTGGGCTTACTTTAAGTGATTTAGGGCGTATTTTAAGCGACTTTCGGCTTACTTTAAGTAACTTTCGACTTACATTGAGTGACTTTGTGCTTACTGTAAGTGACTGGGCTATTTTAAAAGACTTTCTTCTTTCTAAAGGGCTTTCTTTAAGTGACCTACGGTTTATTTTAAGTGACTTTGGGCTACTTTAAGTGACATTGGGCTTACCTTTAGTGACTTTGGGCTAACTGTAAGTGAATTTAGCTAAGCTACCACTGACCTTAGGCATACGTGTCATGCCGCCGACAAGCAGCACTTCTCCGATATCGCTGCGTTGCACCTCCGCGTCTTGGAGGGCACGTTGGCAGGGCGCCACTGTGCGCTTGATCAGGTCTTACACTCTCTCTCACTATTTGAGTGACTAACTTACTTTAAGTGATTTTAGGCTAACTTTAAGTGACTTCCGGCCAATTTTAAGTGTCTGGGTTTACTTCAAGTGACTTTGGCCCTACTTTAAGTGACTTTGGTCTTACTTTAAGTGACTTTGTGTTTATTCAGGTTACCTGGGCTTACTTTAAATTACTTTCGACTTACTTAAGTGACTTTGGTCTTACTTTAAGTGACTTTTGGCTTACTTTAAGTGACGTTGGACTTTCTTTAAATGACATGAGCTTAATCTAAGTGACTTCAGGCTCACTTGAAGTTACTTTCAGCTTACTTGAAGTGACTTTCGACTTACCTTATGGGACTTTCGGCTTTCTATAAGTGACTTACGATTTACTTTAAGTAAGTTTTAGATTACTACTGACCTTGGGCATACGTGTCATGCCGCCGACAAGCAGCACTTCTCCGATATCGCTGCGTTGCACCTCCGCGTCTTGGAGGGCACGTTGGCAGGGCGCCACTGTGCGCTTGATCAGATCTTACACTGTTACTTACTTTTGGCATGGTTTATGTTACGACTGGCTTACTTTGTTTGACATTAGGATTTCTTTAATTGACTTTCGGCTTACTTTAAGTGACTTCCGGCTAACTTTAAGTGACTTATAAGTGATTTTTGTATACATTTAAGCGAATTGGCCAACATAGTGACTTTATGCTTACTTTAAGTGACTTTAGGCTTATTTTAAGTGACTTGAGGCTTACTTTAAGTAACTTTCGTCTTACTTTCTTTCGGGTCACTTTTAGTGACTTTGGGCTTACCGTAAGTGACTATGAGCTTACTTTAAGTGACATTCAACTCGCTTTAAATGACTTTTGCTTCCTTTAAGTGACTTTCAACTTACTTTAAGGGACTTTCGGCTTTTTATAAGTGACTTACGATTTACTTTAAGTAAGTTTTAGATTACTACTGACCTTGGGCATACGTGTCATGCCGCCGACAAGCAGCACTTCTCCGATATCGCTGCGTTGCACCTCCGCGTCTTGGAGGGCACGTTGGCAGGGCGCCACTGTGCGCTTGATCAGGTTTTACACTGTCACTCACTTTTGGCATGGTTTACGTGACTTGGACCTACTTTAAGTGACTTTGGTCTTGCTTAAGATGCTATGGGCTTACTTTAAGTTACTATGGGCACGCTTTAAGTGTTTTTCGGTGTTCTTTAAGTGAGTTTAGGCTTACTTTAAGTGACTAACGGCTACTTTAAGTTACTTTAGGCTAACTTTAAGTGACTTTAGGCTAACTTTAAGTGACTTTCGGCTTATTTTAAGTGACTTTCGACTTCATTTCAATAAGTTTTAGATTACTACTGACCTTAGGCATACGTGTCATGCCGCCGACAAGCAGCACTTCCCCGATATCGCTGCGTTGCACCTCCGCGTCTTGGAGGGCACGTTGGCAGGGCGCCACTGTGCGCTTGATCAGGTCTTACACTGTCACTCACTTTTGGCATGGTTTAAGTTACGTTTGGCTTACTTCGAGTGACATTAGGCTTACTATAAGTGACTTTCGGCTTCTTTTAAGTGACTTACGACCAATTTTAAGTGACTGTGTTTACTTTCAGTGACTTTGGTTTTACTTTAAGTGACTTTCGACCTACTTTAAGTAACTTTCAACTTACTTTAAGTGTCTTTAGCTTTACTTTAAATGACTTTCGGCTTTCTTTAAGTGACTTTCGACTTCATTTAAATAAGTTTTAGATTACCACTGACCTTGGGCATACGTGTCATGCCGCCGACAAGCAGCACTTCTCCGATATCGCTGCGTTGCACCTCCGCGTCTTGGAGGGCACGTTGGCAGGGCGCCACTGTGCGCTTGATCAGATCTTACACTGTCACTCACTTTTGGCATGGTTTAAGTACCTTTGGCCTTACTTAAAGCGACTTTAGCAAACTTAGTAACTTTGTCCATCCTATAAGTGACTATTCGGTTACTTTAAGTTACTTTGGGATTACTTAAAGTGACATTAAGCCTACTTTAAATGCCTTTGGGCTAACTTTAAGTGACTTTAGTTATATTTGAAATGACTTTGGGCTACTTTAAGTGACAGCGGCCAACTTTAAGTGACTGGGCTTACTTTAAGTAACTTTCGCCTTACATTAAGTGACTTCGTTCTTACTAAACTAGCTACAACTGACCTTAGGCATACGTGTCATGCCGCCGACAAGCAGCACTTCTCCGATATCGCTGCGTTGCACCTCCGCGTCTTGGAGGGCACGTTGGCAGGGCGCCACTGTGCGCTTGATCAGGTCTTACACTGTCACTCACTTTTGGCATGGTTAATGTTACGTTTGGCTTACTTTGACTTTTTTTTTAGGGATGGGCTCTATGTTTCTCGGTCCCGGGACCGGCAAAAACTACACTTAACTATTTGGTGGGGAGCGAGGGCTCACCCGGATGTGACTATTTGGTGAGGAGCGAGGGCTCACCCGGATGTGACTATTTGGTGGGGAGCGAGGGCTCACCCGGATGTGAGGCTTACTTTGAGTGACTTCATGCTTGCTTTAAGTAACTTTCGGCTAACTTTAAGTGACTTAAGACCAATTTTAAGTGACTGTGTTTACTTTAAGTGACTTTGGTTTTTACTTTAAGTGATTTTCGAATAACTTTAAGTGACTTTGGGGTTACTAAAAGTGACTTTAGTTTAACTTTAAGTGACTTTGTTACCAACTTATTACTAAACTAGCTACTACTGACCTTAGGCATGCGTGTCATGCCGCCGACAAGCAGCACTTCTCCGATATCGCTGCGATGCACCTCCGCGTCTTGGAGGGCACGTTGGCAGGGCGCCACTGTGCGCTTGATCAGATCTTACACTGTCACTCACTTTTGGCATGGTTTAAGTTACGTTAGGCTAACTTAAGTGACTTTTGTCTTACTTTAAGTAACTTTTGGCTTACTTTAAGTGACTTACGACCAATTTTAAGTGACTTTGTTTACTTTCAGTGACTTTGGTTTTACTTTAAGTGATTTTCGAATAACTTTAAGTGACTTTGGGGTTACTAAAAGTGACTTTGGGGTTACTAAAAGTGACTTTGGGGTTACTAAAAGTGACTTTAGTTTAACTTTAAGTTACTTTGTTATTAACTTATTACTAAACTAGCTACCACTGACCTTAGGCATACGTGTCATGCCGCCGACAAGCAGCACTTCTCCGATATCGCTGCGTTGCACCTCCGCGTCTTGGAGGGCACGTTGGCAGGGCGCCACTGTGCGCTTGATCAGGTCTTACACTGTCACTCACTTTTGGCATGGTTTACGTGACTTGAACTACTTTAAGTGACTTTGGTCTTGCTTAAGATGCTATGGGCTTACTTTAAATTACTATGGGCACGCTTTAAGTGTTTTTCGGTGTTCTTTAAGTGACTTTGTGCTTACTGTAAGTGACTGGGCTATTTTAAAAGACTTCGGGCTTTCTTTAAGTGGCTTTGGGCTTACTTTAAGTGACTTTGGGCTTCTTTAAGTGACTTTGTTTTTCCTTTAAGTGACTTTAGACTTACTTTAAGTGACTTTCGATTTACGTTAAGTGATTTGCAGCCAACTTTAAGTGTCTTTAGCTTTACTTTAAGTGACTTTTGACTTACTTTAAGCGACTTTCAACTCACTTTAAGTGTCTTTAGCTTTACTTTAAGTGACTTTCGGCTTATTTTAAGTGACTTTCGACTTCATTTCAATAAGTTTTAGATTACTACTGACCTTAGGCATACGTGTCATGCCGCCGACAAGCAGCACTTCTCCGATATCGCTGCGTTGCACCTCCGCGTCTTGGAGGGCACGTTGGCAGGGCGCCACTGTGCGCTTGATCAGATCTTACACTGTCACTCACTTTTGGCATGGTTTAAGTTACGTTGGGCTTACTTTAAGTGACTTCATGCTTGCTTTAAGTGACTTCATGCTTGCTTTAAGTAACTTTCGGCTTACTTTAAGTGACTATCGACCAATTTTAAGTGACTGTGTTTACTTTAAGTGACTTTGGTCTTAATTTAAGTGACTTTGGGGTTACTAAAAGTGACTTTAGTTTAACTTTAAGTTACTTTGTTACTAACTTATTACTAGACTAGCTACCACTGACCTTAGGCATACGTGTCATGCCGCCGACAAGCAGCACTTCTCCGATATCGCTGCGTTGCACCTCCGCGTCTTGGAGGGCACGTTGGCAGGGCGCCACTGTGCGCTTGATCAGGTCTTACACTGTCACTCACTTTTGGCATGGTTTAAGTACCTTTGGCCTTACTTAAAGCGACTTTAGCAAACTTAGTAACTTTGTCCATCCTATAAGTGACTATTCGGTTACTTTAAGTTACTTTGGGATTACTTAAAGTGACATTAAGCCTACTTTAAATGCCTTTGGGCTAACTTTAAGTGACTTTAGTTATATTTGAAATGACTTTGGGCTACTTTAAGTGACAGCGGCCAACTTTAAGTGACTGGGCTTACTTTAAGTAACTTTCGCCTTACATTAAGTGACTTCGTTCTTACTAAACTAGCTACAACTGACCTTAGGCATACGTGTCATGCCGCCGACAAGCAGCACTTCTCCGATATCGCTGCGTTGCACCTCCGCGTCTTGGAGGGCACGTTGGCAGGGCGCCACTGTGCGCTTGATCAGGTCTTACACTGTCACTCACTTTTGGCATGGTTTAAGTACCTTTGGCCTTACTTAAAGCGACTTTAGCAAACTTAGTAACTTTGTCCATCCTATAAGTGACTATTCGGTTACTTTAAGTTACTTTGGGATTACTTAAAGTGACATTAAGCCTACTTTAAATGCCTTTGGGCTAACTTTAAGTGACTTTAGTTATATTTGAAATGACTTTGGGCTACTTTAAGTGACAGCGGCCAACTTTAAGTGACTGGGCTTACTTTAAGTAACTTTCGCCTTACATTAAGTGACTTCGTTCTTACTAAACTAGCTACAACTGACCTTAGGCATACGTGTCATGCCGCCGACAAGCAGCACTTCTCCGATATCGCTGCGTTGCACCTCCGCGTCTTGGAGGGCACGTTGGCAGGGCGCCACTGTGCGCTTGATCAGGTCTTACACTGTCACTCACTTTTGGCATGGTTTAAGTACCTTTGGCCTTACTTAAAGCGACTTTAGCAAACTTAGTAACTTTGTCCATCCTATAAGTGACTATTCGGTTACTTTAAGTTACTTTGGGATTACTTAAAGTGACATTAAGCCTACTTTAAATGCCTTTGGGCTAACTTTAAGTGACTTTAGTTATATTTGAAATGACTTTGGGCTACTTTAAGTGACAGCGGCCAACTTTAAGTGACTGGGCTTACTTTAAGTAACTTTCGCCTTACATTAAGTGACTTCGTTCTTACTAAACTAGCTACAACTGACCTTAGGCATACGTGTCATGCCGCCGACAAGCAGCACTTCTCCGATATCGCTGCGTTGCACCTCCGCGTCTTGGAGGGCACGTTGGCAGGGCGCCACTGTGCGCTTGATCAGGTCTTACACTGTCACTCACTTTTGGCATGGTTTAAGTACCTTTGGCCTTACTTAAAGCGACTTTAGCAAACTTAGTAACTTTGTCCATCCTATAAGTGACTATTCGGTTACTTTAAGTTACTTTGGGATTACTTAAAGTGACATTAAGCCTACTTTAAATGCCTTTGGGCTAACTTTAAGTGACTTTAGTTATATTTGAAATGACTTTGGGCTACTTTAAGTGACAGCGGCCAACTTTAAGTGACTGGGCTTACTTTAAGTAACTTTCGCCTTACATTAAGTGACTTCGTTCTTACTAAACTAGCTACAACTGACCTTAGGCATACGTGTCATGCCGCCGACAAGCAGCACTTCTCCGATATCGCTGCGTTGCACCTCCGCGTCTTGGAGGGCACGTTGGCAGGGCGCCACTGTGCGCTTGATCAGGTCTTACACTGTCACTCACTTTTGGCATGGTTTAAGTTACGTTGGGCTTACTTTAAGTGACTTTTGTCTTACTTTAAGTGACTTCCGGCTTTCTTCAAGTGGCTTCCGGCTTCCTTTAAGTAGCTTCCGGCAAACTTTGAAGACAAGTGACGTTGGTCTTAATTTAAAAGACTTTTGGCTAGCTGTAAGTGACTTTAGGCTTACTTTAAGTGACCATAGGCTTACTTTAAGTGACTTACGACTTAGAGTAAGTTTTAGCTTACTTTAAGTGACCATAGGCTTACTTTAAGTAACTTTGCGCTTACTAAACTAGCTACCACTGACCTTAGGCATACGTGTCATGCCGCCGACAAGCAGCACTTCTCCGATATCGCTGCGTTGCACCTCCGCGTCTTGGAGGGCACGTTGGCAGGGCGCCACTGTGCGCTTGATCAGGTCTTACACTGTCACTCACTTTTGGCATGGTTCAAGTTACATACGGCCTTACTTTAAGCGGCTTTAGCCAACTTAGTAACTTTGTTCTTACTATACGTGACTATTGAGTTACTTTAAGTGACTAAGGTCAATTTTAAATTACCGCGAGCTTACTTTAAGTGACTTTGGCTTTACTTTAAGTGACTTTAGGCTCACTTGAAGTTACTTTTAGTTTACTTGAAGTGACTTTCAATTCAACTTACTTTAAAGAACTTTCGGCTTTCTATAAGTGACTTACGACTTATTTTAAGTAAGTTTTAGATTACTACTGACCTTAGGCATACGTGTCATGCCGCCGACAAGCAGCACTTCTCCGATATCGCTGCGTTGCACCTCCGCGTCTTGGAGGGCACGTTGGCAGGGCGCCACTGTGCGCTTGATCAGGTCTTTACACTGTCACTCACTTTTGGCATGGTTTAAGTTACGTTAGGCTTACTATAAGTGACTTTTGTCTTACTTTAAGTGACTCTGGGCTTCGTTAAGTGACTTTGGTCTTCCTTTAAGTGACTTTAGACTTACTTTAAGTGACTTTCGGCTTACTTTAAGTAACTTTCGACTTCATTTAAATAAGTTTTAGATTACCACTGACCTTAGGCATACGTGTCATGCCGCCGACAAGCAGCACTTCTCCGATATCGCTGCGTTGCACCTCCGCGTCTTGGAGGGCACGTTGGCAGGGCGCCACTGTGCGCTTGATCAGGTCTTACACTGTCACTTACTTTTGGCATGGTTTAAGTTACGTTAGGCTTACTTTGAATGACTTTAGGCTTACTTTAAGTGACTTTAAGCTTCATTAAGTGACTTTGTTCTTCCTTTAAGTGACTTTAGACTTACTTTAAGTGACTTTGGGCTTCCTTTAAGTGACTTTGCGATTATTAAACTAGCTACCACTGACCTTAGGCATACGTGTCATGCCGCCGACAAGCAGCACTTCTCCGATATCGCTGCGTTGCACCTCCGCGTCTTGGAGGGCACGTTGGCAGGGCGCCACTGTGCGCTTGATCAGGTCTTACACTGTCACTCACTTTTGGCTTGGTTTACGTGACTTGGACCTACTTTAAGTGACTTTGGTCTTGCTTATGTTGTTATGGGTCAAAATTAGATGGCTATGGGCTTAATTTAAGTGACATTCAGCTTACATTAAGTGACCTTCGCATACTTTAAGGGACTTTCGTCTTTCCATAAGTGACTTTCGACTTACTTTAAGTGACTTTCAGTTTTCTATAAGTGACTTACGACTTCATTTAAATAAGCTCAATATTGCCGTGTGATGCCGGCTTAGAATAGCATCACCCCATTTCTTTCCTGTGGGTGTCGTAAGAAGAGACTAAAGGACTCGAGGGTATCATGTGTATTGCAATTTTAGGCGACAGGCTGACAACCTGTCACTATAGCGATACACGACAATAGCTAAAACAGCCCTCAAATATGTGTCAGACGTGGCGATAACGACCGTACTTTTACGACCGTTGACGCTCTGCCTACCCCGCAAGGGATAAAGGCGTGATATATGTATGTATGTATGTATGTTTAAATAAGTTTTAGATTACAACTGACCTTAGGCATACGTGTCATGCCGCCGACAAGCAGCACTTCTCCGATATCGCTGCGTTGCACCTCCGCGTCTTGGAGGGCACGTTGGCAGGGCGCCACTGTGCGCTTGATCAGATCTTACACTCACTATTGGCTTGGTTTCAGTTACGTTTGGCTTACTTTGAGTGACTAGCTTACTTTAAGTGATTTTAGGCTAACTTTAAGTGACTTCCGGCCAATTTTAAGTGTCTGGGTTTACTTCAAGTGACTTTGGCCCTACTTTAAGTGACTTTGGTCTTACTTTAAGTGACTTTGTGTTTATTCAGGTTACCTGGGCTTACTTTAAATTACTTTCGACTTACTTAAGTGACTTTGGTCTTACTTTAAGTGACTTTTGGCTTACTTTAAGTGACGTTGGACTTTCTTTAAATGACATGAGCTTAATCTAAGTGACTTCAGGCTCACTTGAAGTTACTTTCAGCTTACTTGAAGTGACTTTCGACTTACTATAAGGGACTTTCGGCTTTTTATAAGTGACTTACGATTTACTTTAAGTAAGTTTTAGATTACTACTGACCTTGGGCATACGTGTCATGCCGCCGACAAGCAGCACTTCTCCGATATCGCTGCGTTGCACCTCCGCGTCTTGGAGGGCACGTTGGCAGGGCGCCACTGTGCGCTTGATCAGCTCTTACACTCTCTCTTACTTTTGGCATGGTTTCAATTACGTTTAGCGTTACTTTAAGCGACTAGCCAACTTAGGGCCTCACTTGAAGTGGCTTTGGGTTATTTTAAGTGACTACGGGCAATTTTACATTACTTCGAGCTTACTTAAGTTACTTTGGGGCCTTTAAGCGACTTTGGCCGACTTGGTAAGTTTGGTCTTACTTTAAGTGACTTTTAGCTTACTTTAAGTGACATCGGGCATACTTTAAGTGACTTCCGGCCAATTTAAGTGACATTGGGCTAACATTAAATAACTTTGGGCTAACTTTAAGTAAGTTACGACTTACATTAAGTGACTTTGCGCTTACTAAACTAGCTACTACTGACCTTAGGCATACGTGTCATGCCGCCGACAAGCAGCACTTCTCCGATATCGCTGCGTTGCACCTCCGCGTCTTGGAGAGCACGTTGGCAGGGCGCCACTGTGCGCTTCATCAGGTCTTACACTGTCACTCACTTTTGGCATGGTTTATGTTACGACTGGCTTACTTTGTTTGACATTAGGATTACTTTAATTGACTTTCGGCTTTCTTTAAGTGACTTCCGGCTGACTTTAAGTGACTTATAAGTGATTTTTGTATACATTTAAGCGAATTGGCCAACATAGTGACTTTATGCTTACTTTAAGTGACTTTAGGCTTATTTTAAGTGACTTGAGGCTTACTTTAAGTAACTTTCGTCTTACTTTCTTTCGGGTCACTTTTAATGACTTTGGGCTTACCTTAAGTGACTATGAGCTTACTTTAAGTGACATTCAGCTCACTTTAAGTGACTTTCAACTTACTTTAAGTGACTTTAGACTTACTTTAAGTAACTTTCGCCTTACATTAAGTAACTTTAGGCTTACTAAACTAGCTACCACTGACCTTAGGCATACGTGTCATGCCGCCGACAAGCAGCACTTCCCCGATATCGCTGCGTTGCACCTCCGCGTCTTGGAGGGCACGTTGGCAGGGCGCCACTGTGCGCTTGATCAGATCTTACACTGTCACTTACTTTTGGCATGGTTTAAGTTACGTTGGGCTTACTTTAAGTGACTTCATGCTTGCTTTAAGTGACTTCATGCTTGCTTTAAGTAACTTTTGGCTTACTTTAAGTGACTATCGACCAATTTTAAGTGACTGTGTTTACTTTAAGTGACTTTGGTCTTAATTTAAGTGACTTTGGGGTTACTAAAAGTGACTTTAGTTTAACTTTAAGTTACTTTGTTACTAACTTATTACTAAACTAGCTACCACTGACCTTAGGCATACGTGTCATGCCGCCGACAAGCAGCACTTCTCCGATATCGCTGCGTTGCACCTCCGCGTCTTGGAGGGCACGTTGGCAGGGCGCCACTGTGCGCTTGATCAGGTCTTACACTGTCACTTACTTTTGGCATGGTTTATGTTACGACTGGCTTACTTTGTTTGACATTAGGATTACTTTAATTGACTTTCGGCTTTCTTTAAGTGACTTCCGGCTGACTTTAAGTGACTTATAAGTGATTTTTGTATACATTTAAGCGAATTGGCCAACTTAGTCATACTTTAAGTGACTTTAGGCTTATTGCTTTGTGCTTAATTTAAGTGACTTTAGGCTTATTTTAAGTGACTTGAGGCTTACTTTAAGTAACTTTCGTCTTACTTTCTTTCGGGTCACTTTTAGTGACTTTGGGCTTACCGTAAGTGACTATGAGCTTACTTTAAGTGACATTCAACTCGCTTTAAATGACTTTTGCTTCCTTTAAGTGACTTTCAACTTACTTTAAGGGACTTTCGGCTTTTTATAAGTGACTTACGATTTACTTTAAGTAAGTTTTAGATTACTACTGACCTTGGGCATACGTGTCATGCCGCCGACAAGCAGCACTTCTCCGATATCGCTGCGTTGCACCTCCGCGTCTTGGAGGGCACGTTGGCAGGGCCTCACTATTGGCTTGGTTTCAGTTACGTTTGGCTTACTTTGAGTGACTGGCTTACTTTAAGTGATTTTAGGCTAACTTTAAGTGACTTCCGGCCAATTTTAAGTGTCTGGGTTTACTTCAAGTGACCTTGGCCCTACTTTATGTGACTTTGGTCTTACTTTAAGTGACTGTGTTTACTTCAAGTTACCTGGGCTTACTTTAAATTATTTTCGACTTACTTAAGTGACTTTGGTCTTACTTTAAGTGACATTTGGCTTACTTTAAGTGCATTGGACCTACTTTAAGTGACATGAGCTTACTGTAAATGACTTTAGGCTCACTTGAAGTTACTTTCAGCTTACTTGAAGTGACTTTCGACTTACTATAAGTGACTTTCGGCTTTCTTTAAGTAACTTTCGACTTCATTTAAATAAGTTTTAGATTACCACTGACCTTAGGCATACGTGTCATGCCGCCGACAAGCAGCACTTCTCCGATATCGCTGCGTTGCACCTCCGCGTCTTGGAGGGCACGTTGGCAGGGCGCCACTGTGCGCTTGATCAGATCGCCGACTAAGGACTCCAGTTTTGATCGGGTCATCTGTGGAAAAACAATATTCGATTAGTGGTGAGCATAAAATGTGAAGTTTGATGTGTATTGTAACCAGTGTGATACCAGTGTGGTGCCGGCGTATTTAATAGCATTACCCCATATCTTTCCCGTTGGTGTCGTAAGAAGCTACTAAGAAATTTGAGAGTTTGTGTATTGTAATTTTTGGCGACAGGCTGACAACCGCTCACTATTGTGATTAATACACAGTCTTCTGAGTGACTCTCAAAGTTTTGTCAAGCGTGGTGTAAATGGCAGTTTTTGAGTCATTTACGTATTTGTCTAGGTATTAGTGAAACTGGACCATAAAAACTGTAACAACTTTTTTGACCTTCCAAATAATTGAATAATTCGTAAGGTGGTTTTATCATTGTATTTTTCTCGCACTAATTTCAAATATCAAAAATCTTTGAGATTTTTGAATATTTAGTACTAAACTAGTGCTTAATTTGAGCCAGATAACTCTATCCTTGTCACTCCTACACCAGGGGCCCGTCTTATAAAGCTGACAACTGTAATTTACAATGAGAATTTAATGTACATTGCGTCGTCAGCGAGTCTTCGAGCGAGCGAGCTTCGCAATGTAAATTGAATTGTCATAGTAAATTACAATTGTCAGCTTTATAAGACGGGCCACAGGCCTTCCTATTTGAAGTTAGGCCACTTTTGAAAGTCCATTTTGTCAGCTGTGAGATCCATGCCAATGCTGCAGCTCAAAGTTAATTTCACATTGTTTGCATATTTCACATCTGTCAAAAGAGACTTTAATAGTGGCTACACTGTAGAAATGGGTCAAATACCTTGAGGTTAATGTGTTTCGGTCCACTTGCATCCATTGTGAGGTATGGCAAGTTGATGTCAGTCTGCAGTGAGCCAGATAACTCTTTCCTTGTTACTCCTACACCAGGCCTTCCTATTTGCAGTAAGGCCACTTTTGATAGTCCATTTTGTCAGCTGTGAGATCCATGACATTGCTGCAGCTTAAGGTCAATTTTCCTTTGTTGACATCTCTTGTAGTATGTGTATTTCATCTGTCAAAAAGTACTAAAGTGGCTAGACTGTATAAATGGGTCAAATACCTTGAGGTTCATGTGTTTGGGTCCACTAGCATCCATAGTGAGGTATGGCAAGTTGATGTCAGTCTGCAGTGAGCCGGATACCTCGATCTTGCTTCTCTCTCCTACATAATGACCGGGTTATACTATACAGTCATTTACCTTGAGGTTCATGTGTTGGGGTCCGCTGGCGTCCATTGTGAGGTGTGGCAAGTTGATGTCAGTCTGCAGTGAGCCAGATAATTCGATCTTGCTCCTCTCTCCTACATAATGACCGGGTTATACTATACAGTCATTTACCTTGAGGTTCATGTGTTTGGGTCCGCTGGCATCCATGGTGAGGTACGGCAAGTTGATGTCAGTCTGCAGTGAGCCAGATAACTCTTATCCTTGTTACTGCTACACCAGGCCTTTCTATTTGCAGTAAGGCCACTTTTGAAAGTCCATTTTGTCAGCTGTGAGTTCCATGACATTGCTGCAGTTTAAGGTTAATTTTACTTTGTTTTGCATATTTCACATCTGTCAAAAAGGACTTTTAAAAGTGGCTAGAAATGGGCTGGCTGTAGAAATGGGTACAATACCTTGAGGTTCATGTGTTTGGGTCCGCTGGCATCCATTGTGAGGTATGGCAAGTTGATGTCGGTCTGAAGGGAACCAGACAATTCAATCTTGGCTTTCTCAGCGGCTTCCTTGAGACGCTGCATCGCCATCGCGTCCTTTCTGATGTCGATGCCTTGCTGTGGAGTAGAAATAAGAATATTAATATAAAATCAAGGATTGATATGTGTAAAATTCAGAAAAAAAAGATTGCTAACTGTGGAAGACGCTATTTTTCATAATATATTGGAACCACCTCTCGGCCTTTACACTGTTTGAAAAAAAAAAAAACGTCAAAGCCAACTCTTGGCTCGGGGGTACATGAGTAATAGGAGAGTTCGCTACATTCCCTTGTGGGTGTAAAAAGAGGAGTCATTTCCAACAAATTTTTCTATAGAAATATCGTCGGAAATTATTTGGAAATTATTCTTTTCGTCTTTTGATGTTTGGCGAAATGTACGGCGACGGGCCTTAGTCAGTTGTATGGGCACTGCAGGCTGCTTTCTGCATTAAAGCTAATTCCGCTTCAAACCCTCTCACTCTAGTACTTTCTGGTCCCCTCACTCTTTACCTTTACAACCCCCATATTAAAACCTACCGACTTTTTCACTTCAGAACCATCCGAACCTCTTACTCTAGAACTTACCAATCCCTATTAACCTTGTAATGCCCAATGTAAAATAACTTGGTTACAAGGTTATACGACCTTGGACGACGGACCATGCAGCAATTAATGTATCTGCCAGCTGTAAAATCGGTCTTGTTAACTGTGCAGCAGTATACTCACGTCTCTCTTGAACTCATCGACGAGGAAGTTGACAATGACGTTGTCAAAGTCCTCCCCGCCGAGCAGGGTGTCCCCGTTGGTCGACTTCACTTCGAACACGCCCTTCTGGATCTCTAGTACTGAGATACAGCCACTACAACGTGTTACAAAACAACCAATAAATCTCCCATACAAAGCGAGTTCATTTTGTATGGGAAGTAATTTTTTTTTTCATATTTCGACCCATGTTCCATGGGGAAAGTTGTTCAGTTTCATGAGTACCTTGAACTCCTTTCAGCTTTATTGGTTGTTTTGTAACATATAGACCGCGCCGGCAAGTCACTTTAGAACTGTCCAATCCAACCGATCGACTCTATAGACCATTTGCAAGTTGTCGCTCCAAAGCCATCCAACCCCGTCATTTTAGTACTGTCGTTCTAGAAACTCTAGAACGTTCCAACCTTCTCACTCTAAAACCTTCCGTTCTGACACTAAAACCTTCCTACTTTCTCATGTTAGAACCTTTCGACCCCCTCACACTAGAACCTTGTACTCTAGAACTTGCCAATTCCATTATACAACCTTGAACTACGAACTATTAGCATTTGGTGGATTTGAAAGCTGTAAAATCAGTCTTGTTAACTGTGCAGCAGTATACTCACGTCTCTCTTGAACTCATCGACGAGGAAGTTGACAATGACGTTGTCAAAGTCCTCCCCGCCAAGTAGGGTGTCTCCGTTGGTGGACTTCACTTCGAACACGCCCTAGGATTTCTAGTACTGAGATACAGCCACTACAACGTGTTACAAAACAACCAATAAATCTCCCATACAAAGCGAGTTCATTTTGTATGGGAAGTAATTTTTTTTTTCATATTTCGACCCATGTTCCATGGGGAAAGTTGTTCAGTTTCATGAGTACCTTGACCTCCTTTCAGCTTTATTGGTTGTTTTGTAACATATAGACCGCGCCGGCAAGCCGCTCTGCCGTGCTAACTAAAACCGCAGTAAGTTATAAGATCGAGGTTTACGCGCCTAAAGTTCGTAATAATATTTTGACGTTTCTGAGTACTTTTTTGCAATCAAATTATCTTACAACGATACAATAGGAAAGGATCAATAGATATGACAACAAAAATATCTTAGAAAAGTACCTAAAACGCCAAAATAAAAATACAAACTATAGGCGCGTAAACCTCGATCTTTTGACTTACTGCGGTTTTAGTTAGCACGGTAGCGCTTTAGAACTGTCCAATCCAACCGATCGACTCTATAGACCATTTGCAAGTTGTCGCTCCAAAGCCATCCAACCCCGTCACTTTAGTACAGTCGCTTTAGGAACTCTAGAACCTTCCAACCTTCTCACTCTAAAACCTTACGACCCCCTCACACTAAAACCTTCCCACTTTCTCATTTAAGACCCTTTCGGCCCGCTCACACTAGAACCTGCCGGCCCCTCACACTAGAACCTTTATACTTTCTCACTTTAAAACTTTCCGACCCTTTCACTTTAGAACTTACCAATCCCCTTATTTAACTTTGGACGACGGACCATTTGCAGCAATTAATGTATCTGACAGCTGTAAAATCGGTCTTGTTAACTGTGCAGCAGTATACTCACATCTCTCTTGAACTCATCGACGAGGAAGTTGACAATGACGTTGTCAAAGTCCTCCCCGCCGAGCAGGGTGTCTCCGTTGGTGGACTTCACTTCGAACACGCCCTTCTGGATTTCTAGTACTGAGATACAGCCACTATAGACCGCGCCGGCAAGCCACTTTAGAACTGTCCAATCCAACTGACCGACTCTATAGACCATTTGCAAGTTGTCGCTCCAAAGCCATCCAACCCCGTCGCTTTAGGAACTCTAGAACTTTCCAACCTTCTCACTCTAAAACCTTACGACCCCCTCACACTAAAACCTTCCCACTTTCTCATTTTAGACCCTTTCGACCCGCTCACACTAGAACCTGCCGTTCCTCACACTAGAACCGTCATACTTTCTCACTTTAGTCACTTTAAAACTTTCCGACCCTCACTTTAGAACTTACCAATCGCCTTATTTAACCTTGGACGACGGAGCATTTGCAGCATATAGTATATCTGACAGTTGTAAAATCGGCCTTGTTAACTGTGCAGCAGTATACTCACATCTCTCTTGAACTCGTCGACGAGGAAGTTGACAATGACGTTGTCAAAGTCCTCCCCGCCGAGCAGGGTATCTCCGTTGGTAAATATTAATAGGGGTGATTCGAATACCTCTTACTCAGTACAAGAAATTTAAATGTTGTCTTTTGACGTCACGTATTTATTACGTATGGTCCACAATGTATGTTAGACGAGAATAGAAATTATCGTGGTTAAAATATCTATAAAAAACTTACGTCTCTCTTGAACTCGTCGACGAGGAAGTTGACAATGACGTTGTCAAAGTCCTCCCCGCCGAGCAGGGTGTCTCCGTTGGTCGACTTCACTTCGAACACGCCCTTCTGGATCTCTAGTACTGAGATACAGCCACTATAGACCGCGCCGGCAAGCCACTTTAGAACTGTCCAATCCAACCGATCGACTCTATAGACCATTTGCAAGTTGTCGCTCCAAAGCCTTCCCCGTCATTTAAGTACAGTCTCTTTAGGAACTCTAAAACCTTCCAACCTTCTCACTCAAAAACCTTCCCACTTTCTTTTTTTAGACACTTTCGGCCCGCTCACACTAAAGTTTGGCCAACGAAACAAGATAATTAATGTAAACAACTTTTGTATGACTCGGTAACAGTTATTACAATCTGTCCTTATCTGTCATATGGTATAATGTCAGCTGTCTCTTTCAGATTTGTTTACACTTTTTATCTCGTCTGGTTGGCCTTACTTTAGAACCTTCATACTTTCTCACTTTAAAACTTTCCGACCCTTTCACTTTAGAACTTACCAATCCCCTTATTTAACCTTAGACGACGGACCATTTGCAGCTATTAATGTATCTGACAGCTGTAAAATCGGTCTTGTTAACTGTGCAGCAGTATACTCACGTCTCTCTTGAACTCATCGACGAGGAAGTTGACAATGACGTTGTCAAAGTCCTCCCCGCCGAGCAGGGTGTCTCCGTTGGTCGACTTCACTTCGAACACGCCCTTCTGGATTTCGAGTACTGATATACAGCCACTATAGACCGAGCCGGCAAGCCACTTTAGAACTGTCCAATCCAACCGATCGATTCTATAGACCATTTGCAAGTTGTCGTTCCAAAGCCTTCCCCGTCATTTAAGTACAGTCGCTTTAGGAACTCTTGAACCTTCCAACCTTCTCACTCTTAAACCTTCCGTCCTGACTCCCTCACACTAAAACCATCCGACTTTCTCATTTCAGAATCTTTCGACCCCCTCACACTAGAACCTGCAGGCCCCTCACACTAGAATCTTCATACTTTCTAGGCCCCTCACACTAGAATCTTCATACTTTCTCACTTTAAACTTTCCGACCCTTTCACTTTAGAACTTACCAATCCCTTTATTTAACCTTGGGCGACGGGCCATTTGCTATAGCATTTAGAGGATCTGACAGCTGTAAAATCGGTCTTGTTAACTGTGCAGCAGTATACTCACGTCTCTCTTGAACTCATCGACGAGGAAGTTGACAATGACGTTGTCAAAGTCCTCCCCGCCGAGCAGGGTGTCTCCGTTGGTGAATATTAATAGGGGTGATTCGGATATCTCTCACTACAAGGAATTAAAATTTTGTCTTTTGACGTCACGTATTATTACGTATGGTCCACCGTGTATGTTAGACGAGAATAAAAGTCCGCGTGGTCAAAGTGTCTATAAAAAAACTTACGTCTCTTTTGAACTCGTCGACGAGGAAGTTGACAATGACGTTGTCAAAGTCCTCCCCGCCGAGCAGGGTGTCCCCGTTGGTCGACTTCACTTCGAACACGCCCTTCTGGATTTCGAGCACGGAGATATCGAAGGTGCCACCGCCCAAGTCGTATACGGCGATACTGCGCAGGAAATAAACGTGTAAGTAAATATTACATCCATACATCACGCCTATATCCCTTACGGGGTAGGCAGAGCGTAAACTTGCGGGGCAGGCAGAAAAAGATTAAGTCATTCAGAACACTGTGTATAACGATAGTGACAGGTTATCAGCCTGTCGCATAAAATTGCAATATACGTTTAATCTCAAATCTCTAAGTCGCTTCTTACGACACCCACGGGAAAGAAAGATATGAGGTGGTGCTATTCTTAGCTGGCATACACGGACACGGCAATAAAATATTTGTTTTCAGGTAAAATCGCTAGGTCAAGGTTGCCTGCCTAAAGTAAAAAAAAAAAATTACATTTCATCTAATTGAATTGGTTAGATAGATAGATTAGTCTTGTGACGTTTTCTCTTTATTTCCGCATTGTAATAAAGTTTTATCTACCATAATTAATATTCTTAAGATAAGAAAAAATTTGAGCATTTGTCGACCGACTCAAACCGAGAAACTGTGATGTAACAAATGATATCTATAGCATAACGTGGTGATAAGATAAGAATTAGGCGCGTTACGTTTACATTCTGTTGTCAGTTAAAATTAGGTGGTGCAATGCGGTCGATCTAATTCGTTCTTTTTAACCGACGAAAAAACAAAAGAGGAGGAGGTTCTCAATTCGTCCCCAACTCTTATTTACAATTATTTCCTCTTACTTAATTTTATTGCTGTCGAACAGGCAATACAATTTCATGAATTGAATTACGTACAAAGTAGAGATAGTTATGCTATATGCTATACTATTATGTATTCCGCATAATTTTCTTCAGTCGTACCTTTGCCATGTGGTGCCGGCTTAAATTCCATATCTTTCCAGTGGGTGTCGTAAGAAGCGACTAAAAGATTTGAGAGTTGATGTGTATTGCAATTTTAAGCGACAAGCTGACAACCTGTCACTATGGTGATACTCAGTCTTTTGGATGACTCTCAAACTATTGTCGGACGTGGTGTAAATGGCCGTTTTTTTTACAGTAGTTTACGTTCTGCCTAACCCACAAGGGATATAGGCATGACATATGATATATGTGTGATGCCGGCTTAGGATAGCATCCCCCCAATTCTACCCGTGGGTATCGTAAAAAGCGACTAAAGGATATTTATCCAGGGAATGCACCATCTTGCACTGCGCTCGCCAATCCGCCTGCCAAGCGTGGTGACTACTGGTGACTGGCAATGGCCTATGTCCAGCAGTGGACTATTGTGGTATATGTATGTATGTACGAAATATGTAACTTACATTTTGTCATCAGTCTTGTCCATGCCGTAGGCGAGCGCGGCTGCGGTCGGCTCGTTGATCACACGAAGAACATTCAGACCGGAGATCTGACCTGATCAAAAAACACAAAGCATTAACACAAATATTTGACAGCCAATATGGCGCAGTGGTTAGTACGACGAAGGTTCCGGGTGCAATTCCCGGTGGGGTCACTCACAAAGTTCATATTCAAAGAACACCCAGTCTGAAGATTACAGTTAGGAGATTGCAGGCTGAACCACCTGATAGTTCGAAAAGCAAGATGGTTCCGTGCTTCGGATGGGCACGTTAAGCAGTCGGTCCCGGTTGCTGTCTATGATGGCGGTCGTTTCACAACCATGTCAGAGGCCTGCTACTTGCAATAGCCGGTTAAAAAACTTTGACACCAGGGTTCATCGGGTCGTTGGTCGAGGAACCATCTTTCTTTTCGGACAATCATGTGGTACGACTATAGATGTAAATTAACGGTTAACTACCGTTATTTAACTTAATTCGCCGTTAACTACCAATACTTAACCAGTTAACTATGGTTATTTAACCAAGTGCGGTATTGAAACGGTGAAGCATAATATGAGTTTTAAAGTTTTTTTATGCGTTGATAATTATTGTCGATCACATTATGATGCTCAAAATGTTACTCGGATACTTCCCTTAGAAGCATTTAGAGAAAGTAACAGAGGTAAATGTTAAAGTCTTTCATTTTTGCTTGAAAAGAGTGCTGTAGGTAAGTGAGATAGACGCGCGGCCGCGTAAAGCCGTGAGTTGTACTCTTTCCTTTGGTAAACACACTACGACCGAAATTCGGCGGCTGAATTCCGTTCCGTCAGTGTTCAGCGTTTTCGGTTGGGGACCTTGGGGATGACACACTACAAGCGCCGAAATTAAGTACGAATCACGCCGAATTACTTCAGACCGAAATTCGGCGACGGAATTTCGGCTGATGTGTGTCACACGTAATGCAAACAACAATGCTGGCGTAATTGCGCCGAATTCCGTCGCGTAATTTCAGTCGTAGTATGTCGACGCACTAAGAGCATCTTGTCAAAATGGCTTTAATTCGAACTGACGTTATCCACTGAGCATACCTACCTACATACACGCGGTTTCGATGATGTTCAGAAAATATTTCAAATATGTCGTTTTGGTTCTTTTTGGTGGATGCGCCATCGGTTTTTAGCTTTCCATGCTAGTCTACTGAGCTATATCTTGGTCGATCAGGTACTAGGCACACCTACAGTCACGCCTATACCCCTTACGGGGTACCTAAACAAAGCGTCAACGGACAAAAAATAGCTCTCACTTATAGACTAAAACTATTTAACTTGAAACACATATCGTTAATTATACCCCTAACCAACAGCTTTTAAAAACATTTATTAAAAACTCCATACAATAAAAAACAATATGAAAATAACCGTAAAAACCCAGTCTGACTGGTTATTAACCGTTAATAACCAAAAAACCCGTTAATAACCACCCGGTTAAAATCGTTATTAACCGGCTTCCCATCTATAGGTACGACCTGCAATGTCCTAACCAGACTGGGAACAAATTCACAAAGTGACAAATATCAAATTTGTGATTGACCTACCGAGAATTGAACCCGGAATCTTCCGCGTCACTGGCAGTCGCACTACCACTGGGCCACATCAACGTGAAGGCTGCATTTTCGACGGTACATAACCCCTCTTTTTAACCGCCGAAAAAACAAAAGAGGGGTTTTATATTTATATGTAGCGTGGTATCTAGGAGGACCAAGAATATACAATTCAAGGGCCGCTGGTTCCGCGCATTTCATCTCGCACCGCTGCAAAAGCAACTACGTAACAACGCAGGCGCTGATCGACGGTGCAAACAATTCGTATTAGTTAGTGGCATTCTATTGATATTCTACTGATTATAAATACTCCCAAGATGCAAAGATTGAGCCGTAGCCGCCAGTACTATGGCAAAACTATATGTTCAAAACCAACTTGCGGTAGAAAAATTAGCAAGCTTTCTTAAAAAGACCAGCAGCTTTAGTCGCCTGTCGTTGTGTGTCACTGAAGTAGGCCGGCACTATGACGACTGCGTTCTTGACTTAAGTTAAGTATTTGTATAAAGTTAAGTATCGCCTCGGTAATCAGAAGTGGGATTTCTGAACTAAAATTATTCATATTCTTACCAGCATCTTTGGTAGCCTGTCTCTGCGAGTCATTGAAGTAGGCCGGCACTGTGATGACGGCATTTTTGACAGTGGTGTTGAGGTAGGCCTCCGCCGTCTCCTTCATCTTAATCAGCACGAAGGCTCCGATCTGACTCGGCGAGTACACTTTACCGTCGGTACCTGGGTGTAAAACGGATAGATATTATTTAATGTCTGCATACCTTTTACTAGTGCCTATCAGTGGCGAAGGGTCCTTACACGATTCCTACCGGCTTCCTTTTCATAAATTACCTAATCACATGAATCTACGTCTATTTCATTAACATTTTTGATATCGGCCCACCCTTGTAACCCTTCGCCTATGTATCAAATAAGAGATCAGCCGATCTAATAATAAGAAATATCAGCGTGTCTGCAAACAATCGCATTTATTATTGATTTGCCGTCTGTTTAAGACCAATCAACAGACTTATTTTCATTCTCATGGCAACAAAAGAGAGATCAACGAAAAGGACGAACATTGTGTATATTCACTCATTAGATTTTTCTCTGAGCCGCATTTTCATGACCGGGTATATTATTTCATAGAATTTTTTATCTATCATAATGTTGCACAAAAGAAATTATCATCAGCAGTCATTTCATTTCATTCTTAAGATTATAATGTAGCGTGGTATCTAGGAGGACCAAGAATATACAATTCAGGGGCCGCTGGTTCCGCGCGTTTATCTCGCACCGCTGCAAAAGCGAATGCGTAAAAACGCAGGCGCTGATCGACGGTGCACAAGTTAAAGTACGGCTGTTCGAATAGGCCATATTTGACAGCTGTTCAAGCCATACTAGAAGACAACCCATACAATAATACAAACAATCGCTTGGCTGGCATGCCGACGACTATAGGTATCTAGTGTTTCTAACTAAAGCCCAGCACAAAATGCTAAGAAAATATGCTGGCATTCGTTATGTTACTTAGAGGCAGCTAGCGATAAGTAGCGCTGGCATACTTACCTTCACAATTACAGAAGAATCACTCGACTCTATTTAGGATTGTCGCGATTGACACTTGTTACATAGCCAGGGTTGCTAGTCTCAATTCTAAGCCGATTTGAATACAAGAAATATATTAATATGACATTCGTGGCAACCATATTCTTAGTAACCTTGAGTTCCTGTGAGATTCCTGTTCATACCAGTTAACGTCAATAACCGTCAAAGTCGTCGCTAGAGTGCCGTCATCCGAATAGGCCATATTTGACGTCTGTCAAAATCATAGTAATGATTGACATAAGGTCTATTTTTCTTTGTTGACATGTTTCCTAGTATGGGTTTGACAGACGTCAAATATGGCCTATTCGGATGACGGCACTCTAGTACTGAGTAACCCATCTGTATAGGCGCCCCGCGCGAAGTCTTCATAATTTGTGTTTCGTAGTACCGGATCGCTATTTTCCCAAATTACGTCTATAGGTATTGGTAAACTACGTACCCTGAACCCAAGCGTCGCCATTTGAGGCCCTGACGACCTTATACGACAGATTCTTCATGTCCTTCTGCACTTCAGGATCATCGAACCTTCTGCCGATCAGTCTCTTGGTGGCGTAGAAGGTATTCCCGCTGTTTGTGACAGCCTGTCGCTTGGCTGGCATGCCGACCAGACGCTCGCCCTCCTTCGTGAAGGCGACGTGTGAGGGTGTGGTGCGGGAACCTTCGCTGTTTTCCACCACCTGAGGGGGAAAATTGGGGTTTTGTCAAGTACTACAGTTATAAATTTAAATGCATATTTTGATGGATCATTCATTGGGAACATTTCGGGGACAAAGTCCCACGATTTTGCATAAATACAACTAGGTTTTCCAATAAATGTTCCCAAAGAAGACGAATTTATACAATGTTGCGGGACAAAGTTCCTAACGAGAGTGCGTTAGGCGCGTCCATACTGCCTGAGGGAGGCTGCTCGCTGCCTCGCTGCCTCACGAAGCATACGCTGGTGCGCAGGCGAGCCAAGTTCGGCCCAATTTGGACGCCTAACAAATGAATTAGGCAAAATTCGGAGGCGCGTTCATTTTCGCTCGGCTCGCGTGCGTTCGCCCGAGCACGAGCTGCGTTGCCTCGGATTACCCACGTAATCTTGTCGTTTTCCTCGCGAGGCAGTGAGGAAGCGAGCAGCCTCGCGTAGTGTGGACGCGCCTAATCTAGTTATGATGGTTTTTCGCTAAAATCTTGTTCAATCAAAAGCTAAACATTATTGTAAATGTAGCGTGGTATCTAGGAGGACCAAGGACATAAGTCTCGAGGGCCGCTGGTTCCACGCGTTTCATCTGGCACTGCTGCAAAAGCAACTGTGTACAGACACAGACGCTGATCGACAGTGCTGAGATATACAGGAGAGTATCAAAAACAAGCCGAAAGCAGGTCAAAGTACTCAAAAGTCTGAACAAGTTTTTTCATGGAACATGGGCCGAAATATGAAATATTAAATAAATTGGACCTCCCATACAAAATCGCCAATCATTCATCATCATCATCATTTCGATCGATCATCATTGACCCATATTCCATGGGAAAAGCTGTTCAGTTTTATGAACAACATGAACTCCTTTCAGCTTGACCCTTTTTGTTACTCCTGGTATATGACAGAGAGAGCAAAATGTGAAGTAGTGAAATCACAAAATGTTGATGCAGTGCTCATAGTAGCCAAGCAGGACTTGAATCTGGGACCATGGAGTACCATACCTTAGGCGTTTTGCCTTCCATAACAGCAACACAGGAGTTTGTGGTGCCCAAGTCAATACCAATGACCGCGCCCTTGACACCCTCCGATCTGAAAACATGCAGTTGTTAAAATACTAATAATGAATAGCATCAGCCCATTTTTTACCTGTTGTAGGTGTAGTAAAAGGTGACTAAAGGTTAAATTCAGGAAATGGGCAGCACTTGCCAATTTATTATGGCTAACAAATTTAATTTTACCCTTAGACACCTTTTACTACACCCATAGGTAGAAAAAGGGTGATGCTATTCTGAGTAAGTATGGTTGCATTCAAAAGTGGAGACCATGGCCTTCATTTAAGGTTTGTTATATAACTTTTTATCCAAAAATAGGTTTATATTAAACAGCTCTATTCTGATAAAGTTCCGTTAACCCTATTCGAATTAAGATTTTTAATATAATCCTATTTCTGGATAAAAAGTTATGTGAAACCATAAATGAAGGCCATTGTCTCCACTTTTGAATGTGACCGTATATACAGATTATTATTTGCAATACTGGTCACATTGTCCAATAGCGGACTTGCACTCATTGGCTTTTATGATGATTTGTTACTGCAGTACATCTTTTTTGCCACACAATAGAAAAAGATCTATCTTTCAACTTTTGTTAAATGAGGTGTAAGTGTAAATGGCCGTTTCTACAGCTGTTTACGCTCCGCCTACACCGCAACCAATATAGGCCTGGTAAATGTAGGTATCAGCATATATAGGGTGAAATTTTACTAGTGACCGATAGCGAAAACTCAGAACCGGCTAGTGATAAGGAACAACTTTCCCCAAGGAACATAGGTCGAAATACGAAAAAAATTTTTGGACCTCCCATAGTAACTGAAATCAGCTGATCGGAAAGTTTGTATGGGAGGCCCAAAAATTTTTTTCGTATTTCGACCTATGTTCCTTGGGGAAAGTTGTTCCTTATCACTAGCCGGTTCTGAGTTTTCGCTATCGGTCACTAGTAAAATTTCACCCTATATAAATGTGATCAATTATTATAAAAAATATGCAATAAATAAAAAATCACAAGGTCTTGCCAAGTTTACATAGAAACATTCTTGTGGAATGCTGTAGAATGTTCTAGACTTCTATTAGTAAAATTATATGCCAGAAAACTGTAAGAAGTCAAATTCTATCAGCAGTTAAAGCATTACTCAGGTTGGCATGGTAAGTCCTGATGAACCTACTTCAATAGACCATACAAAAAGCCTACAAAGACTACATGTTAAAGAACATAAGGAATGGATATGGTATGCATTCTGAGGAGTCTAATAGAAAGCTAGAATCTCCACCAGACATCTCCAACCTCACAATGTTGATAAAATAAGGAGGATTTATTGCATACAAAGGTCAATCCAAAAAGTGAGGTTATGATGAAATACTTATGAAAAGTTCTGAACTTTCGTACTTACTTGTTTCTGTGCTGTATTCCATGTCTGTTCAAGAGGGAAACTGTGGGTGCTGAGGTCTGAAATGACCAAAGAAAATTTGTTTTTAGAGAAAATATTTTTCCGTTTCGGAACCCATGTGCCATACAAACCGGCACAATATTTCACATAAAAACACATTTCTGTTGAGCAGAACTATGTAAATAATCAAGCAATATCTTCGATGAAGTTATTATTTTATGTGACATGCGATTTTCATTCGTTTTAGATGGTAAAATGGTCACTTACATTTTTGATAATTGAGGATAGATTCCTCTGTGTGTAGAAGTCTGTTCCGAGTCCAGAGCACTCCAAGGCCTTTCGGCCAACCACTCGCGTAGCGCACAACATTTTTTACACAATTTTAGAGACTATTTAATTTATTTTCAGATTTTATTTCACTTCAAACAGAACATGTGGGTGACGCAACTCCATGAAAGAACGATTTTTCTTTTTTCTAAATTTATAAGGCTGTCGCTACACTCATGTTGCGATAACGCACGAGCCCAGACCGCAACGTTGAACGTTTTCAGGGTAGAGATGGGCCGTGGGTATATACCCAATCTACCCATTAGGGTATATACCTGGGTAATTGGATATTTACCGAGTAAATACCCATATGTACCCAAATGAGTGGGTTGAAAGAGAAGATTGAAAAGTTAGGTATATTTTTTTCGTAATTTACATTATTTTTGATTTTTACCATCACGGTTAGAGTCTGGCTAGCGAGTCTTTGGACGTCAAATAATTCAAATATTTCAAATGGCAACATGTTAACACTGAAAAACTACAATGAAACAATTTTGATACTTACTATTTTTTTGTTTTCTGCTCTTTAGTTTGTGTTTACCTTGCCTACCGGTATGTATGAAACATGGGTCGATATATGAAAAAAATATTTGGACTTCCTATACAAAATCGCAGATCAGCTGATTGATTTACTCTGAGAGGTCCAAATTTTTTTTCATATTTCGTCCCATGTTCCATGGGGAAAGTTGTTCAGTTTCATGAGTACCTTGACCTCCTTTCGGCTTGTTATACCCTTTCTGTTACTCCCGGTAGATACATCATACATACATACCGGTAGGCAAGGTAAACACAAACTGAAGAGCAGAAAACAAAAAAATAGTAAGTATCAAAATTGTTTTATTGTAGTTTTTCAGTGTTAACATGTGAAAGATGTCATTAAACTCTACGACACTTATGCACCTATCCGTAAAGTTAAAATGAAACATGATCCTACTCCATGGCTCTCACAGGACATTTATGATTTGATGGCTAAGCGGGATAGGGCAAAGAAGCGGTACAAAAAACGACCAACTGAACATAACCTTGCGCAGTACAAGCTGTTGAGAAATCGCTGTAGTCGTCTGTGTAGGGATGCGAAACGACGCCACATTCATGAATCTATCGATAACTGTAATCCAGCTCAGGTTTGGAAATTTTTACGCACGCTTGGTGTTGGGAAGTCGCCAGGTACCCCTTGTGGTGCTGTCGACTTGTCAACACTCAACCGGCATTTTTCATCTCCTCCTGTATCCTTGAATAATGTCGTCAAAGCTACGACTATTGCTAATGTAAACAGTCAGCCATTGCCACAGTGCCCTTCTTTCTCTTTTAATGTTGTTGCCGAGGAGGATGTTAAGAAGCATATACTATCTATCAAATCTACTGCTGTGGGCAATGATGATCTCTCCTCTCGTATGATCTCCCTTATCCTTGCCGAACTCTTGCCAATCCTTACACACATCTTTAACTTCTCTCTGGCAATGAGTTCTTTCCCATCAGCATGGAAACGTGCTGATGTTATCCCCCTTCCCAAGGTTCCTAATCCTTCATCATTCTCCCAATTTCGCCCCATCTCCATCCTTCCATTCCTATCCAAAGTCCTTGAACACATTGTCCACAAGCAGCTATCTGACTTCATTATCTCGAATAGTCTTCTCTCTCCTTACCAGTCAGGCTTTCGTACTGGTCATAGCACCGTGACAGCGCTTATTAAAGTCGCTGACGATATTCGCCATGCTATGGAGAATAAGGCCTTGACTATTCTTATCTTACTCGATTTCAGCAATGCCTTCAACTCAGTTGACTTTGATATTCTACTCGCTATTCTTCGCTCTCTTAATATCTCATCTTCGGCAATAACATGGTTCGATTCTTACCTTCGGGGTCGCTCGCAGCGGGTCCGCTATGATGAGGCTTTCTCGGAATGGTGTGATCTCTCTGCAGGTGTTCCTCAAGGTGGCGTCCTTTCCCCTCTTCTCTTCTCGGTTTTCATTAACACTGTCACTTCTGTTATTTCTTCTAGTTTCCATCTTTATGCAGACGATTTGCAGATCTATCGTCATTTCACCTATGATGATATTAATGGTGCGACTGCGGCCATCAACAATGACCTCAGTAAAATTGCTGAATGGGCTGAATCTTTCGGTCTCGTGGTCAACCCAATAAAATCTCAGGCCATGCTTTTGGGTAGTTCTTATATGTGTAGGCAAATAGACTATCCTAGTATCCCATCTGTTATCTATAACGGCACGTCTATAGCTTACTCAGCAACTGCCAAAAATCTTGGTATTTTACTTGACTCGCATCTCAGTTGGACTGCGCAGGTCAACGCGCTGTTAGCAGTAAAGTATTCTTTACTTTCCATTCGCTAAAACGCCTCCAGAACTTTTTACCTTTAAAAACTAAAATTAATCTTGCCCAGACACTTCTTTTTCCCCTCTTCGACTACGCTGACACCTGCTACTTGGATGCCACTGAGGAGTTGTTGAGCAAACTTGAGCGTCTCCAAAACCTCTGCATCCGATTCATTTTTGGCTTACGCAAATACGACCACGTCTCACAGTTTCGCTCTCAACTCAAGTGGCTTCCAATCCGGTATCGAAGAAATGCCCATGTTCTTTCTTGTCTGTACAATGTTCTCTACAACCCATCTTCTCCTTCTTACCTCAAAGAACGCTTCAATTTCTCTCGTCCCCCGGACAAACCTTGTCGCTCCCATGTAAGGACAATTCTTTCGATACCTATACACCACTCCGACTTCTACAGTTATTCATTTACTGTGCATGCGGCCAGACTGTGGAACTCCCTCCCGCACACAGTGCGTGATAGCCCTTCTCTTACTATCTTTAAGAAACGAGTAAAAGAGCATTATCTTTCTCTTTCAAATTAATTCGTATTATTTTGTATAGTTATATATTTATAATATTTATTATTTATTTATGTATATGCATAGGTATTAGTTTGTATTATTGGTAATATTATGTAAGTGTATATTAAATTATATAAGTAGATACTATTTTTTTTTTAAATTCCTAAATTTATAATCATAGTAAGTTGTACACGTCCACTGCCTCACTTTATGCCATCTCACTACCCTAGGTCTGCTGTAAGAGATTTCTTTTTAGAAATAAGCTGACCTGTTGTGTATTGTTCTATATGTTATGTTCTTTGTGTTTTATTGTGTACAATAAACGGTTAAATAAATAAATAAAGATTTTTAAAATTGGCGCCATTTCCGTGTCCAAAGACTCGCTGGCCAGACTCTAGCTACATAATATTCATAAGGCTGTCATTCATACTATGATTGATAATTTATAGATGGCCTTGTAGGAGCAGAAGGAGTTAAGTTTTAAGGGAGAAAAGAGTCAATTTGTATTTTTCATATTTTGATATTATGTACCTTAGGGAAAGTTGCCCAATTACATGGGCTGGTTTTACAAATATTTATGTTTGGTGGGAATTGAACCCACGACCATCGACGTAGAAGGCAGGGTTACTATCCACTACGCCTTCGTGACATTTTAGGGTTTATAGCGTTGTTGTTTCTGTGAGGTTTTGCTTGCTAGTTTGACATTTTACGCATTAAGCTATTTTGTTCGCGTGCGTCGGATCGAGAGAGAAATTCTACTATCGCATTGCGCGACCACAGAACAATAGCGCGTGAAAATAGACCTGTGAGGCAAAGGTGAGGTCTAGTAGTAGGTTTTAGTAGTAGTGTAGTCTCTGATTTAAAATGCATTTAACAACAGCTGCCAAACGTAATTTCTTTTAGTTGTGTTTAGTGAATTACTAAACATTTTCTAAACGGGAACCGTTTAGTTAATTGCAAATTTCTACCTCCTTGCTGGTACTTCCGCAGATCACTGGCAGGTAAGTGTTCGATTTGATAGGCTTCGAATCGCCTGCCAGCGATCGTCGGATTTTCGTATCAGTTTGTTTCTCGCCTCTGAGCCGTGAGGCTCTTATTTTTACGTGTGTATTTTTCCATGTAATAGATGATACTAAATCCAAAGTCTGTTTTATTCGCGAGATAGTTAACCTTCTGATAACACGAGGAGCACAGCTCCTCACAGTGGTTTCCCCGTCTTTCACGTAAATTTAGCGTTTTTACGTCGGAATTTAACAAATTCCCTGCTCCCCGGCTGGGCCTGTACCGCCGGGAGCCGGCCCGTTTGCTTGTGGGTTCCCTGGCAGGTCTATCCGCCGGGAACCGGTCCGTCTGCGTGTGGGTTCTCTGGCAAGTCTATACGCCGGGAACCGTGCTGCCGCAGTTCTCCTACCCCCAGGCCGGTTTGGATTCCGCCGGGGGTCAACGCCGCAGCGCTCGTGGATTTCCTGTCGGTATTTCTATCTCCTCATATTATTCCGCTTTGCGTACGGGCGAATTCTTCGCCTTGGTTCGCGGCGATTTCGGCTTCCTCGAATCGCCCCAGAGCATAGAGCGCCACCTATTTGGCATCGGAGGAACTTTTTGAGCTATGTGCGAGTGAATGAACCATAGATTCGAAGAGTACTTTTTTTGCCGGCGAACGTCACCGCCAAGACGGTTTACTGTCAGTGACATTTTTTACGTCAATTGAATTTCAAAACTTTCTCGCGATTTTTGAATTTGTCGTGTTTACTGCTTTTGCGACTTGTTTGCGCTATTTATATGGTGATTTTATGCTATAATTGCTATTGGTAACCGCTTACGTGACTTTCTTTGTGTGTTTTTTAATTTTGTTTTGAATTATTTACGTTTTGTTGATATTGTTTGCGTTATCTGCCTTTGCGAATATTTGTTATTGTGCGCTGACTGAGTGGTGGTTTTAGCTACAAAGCGATTTTTGTTCCTTCTTGTTTGCTTTTCCTCGTTTTTGTGTGGCCATGGAGGAGATTAAGGCACAGCTAGCCGCTTTGCTCAAAAATAACAATGAACTTTCTGAGCAAAACAAGCGTATGCAGGAACAGCTGGATGCTTTTGCTAAGCCATCGAAACCTCCGGTGTCCGCGGTGGGCAATCCCAAGCTACCACCCTTTTGGAGGGAGCATCCAGCCGGTTGGTTCGCCCACCTGGAGTCTCAGTTTTCCATCAGCGGCATCTCTGTTGACGAGACTAAATATAATTATGTCGTTGCCCAAATTGACTCTGCCATCTCTCGGGAGGTTGAGGATTTAATAACTAACCCCCCCGAAAAAGGTACGCGCTACAGCTGGCTGAAGGAAAACATGATAAAGCGTTTCTCCACATCAGAGACCCAGCGGGTGAGGCTGCTGCTTTCCGGCGAAGAGTTAGGCGACCGCAAGCCAACCCAGTTCTTGCGACACCTGAAATCTCTCGCAGGTACTACCCTTTCTGATGATAAAATTCTTAGGGAGTTGTGGCTCCACCGCCTGCCTCAGAACATACAGGCAATCTTGGCTGCCCAGGCGGATCTGTCACTGGACAAGGTTGCAGAGTTGGCTGACAAGATCCTTGAGGTGAACCCAATTTCAGTCCATGCAGTTTCCTCCGGTACCTCAGCTGCTGGCGCTGCAGACCTCGCTATCATGACTCAGCGAATTGAGGAGCTTTCGCGTCAGGTAGCTGCTTTATCTTCTCGGCAATCGCTGAAGTCGCGCAACAGGCGCCCCAGGTCTAAGTCGAGGCAGAGGTCGAGCAACAGGTCTCCATCGCAGGCAGCCCGGCATGCCATGTGCTGGTACCATTCCAAATTTGGGACGAAGGCTAGCCGCTGCATCAAGCCCTGCTCCTATCCGGGGAATCAGCTAAGCAATCCGTAGAAGCGGCGACCGATTGCTTCTCTAGCCGCCGCTTATTCATAGTTGATAGAGTTAGTAAGCATAGTTTCCTACTTGACTCCGGCTCAGACATCTGCTGTTTTCCGCGGAAGCTTCTTCGGGCCAAGCCGCCTGACGCTGGTTTTAACCTATGTGCAGCGAATGGCACATCCATAAAAACTTATGGCTGCCGCTCGCTAAAGCTAGATCTAGGCCTCCGCCGCGAATTCAAATGGAACTTTGTTATCGCGGACGTCGACACAGCCATCATAGGCGCGGATTTCTTGGCGTACTATCATCTGCTTCCCGATTGTAAGCTTAAGCTACTGCGTTGCGGCGTGACTGGACTTACTACTCCTGCTGCTGTAGCCCGATCTGACCAGTTCAGCGTCAGGACCGTTAATTTTCAGTCCAGCGATTTTCACAAAATCCTGTCTGGATTTCCAGCGATCACGCGACCACCGGGTGTGCATCGTGAGATCAAGCACAACACGACGCACCACATACAGACGACCGACGGCCCGCCAGTCGTTTCGCGGCCGCGTCGTCTGGCGCCTGAGAAACTGCGGGTAGCTCAGAAGGAGTTTGCTGATATGCTACAGGCTGGCACTGCGCGACCTTCGAAGAGCCCGTGGTCCTCTCCTTTGCACCTGGTGCCGAAGAAAGATTCTTCGTGGCGTCCCTGCGGAGACTACAGGGCGCTAAACGCGCGCACCATCCCAGACAGGTACCCCGTGCGACATATCGGAGACTTCGGTAATGCGCTAGCTGGTTCTACGATCTTTAGCACTATCGATCTGGTTAAAGCTTACCAGCAGATCCCTGTGGAGCCGGCCGATGTGTGCAAAACCGCTATTACCACACCTTTCGGTTTGTTCGAGTTCCCTTCATGTCGTTCGGACTCAGAAACGCTGGTCAAACATTTCAACGTTTCATTGACGAAATTGTTCGTGGGTTTGATTTTTGTTTTCCATATATCGACGATATACTAGTTTTCTCACGGAATGCTGAGGAGCATGCTGCTCATCTTCGCACGCTATTTCAGCGTTTAGCTGACTACGGTGTAGTTATTAACCCGGCCAAGTGCACCTTTGGTGCCTCCGAAGTAATTTTCTCGGTTACAAAGTCAGCGAAGATGGTATTAGCCCCTGAAAGCAAAATTCAAGCTCTACGAGATTTTCCCCTTCCCAAGACAGCTCAAGGCCTTCGCAGGTTCCTGGGGATGATAAACTTCTACCGCCAGTTCCTGCCTAATGCTGCTGAGACTCAAGCCCCGCTTATCGATTTCCTTACAGCTACGAAGCTCAAGGGATCGAAGCCTATGCCTTGGACTCCTGAGTTAGAGCGCGCTTTCGTTGCCTGCAAGGAAAGCCTCGCTCAGGTTACCAGGTTAGCTCATCCTGTACCTAACGCCCCACTGGCTTAGTACACGGATGCCTCCGGCACTCAGGTAGGCGCCTGTCTCCAACAGCAAACCGCTCAAGGTTCACAATCCCTCGCTTTCTTCAGTAAGAAGCTAACAGCGAGTCAAGCAGTGTGGCCAGCTTACTACAGGGAATTATACGCAGTTTATACAGCGGTTCAACATTTCCGTCATATATTAGAGGCACAACATGCCACGATATATACGGATCATAAACCGCTCTTGTATGCTTTCAAACAGCGTAGAGAGAAGTTGCCTCCGAGTCAACTCAATCAGTTAACGTTCATCTCTCAGTTCACGACCGATATTCGGCATGTGAAGGGAGATGACAATATTGTCGCTGACACAATGTCTCGAATTGAGGCCGTGTCACTCGAGCCTGATTTCGCTGAGTTGGCTCGCGCTCAGGAAGCCGACGATGAGCTTAAGTCGTTGATATCAAATTCTTCTCTTAAAATCGAACGTACAATTATTCCAGGCACCAATATCTACGTGCAGTGTGATGTCTCGACTGGTGTCGCACGCCCCTACCTTCCGGCGGCGATGCGTCGTGCTGCGTTCGACCGTCTGCACGCTCTCAGCCATCCCGGTGGTCGCGCCAGCGCGCGCCTCGTGTCACAGCGTTACGTGTGGCCAGGCGTTGCACGCGACTGCCATGCTTGGGCGAGGGAGTGCTTGTCCTGCCAGCGTGCCAAGGTGTCGCGCCATGTGTCGTCGCCGCTTGGTAACTTCGCTCCGACTACCAGGTTCCGCCATGTCCACCTAGATATTATAGGTCCCCTACCTTCGTCTGGAGGTTTCTCGTACTGCGTCACGGCGATCGATCGTTTTACCAGGTGGCCTGAAGTTTGGCCATCGGTGTCGATCACCGCTGAAGAGGTTGCCGATCGTTTCGTCAACGGTTGGATCGCGCGGTTTGGCGTTCCTGTCGTCGTCACTACAGATAGAGGGCGTCAGTTTGAGTCGGATCTTTTTTAACCGCTTGCTTGCTCTTGGCGCGACTAAACGGGTAAGAACAACTAGTTACCACCCTCAGGCGAATGGCATGGTGGAGCGCTTCCATCGCCAGCTCAAGGCCGCGCTTATGTGTCACAACGACACCTGGCACCGTGCTCTACCGGTTGTGTTACTAGGGATCCGTACCGCTTTCAAGGAGGACCTTCACTGTTCTACCGCCGAGCTCGTCTATGGGGAGCCGCTACGTCTACCTGGAGAATTCTTGGTGGCTAGCCTTCCCCACATTGGCGACAGCTCGGCAGGTGAGTTAGTTACTGTCCTTCGGTCCAAGATGGCGGATCTGCGGCCTGTTCCAGCTTCGAGGCATTCGGAGCGTTCTACCTTTGTGTTCAAGGACTTGGCCAATTGTACCCATGTGTTCCTTCGGGATGACACGGTCCGTCGCTCTTTACAGCCGCCTTATACCGGTCCATACAAGGTCGTTTCCCGAAATGACAAGGTTTTCCTTCTGGATATGTCGGGTAGGCAAGTCTCGGTTTCGATCGACCGATTGAAGCCTGCTTTTATATCCTCTGGGTGTGACCTTCCTCCGGCGACTGCTCCTGCTCAGCCACAGGTTCCTGTGCCACGCGTACCGGAGCCGCCTCCTGTTCCTTTGGCAGCACCTCCTAGGACCACCACTCGGTCAGGGCGCAACGTCAAGTTTAGGGACAGGTTAGACCTGTAAGAATCTTTTATTTGTTTGTTTTTTATAGACATTTTGCTTTGGCGATTTGTTTGATATAATTATTAAGTTGTTTTCTGCGTAGGGGGGTGGTGTGGCGTTTCGATACGCCACCTCCTTGCTGGTACTTCCGCAGATCACTGGCAGGTAAGTGTTCGATTTGATAGGCTTCGAATCGCCTGCCAGCGATCGTCGGATTTTCGTATCAGTTTGTTTCTCGCCTCTGAGCCGTGAGGCTCTTATTTTTACGTGTGTATTTTTCCATGTAATAGATGATACTAAATCCAAAGTCTGTTTTATTCGCGAGATAGTTAACCTTCTGATAACACGAGGAGCACAGCTCCTCACAAGTGCCATCTATCGATGATTATATTAACTACTTAGTACTTGAATTTATTTTTTATAATAGCTGTCAGAAAAGGCCTCATTTACTACCGAATCGTGCAGCAAAATAACAAACAATCCTAGGGTATGTTCAAAGCGGTCTCTTTCGTAGAACTTTTAAACTAATCAGCTGTCAGTTCCATACTTTCGTCATTCGTAAGATGTACGTTCAGCGACGTAATAGTATAAATAACCCTCCTTCTGAAGCAGTCGGGTAAAGACTGACGAAAGAGCTAGGAAAGATGCCATCTTGAACGTACCCCTAAAAAGTAAGGAACGTCGAACTTTTGACGTGCGGCACACGCATTAAGTGTGTTACAACCATTATTTGTTTTCTTTCCACAGAGAATATTCTCGACAATAAATAGTCCTACGTGATTGGTTCAAATTAAATACTTTCCGAAATACAGCCAATCACAGCGAAACATAATCATAGACAACTCTGCACTGTCAAAAAATATTTACTAGGTAACTTCAAGTCATAGACAATTTGTCAAAATATAACCCGACCATATACAAAAGCCATGCATTTTTAGTCGGAATCGAATAAGAAACTGAAAATTGTATGCATTTGACAGCTGATTTCACGTAACTAGCGCCACTGGACTGAAGTTTTGAATTTGGTCGAGTTTGATCATATGATCACTTTTTCACATGACCCATGGTCAGCCTTACATCGTTCATTTTTCGTAATATTTAGGACTAATCCCTGTTTTTAGTCCATTTCTTCCACTAGTTTAAATAAATTAAAACCGTAAAAATGGCGTTTTGCCGTGGTTTATCATTTCTGTTAGTTCTCAGTGTAGTGTCCATAAGTTTCGCCACCGAAGTGCCAGTATTCATGTTCGGTGATATTGGGCGTTCCTCAATCAAACATAGTGCTTTATCCAGCGTGCCTGCCAATGAATTCCGAAGGATCCTCAAAGAGGAGCTTCTAGAAGACCCGTTTACCGTAGTTTTCATCGAAGAAACCCTATCTGTTGAGGACTTCTCACGGAAAATCGACGAGGATTCGTCGTTCCCGTATTTAGAGTCTAAAGTATACGATGCTGTGTACTTCCCGCTGGTGGACAGTCCTCTGAAGGTGCTGAACAAGCTGGTGGACGCTGACCAGGCTGACCATGTGAAGTTGACCGATAGCGGCTTGTCAGCTGACGTGAGTGGGGACGATGGAAAGTACCTGTTCATCAACCTGAAGGATGCGAAGGAGGGAGAGTCCAGGGCCGACCTGCTGAGGCGCCACAATGACTTCATTGAAGACATGGTCACCAAACTACAGGAGAGGTAAGAATTATATAAAAGCTTTCATATAAGTATTCCGGTATTCATTGGGAACATTTAAACTTCCGAACATTAAATAAATATAAAAATTCCCTAATAAATGTTCCCAATGAAGACGCATTATAAACAAGGTTCTCAATGATGGTGCATCTTTATTGGGAATTGGGAACTTCATTAGAACATTGCATAAAAAACATAGTTTCTGGGATTTTGTCCCCAATATGAATATGTTTGGGTTGATTTTGTCTGTGTGTTGGCTGCAAAGTAGATGGATATACTAGTTAAGGTCATTCTCCTGTCTCCTCAGTTATGATTTGAGTTCAGTGGGTCATTGATCAACTCAATGTCTCACATGAATAGAAGAATAAGATAATCTGTCTGTTGCAAGGTCTACTGCATTATACAAAAATGTCTCACAGCATTTCATAAAGACTTAACCTGAGGCACTTGATCACCCTTTACACAAAATATGCGAAAGCTTTGACCAACATCCTCTCGCCCGATACTATCTCAGAGAAAGACGTGTTTTGTTTTGCTCCGCGTTGTTAATTGAAATTGCTGTTTAAAATTATTGCTTTCGTTTATAATTTATAACCACTAGAATCTACAAATCCTAAGCTTTCGCGTAGTGAAATCCGTTTTGCAATACGATACCGCACTACGGAGATATAACCGAAAACATTTCAATAATATTTTATAACATCGCCATTCCTACCTACCGCATCTCGCTTGTTCCTCGCTCGCTTGCCGCGTGAGTCACCCGACGTCATCACATCACCTCGAGTAGCCGCCGCCGCCCGGCCGAGTGAGCGCTCGGACACGTTCGGGCCACACCGCCGCTCCGCACAAGCTACTGTGTTACCTACGTACGACGACTTCTCACTCGTATCGTACTACTTACATCGAGTCGGAACTCCCGCGCGCTATTTAAAATGCCTATGGACTGCAGCAACTGCGGTAAGACCATTCTGACTACATTTTATTTAAGATGCAAGGAATGCAGCAAAACATTCGACCTTGATTGTATTCAAATGAAAAAGGAAAGCTTTTTAGCTCTTAAAAAAGGACAAAAAGAAACTTGGTACTGTTCATCCTGCGCATGTACAAATCCGCAGACGGTTGTGGAAAACCTCAATGTACCTAATTCTCCACTACAAGCTAGGCTTAGTTCTGCCGATACGGTCAATGTCAACATGACGCGCGGAAGTGGTGGGGGTAAATTGAAGACTGACCTGCCGACGCCTCCAGCATCACAAACCACCGAAGAAATAGAAATCCCACCCAAAACATAAATGTGAAAGGCTGCCAAGTTCGACAATATTGGAATGCTTCGCCTATAAAAGAAGTGAGATCTAAATAAGTACCAAGTTCCATACACAGACCTCAGTTAAAATTGAAACCTACTTTTTAATGATATAACTTGGCAAGTTTTAATAGAAAATTATATACTTGACTCATTGCGTTTTGTAGGTTTATAAATAAGAGAGTGTGTGAAAACTTGCCAAGTTATATCATTAAAAAGTAGGTTTCAATTTTAACTGAGGTCTGTGTATGGAACTTGGTACTTATTTAGATCTCACTTCTTTTATAGGCGAAGCATTCCAATATTGTCGAACTTGGCAGCCTTTCACATTTATGTTTTGGGTGGGATTTCATTTATTTTTGTAAGGTTTTCGGTCGGTTGCAATTTTTGGTCGGTACGACCATTGGAAGATATAGATAATTTTATTGTATTAGTTCCTTAGGGGTATGAATTTACACCTTCATTATTTTTAAAACCGACTCACACTTGGCCATTTTCAGATTTTTTCCTTTACCTTGACCTAAAGACCTACCTCCATGCCAAATTTCAAGTCAATACAACCACTGGAAGTGGTCTAGGTTTTTGATGAGTGAGTGAGTCAGTCAGTCAGTGAGTGTATAGTAAAAATAGCGATTTTCTGACGTCAATATCTCAAGACCTACAATAGGTACATTAATGAAATTTTGTATTTTAGATGAGTAAGTAGATCTCAACAGATACTAGAAATTTCATATGCGTAGATAAAATAGATTTTGAGTTATAGGTGGGTCGAACTTGGCCCGAAATGGTTCGTGTAATATAACCCACGGCCGGTGTGTCGCTCGAACTTGGCGGACACACTGCCGTGTGTCTAGATCCTTAAGGTGTCCCTACTAGAAGAATTGGCAGCCACCTTAAAAAAACGATTATTGCTGGAAATCAAAGTCATAGATGATAAGGTCTCTGAGCTGGAAAAATCAACAACTTTTTTAGGTAATCAGCACGATGAATTTCGGATTAGGTGCGAAAAACACACACAGGAAATCGAGGTACTTAAAAAAGAAAACACAGCACTTAATGAAACAATCAAAATTATGAACACTAAACTACAGAACATAGAGCAGAACAACCGATCCTGCAACCTAGAAATCCAATGCGTGCCAGAACATAAAAACGAAAACATTCCTACGATTATCAAGCAGTTATCCAAATCCGTTAACTGCGAGCTACAGGACTCAGATATTCACAATTACACTAGAGTTGCGAAAATGAACAAAGACGATAGTCGTCCTAGATCAATCGTGGTCAAATTGGCGGCACCCAGAATTCGAGATACTTTATTGGCCAGCGTATCCCGCTATAACCGAGCGAACGCGAATGATAAACTCAACACAAGCCACATTGGATTCGGTGGAGACAAAAAGCCAATTTACGTAATGGAACACCTGTCACCTGCCAATAGGGCCCTGCATGCAGCTGCTAGGCGTAAATCGAAAGTGCTCAGCTACAAGTTTGTATGGGTAAAAAATGGGAAGATTTTCATGAGGAAAAATGAAAGCTCTGACTATATCTACGTGAAAGATCAGGCCACCTTGGATAAATTGGCTTAACTGTTTTTCTTTTTGATGCATGCTTTTTATGATTTAACATTTGCAATGAACCAATTAAAGATATACTATCAAAACGTCAGAGGGTTACGTTCAAAAACGCATGAATTTTATTGTAGCCTTACAAATTCGAATTACCATGTGATAGTTTTAACGGAATCGTGGTTAAATGAAAGTGTAAAAGACGCTGAACTTTTAGATAACCGTTATATTGTTTATAGAAAAAACAGGACAATCCTCAATAAAAAGGGCGAAATTAAAGAAGGGGGTGGCGTTCTTATAGCTGTTTTAAGGAATATAAATTCTACCCGTTTAGAATCATATGAAAGTAAAAACTGCGAAGATCTATGGGTAAGAATCGATTTAAATACCAAGCAATCTATTAATATTTGCGCCATCTACCTTCCCTCGCCAGTAAAAAAAGATTTATTGGTTAGCTTTATAGATCATTTCAATGAAGTTTCTGAAAAATTTGATGATGATGTTTGTTTGTTGGGTGATTTTAACTTTAGATGCATTACCTGGCCCTGTGAAACTACGAACAAGAATTTGTATCCTGAACATAATGGCTCAACATTGGCACAGCTGCTCATTGACTTTGTATCGTTAAACAATTTAACACAATGTAATCATGTCTTAAATAAACAGGACAAAATTCTTGATCTAGTATTAGTGAATAACGCTTCAATTGTAAATGTCGATAGATCTTTAGACGCCTTATCTAGAGTTGACGGATACCACCCACCATTACTAATTACGATTAATTATTCGAGGATCAACGAGCTCAAATGTTCCAACAATGCTAATAAATTCAACTTCTATAAAGCAGATTATAACTTGGTCATTTCAGAATTAGACAAAATTGATTGGCTCACAGAGTTTTTGAATTGTCAAGATGTGAACGAAATGGTTGAAATCTTCTACAATCACATGTTTGCTATCATAGAAAAATGTATCCCCAAAACTAGAATCCGTAGCAAAAAATACCCTCATTGGTACTCTTATTGTTTGATAAAAAGGCTAAAAGAAAAACACAAACTGTTAGAAAAGTATAAAATACATAAAAATCCTCGTGATAAAATATCTCTTAACATAATAAGCAACCACTGTTCTGCCTTAATTGTTAGATGTTATAAAGTATATGTCAGTAAAATAGAACTTAGTATCTCAAAAATCCAAAATACTTTTGGACTTTTACTAAATCTAAAAAGAACTCTGCATCCTACTATCCAGCTAAAATGTCATACAATAACAGCACATCAACTGATGGAAACATCATATGTAACATGTTTGGAGAGCACTTTACCTCTGCTTTTTCTCCGAACCTTGCTCGTAATGATGTAGACTTAACCAACAATTGCTCTCTTAACAATAACAGCTTTACCAAAATGAGTTTTACGCGATGGGAGATACTGAAGCGATTAAAAAGACTCGACCAAACTAAGGGAGCAGGTCCGGATGGAATACCTCCGGTATTCATCGTCAGTTGTGCCTCATCGCTTTGTTTTCCTCTAATGTTAATTTTTGACAGATCTTTAAGTTCCGGAGTTTTTCCAAGTATCTGGAAAACAGCGAAGATAGTGCCTATACATAAAAAGGGTGACCTAAGTCAAGTGACGAATTATAGGCCGATCTCAATACTATCAACATTCGCTAAAGTTTTCGAGGCATTAATGTGTCCTTATATGCACTACCACTTTAAACAAATAATTACAGAGCATCAGCATGGTTTTGTCCGTGCAAGATCTACTAACACCAACTTAGTGGCATATACCAATAAAATAATCGAAGCGATTGACCATCATAACCAAGTCGATGCCATTTATACCGATTTTTCGAAGGCATTCGACAAGGTATGCCATAAAATACTTATAAAGAAGCTTTCTAATTATGGAATAGGTGGTCCATTGTTGCGTTGGTTTGAGTCGTATCTCGCTGAAAGGTCCCAATATGTGGTGATCAGGGGCTTTCAATCGAATCGGTTCCCTTCACTATCTGGGGTTCCGCAAGGATCCCATTTGGGTCCATTGCTGTTAACGGTTAATTATAGTGAACTAGTGAAAGACATTAATAACATTCTAAGTTATTTTAGTTATACAAACATTTTTATTTGCTTGCCCATCTTTAAGGTCGGCTGTCAGTATAAATTATATAACTCTAGAATTGAACTTTTTAACGATAAATTGTGCAAATTTCTATGCGAACATGTTGTGGTAATTGACTCTAATCTAAACCTAGAATATAGTGACTCGATGTTCTACAAACGCACTGGTGTTATCAATGCATATGGAATGCAACAGGTTTGTGATATGATTTTTGCTCAAATATGTAAAATACATGTAAATTGTTTTTTTCGTGATGAATGACAATGATTTAACCATTTTTTCTAATCAGCTGGACATTTCAAATAATTTAATCTACACTAATATAATAAAGAGGAAAACTTTGTTTGTTTTTTTGTTTGTTTGTTTGTTTTTTTGTATGTATGTAATCGATAAACTCCGAAACTACTGGACCGATTTCGAATATTCTTTCACCATTAGAAAGCTACAACATTCCTGAGTAACATAGGCTACTTTTTACCACGGGAAAATTCCTCATTTCCACGGGAAAACGGTAAGCAGCAGGAAAAGCGGGAAATACAGCGGATATTACCCAAAAAAGCCAGACCGCTTTACTGATCTTCGCGAAATTTGGCACTGATATTACTAGCATAGTAAAGAAGGACATGGATTACTTTTTGTCAGCCCTCGAGGATCTGGAGTACCTGATGAGGACCACCAGCATCCCACCTAAACTATAAAAGATACAGTCATGGCTTCATAGAAAAGTTGTTCACCATGACGGGCCGCTTCTGCTGGCACATGGTCATCGAGGATCTGGAGTACCTGATGAAGACCACCAGCATCCCATCTAAACTATGAGAGATACAGCCATGGCTTCATAGAAAAAGTTGTGCATCATGACGGGCTGCTTCTGCTGGGACATGGGCATCGAGGATCTGGAGTACCTGATAAAGATCACCAGCATCCCATCTAAACTATAAGAGATACGGTAATGATTTTTAAGTAAAGTTACTCAGCATGGCAGGCTGCTTCTGCTGGCACATGGTCATCGAGGATCTGGCTGAGTACCCGATGTAGACCACCAGTACCCCATATAAACTATAAGAGATACGGTAATGGCTTCAAAGTAAAAGTTATTCAGCATGACGGGCCGCTTCTGCTGGCAAATGGTCACGAGGGCCTGGAGTACTTTATGTAGACCACCAGCATCCCATATAAACTATAAGAGATACGGCAATGGCTTCATAGACAAAGTTGTTAACCATTACGGGCCGCTTTTGCTGACGCATGATCATCGAGGATCTGGAGCACCTGATGAAGACCACCAGCATCCCAGTTGTTCACTATGACGGGCTGCTTCTTCTGGCACATGGTCATCGAGGATCTGGAGTACCTGATGAAGACCACCAGCATCCCATCTAAACTATAAGAGATACGGCCATGGCTTCAAAGTAAAAGTTATTCAGCATGACGGGCCGCTTCTGCTCGCACATTTACCTCTGCTGGATCGGAGTAATGGACTTTTTACTACGGGCAAAGATCCAATTTCTACGGGAAAACAGGTAAGTAGCAGCGGGTGAAACCGCTGGGCGGGCTGCTAGTCAAATATAAACATATTCACAATAATACTGATCCAGTAAAAACGAGTCAAATTAGCGCTGTTGTTGATAATGATAATTATGTGAGTACTGATTTTGGTAATACTCTTTCACTCACAGAAATTAAACAACCCACTTTAAATATACTTCATCAGAATATATGCGGTGTGGCGACAAAGAGAAATCAATTAGAACTCTATTTAGAACAGTTAACACCTAAACCAAACTTTGTCTGCCTATATGAGCATTTTCTTAACAATGAATCAGCAACACACTTGAAATTTTGTAATTATAATTTAATTTCATTTTATGCACGTAAAAGAAATGAGAGAGGTGGTACGTTAATACTAGCTCAAAAGGATGTGAATTGTGAAGATTTGAACTTTTGTAAAAAATTTGCACATCGAGAAGCTTTTGAAATATGTGGAGTGAAAGATTTTAGTACTAATGCCTACATTTTTTGTTGTTACCAAAATGATAAAAAATTTGATGTATTTATGACTAAATTGGAATTATTACTACAAAAGATATTTAGTAAAAAGGCAATTATCGTAGGTGATTTCAATGTGCATTTGGAGAGAGACTCTGGCAAGAAAACTGATTTTTTGAATCTGTTAAGCAGTTATAATTTTAGGCCTCTAATTGATGAAATTACTTTTATTAGGAATGGGTCACAGTCTTCTATCGATAACGTACTTACGAATATCAACGAAGACAGCATATTAAACAATGTTGTAGATCACAATGGACTTGGAGATGGCCATGCGGCTATCTCTACATCTCTAGCGTTAGAAGTCGTCGGTAGGGCTAAGAAGTGGGAAGATCAAGCTGTTTTTGTGGAAAAACGTACATTTAATAATAGTAACAAGGTTAAATTCTGTACAGCGTTAAAAAACATATGTTGGAATAAATTAGGAGTAAATGGATTTTTAAACAAGTTTATCAGTACTTTTAAAACAAGTTTTAAAAGAAAAGATAAAGGTTAGGTTAAATAGGGTAGGTAGCTTGCGATGGATTTCTAGAGGTATAAAAGTCTCAAGTGCCATGAAGAGAGTTTTGTGCAATTTAGACAAAACCCATAATGACTCCAGTATATTTGAGTATAAATACAAGTATATTAAAATCTATAGAAGGGTATTAGAGATTGCTAGGCAAATCGCTATACAATCAGAAATAGATAAAGAAAAGTACAAGGCTAGGGGTGTTTGGAGAGTAGTAAATGAGCAAAATGATAAAAAAGTTAAGGATAAAAGAGAAAATGTAATCTTAAAAGACAATAACAAAATAATTAGCAAAGCTTCAGATGTGGCTCAAAGATTTTCTCAGCAGTTTGATCATGGTCGTCTTCCCACGCATGGTAGTAACGAATTAGCTTTAAAGTTATTAAAAGAAAATACAAAGAGGATAACACAGAGTCTTGAAACTTGGACTACAACTGCAAATGATATTAGCAAAATAGTTAAAAACATGGCTAACAAAAATTCAGCTGGCTATGATGGTATCCCCATTTCCATAATTAAGGAGAATATAGACGTACTGGCAGCTCCCTTCTCTGTGTTCTTTAATAATTGCCTTGATACGGGAACATTCCCTGACCAGCTAAAAATAGCAAAAATTTTGCCTATATATAAAAAGGGTTCTAAGCTGGAGGCCAAAAATTATAGACCCATTTCATTACTACCCACAATATCAAAAATATTTGAAAAAATCATTAAGTCTAAGTTATTAAGACATTTTGAAGATAATAATGTGTTGAACATGGAACAATATGGTTATCGAATCGGGGTGGGAACTTCTGAGGCCATTGATGCCATGTTAGATCATATAGTTGTAGGACTAAATAATAGACAAAAAGTTGCAGGTTTGTTTATGGATTTGTCGTCCGCCTTTGACATGGTAAAACATGATGTCTTAGTAGGTAAATTAGAACATTATGGCGTTAGAGGCAAGGCATTAAAATTGTTAAAATCATATTTACAGAATAGGAAGCAATTTGTAGAGGTGAGATATACGGATTGTAATGGGACTGATGCTTGTGAAACGTCCGAGTTTGTAAATATAGTAAGAGGAGTGCCACAAGGTTCTGTTTTAGGGCCAATACTTTTGTAATTTACATCAATGATATGATAAATTTCGTTGCTACAGCTTCACCAGACACGAAGTTAATATTATTTGCAGATGATACGAATGCAGTAATTACAAACCATACAATTAACGAATTGAATAACAACCTAAATACTGTACTAGCAACTTTCGATACCTGGCTTACTATTAATGACTTATTGATTAATGTGCAGAAAACAAAGGGTATAGTTTTAAGGCCACAGTACGAAACCATGAAACAATAAATATCTATTTAAATGGGCAAGCGATTGAAATTGTACAGGAGATCAAATTTTTAGGGGTGTATCTGGACTCTCTTCTCAGTTGGAGACCTGAGTTGAGTGCGGTTGAGGCTTCGGTGAGTCAGTCATGTTATGCTTTGAGAGCATTGAGGATGTTTTAAAATAAACCAATTAAAGTCTGTCTACTGTGCGTTGATAGAGTCGAAAATAAGATATAGTGTTAAATTCTGGGGTAAAAGTTATATTTACAATATGAAAAAAGCGTTTACGATTCAAAAGAGAGCTATAAGAACTATTGCACGTACCCCCTTGGGAGTCTTGTAAAAAGTTTTTTCAAGAGTATGAAATCTTGACCGTCCCTAGTCTTTATATAATGGTACTGTTGGTAGATATAATTAAAAATAGGTCTCTGTATGACTCAGAAGAAGAAATGGACAAACGTCTGAAAACAAGAAGAAAAGATTTAACAAGTAATATTGTTCCTCATCTTAATGTCGCTAAACATTACCCTAGGTACCAAGCCGTGTCACTCTTCAATAAACTGCCGACAGAGTTGAAAAATATTAACAATATTAATGTATTTAAAAGGAAACTTAAAATGTTGTTACTTAAAAAAGTATGCTATACGGTCGATGATTTTTAGATTCTAAATATAAAAAAATGGGAATGAATTCAATAAATTTAATGTAACTAAATAATATTGCGAATTGATATTTTAAAGGAATTTAATTATTGGAATGTAGGTATTAAATTAGATTATAAAACTGTAATGAATTCAATTATTAAAATTTTACGTATTGACATTTTAATAGGATTTAATTATTGCAATGTATTAAATTAGATTTTAGGTTATATAATTTTAAATTGACATTGAAGTAGTAATTTATATTAATTGGAATTGTATTAAATGAAAAGATTGTGTATGTATTATTGTCGTGTATTTGTAAGAAATGTGTTATTGTGTGATTAGATTTAAGACATTCGAACACAGTGTAACTGTTATTGAATAATAAATAATAATAATATATTTGTAAACGACATAATTGATGAGATCAGATTTAGTAGGGTTTATCTTTACGCTGATGACCTTAAACTAATCAAAGTCATTGGTGACGCTCATGACTCCGAATTACTGCAAAAGGATTTGGACAGTTTATGTGAGTGGAGTGTGCGGAATAATATGTCATTAAACGTTGAGAAATGCTATCATATAAAACTCACTAGAAAAAACCGCGCACTCAGCACCGACTACTTTATCCATGGTAGAAAACTTGAAGAGGTTCATCAGCTGCGAGATCTGGGTGTCATTATAGACTCCAAAATGACCTTCATTCCACAAGTTGATGATATTATATCAAGAGCATCAAGGATGCTGGGTTTTGTATTGAGAACTGCTAAAGTCTTCCAGAACCCATCAACTAAAATAACAATTTTTAACTCGTATGTTCGTAGCATTTTGGAGTATGGAAGCGTGGTGTGGTCCCCAAAGTATAACGTTCATGCATTACGCATTGAACGAATCCAGAAGCGCTTCACCAGGCATCTGGCGTTTACCACCGGCACAAGTAAAAGCTTAGAAAGCTACAATGACCGGTTGAAACATTTTGGCATGGATAGTCTGAAGACTAGAAGAGATCTCCTTGATCTTACTTTCCTCTTCAAGGTTGTTAGAGATAACATGGACTGTCCTGAGCTTGTAAATTTGTTTAAGATTCGTGTTCCCCGGAAACCCCCTCGCTTCCCCACAACTGTATTTAATCTTCCCCGAGCTAAATCAAATTTGCGTATGCATAATGCTGCATATCGTCTGCCACACACTTACAACTCTCTCGGTCAATCAGTTGATATATTTCATGACTCCCTGGCTGTATTTAAAGATAAGGTGCATGAATTGCTTATTGGAGATGCTTAGTTTTTAATATTTAAAATTTCGACTTTTACTTAAATTAAACTAAATAAAACTAAATTACGCAATCAAATTTTAATTATTAATATTTTTTTAAATTTTGTATCTAAATATTTATTTATTTATTACAGAGACTACTATAATTTTAACTATAGTACTTATGTCTATCTCTAGAGTTATTTTGCATGTTGTGGTTACCTTAAATAGAATGTACATTTAGCATAATACTTATAAGAAAAATTGTAAATGAAATTTATAATGTAACACTCCCTGGTAATCCTGAATAAAGAAATTAATTAATTAACACCATTTTGCCAGCCATTTAACAGAAACATATTGGGTGTTACAAAATAACTAATAAAGCCGAAAGGAAGTCATGGTACTTATGAAACTGAACAGCTCTCTCTATGAAATATAGGTTGAAATATAATTTTGGACCTGATGAGCAATTTTGACTAAAAATTTTGGCTGCTATGGGAGGTCTAAATATTTTTCATTGGGAAAAATTTCCATGGGGAAAGTTGTTCAGTTTAATGAGTACCTTGTTTCAGCTTAATTTGTTGTTCTCTAAAACATTGTATAAGAAACAATTAAAATTTCCAGATACGACAAAGTGGTTGCCATATACACCGCCCACTACCCGTCGTGGACCGTAGCCCACTCTCGAGTCCGCCGTGACGTCGCCGAGGCCAAGAACCACACTCGTCCCGTCACCCTGCTCAGCTTTGCTGGACTCCACATGTACTTCCAGACAGCTCTGCTGCACAACGGCAAAGGTATAATTCTAAATCTAGAATCCAAATCTAGCCCAGTCCAAAGCTAAATCCAGAAGGATCAGAAGATCTAAATTTGCTCAAAAATCAGTATCATAGAAATTATGAACTTATACTTGAGTAGATTAATTCCTACCAAATCAAAAATCAAAATTCTTAAATCCATAAGCTCTTAACTTTTATCTATACAAAACTTTTCATTTTTAGGGTTTCGTAGTCTACTAGAAACCCTTATAGTTTCGTCATGTCTGTCTGTCTGTCTGTCTGTCTGTCTGTATGCCGCGCCCTCATATCTTCGTCAGTTTTAGAGCTATCGACATGAAATTTGGTGACAAGATAGATCGTGTTGACCCAAATATAGAAATGTTAAGAAAAAATTATATTAAATATTTTTTGGACCCCCTCCCATACAAGTGAAAGGTGGGGAATTTTTTTTTTTCTTCTGTAATATTGAGTAGGGTATCGTTGAATAGGTCTTTTAAAACTAAAGTGAGATTTCTTTGAAACAAAGTCACTAAAATGTTTCTGTCACGAGATATTTGCTTTTAAAAAGGGCGTATTTGACCCTTAATTTGTTCCAGCTGTAACTTCTAAAGTATAAACGCTAAAAATTTGAAATAAATATGGAATATAGCTTACAATCTGAAATTACAATGAAAACTATAACGGATATTGTACCCTTAAAGGTTTCAGAAAAAAATCAGTTTTTCTATTTGCGGTTGGTCATATTTATTTATTATTTAACCGTTTATTGTACACAATAAAATACAAAGAACATAACATATAGAACAATACACAACAGGTCAGCTTATTTCTAAAAAGAAATCTCTTACAGCAGACCTAGGGTAGTGAGATGGCATAAAGTGAGGCAGTGGACGTGTACAATTTACTATGATTATAAATTTAGGAATAAAAAAAAAAGTATTTACTTATATAAATTAATATACACTTACATAATATTACCTATAATACAAACTAATACCTATGCATACCTATACATAAATAAATAACAATATTATAAATATATACCTATACAAAATAATACGAATTAATTTGAAAGAGAAAGATAATGCTCTTTTACTCGTTTCTTAAAGATAGAAAGAGAAGGGCTATCACGCACTGTGTGCGGGAGGGAGTTCCACAGTCTGGCCGCATGCACAGTAAATGAATAACTGTAGAAGTCGGAATGGTGTATGGGTATCGAAAGAATTGTCCTTACATGGGAGCGACAAGGTTTGTCCGGGGGACGAGAGAAATTGAAGCGTTCTTTGAGGTAAGAAGGAGAAGATGGGTTGTAAAGAACATTGTAGAGACAAGAAAGAACATGGGCATTTCTTCGATACCGGATTGGAAGCCACTTGAGTTGTGAGCGAAACTGTGAGACGTGGTCGTATTTGCGTAAGCCAAAAATGAATCGGATGCAGAGGTTTTGGAGACGCTCAAGTTTGCTCAACAACTCCTCAGTGGCATCTAAGTAGCAGGTGTCAGCGTAGTCAAAGAGGGGAAAAAGAAGTGTCTGGGCAAGATTAATTTTAGTTTTTAAAGGCAAGAAGTTCAGAAGGTCATCATACTGCTGCTAACAAACCAGCAACAAAATTAAGTTTGTAATGCTGAAAAACCTGATATTTATACGTTGACTACGAAACCCTATTTGTGGACGTGTCTGACACGCTCTTGGCCGGTTTTTTTTATTTATAGAATTTCAGGATAGTCTTGGTATGCCAAGGCTCCATTACCTCCTTTTCACAGCAATGGTTGAAATATTCCATATAAACTAACCAAGTGTAATTTAATAAAACCTGAGTCCTTTATACTTTCGCATATACATACATAAATAGGCGCGTCCACTACAAGCGAGGCTGCTCGCGTGCTCATTACCTTGTGCGGCAAACGACCAAAAAATTTCGAGGCACACCCGAGCCAACGCATGCTCGTGCTCGGCGAATGAGTGCGGACCAAGCCAAATTCTACGCGCCTCAGAAGTTTGCCTATTAATTTATTTAGGGGTCCAAAGTGGGCCGAACTTGGCTCGACTGCGCGCGATTGTATGCCGCGCGGGGCGATGAGCACGCTAGCAGCCTCACTTGTTGTGGACGCGCCTCATCACGATTCCTTGCGGGGTAGGCAGAGATGGCCATTTAAACCAAGTCTGACAAAAGTTTGAGAGTGATTCAGAAGACTGTGTATCATACAATAGAAAACGTTGGAAACTTGTAATTGGCTATAAGTTTATATTGTTGTTTTGTTTTGCTGTAATTATGTAAGCTGTAAGTTTCCCAAAGAAACCAAAAATAAAAATAAAAATAAAATAGTGACATGTTGTCATCCTGTCGCCTTAACTGCATACACATCAACTCTCAAAACCCTTAGTCGCTTTTTACGACACCCATGGGTAAGATATATGATACAAGTACATCAGAAAATCTTTTTGTTACGTCCACCCTTCCATGATAAACTGCCATTAAAATCCTAATGATCTATAACAAACGTTTTTTATGAGCCTAGCCCTGGCTGGCCGGGCCTAGAATAGGGTACAGAGTAATTGACCTACTAATGTTAAATTACAATGCTGGTTCCATATTATCATGGAAGAATGGACTAGAGGTGCGTCAGCCCTGAACTAAAAGCGGTCCTCTGAATCACAATGTTATCTGTTGATTTATTTAAATATATCTTAACCTGGATCTTGAAAACAGCTAACAATGAGTAAGTAATTTAGTATGAAGAGGAGAGGGTTTCGAGGGCGATAAAGCAAGCCATGTTAAACACGTTTTATTAATAAAGTTCGCAATGAATTTATATATAAATAATATATAAATACATAATGGAGGATTAAACGCAAGACATAATTTTGAAATTAACTTTTTTGTTTTTTAATAATTTATGCTCGTACACTATGTATAGATTATCATTGTTTTTTGTTTTTCCCAACAGAGGAGTCAGTCCTAACCGGCGCCGTCGGTGATGAGAGCAGCTACGTGAACTCAACTGAGATGAACTCGACCATCAACTTCGCTGATGGAACCAAGACTATGCTTCACTTCACAGCCAAGGGAGGCTACTGGTTCCTTGGTAAGTTAATAAGTGACAAAAATCCGTAATCTAGTAAATAGTAGGTACAGTGACTTTAACGAAGAATATCCAGATTTAAGACACAAAATAAATATCCTATCTTTAGCGACAAATATCCGAATTTTTCCAACATATCCTGTCTTTAGTGACAAATATCCGGATATTAACGAAACATTCCTGTCTTTAGCGATAAATATCTGGATTATGCCAACAATTTTAACATATTTGATGCATACATCATCATCATCATCATCAGCTACGTAAACTCTACTGAGATGAACTCGACCATCAACTTCCCTGATGGAACCAAGACCATGCTTCACTTCACAGCCAAGGGCGGCTACTGGTTCCTTGGTAAGTTTTTCATCATCATCATCATTATCATCATCATCACCACCATCATCATCATTATCTTCATCAACAGCTACGTGAACTCAACTGAGATGAACTCTACCATCAACTTCGCCGATGGAACCAAGACCATGCTTCACTTTACAGCCAAGGGCGGCTACTGGTTCCTTGGTAAGCTTTCTTAGGGTTTGGTAACCAGAGTCAAAACGCTACCCTATTCCTGAGACTTCGCTGTCTTTCTGTTACCAGGTTGTATCTCATAACATAACTGTGTTAGTAATTAAAGTCGCTATAGCTAGGAGATTTTACTGAATTAGATATGATATTTGTTACTAAACATTGGACCTTGGCGTTAGCTTTTTTCGACCTATGTATCTTGGGGAAAGTTGTTTCTTATCACTAGCCCATCCAGAGTTTTTAGTATCGGTTGCTAGTAAAATTTCGCCCTCTGTGAAGTCTGATACTAAGCTCGAAAAAAAAAGGGCGGTAACAAAATTTGTGGCGCGTATTGAAAATGTAAGCAATCAATAGAGTGCATCCAACTGAGTATAAACGGTTGGCACTAGTACGAACACAACCTCTCGGTCTATCAGTAGCAAAACGACAGTGACAACACTATTGAATCTCTATATTCTCATACATTTGACGCAAGTATTCTATCTATTCTATAAATAAATTGTAATTGAAATCTTTAAAACGATTGTAACTTTTCAGTACGACGCGGGACGATACTATAGCTTGTTTATGTATACTCTAAAACAAAATTCCTTTCTTTCCACAGACCAAGCCTCAGTATCGACCCCAACCGCCGGCGAGCAGGACCTCTACCCGTTATTGGGCGATCAGCTGTTTGCTTTCAACAACTTCTCATTGCGATGCGCTCAAAACATCACGCTGTACTCCAAGTCTTCGAACAAAACGTCTTCGGAGCGCTGGTCGCTCACCTTCCAAAACTCCAGGGTAAGCTACTTACCTCCAGGGTGAGAAACTTGACTCCAAAGTAACTTACTTAACTCCCGAGTAACCCACTTAACTCCAAGATAAGACACTTAACTCCAGAGTAACCCACTTAACACCAGAGTAACCCACTTAACTCCAGAGTAACCCACTTAACTCCAGAGTAACCCACCTAACTTCGGAGTAACCCACTTAACTACAGAGTAATCCACTTGACTCCAGAGTGACCCACTCAACTCTAGGGTAAGACACTTAACTTAGGGTAACCCAATTAACTCCAGGGTAACCCACTTAACTCCAGAATAACCCACTTAACTCCAGAGTAACCCACTTAACTCAATGGTAACCCACTCAACTCCAGAGTAACCCCACTTAATTCCCGAGTGACCCGCTTAACTCTAGCATAAGACACTTAACTCCACAGTTAGCCATTTAACTCTAAACTTGAAACTATCAAAGCATACTTGAACCAAGTGGTCCTTGTCCTTGGTCCAAGCATATGTAATTTGATGGTATCAACGCACTCTGAAGCCATCTTTGGGCGATCAGCTGTTCGCTTTCAACAACTTCTCATTGCGATGCGCTTAGAACATCAAGCTGTACTCGAAGTCTTCGAACAAAACGTCTTCGGAGCGTTGGTCGCTCACCTTCCAAAACTCCAGGGTAAGACACTTAATGGGAATGATACTCATAGCTTATTGCAGATGGCAGCAGAATGAAGTAACTTTGAATAAAGAATGAATGAAGTAAGTAAAAGGTATAGTTAAAAGAGGCGCCGTTAATTCCCTAGTTTGCTACTACACTCCATGGTAAGCCACATCACGCCTATATCGTTTGCGGGGTAGACAGAGCTCAGAACATCACCCTGTACTCCAAGTCTTCGAACAAAACGTCTACGGAGCGTTGGTCGCTCACCTTTCTAAACTCTAGGGTATGTTACTTGACTGCCGGTTAAGACACTTGACTCCAGAAAAATTAATAAAATAACAAAAACTTTATATCTTTTAAAATGCGCAAGCAGCATATGCGTTAGTTTTGTCTTTGTCCCATTAGATAAAAAAAAGAATGTACGGGAAAAACATAGTTTATCATAAAACACCGAATTCATGCAATGTGAAGTTGAAGAACCTATTTTAAGGACAAAGCCCACAAAGTTGTATGAAACTTCGTTTTTGTCTTGTTCGTATCGACGCCTTGAAGGAGCCGATTTATGAGTTTTTTTTTTCAATAATGGCGCCATTTCAGAGCAAAAATAGATGAAAAATATTATTCTCTTTTAATTAAAGATGCCTTTAATAAAAATTTCCTATGTTGCTACTTAAATAACAAATAACGTTTCTAGGTACTATCATGTGAAATGTTAAATTCTATTTTTAGCTTATTCCTTTCTACCTGGTTGGCTGGTAATATTGCTACCTGAGAATTAAGACCGCCAATTGTATAATTGTTTAATTTCACTTTCTGTTATACTCTTTTTCATTTGTGTAATAAAGTATACGGGGTGTAACAAAAACTTTGCAGGCGTGCTCAGACCATGAAACTGAACAACTTTCCCTATTGAACATATGGTGGTAGACGAAAAGTTTTTGTTTACTTCCCATCCCATACATAGTCAGTCAGCTGATCGTGAATTTTGTACGGGAGGTCGGAAAATTTTACAGGGTGTAACTGTATGTATTATATTGTAAAATGTGTGTATCTGTTTCTCAGATCCAGCCTTACTTCTCGACCAATTCGTCGGAGTTCCAGTTTGGAGAGCCGTTAAACTGCGTCGGATTCTTCACCGCGCCAATCTGGGCAGGCGAGTATTCTCTATTATACACTTCCCATCAAAAAAATCGAAACACCTCGGTTTTTCTTGTTTTTGGCCGAATTAAACACCAAAAAGTATTGTTTGCATTAAAAAAATTATATGACTGTGTAGCTGGCAGTTTTGTCTTTTCAGAGTGTATAAAAAAATTCAAAATTGGAACCCCGTCTGTTTTTTCTGTAAATGAGATGAATGACTGAGACACGTTTGCAGTTTGCGCCTTTTAAAGATTCATAACATTTTCAACATTAAATTTAGAGCTTGTCTTCTTATTCTTCTTTCTTCTTATCTAGCCGTCTGGATCCCACTGCTGGGCAAAGGCCTCCCTCTCTTTCTTCCACTGATCACGATCCTGTGCCTTCGCATGCCAATCTTTGGAAAACCCATCTAGTTCGTCTCGCCATCTGCGTCTGGGCCTTCCGCGACGACGTCTATCGGCTGTTGGTTTCCAAATGGTTGTAGTTTTCGCCCATAGCTCGTTAGGCATGCGGCAGACGTGACCAGCCCAATCCCACTTGAGCTTAGCGGCAGTATAGGCTACATCGGCGATTTGAGTCTTGGAACGCAGTATAGTATTTCTGACCCGATCAATAAGTTTCAGACCTAGTATACTGCGCTCCATTGCTCTCTGGCAAACTTTGAGTCGGGTTTTTTGCGCTTTTGTCAATGACCATGTCTGGGCCCCATACGTGAGTATCGGGAGAATGCATATGTCCATGATTTTGCGCTTTAATGATATTGGTAAGTCACCTTTCATGGCCCAATATCTCCTCCAGGCGTTTTCGGTGCGTCGCGCAACTTCTTTATCTTGTCGCGCCTGGAAAGATACTATCTGGCCAAGATATATGTATTCATGGACATATGTCATTCTCTCGCCATCTACAGTCACACTGGTCTTGAGGCTATTAGTCATAAGCATGGTCTTTGTCATATTCATTGTCAATCCCGACTCAAAGCTCGCAGTGCTTAGGTCTTGAAGCATTAACTGTATCTCTGGTGCTGACGAGGCAAATAGGACTATATCGTCGGCGAAGCGGAGGTTGGTGAGTTTGCTTGTACCAATAGATATGCCTTTTCCTTCCCATTTAGCCGCCAGCTTTTTGAAAATTTCTTCTAGGGCACTGTTAAATAATTTGGGGGAAAGCGGGTCACCCTGTTTGACACCTTTTTGTATTTGGAATAGTGAGCCTACTGTTTCTAACTTAATTGTTGCAGAACTACTAGTGTAAATATTCTTTAAAAGCTGAATGTAAGTTTGGTTTATATCCTGGTTATTGAGTGCTTCGAAGAGAGCTGTGTGTCGAAGACTATCGAATGCCTTCGAATAGTCGACGAATGCTAAGTAAAGCGGTAGGTTAAATTCGTTATGTTTTTCAATTATTTGATTGAGGGAATGCAGGTGGTCAGTTGTCGAAAGACCGGGCCTGAAACCGGCTTGTTCGGGAGGTTGGTGTTGGTCAAGTTGTCCAGAAATACGGCGTTCTTATTACCTTTATGAATCTTACTGCCCTATACAGTAAAAGTATATTAAAAATGGCTGCTAAAATATACAATAATCTTCCAGTGCACATTCTCCAGTTGGATGGCGTCGTTAGATTTAAACGTAATTTGTATGATTTTTTGACAGATAAATGTTATTATAGTATAAAGTTATTTTTAAATGACAAATTTTAATATTCGATGTACCAAATTTATTATTTATTGTGACTTGCTATGTAGTTAAAATATTATTATTATTTGTAATCAACTATTGTGATGTTTAGATTAGGTAGAATATTAATTCAAGTATATTAAATTGTAACATTTTAATTTTAATTAATATTGTGTTAAATGCAAAATGAAATATTTGTATGCCAATTGGCTGGTCATGTTGGAACTCATGTATTATGTACCTTTTATGTAAGATCTTTATTGTACACATGCTTCCACAAATAAACTGAACTTGAACTTGAAATGTTTTGTACAAATGTGAGATAAGGCTTATTGGTCTGTAATTATTGATATCAGATTTGTCTCCTTTCTTATGGAGCAGAACAATCTCGGAGTGGCAAAACATGTGCGGTATTTTACCAGTTTTTAGAATTGTGTTGAATAAATCTGTAATATGGGGAATAAGTACAGGTTTACCCACTTTTAACGCGTCTGTCGTAATACCGTCTGCTCCCGGGCTTTTGGAGTATTTCATCCGATTCAAAGTTCGATACACTTCATCGCATGAAATCAGAGGGATGGTATCGTCAAAGTGGTATTCTGTGTTATCAACTCTTAAATTAGGATCGGAGTAAAGATTCTCGTAAAACGCGGTACTAATATCAAGAATCTTTTTTCTTTCACCTTGTTTATTTCCCGAGCTATCTTTCAGACAGGTAATCCAGCTTTTTCCTTTTCCTATTCCTTGCTTGGCTGCTCGTAGTGATTTATTTTGCTCTAGTGCTACTTGTATACATTTTTGGTTATGGTTTCTAATATCTGTCCTTACACTGCGTTTGACTTTTCTATCTAAATTTCTAAATTCTTCTTTTGTAATGTTTTGTCTGTACTTTTCTCTTTCGTCTATAAGTTTTAAAGATTCGTTGGTTAATTTACTGTTTTTACTTTTCTTTGACTTAATTTTACTGCTTGCTTGTCTGATGCTTTTTTCTATTATTTCTAGTTGGTTTTGTACGTCTTCGTTGAATTCTTCAGTTTTCAACAGTGCAAAGGAATTTCTCAGTTCCAAGTTAAATTGGTCGCTATTTGCAATAAGGTCGTCTTTTATTATTCTTTTTATTTTACTTCCAATGTATTTAAGTCTTTGTATTTTGCGATCTAGTGTGATTTTTGCCCGAAGAGGTCTGTGGTCAGAACTAAATTTTAATTAATATATAATTAATAAATTTTAATTTATCTGCAGTTAATTTGGGCCCGTTACCTGGCTATTGCGGTACCAGTCTACGTTCCTTTAGTCTTCTTCTGATTGTAGAGCCACTTTCAGCCACCTTTTGTACATTTGATAGCTTTTGCCGCAGTTGAAAAGCACTAAGGCGTCGATTTTGCAAAGAACTCATAACATTAATTCGATCATGTCTGTCAGAACTGACCTGATTTCGGACAGATTCTGAACGTCACGTAAACAGACCAGTCTTCTGATAGCGTTTGTAAGCTTTATGAACAGAGGTGAGGCTTAAGTGCAAACATTCAGCCCCAAAACGATGACCAAGTCAAAAATTTGACAATGTCACCACTTGGGCGGCTTCTACGGGCAAAATACCCATGATTCAGATAAAATCTAACTATTTTCAGGCGATCCAAAGTCACAGTAAACAATTAAAAAACAAAAGTTTTAAGATAAAATAAGACAAGCTCTAAATTTAATGTTGAAAATGTTATGAATCTTTAAAAGGCGCAAACTGCAAACGTGTCTCAGTCATTCATCTCATTTACAGAACAAACAAGTGGGTTTCCAATTATGAATTTTGAATTTTTTTACACACACTGAAAAGACAAAACTGCCAGCTACACAATCATATAATTTTTTTAATGCAAACAATACTTTTTGGTGTTTAATTTGGCAAAAAACAAGAAAAACCGAGGTGTTTCGATTTTTTTGATGGGAAGTGTATTAAGTATAAACAAGAAGATGTGTTAGAAGACAAAAAACCCGACTGCGGTAATTTTAAAGTAGTATTCAGCTGTAAAAATCCGCCATCTTGAATCTATAATTTTTAAAAAAAAAAAAAAATAAATAATAATAAATAAAGCGTTTATTTTGTTAAACACACTTTTACATAAATATTTTTACTCTGCCAAACTACAGAATAGTTTGTAGGCAGTAGGTATACTCCCACATTAACTAAGTATGTGTTTTACAATGACTAAATATGTTGTTTTGCGCTTTTAACATGCATTTATAAATAACAATATTCGACAAATAGTTACATAGTATTTTGTTGCGATTGTAGGTATTTTTTAAATTTATCCAGTAAATATTTCTTTACATGGTATTTGAAGCTATTTTTTGTAGTACATGTTTTCTTTATATAGTTAGGTAACTCATTATAAACCTTTGCTATGATAAACCTCCTTGTTCTTTGCCCATAGTAATTACAAGCCCGAGGTACACTTAGTACCCCCGCATCTCGTTTCCTGTGTAAACGCGGATGTGTTACAGGGTTCCTTATCTCATCGTTATAGAATTCTTCAGATACCACTTGCATCAATACTCTCTCATGGACTGGAAGGATTTTACTTTTCACGAATAAGAGATCGTAATTCGGTCTACATCTATTTCTGGTACTTTTATCTACCATTGTTTTAAGAAAACGTATCTGTAACGATTTTATTCTATCTAGGTATGATTTGAATGTTCTGCCATAGCTGCTTAACCCATAGGAGAGTATCGAGTCTACAAGCCCATAGTACAGAGTATATAAGGTAGCCCTGTTCGTACAGAAGCTGAGGTGATGAAACCTTACAAGTACTGCTCTGAGCTTGTCACAAATTATATCCACTTGATTTTTCCACGTAAAGTGTGTGTTTATTGTTAATCCTAGGTACTTGTACTGCTCCACCACCTCAATCTCCGCACATTGGCACGCGCGCCCCTCATTATGTAGGCATTCAAAGTCATGACCTATAATGCGTGGTTGGTCGCTAATTGATTTATTATAAGGAGAAAATATATGCATACATTTAGTTTTCTTTATGTTAATAATGATCCCATTGTCATGTGCCCATTTGATGATGTTGTTTAAATCTGTTTGAACATTATTTCTTATTACACTTAGAGATCTATCAGAGTACACGAGACAGGTGTCATCGGCATACATATATATACGACAATTTTTGACCACATTGCACATACTATTCACATGCATTATGTACCCAACAGGGCCAAAGACAGAGCCGGTCGGGACGCCGCAAGTTATTTCTGCGTGGTAACTCTCGCCGCCCACGGCAGTCTGCAGAGTTCTGTTGGTTAGGTAGGCCTGGAGCCATCTGTTTAATGGCCCCCGGATACCACACTCTTCCATGGCTTGCAACAGTTGGTGGTGGCCCAAAGTGTCAAAAGCTTTTTTGAAGTCAATGTAGACCACCACCACCTGCTTCTTCTCATTCAGACTGCCGTTGACGTCGTCCGTGAACTGCGCGAGCGCCGTCGCCGTACTCCGGCCCTGTCTAAAGCCATGCTGCGCGTCAGACAATGCATTTGATTTTTCAAGAAAATTACTTATCTGTCCTACTATGTATTTCTCGACAATTTTATTTATAACTGCAAGTATGGCTATGGGCCTGTAATTACTATAATCCAGGTGCGATCCCTGCTTATAAATAGGTCTTATTAAAGCTTTCTTTAACTCGTTAGGATAAACCCCTTTCTCAACACATAAATTAACAAAAAGTGCCAACACAGGACTAATTTTTTCATTAATGTACATAATATCTGAAACTCTTATTTTATCTACACCCGGCGATTTTTCACAACTTAATTTACCTATAATCCTATGTATATCTGAGGGCGTCGCTTTTTTATATCTAATTGATCTACTGTTAGGCACTACATAATCAGTCCGGTTTAGAAAGGTTTGTTGACAATTGTGCTTTATGTCTGTGATTTCCTTTGTGAAGGTCGTAGAAAATGTGTTACAAATATTTATGAGACTATCGGTTTTACCTAAATATTTTTTAATAATCTCATCTATGCTCAACTTTTTTATTCCTGTCCAACTATTTATTAAAGACCACATCTTTCTCATATTGTTTTTACACTTCAAAATTTCACCTTGCCTATATTTATTCTTAGCTGCACTTATGCTTTTATTTACTTTGTTTCGATATTTAGTGTACTCTAATCTATAGTTCATATTATATGGTTTATTTTTCCATCTTCTAAATAGTTGATCTCTATAGGAAATCATTTTCTTAAGTTTGTTTGTAATCCACGGCTTACTTATTCTTTTTTTTACAACTGGGCGTGAGATTTTAGAACTATCATAAATGCTGCCAAAAATAGAACATATTCTGTTATATAATAAAAGAGGACACTTACAGTTCAATAACTCCTGCCAGGGGGCGTCATCCAATTTTTGCTTAACTAGCGAATCACAAAGCACTGTGTTTACTTTACCTTGCGGAACATCTGACCCGCTCGAATCGCACTCAACACTCATACCTATAAGATAATGGTCCGATATTTTGCAAGTCAACACGTATGATGACGTCATTTTACGAGATCTGACCCACACGTGGTCAATACACGACCGCACTGTTTTGCCGCATAACACTTCCTCGCGTGTGATATCCTCGATTACACTTTGCATACCTAACTCACACATTATATCTTTATATTTACAAGCCGCACTACCGTTGTTGTTTCCACCGTCTAGGATGTCTATGTTCGTATCTCCGATGAAAACCACCTCAGACTGCGGTGGCAGGCTCCTAAGTAGTTGATGAATCTCCTCGATGAATCTGTGCCTGTTGGTTTTCGGCGGTCTGTAAACCGCAATTACATGTATAAGGCCGGTTCCACACTGCATCAGTTGGCCGTGCATAGCTTCACACGCGCGGTTTGTATCTTTGTTTTTGTAGCTGAATGTATGCTTCTTCTTTACATAGAATAGTAAACCTCCGCCTTTCTGCTTTGTTCGTGCATTAATGAAAGATTCGTAGCCTTCTATTTGGAAAAGTGCTAGCTCGCACTCAGTAATATTTATTTCAGATAGCACGATAACATCTATATTTTCCTGATAGCCATGCAGCAATACAAGGAGCTGGTTGAAGTGTTTCCGTAACGATCTTATATTTAGGTGAATAATGTTGAGGTTATTGGATGAGTTTCTTAAATTTTCGTACCATGATTCTTTATCTACATATCTATTGTAACTATTGTTTGGTTGTATCAATACTAACTGATCATCAAACATTGATAACAAAGTAGGCAACCACTAGATAGCTAGCTATGTTATAGCTTTCATGTGTGCGCAGCCTTTATCTTAATAAGGTCATCTGCCGTGCGGATGACACGAATTTTATTGTCGTTCGGGTCATCACGCCTGATCATTATTCTTCCTTCCTGCACCCAAATATACTTGAATGCCGGTTTGAGCTCATTTTTGGCATTCCAGAATAGCTGTTTAAGGGTTCTCGGCAGGTCTTCATTTAGGTATATTGGCTTGGAATCTCCATCATGGTACACATCATTGTTGCATAGCCTGGTTTTCTTCTTTGCGATCCACTGGTCTCGCGCAGCCCGGGTGGCCAGCTGGACGATGACCACGCCCGGGCGCGCAGCGCGCTTTTCGCCTGGTTTTTCTGCGTGTACCCTCTTTTTCTGCACCGAAACTATGTTCGATGGGTCGAGTTCTAGTTTTTTGGAAATAGTTTCCACTGTAGCCTCGATGTTCTCTTCATCCTTCCAGTTTAGGCCAAAGATTTCAATGTTTTTCTCCTTTTCTTTCGTTTCCAGGTATATGACCCTTTCTTCTAATGCTTTGTTGCACTTTTCTAGGTAGGTACTTCTATTTTCTATTGTCGTGATTTTCTTCTCCATTTTCTCCTTCTCTGTTATCAGTTGCTGGTACTGCTCTGCGTAGAATTCGACTGCCTCAGCGAGCTCATCTAGGGAATCCTTTATTCCGACGATCAGTTCCAGCTTTTCGTTGACCTTAGTGAGCAGTTCTTCCACCGTCACTTTCTTAGCGTCCACCTTTATCTTGGCTTCCACTTTTGGAGAATTACTTGAACACTTTCCACATATCAGTGCACCAAAATTAAACGTTTTGGCCGTTTGAGCGCATTTTAAATGGTACACGCTATCACAGGTACCCTTACATCGCACCAAATTCACTTCTTTCGTGGCACCGATCGCCAAACGACACTTTCTGCATTTCGACATTGTATATTTTGCGAAAAATACCCAAATTTGCAAATAGCTTATCGATTGCTAATAAGTGCGCGCGCGCATCGGGTAAGCGGTAGTAGCACAACGCAACGCGTCCGAACGGGGGGAGTGCCGCGAACGAACTTAATATAGCCAGTGTCACTCGCGCTGCTGAGACGAATCTAACGACACCTCATATGTCAAAATCCAACTATCCGTTTGGACTGTAGCCCGTGAAAAAGAATTTTCTTGTCCACATACATACACACGTAAATACATACATACATACATACTAACATACATACATACATACTTACATACATACATACATACTTACATACATACATACTCTCGAAAAACATAACCCTCCTTCTGAGGCAGTTGGGTAAAAAGATAAAGTCCTGATATTTGTCACTTGAACCGGATATTTGTCTCCGTATCATCATTTCATATTTCTTTATTTTATTTCATTGACTCATAATAAATTGTATATTGTAATATACAGTCTTATACTTTATTATAATATTCCCCCATACAGGTCTCTTCGTAGTCTTCCTGCTGCTTGCGATCACATTCTTCGGCATCACCATGATGATGGACATCCGCACCATGGACCGTTTCGACGACCCCAAGGGCAAAACTATCACTATCAACGCTGCTGAATAAATTATATAATATATAACATCGTACCATCTTATCCGGGGTTGCTAGTTTCCAAATAAATACATTTGGTCCTAACGTCAGGATATTTTACCCCAAATTGTCAATAGTATCCGGATATATAAGAAAACATCTAATATTGCGTCCTGATATACGGATATTTGTCAATAGAATCCGGATATAGTATAAGAAAACATCTAAAATTTGGTCCTGATATCCGGATATTTTTCAGTAAAACCTGTATATTTGTCGCTAAAATTGAGATATCTCGACACTAAAATCAGTATATTTTTAGCTAAAGTGGAGATATTTGTCCCATTAAATCTGGATATTTGTCGCATGTACATCGGTAACATGAACCGCGTCGAAAATCTGGACAGCAACCCTAAACAAAGATGGCGGGACGTACACTAATTTATTTAAAAAACATTTACCATACAAACAAAAGATCACTAGGTTCCATGGTTAAAATAAAACAGATCGAAAATTACGCAGTTATTTCAAAAATAATCTTCTAAACGTTATCGAGAAATGAGCGATGTCACTAAGGTTCCTAATTCGACTACAGGACCCTAAAATAGTCGGTTGTTTATGAAACAGTGAGCATTTTAAGTAGCCTTACTTAATTGAGAATATTTGTATAATTTTGATGCCAAATCGTGTATTTTGTGATGGCATAATTGTATTATAGTAGCTTCTCCGATTTAATACTGCTGTAAATTCTTTGAACTTTTTTAATGTTCTTTGCTATAGTATTTTCAGTATTTTTGAGTTTTAGAACTGTCAGTTTGGTTACATTTTGGTGGACTAACTACATAGAATAAGGAATCTGCAAATCTTTAGCGCTAAATATATTAGCATTCCTTGCACCAAATTAGCTAAGGTAAGAACATTCAATATGGTTATATAGTTTCAAAACCTACATTTTATAAAAGTTACCGTTATAAAAACGAAAAAAACTTATGACAATAGATAGGAACAGAAATATTCGAAACATAAAACTATTAAAGTATAAAATAAGCTCAAAATATTTAATGGAGTTTATTGTAAGGTATAGGATTTAACTAAAACCGTGCCTCGTTCAATAAAATTTACTTAAAAATTACAAATATGCAAGATGGTAGACGAGAAGATTTTGTACTATTCAATCACAGATTCGTGAGATTTGGTATATTCAAACCATTGAGTTTTGAGATTTGGTTAAATTGAATCAATACAATGAGAGAATTGCATTGTCGTTTAAAAATAACTAGTGGAAGAATATTTTTAAATAATCGATGACATGCATTTCTACAGTAACATCTTGTATTCCTCTGTTGTCTGCCTTGAATCTTGCATATTTAGTAAATGAATATTACATAGTTGCTACATAGATAACGTGCCTAAATTGAAACTAAAGTTGTAGATTATTGTTAATGTATGTGATATAGTGAACGCGTAGTCACTGTTTTACCAAGACTCAGAAGAACAGCTATGAAAAATGTAAATGTCACATTCAAAACACCATGCGTTACTTTTCTGAGTCTTGGCATATTGTTATAATTATTATAATAAAAACTTAATATAAAATGCTTCAATATATTATAAAGGCCTTAAATTTTTCAACACAAAAAGACTAAAACACGTTTCCTTCAACACCAACGACTTCAATAGTTATTGAGCTTGTGTATTTTATATTTGTATATAAATAAATATAACTAAAACAGCCCTCCAATTAGTGCCAATGGCATTCCTAAGGAATTGATAATTGTTGCTATATGTGTCGTCTAAATACGTCTAGCTAAATGCAATGGTTTGTATGTCAGACCAAATCTGCTAGTTCGTCTAGTCTAGAGAAACCATTTTTGTTTAAAGCGACATTTATAGTGATGATGAAATGATAATAAAAATAAAGTCTAAAGAAGAATCTTACAAAATTAGCGTGAAAATATTCAACATTCAAGTTCACACTGATTTTGGAAAATTCTAAATGTATGAATAAAAAAGTGGCCTTCATATTTTATGCAAATATTTATTCGATTGTGCGAGATAATAGTAAAATTCTATTTAATGCCAGTCAAAAATAGGCCGTTGATGATTTGTAACCCCGTAAAGATCACTAACGTGACTCTGAAGCATTTCCGACTGGTATAAAATAGAGTTTGTACAATTTGCGTAGATAGAGAATGGACCCAAATTGGCAACATTATAATAATGACATCCTGCTCATATTTCATATAATATGATAGAGAGGTAAACTATAATGTTGCCAATTCGGGATCTATTCTTTATCTCCGCAAGCTATACTGGAATACATTTTGAATAGTACTAAGAGTAACAAACATTGTATGTAAGTGTATAATTTTGTTTGAAATTTCGTTGTAGTTGAGAAGTATTATTAAATATTGTGAGATCAATTTGTTTTGTTTGTATTTGTTGTGGTTTTATCTAGGAGTCACTTATACGACGCCCGGGTAAAAATTAATTTATACTTAGTATGCCAAGTACGAGTCAGACTCGCGCACGAAGAGTGCCGTATTATTATGTTTTGAAAGTTTGAAACTGCCTATGAAACATGTTTGTTGTATGGGATTGGGAGTAGCCTTATTTTTTATTATATTCTGATTTTTATTATTTGTTGTTATAGCGGCAACAAAAATATGGCATCTCTGATCAATTCTAGAATTACGGTTTATGAGATACAGCCTGTTGACACACAGCGGAGTCTCAGTTCAGTAATAGGGTACCGTTTAAATCCTTCAGGTACCGTACCCTAAAAACAGTTAACCATGGGTAGGTTGATGTGCTGGCAATAGTAGGTACCTAGCCTACAAAATTGTGAACCTTCGTGTATCCATGAATTTTTCGCATATTGTTCATCGCGTGACTGCACGTCATCATCGTAACCCATAATTTTACCTGCACGGTTTTTATTCTCGTTTTGGGTTGAATCATAAATAAAAAAACACATACATACATACATCACGCCTTTATCCCTTGCGGGGTAGGCAGAGCGTCAACGACCGTAAAAGTACGGTATTTGAGGGCCGTTTTAGCTATTGTCGTGTATCGCTATAGTGACAGGTTGTCAGCCTGTCGTCTAAAATTGCAATGCACATGATACCCTCGAGTCCTTTAGTCGCTTCTTACGACACCCACAGGAAAGAAATGGGGTACGGTGAAATTTCTGTGATTTGACACAAAACAGAGAACGCGAAAAAAATCGCTGTATGTTGGAGCTTGGAGGCACGGGCCGGGACGGAAGATGAGTTGCTCGAAGATGTTGGAGGGTCCAAGGGAATAAGAAAATGTAATTGTATACATTTCCCGCTCAAAATTTTATCGCAAAGCCGTATTGCTGTCAGGGTTCATCGGGTTGTTTGCCAAATTGATCACGGGCACGGGATGATAGAGCACGAAGCCTGTGTGTGAATGATGCAAAAAAGGATTTCTTTCGTGGCGCGGATTCAAACAACCACACAAATGCAAATCAGCGCCATCTAGTAGCGAGTAGCAATACTTCATGAGTGGTAGTATGCACCATAGACTGACATATAAACTAGTATGCACTGGTGGTAGGTATGGTATGTTTTGTAGGTTGTTTGTAGGTCTTTAATTGGCACCGTGCAATCATCAGCGCCACCTAGCGGTCGCAACTCAGCTGGTCTGTCGTTTGAGGCGGGAACGAAGATCATAGTGGCGGGAAGTTGAAAAATATTTGTAAAAGCGTAAGGTTTCATTAATAATATGAAAATTACTGATAATAAGGTAGCCAGAGTGTTTACAAATTGTTTCTCGTCATTTAAATTGAACGCGGTAAGTAAAATCAATTCAAAAAGTGAGGTTAGTTTTGGTCACATCACTTTACTAAACGTTTATTTTAAAACAATAAGATAAAAATACTTTCATTGTTTTATTAAATGATAATAAGCATTATACACCTTCCGTAAAACCAACACTTATTTACCTAACGAAAAATAATTGCAACTCGGTGATGTTACGGGGTAGCATACGTAGGTATTTACCTATAAGTGTGATGTTGTCGCTAGTTTCTAGTAAAAGTAGGCGACTTTCTAATAATCATGACATCAATCGGAGCTGACACGGTTTATCGTGCACTCCGAAGCACGGAATCATCTTTATTTCGCACTTTCAAAGTTTGGCATGCAATGTCCATGCGAACCGGGAACAAATTCTCAAAGTAATAAGAATTCATTGAATACTGAAGAAAATGCAGAAATTCCAGGATTTAGAAACCTGAATTCTACATGCTCAGACTAAATACTTCAGTAAACGCTGCTTGTAACGTTACCCAGCGCGGATACCGATGGTTAACTCCTTGAGCGTGCGTGCGTGATAAAAAAACGCTTTTCTTACTCCCTAATCAGCTTACTTTCCGCTATACATTTGTAGGTAGGTAGGGTGAGAAAAGAGAAGAAGAAAATAATGGCGCCATTTCCATGCAAAAATAGAAGAAAAATATTGCTCTCACCAAGCAATCTTTAAAAAAATGCCTTATTTTCCTATGTTGGTAGGTACTTGAATGTCAGAAAGAATATTTTTACTATCATGTAAACTGTAAAAAAATATATCTTTTTGGCTTTCTAGTTCTACCTGGTTGCCTGGTAGATATTGCTACCTGAGCAATAAGAGCGCCAATTGTACGGTTGTACTGTATATTGTATTGTATTGTAAAATGCGTGTATGCGTTTAACAGATCCAGCCGTACTTTACGAGCAATTTCTTCGGAATTCCAGTTTGGAGAGCCACTGAACTGCGTCGGCTTCTTCAAAGGCCAAAGGACCAAAAGGATATAAAACACAGTTGTTTTTGATTTGCAGCTGAAATGGGGTTGCCGCATCCTTATTTAAGGGTTTTTTGGGGTGGTGAGGGGCGGGGGGAGGAGGGGGACCCCCACCCGATTTAACTTTTGGTACCTATTTAAGGACCTTATTTTGAGAGTAAAGTAGTATTTATTATGTGAGATGATGCGTACATTTCTCGTACATTTATTTGATATACGAATGGTCAGGTTTGGTGCATCCGTTTAAAATACACCCGCCATCCTGGCGTCAGAATGGCTGGTCACTTTGAAATCGTTATTTCTAAGCATCCGATAAATGTACGACGTGGATATTTAAGTACAAATACGTACATTTAAAGTACATTTTAACACAATTAATCTTGATTTATTTCGAGATTATACACCCGCCATTCTGATGAACACTTAATTTTGGATCCCGTTTGCATAATACGTCCATTAGGTATTTACCTCGATTTACTGACCATAAAGATTATTTAAATCTAATAAAATACAGGGCTATTTTTTAGTCAGTGCGCAAACTTTACAGGATGTTTCTACTCGTGATTCTAAACAACTTTTCCTATGGGGCCACCAGAGATATCTAAAAAAATATTTTAGGTGTTCCATACGTAGGTATGAATTTTTCTATGGAACATCCAAATTATTTTTTGCGAATTCGCAGGCGGTCCCATAATAAAAATTTATCATAATCACGAGTAGAAATACCTTGCAAAGTTGTATAAGAATTGGTATCCATGAGTTATTACTGATTCTAAAAATTCTTTTTTGTTAGTTATTGTCGTTAATTCATCTTGCGTATTCAGTCAGACATTTTTTTTCGCTAACGTTGAGCCTAAGGCGTTCTGTTTTCCATAAAAAAGTTTAATGGAGCTATGTCTGTAAAGGAGACAAAAGTCGGATTAAAAAACCTGATGGGGAGTCCCGTGGGTATATAAAATTTTCGCAAAACACAAAAAATATTTTTTAAATCATCAGATTTCCCAGTAAAAACAGATTCACCACTTTACGAAAACAGATGGAGCTACTGTTGAAATAAATACCTACGTTTAATTTTATTGTGCTGAAAATACTGATATTATCTTTTAACCATAAGTACCTACTTTTGCGACAAATTAACGTGTGCTGTGCGTGTGCCTTCATCTATTATATTAAGTTTTTTTCAAAAAAATCTCTGGCAGCTCACGTGTAACTCGACTGTCGTACAGTTTTTTGTTTGTATGACGTAACGATTCACTTCACCTTGATTGCTGAGGCGTCTATAAATTCTTAGAAAGAAAAAAAACATCATGCATTTCCATCCAAATTTATTTCTAAGTATGATCAGTAAATAAAGTTACATCCATAAAAAAATTATATCTTTAAGTCAAACTGATGATTTTCTTAAACTAAGTATAATATTATTCAAAAATCAGTTCTGTTAATAAAAATGTTAAATATTATTGTTTTAGTTTGATTAGAATAGAGAATTACCCTATGTAATTTTGATTTTGACATGTGTGACCATAAAATAGGGTGAAATTTTATTAGTGACCGATAGCGAAAACTCGGAACTGGCTAGTAATATGTAGGTAACAACTTTCCCCAAGGAACATAGGTCGTAATATTTAAAAAAGTTTGACCTCCCATAGTAACTCAAATCAGCTAATCGGCAATTTTGTATGGGAGGTCCAATTTTTTTTCATATTGTTTCTTGGGGAAAGTTGTTCCTTATCAACAGCCGGTTCTGAGTTTTCGTTATCGGTCACTGCTAAAATTTTACCCTATAGGTATTATTTTCAAACACAATCAATTGCTGTTCATGAAATCAATAAATATGAAATGGCTATAAAAATTGTTTAGATGAGCAATTTTCAGCTTATATTATTAGCAAAAAGGCTACGTCGCTAATGCCTTTATAACATGCGTAGGGTGGAGGGGTGCAATCAGGTGGTGGGCAAGGGGGCACTTTGGCTTGATAGCGAGGCTGTCTCTCTCTTTGGCATGAAGGGGTGGACATCCCTGAGTAATATAATAACCATCATCCTAGAGAAGTGTGGGAGGACACTGGCTTCGGGGGTGGGCATTTAGTTGCAAGCGGTGGGTACGGATTGGGAGAGGAAATGTAGGTAGGGGAAGAGGGTTCTTGGTCTTTGGAGATAGAAATTTTACTGCAGGCAGTGGGCAGGGACGTTTTCATGACGAGCGCTTTTTCAGCATAGAGGATTTAGATTTAGATTTTTCTCTTAGTCCGGGTTAACATAAGGTGTTTCTTTGTAAAAAATAAATTAGTAGGTAGGTACTTCCAGTAACTTTTAAGGCTGTTTACTGAGGCTTCTATGGAGTGTTACAAAAAGTAAGTTGATCGCGCATTTCAAATTTTAAATTATGAGTGTGCAGTAAATAAAGTTACATCCATGAAATATAAATAAGTATCAGTCAAATTGATTTTTGAACTAATTAAATTAGATACCTACATAACATTTATTTTAATAAATAAAATGTTATTATCGTGTCTTAAAATAGCAATAGGAAATGTTTGAAAGATCAGTTCTAAGAAGATCAGTTTTCAGCTAGATGATTGGTATAAACATTTAGCCTTAGCAATAATCTAATGTCAAGTGGAGGGCACTTGGGCTTGCGAGGGGGATACTTTTGAAACGGAGGTGGGCAAGGGGGGGGGCATTTTGGATTACGGTGTGGACAAGTAGGTGGGATAGGGGGGCATTTTGGATTAGGGTGTGGACAAGTAGGTGGGATAGGAGGGCATTTTGGATTAGGGTGTGGACAAGTAGGTGGGATAGGGGGGCATTTTGTATTAGGGTGTGGACATGTAGGTGGGATAGGGGGGCGTTTTGGATTACGGTGTGGACAAGTAGGTGGGATAGGGGGGCATTTTGGATTAGGTGTGGACAAGTAGGTGGGATAGGGGCGCATTTTGTATTAGGGTGTGGACATGTAGGTGGGCAAGGGAAGCGTTTTGTATTAAGATGTGGACATGTAGGTGGGCAAGGGGGGCATTTTGGATTAGGGTGTGGACACGGAGTTGGGCAAGGGGTCATTTTGGATTAAGATGTGGACAAGTAGGTAGCAAGGGAAGCGTTTTGGATTAGGGTGTGGACAAGTAGGTAGCAAGGGAAGCGTTTTGGATTAGGGTGTGGACAAGTAGGTGGGAAGGGGGACATTTTGGATTAGGGTGTGGACACGTAGGTGGGCAAGGGTGCATTTTGAATTAGGGTGTGGACAAGTAGGTGGGATAGGGGGGCATTTTGTATTAGGGTGTGGACATGTAGGTGGGATAGGGGGGCGTTTTGGATTACGGTGTGGACAAGTAGGTGGGATAGGGGGGCATTTTGGATTAGGGTGTGGACAAGTAGGTGGGATAGGGGCGCATTTTGTATTAGGGTGTGGACATGTAGGTGGGCAAGGGAAGCGTTTTGTATTAAGATGTGGACATGTAGGTGGGCAAGGGGGGCATTTTGGATTAGGGTGTGGACACGGAGTTGGGCAAGGGGTCATTTTGGATTAAGATGTGGACAAGTAGGTAGCAAGGGAAGCGTTTTGGATTAGGGTGTGGACAAGTAGGTAGCAAGGGAAGCGTTTTGGATTAGGGTGTGGACAAGTAGGTGGGAAGGGGGACATTTTGGATTAGGGTGTGGACACGTAGGTGGGCAAGGGTGCATTTTGAATTAGGGTGTGGACAAGTAGGTAGCAAGGGAAGCGTTTTGGATTAGGGAGTGGACAAGTAGGTATGCAAGGGAAGCGTTTTGGATTAGAGTGTGGACAAGTAGGTAGCAAGGGAAGCGTTTTGGATTAGGGTGTGGACAAGTAGGTGGGATAGGGGGGTATTTTGGATTAGGGTGTGGACAAGTAGGTAGCAAGGGAACGTTTTTGGATTAGGGTGTGGACAAGTAGGTGGGCAAGGGGGCATTTTGGATTAGGGTGTGGACAAGTAGGTGGGGTAGGGGGGCATTTTGGATTAGGGTGTGGGCAAGGGGGCATTTTGGATTAGGGTGTGGACACATAGATGGGCAAGGGGAGCATTTTAGCTTCGGGAGTGGGCACTTCGGTTTTCTTTAGTGAATAATATGGCGATTGGGAAGTGGGGCATTTTGGCTTGGGGGGGTTGGTATTTCGATGCAGGCGGTGGGCAGGGACGTTTCGGTGGCGGGCAGCTTAGGGGATCTAAATCTACATTTTTTCTTTGGCTCGGTTTCACAAATATAGCGCTCTTTTCTTCAAAAGGGTGTAGGGCTTGGACAAATCAACCTGAACACGAAACCTGAAGAATTTGTTCTAGATCTCTTTCCATGATAAAAACCGGCTAATTATAGCACTACAACCTACTGGTTGAAATGTATTCAAGAATATGACCTTTTTCAAAGCTAGAGGGGTACGGGGTAAAATGACATCGAGTCACGTCCAGAGGTTGATTTGTCCAAGGTAGAGGGGTGCAATCAGGTGGTGGGCATGGGGGCACTTTTAGCTTGGGAGGTGGGCATATAGCGGGTTGAGGTTCAGAACATATTGGCTTAGGAGGTGGAAAAGGAAACCTTTTGGCTTCGGGGGTGGGTATTCAGGTGGTGTAGGAGGGCACTTCGGCTTCGGGGTGGGCATTTCGGTGCAGGCTGTGGACAGGGACGTTTTGGTGGCAGCTTAGGGCATCTTTATCGATATTTTCTCTTTGTCCAGGGTTTGAAAACATTAAGGGCCTCACCACAAAAAAGTTAGACTTGCGTTGAGAGCGTGTTTAACATTAAATATAAAAACTTTATAAAAAAGAACGCAAGGCGCACGTTCAAAGTATGTCTTACTTTTTTGAGGTAAGGCACAAAGAATTTCTCTCGATTAAGTTTTAAGGCTGATGAGGCTTCTACGACGTGTTACAAAAACTTTGATCTTCGTTTTACATTTCAATCCAATTTTATAACTAAATATGAAATAATTAAATTTACATCCATGCCATATAATGAATGTTATAAACTTGTTTTCAAAGAGCTATAAAAATGTTTGGAGGATCATTCTTCAGCTAGATGGTTGGCATAAGCATTAAGCCCTAGCAAAAAGGCTACGTCGCTAATGTCTTCACAACACGCGCAGGGCGGTGGGGTGCAATCAGGTGGTGGGCAAGGTGGGCACCTTGGCTTAGGAGGGGGGCATTTTGGCTTGGGGGGTGGGCATGTAGGGGGTTGAGGTCCAGGGCATTTTGGCTTAGGTGGTGGACACGGAGGTGGGGGTGGAGGGCATTTTGGCTTAGGGGGTGGACACGGTGGTGGGCAAGGGGGGCATTTTGGTTTAGGGGGTGGACATTTAGGTGGGGGTGGAGGGCACGGTTTAGGAGGTGGACACGGAGGTGGACAAGGGGGGCATTTTGGTTTTGGGGGTGGACATTTCGGTGAAGGCGGTGGGCACGGCTTGGGAGGTGGACATGGACATGGACATGGACATGGAGGGCACTTCGGCTTTGGAGGTGGGCAGGGACGTTTCGGTGGTGGAGACTTTTTCAGCATAGGGGATTCTGATCTAGATTTTCTCTTCTTCCTTCTTGGGTTAGGTGCGCAAGGGGGAAGTGGCAGTTCCTGGCTCATGTCATTAATGTATGTTTCAAGACTACCTCTATAAGATTCTATTGCACTTTTAAGACGAATGGTCTTCAATAAAAGCGAAAGGGGCACGTCTCTCTCAGAGTCAGTCTTAAAATTAGGCACAGGTCCAATCATAGTTGGAATATTTCCGTGTACTGACGAGCAAGTTATGTCTGGATTGGTTTTTGAAGGTGAAGTATCTTGCTCAGGTTCCTTTATTTTGACATACATTTCTTCTGTTATTTGATCAGGCAGAATAGATTTTATAGGACTCTTTGTTTTGCTATCAGATTCTATTATTAAATCTTCATCTGCCTTCTCTTCATTAGCTTTTAACGTTGAATCTTGTTTTTTATCTTGGCCTGTTCGTTCTAGTTTGGAAATATATGTATTTCGTTTTATTATAACGTCATTGTCTTGTTTTGCACGCAAATGAAAATTATCATCTGTTTTACAATCTAAATTATCTTCATTCTTTGGGGCATGGTCAACTTTGGTTTGTGCATTTAATGGTAAAGGGAGTGGTTCTACCACTTCGTTCACTTCTTTTGTTTGTTCCGAAATAAATTTTACTTGGCTACATTTTAATCCATCGTGCGTTGTATCTCCTGTGCTCTCAGACATTTCAATAGTTTTGTATCCAGCTTTGGTTTCTTCTGTTTTTTGTGGCGTGAGCGTAATGATTGTTTTATTGTCTTTTTCTGACGGCCAAATTTCCACCTCAAGTGATATTGGAGGAATTGACTTAGCCAATGCTGTTTTTATATCTGACGGTTTATTTTCCTTGTCAGGTTTTAGTCCAATGCCTAGCTCTTCTAGATATTTTGTTGAAATCAGCTGCTCTTTATTTTGGTGTGCACGATCGACATCTGGAGTATCTTTATTTGCTTCAGGAATTGTCAAAAGATCCATTATGGGGATGGTTTTGATACTCTTAGACTGATCTTGTTGAGTATTTTCTGCGGTTGAACAATTTGCTTTGCTTTCACTTTTGGGATTATCTTGACTTTTAGAAGGATCTTTTTTCGTAAATATAGCTGAATTCAAAACTTCTGTCCAAAGTTTATTCTTATTGTTAACATCCTCTCGAATATATGGGATTATACTTAATGTATGACCGCAACCACTTCGATTGAATGGATTTACAGGCATTGGTTGCTGGTAGCTACCAATATTAGACTCTGGCGAAACGTCGCTTGGTTCTTCCCACTTTATGGAAAAATCCTTGGGATAAGGACGTATTGGTACTGGTGTAGAGCTAGTAAATTCATCTGGGCTGATTGTATCTTGGAAAATGAAGGGATTGCCTGTCGGAACACTTGTGTTTTCCGTATATTTAGTGTTCCACGAGTTTATGTAAGGATTATTTTCATTGCAAGTCTGATATTCAGGTAGGTTTTCCCAGGATATGTTAGGCTCACCGTAAGTATTTAATATTGACGGTGAGTTATAACTACAATCTCCTCGCGGCAAAGCACAAGGAGCATATCTTGACGCATTTCCAAACCCTGGTGATAGACCACAGTTTAGAGAGCTCCCAAACCCTGGCCAAGTACCAGACATCTGAGATACTCCATACTGAGAAGGCGGGCTAGACATCTGAGCTACTCCAAAACCTGGTGGCGGATTAGACATCTGACATACTCCAAATCCTGGAGGCGGGCTAGACATCTGAGATACACCATATCCTGGAGTCAGATTAGTCATCTGAGATATTCCGAATCCTGGAGGCGGGCGAGAGGACATCTGAGTTACACCATACCCTTGAGAGAGATTAGACATCTGAGATACTCCATACCCTTGAGGCGGGCTAGACATTTGAGATACTTCATGCCCTGGAGTCAGATTAGATGCCTGAGATACACCATACCCTTGAGGCGGATAAGACATCTGAGATACTCCATAGCATGGAGCTGCGCTAGCCATCTGAGATGCGCCAAATCCTGGAACCTGGCTAGACCCCCGAGATACTTCAAATCGCGGCGTTGGTAACTTAGGTACTCCAAACCCAGGAGGTAGATGCGTTCCCGGGGAGACCCCTGGTGGTAGATTAGATACCTGTGAAACTGGTAGTGTACTAAATTCTTCAGATTCCTCAAATTCTGTCAGTTGATTAAATCCCGCAGGGCAAGCAAAGTTTTGTTGTGCATTAGATTCCTGTGAGACTCCAAGTCCCCGTGGTTGCATGAATTCTGGAGATGGCTTGTATTCTGGAGAATCTCCAAAGCCGTGTGATCGATCAGATTCCTCAGATAACTGGTTCACAAAATTTGGTGACGGTTGGATAAATCCTGTAAGGTTACCACAACCTTGCGGTAAACTAAAATATTGAGAATTGTCATATTCTGGGTGTTTTGCGTGGGAGCTGCTAAATTGTGCTAAATTTACTGGTGAATTTCCATATCCTGGTGAGTTTCCGTAGCCCGATGAGTTTCCATAGCCCCATGAGTTTCCGTAACCTGACCAGTTCCCATAGCCTGACCAGTTACCGTTAGCTGGCCAGTTTTTGTACCCCTGTGAGTAATACTGATTAGTGGTTTGAGGCCATTGATAAACGTTTTTCGAAAGAGGTAGAGAAGCATTATTATCATACTCATGAATGCGTACTGATGGCATTATAGATTTATATGCTGCATATGAATCATCGTTTGCCTCCTCCGGGGAACAATTTAAGCGATAACTTGGTAGCATGGGGCCAATCTGATTTAACCTATCACGCATTTGTGATCTAAGAGATTCGGGTGTTGTAATAATATCTGTGTCGTCCATATTTTGATGAGGTTGTCTTTCATCTTTAGGTTTTGTACTGGTCATCATAGACACTCCAGCCTTAAGTAAAGATTTTGCCTTAGGGTCTTTTAACGTCCTATTTTTTTCTAATTCAGCTTTAGCCAAACGGTCTTCGTATTCTACAGTGTTACTTGATCTGAGATCATTTCCTTTATCTGTATACTTTGACAATACACTTCGCGCTAACTTACTAACTGATTCAGTTATCGAAATTCTATCACTCGATAGTTTACTGGCTGACCCGCTTGCTAATTTAGTGACAGAGTCAGTTGCTGCTGAGCCGCTTGCTAATTTAGTGACAGAGTCAGTTGCTGGTTTTCTATCACTTCCTACTATCGCTTCTCCCGCAAGGGTCTTTGTACTTCTTCCATCCATCAATGTATTATCAATGTTTTTAACTATTCCAGCAACTTTAGAATCGTTTTCGTCTTCATCCAAAGTTGGTAACGAAGGACCAGTGTGATTTAGAGGAGTACATACAGATGCCCTTAGAGATTCAATTTCTGTATTATCTAAACCAATTCCTTCCGAGCCTGCTTGCTTGCTTGCTTTATCACTACTATCTGGTAACTTTGAACTAGATATCATAGAGCACAAAGCTTGATAGCCTAAATGTTCTTTACTGTCTGCACAAGCTTTTTCAGAACTGGTCATCATAGAAACTCCGGCCTCACAGGAAGAATTAGCCTGAGGAGCTTTAAATTTTTCATTCTTTTCTGATTCAGCTTTAAACTTACGCTTTTTATTTACAGTTTTACTCGCGGTGCCAATATTTGTATGAATTTTGAGAGGTTTATTTAAAACTATTGCCGAATCATTATTCTCGGCTTTCTCTGATTGAACTTTCTGGATTTGTTGATGTCTGTGGTTTTCTTTATCACCATAATCTGTACACAACATACTTCTCCCTAATATACTAACTGATTTAGTTTTCGGTTTTCTGTAACATAGAAATTTATTGTCTGAGCCGTAAGTAAACGTTGAGTTAGTAATTGAATTTTGATAATCTTTATCGACTATCATATTAATATTTGCTTCTCTCGCAAGTGGCTTGTTACTACTTGCATCCCCTGATTTATCAACAGCAGGAAATGGCTTAGATTTATCAGTATTTTTGACTATTTGAGGAGCTTTATACAAATCTTCCTCTTTTTCCGCAAATGTTGATAATGTAGGGCTAGATTGATTGAGAGAAGTACATACAGCTCCCCTAAGAGATACATTTTCTGTATTATTTAAACAAGACGCTTTAGAGCTTGCTTGCTTTTTCGCTTTGTTAACATCTGTTAATTTTGAATTCGTTGTCATAGAGCACAAGGCTGGGTAGCCATGGCCTTCATTGCGTTCTTTAATTAATGACTTCTGTTTATCTGACTCATCTTTAGATGTTATAGAATAATGGTTTTTATTTTCTTTAATATTTTGGATTTTGAGAAGTCTGCACTTTTCCTTTCCATTAAGATCTGATAAAAGAGTCCTTGTTAATATGATATCTGAGTCAGTGATTGGTTTTTTATCCGCTGTATCTAGCTTCATTTTGATTTTCGTTTCTTTTGTATGAGTTTTTTTGCGATTTCTAGTCACTGTTTGAGCAGCAGCAGCGAGAAGTTTGGCTGTAATTGTCTTTTTTGGCTCCATCGGCGAAGGGTTATTAATATTTTTAGTCTTTTGTGCAGTCTGATCTCCTTTTTCGGGAGAACTTGTACAATCCATGTTCAATTTCGAATCGAACTGCCCAATGGGAAATGCATTTTTAAAATTTTGCATATTCTCATCAAAAGTCATTCTATCTTTGAGTCCAGCCTTTTCCAGCTCAAGAATTGTTTTTTCATTTGCCGCAGTAGGTAAGTTAGCCGGTATTTGTTCTTTATCCTTCACCTTGAAGGTAATTGTGCTGTCAACAACTTTCGCGGTAGCGGTGAGAGGTATTTGTTCGTTATCCTTCATATTGGAGGTAATTGTTGCTGCAGCGGTTGTAGGTACTTGTTTTTTATCCTTCATTTTGGAGGTAATTGTGTTGTCAACAACTTTCGTGGTAGCGGTAATAGGTATTTGTTCTTTATTCTTCGTATTAGAAGTAACTGTACTGTTAATAACTGTCGCGGTAGTGGTAATGGATATTTGTTCCTTATCCTTCACTTTGGAGGCAATTGTGTTGTCAACAACTTTGGCCGTAGCGGTAACAGGTAGTTGATCTTCATTCTTCATTTTAGAGGTAATTGTATTATCAACAATATTAGAGGTAGCGGTAATAGGTAATTTTTCTTCATCCTTAATTTTGGAGGTAATTTTGTTGTCAACAACTTCCGCGTTAGCGGTAAGAGGTATTTGTTCTTTATCCTTCTTAGAGCCAATGGTGTTGTCAACCACTTTAGCGGTAAGAATTATTGGTTCTTTTGCCTTTGAAGTAACTTTTTCATCTGCACTTTCAATGGTGTTGGTAAGAGGTGACACGATACATTCAGGTTTGAATATCTTGTCATCCAAAGGGAAAGGCTCCGAGTGACTAAAGATGTATTTTATCAATTTCTCACATTTTGCGATGTCATCTGGAGGTTTTATTCCCTTTCCGGTTGTATGCTTGCGAACTGAAAAAAAGCAAAATCATAGGTAGGCATGATTAATTTTATTGTATAATTTGTAATTCAAATTTTAAAGTTCTCTGCTTTATAATTCCCTAATGATTTTTTGTTACATATGCAACGACTATGGTTTCGGTCGACTACCTAGCCGCTGACAATAAAAACTGCTGACTTTAGTTGAGACGGCCACTCGCTGTATTCGCCGCTTGATAACAGCTGTGTGGCGCTCCCTTTCCCACTTCAGTTTACCAACAACTGTCTTACGGCGGCAAATGCAGCGAGTGGCTGTCTCAACTATAATCTGTGCATTTCATTTTTTTGTGATTAGATTCTTAGTCCAAGGACCGAAGTCTGCTAAACGAAAATGAAAAAGCGCGGAAAAATCACCGTGGCAATCTCTCTCTTCGTGTGGGACAAAGAGTCGTTTAACGACCCGATGAACCCTGGTGTCAGAGTGGCAATAAAATTACAGTTGAGTGTCGCTCTGGCATTAGCAGACTTAGGCCGCTGGCACCCATCACGGAAGTAAAAGTAGGTAAAGCATGTTGTTGAACCGCATGAGAAAACTTGCATTTGATTATGAGGTTACACAAGGGTTACACCCTCCCTGTATACCGGGAGTAACAGAAAGGGTATAACAAGCCAAAAGGAGGACAAGGTATTCATAAAACTGATCAACTTTCCCCATGGAACATGGGTCGAAATATGAAAAAAAAAATTGGACCTCCCATAGTAGATAAATCAATCAACTGACCGGAGATTTTGTATGGCAGGTCCAAATTTTTTTTTTTTACCCATGTTCCATGGCGAAAGTTGTTCAGTTTCATGATTAGCTTGACCTCCTTTCGGATTGTTATATCCTTTCTGTTACTCCCTGTATTATACTAGGTACCTACTTATGGATCGTCTGAGGCGCACAACAGCCCGAGCCATTTGGTGTGTCGCCACGTGTCGCAATGAAATCAGCAGCCCAGCAAAACACGAATGCTAAAAATATATATGGGAAAAATATAACTTACTTCTGTGCTTCCCGGCGCCACATTTTATTATGTGCCCATGCCATACTCTCTGGAACGTTGAGGTTTTTCTGACGATTACAACTAGCACGTTTCTTATCATATTTTTTTGTAACGGAGGTCAATTCAAGATGTAAAAATTTCGTGCTCCATTTCTAAGTAGGTATACAAACTACTCGTTTTTTTTTAGAATTTCATTGCAAATTTTTGTATCAAAGAATTTATCAGATATGAAATATATAAATCTATCAAAACCAAATCAACACATCAATGTTGACATTTTCCAGTCAAATAATGCCTGATAGTTTTGTTCTGTCAGCAAATCTGCCAGTCAGTACTTTAAAAGAGGTGTTAAACGTGGATTTTGTTAAAAAAACACTAGTAGGCCCGTCTAAACTACTACTTACGTCACTTGACATCAGGTAAAACGCATGGCAGGCAGCAGTTTGGGAAGGTTGTATACCTAATAAGCAACCTTCCCAAACTGCACTGCTCCCATGCGTTTCGCAATGATTTCAATGACGTGCCCATAAAATTGGTACCGGAACTCAAGGACTTTCTAACTTCCGGCCAATTCTGGGATCTGATTCTCAGCTAATATATAAAAGGTACTCTTTGGATCTGATTCTTGCTTAGCACAACCTTTCCGAGCTTATAGTGATGCCATGTGACGCAGAACATAAAAAGAACATAATGTCGAAAGCAAAAGTCAAAACATTTGTAAAGTATACCGGGAGTAACGGAAAGGGTATAACAAGCAAAAAGGAGGTCAAGGTACTCATGGAACTGAACAACTTTCCCTATGGAACATGGGTCGAAATATGAAAAAAAATTTGGACCTCCCATAGTGAATCAATCAGCTGATCGGCGATTTTGTATGGGAGGTCCAATTTTTTTTTTTTTCATATTTCGACCCATGTTCCATGGGAAAAGTTGTTCAGTTTCATGAGTACTTTGACCTCCTTTCGGCTTGTTATACCCTTTCCGTTACTCCCTGTATATGTGAGAGGAATCTCTGTTGTTAATAGTGGGGGGGGGGGGGTAAGGGTAGGTACAGACAGGTAGATATTTATAGGTTTAGTTGCCTATAGTCGGACCGGCTTCGTCGCTTCTAGTTCCGCGCTTGTGGAACCCAGCGAGACCAATCGTTCGTGCGTGTGGGTGGGACATTGTTTGAGCCAACTGTTTTTGTGATGGATGATTTTTGAATCAGGCAAGCTGCTACTGTAGAACTGTTTTTCTGAAACTGCGGCTTTGAACTTTAAAATCATACTATAGAAAGCAACTCTAAAGATAACACCTGGCTATGGCCTGGCTCGTAAGGCAGGCAGCTCACCAAGGAATGAGTAGAACTCTTGAGCTTGAGTCTTGGACAAATCGCTTGAGTAGAACGAGTAGAACTTACTCCTCGGTAGAATCAGAAAAGAAGGCGTCCGACTGCAAACTTGATATAGCGCCATCTAGTATCGAGTAGCAGTATTTCTATGTGAATTAAAACTAAAAACCACCCATGCACCAATCAGGTCTTTTCAAGTTCAACTTTCTCTTTCGGAATCGATTTTGCCTAGGGGTTTGCAACTCAATTGTCATATTACGTTCCATTACAAGAAGAATTATTATTTTTTCAACTGAAGAAAACAATAAATAAGTTTAATTTATCTTTTACTTAAGCAACCCTCCTCTCCTAAACATGATAATAATTTTAAACTGAACAAAAAGATTAAATTCTACTGATTTAAGTTCAATTCTTTCATTGTATTTTTAACGTCTATTTTATCGACTTATCTCTCCATTCTTATGATACGAAACGTCATCACAAATACAAGAAAATAACAAAAATGGGGTTTTTTTTTTTTTTTCGGCGGGAAAACCTCGAACTGTAAAGGCGCACGCTTTGAAAATATTTTTTTGTAAATTGTTTAATAATTGTAAATAATCATAGTTTCTGTAGTGTTTTTGTAAATATAGTTTGTTTAGTGATAGGAGTTTAGATTAACCGCGGTTGATCATGGGGAGAAGGGACAGGGATCCCAAGAAGAGGAAAAAAGATCCTAATGATCCCGATGCAAAATCGGATTCTGAAGAATCTGACAAGGAGACGGAGGCAGATAAGTACCGGCCCTTCAAGGTAAAAGATTATTGTAGGAAGTATCCGGAGACATCAGAAAGGAAGGATTTTGTAGTATTCCTTAAACATCAAGTCGATCAAAAACCTTTCTCGGATAATGATAAGGTGGCTTTGTCGCAGGCACTCAGGAAACATGCCGTGTCTGGTGTGCTGCATCTGAGGCCGGTGAACAGGTACAAGGTGGCAATTACATTCGATTTGTCAAACAATGCCAATATGTTTCTAAGCAGCAAAATCTTAGACGAGTTGACTTTGTACGCGTCAATCCCCGCTTCAGGAACAGAAATAACTGGCGTTGTTAAGTCAGTGCCGGTTAACTTGTCCAACAAAAAAATATTTTCTTTAATTGGCAGCTCACGTAATGTAGTACAAGTCCGGCGTTTTATGCGCAAGCGAGTAGAGGGAGGTCAGGTATCTTACACCCCCACGCAAACTGTCGCTGTGACTTTTGCTTCCACTCAGCTTCCGGAACACGTCTTCCTTGATTCCTGGAGACACGAAGTTACGCAGTATGTTCCACCTGTAAAACAGTGTTTAAAATGTTTACAGTTTGAACATATTGCTAGCTATTGCAAAAACAATGACGTTTGCTCAATTTGTTCAGGACCACACAACTTCAAAGTATGCAATGCTGATAAAAACCAAAAACCCGTCTGTGTAAACTGCAAAGGCGATCACGTGGCTATTTCTGCTGCGTGCCCTATCAAAAAAGCCAAAATTGAAGAAAATAAAATAAAGTCACATTCAGCTACATATTCAGCACTTTTCGATGAAAAATCGTTCCCGCATTTAGCGGCAAGGAACTCAAACAGTTATTTCCAAAACATTATCAAAAGCAAAACGTTTTTAAACATGATTACACAAGTTATAGTAAAATTGGTCTCAAACAAACAAAATGAAGAAGTTCCAATAAACACTGAAACTATACGCGCGGCGTTTCAGGACACGATCAGTGAGAGAGTCCATTCAACTAACTAATGGATTATCTCACTGTCGTGCAATGGAATGCACAAAGTTTAATACACAACAAGCATCAATTTACTCAGTTTCTGTATGATAATAATGTTCATATCGCAATCATATGTGAAACGTGGTTAAAGTCTCATCACAGAATGAATATTCGAGGGTACCACATAGAGCGCAATGATTGCGGTAATGATCGTAACGGTGTATGTATTTTTATTCACAATAGTATAAATTATAATAAAATTGATATTAATTTTGATAACTCCTTACAGAATATCTGCATACAGATAACAATAAATGGTAAAAAGATTAGTTTTGTTAGCTTCTATAGTCCAACGAATTGCGATCCTGCATTTGATAAGGTTAAATTTGATGGTTTAGTTAGATCCATTCCTGGGCCATTTGTTCTTGCTGGAGATTTTAACGCGCACCATACTATATGGGGTTGCGGTTCTGTCTCCCCACGAGGTAGATCTGTCTTAGAGGTTGTTGATGATAATAACTTAGTAATTTTGAATGATGGTCAACCCACTACAACGGGTACTTTAACTTGGCGTCCGAATGCATTAGATTTAACTATTGTTTCCCCTTCTTTGGCTCTTTGTTGCAGTTGGTCTGTTCATGATGATCCTCTTGGGAGTTATCATCTTCCTGTAATAACTAAAATATCTTTCAATAATGTTTCTAGCAATAATAACAATATTACAAGCGGTGTACATTTGCCCATTCAACCCAATTTTAGGAATGTGGATTGGCAAGTGTATGTTGAAAAGGTGGATCATTTGTTGTCTGATTTTCAGTTGGATTCGTTTTCGCCTATAGAGGCCTATAGTTTGTTTATTAAAATATTGTTCTGTGCTATATCTCAGTCATCTCCGAATTCTGGTGGACATGCCGACAGTCCTCGCAATCCCGACCGAGTAAGATCGGGAGTGGGTGGACGTAAACGCAGGTCTACTCTCCCTTGGTGGAATAATAAATGCACTATTGCTGTTCATAATTCTAAAGAAGCATACATACGCTTTAAATACAACCCAACTTTGGAAAATTACCTAGAATTCAAAAGATTACAAGCATTGAAAAAAATTATCCTTAAAACAGAAAGAAAAAATTCTTGGGTTATGTTGTGTTCTTCTTTTAATCGCTGTACTCCTCTATCAATAATATGGCGCTTCATGCGCAAATATAACAAAACATATATTCCCCAAAGTGCAGATGATAATAACGATTGGATTTTCAGTTTTCTTCAAAAATATACCCCAGATTTTGTGGAAAATAATTTGTTTTCCTTTTGTACCACTAATTCAAATAACAATTCTCAAAATAGTTTTATCGTTGATCCCTTTACCATACAGGAACTAAGAGCAGCTATCTTCTCACGCAGAGACACTTCATGTGGACTAGATGGTATTCCATATATGATGTTCAAAAAACTTTCGCAAAATAGTTTGTTAGTGTTGTTGGACATTTTTAACACATTGTGGTCTCATAATGTCATTCCTCATGAATGGAAAATTGATTGTATAATACCCATTCAAAACCCGATAAACCTAAATTTGATCCCAACTCATATCGTCCTATTACGTTGACCTCTTGCGTAGGAAAATTATTTGAACAGCTTCTTAAACAACGTCTTGAATATTACGTAGAGCATAATAGACTGTTGCCAGTAAATCAATTTGGTTTTCGTAGAGGTCGTTCGGCTCGCGAAAGTATTAGTTTGTTGCATTTAGATATTTTAAAAAGCATTGGTGGTAACAACAAACTCATTAGTGTGTTTTTTGATATTGCCGGTGCTTTTAATAATGTAAATATAGATATTTTATGTACAGAATTATTAAATATTTGTATACCATTAAAAATTGTACAGTGGATTCGTTTGTTTTTGCTTAATAGGAAGGTGTATGTCAGGTATAATGGCGCATTGTTTGGTCCTCGGCTGTCCTCAGTTGGGGTATGTCAGGAGGAATTCTATCTCCTCTGTTATTTATTTTGTATATACGTCGGTTAAACTTAATTTTGGGACCAGGCATTAAAAATTTGCAGTTTGCTGATGATCTTGTAGTCTATTTGTCAGGAAACAATTACAACCATATCTCAAATAACTTAAATTTAGCTTTATCAGATCTTCATAAATATCTGTCATATTTAAATCTTGAAGTTAATGCCCGAAAGTCCAAGGTTGTCATTTTTGGCAAATGTAATAATGCTAATTTGAACACAGTCTTTTATAACGGTATTGCTTTGCCAATTTCTTTTGATATAAAATTTTTGGGTGTCGTATTCTGTCGTAACTTATCCTGGAAAGCATATACAGATAACTTGGTGATTAAAGCTAACAAGGCTTGCAATATCTTAAAATCACTTTGTGGTACTAGTTGGGGTGCGGACCCAAAAATTCTGCTTATGCTATATAAATCAATAGTAAGATCACATTTTGAATATGGGTTCCTGTGCTATGCGGGCGACTCCAAACACATTGATATTTTTGATAAAATACAAAATAAATGCATGCGGATAATCACCGGAGCTTTCAGGACCACTCCAATTGTTTCTTTGCAAGTGGAGTGTAACCTACCTCCCCTGGCTATCCGTCTCACATATCTAAAAGAAAGATTTATTTTAAAACTGTACTCTGAAAAAAATAACAATCTTATAGCTGAGCTTACTCATCCAAGTATTTCTTCTGTTCGAAAACCATGCTATATTTTGCAGGGCTTTTCTGATTTTATGGCATGTTTGAGAAACATTCCTATCTTTCAAAACCATAATTATCTACCATGTTACGATGGGCCTTTTAAAAGTAAATTCAGTCCAATGAGCATAGTTATTGAGAATAATATTTCTAGTAAGGAAGAAGTTTATGAAAGATTATCACTTTGGCATGGATACAGATTTTTATACACCGATGGTGCAAAGAATGAATCAAATGTGTCTTTTGCAATGTACGACCCTGCTAGTAAAATCGGTATGGGATATAAAATAAATAAACTATCCAGTATTTTTACCGCAGAAGCAGCTGCAATATTAGGTGCACTGCAGCACATACAGAGTCGCAATTGTGGTTTTCAAAAGTGGGTAATAATCAGTGACAGCATGAGCGTCTTAAAGGCCTTACAAAATAATAAAATAAATGCAAACACAAATTACCTTATACATTCAATAAAAAATCTTTGGTTTGATCTTCACAACAATCATCAAATAACAGTTGACTTCATGTGGACTCCGTCTCATATAGGTGTATCTGGTAACGAAAAAGTCGACTATTTGGCTCGTTCAATTTCGAATTCACAAACTGATGGAAATCATTTGAATTTATTATTACCATATACTGATGCTGTTGCTGTACTGAAAGAAAGAATGTATGTTAAGTGGAAAGAACATTGCGATCACATAGTACAAGTAGATAACAAAGGTTCTTGGTATGCTGCTGTAAACAATAATTTAAAATCTGTTTCTTGGTTCCGTACGGGTAATATATACCGGTGCAAGAAGTTTTACTCTACTATATGCCGCTTAAGGTTAGGACATTGTCGTCTTAATCATCACCTGTTTCGTATGAAAATTGTAAATAATCCCCAATGCGATCGCTGTCAGTCACAAGAGAATCAAACCATTGATCATTTATTCTTTTCGTGCTCGTCTTTCGGTATTCAGCGCCTTTTGCTGATGGACGAGTTAATCCGTATTTACGGAGAACCACATCTGGTCCCGCACTCTGTACAAACATTACTTCAAAATAATTGTACATACGTACCATTGTACAATTTTATAATGTCTACTGTTAAGGAAATTTAGTTTTAGTAATTGTTGAAATGTAAATAATTGTATAATATTTAAAAAGTATGTAAAGACAAAAATATTAAATAACAAAAAAGAAAAGATTTTAATGAAAACAATGGAAAGTTAAATAAAAGACTAAGATAAAAAAAAACACTGAATGGACAAAAAACTGAAGAAGTACAACTTATAAAATACACTGAATGGACAATATACTGAAGACGTACAACTTATAAAATACACTGATTAGACAAAACACTGAAGACGTACAATTTATAAAATACACTGATTGGACAAAGCACTGAAGACGTATTACATATAAAACATACTGAATGGACAAAATACTGAAGACGTATAACTTTATAAAACACACTGATTGTACAAACACTGAAGACGTACATTATAAAAAATACCCAGAAAAGTACTTACTAAAGACGAGGCAGTATGGTCTAAAGACCTTCGCCTGTCCAGAATGGACAAAAAAAAAAAAAAAAAAACAAAAATGGCTGAGGAACAGGTGAGGACCAAAATATTATTATTTCCTCATTTATTTAACATAATTCGTTGTTCTTACCACTGACATCGTATTTGCTACAGGTCAAACCATATTGCCTATGAAATTTCTTTTGCCCGACGGCTCATTTTGCCCAATTTTGAGTCGTCAGTTTTTGGGCACTTGAATTCGTTTTGGCCAAATTTTCGTAATGATTATTACTGCCTCGTTTATAAAAACTAGAGATTTTACCGTTCTATACATTTAGGAGTGGTATTTCAAGTCTGAACAATAATAGTGCCGGCTTTTTGGTTATACCTATTTATCAACATGAGCATATCGGCGGCGGGCGGCTAAATCGTCGTTATATTTTAGTGGATGCCAATCCTGTTAGAAGTAGGTAATTATATCTTCATGTTAGATTGCAGTAATATACGTACTGTAGTGTAACTCTATTTATTCCATGTTGGTTGGGGTGCTCTTTGTGGGAACTTCATAGCACAAATACAAATTCCAAAATCATATCTCTAGCCTATTAGTCACTGTCACTTCAGATACCTCTATCTGTTATCATAACTTAGCAGCTAATATTGTTAGTAACCAAATCAGGCCACAGCTGGACATGATCCCTCCCTATTTGGGACTTTGATATGCTCACCACACTTTGCGGGCAGATTTCACACAGGATGCTGGTGCTCCCTGGATTCATCCCATAGTACTAGCTTTGCTTAGTTTAGGGTTACATGGTGATGTGATAACTGTCCAGCAATTTTGTATTTACATCCTTTTGTTTCCCTTTTCAATACTAAACTGTAGACTTGGATGCTAAACTAGAACCACACTAGCTGTAAATTAATATGATTTTGGAGCATTCCACATTTTTTTATATTTCATAGCATCGCAGTCATATCATAGGGGTAAATCGTAATGGTAAAACAGGCTGTTTTCCGCAACTACAGCAGAGTCATAGGGGTAACGGACATAGGCGAAACAGCCGCCTATGCAAACCACCTCAGAACTATGAGGTTGATCCCTGAGGCACTCAGTGACTTGAGAAGGTTGCTGAGCTCCTCGGGGAACTAGGATGGCTCGAGTAATGAGCAAAAAAAGTGCAAGCGGATATAATTATATAGAACACTAACTGCTGTAAGAAACGGCCATTTACACCACATCTGTCAAAGCTTGAGAGTCATTCAGAAGGCTATGTATCATCATAGTGACAGGTAGTCAGCCTGTCGCCTAAAATTGCAATACACATGAACTCTCAAATCCCTAAGTCGCTTCTTACGACATCCACGGAAAAGATATGGGGTGATGCTATTCTAAGCCGACACTACTTGTTGTTTTTACTCACAACGGAATGGAGACGAAAAATGTAAACCTATGTCCGCGCGCCGTATCCCTAATGTGTGCCCATGTTGTCAATTATCTCCTAAACCAATGGTCTGATTTTGATGCGGTTGTCAGTGATAGTAATAGATGAAGATTTAACTTTATAGAAGAATGTTATTCTCTATCTAGGTGTTACGCGATCAACTCACTGGGGGATAGCAGTAAACTGGTGGAATTTGTCAAAATTTTAATTTAGTTTTTATTTGTTTCAGGAGGTGATTCAAATCGAGTTGCTGTGTAAGCAGCTATACGAGTCCCAAGATCCCATCATACGCGAGCAGGCTGAAAAAGCAGTCGTCGCATTCCAGGTAACTAAAGTTACATTTGCTACAACATACACACATATCATAACACCGTGTGGTGCCGGCAGAGTAGAATAGCACCACCCCCTCGGCTCGTAAGAGGCGACCGAGAGATAAACCCGACCTAAACAGCCAGGGCCAACCGTATGGTGGCGTTTAATCCACCACAAAAGCATTCCCAAGGAGGGTTGACGTCTGGTAGGCGGCCGGTCGTAAAATTCAGCCAAATCCTTTTGCAACACAATTTTATGTTCAACGAAACGTGTTGCGCCGACCCTAAGTAATTGGGTTAAGGGCAGGAAGATGATGACACATATCATTAACACATTGAATCGGCGAGCGCAGCGCAAAATATTGCATTTACCGGCATTTCTGCTAAAAATGCTATTGTATGTGGTATCACCGCGCAAAATATTGCATTTACCGGCAATTCTGCTAAAAATGTGGTATCACCGCAACCACGCGGTTGACAATAGGCGACAGATATTCAGCCGAGGTCAATAACTCTACATCACCTTTTATGGAACACCCTGAGTGGACTAGGGGTGGCAGTAGTCTTAGCCGCTACCACACGGCGTATTTTCAATATTTACATTTATTTATATACACACTGACTGTCCCGATGGCGAAGTGGATATTACCCCTGCCTTCTACGCCGAAGCCGTGGGTTCGATTCCTACCGAACACAAATATTTGTAAAGTCAATTTTCAAATATTAGTGTTTAGTCTGGGTGTTTTCTATGTATGATATGTATTTATTTACAAAAACATTATACAACGTGTTACAAAACAACCAATAAATCTCCCATACAAAGTGAGATCATTTTGTATGGGAAGTCCAAATTTTTTTTTCATATTTCGACCCATGTTCCATGAGGAAAGTTGTTCAGTTTCATGAGTACCTTGACCTCCTTTCAGCTTTATTGGTTGTTTTGTAACACCCAGTATATCGTCGCTTATATAACAACACCGCGCAAGTCGATTTTTGACGGTTTTTATATTTTGATGTCATTCGATAGAGCTTTACCGCCCGTTTCGATCTACCAATGGGCAATCTATGATTTCCACCAATAAGAGCACGTTATTCCAATAATTGTAACACCGCCCAAGGTGACTTACGTGGTGTTGAGCCATTAACACCGCCCAAGTCTTCATTTCGGCATACTATTTTGAAAAAAAAACACTTTTTGTGCCATAGAAATTCAACTATTTCAGAATATCTCTAATAGAAAATTTTGTAAAAATTGTTTTATAGTTATAACAAATAATTAAATATTTTAATTTAAAAAATAAATGGTCGTTATGTATCCCGTAACGCACTGAAAATCGGCCTTTTTATTGCTATTTTACTTGAGCGGTGTTTACATTTTAATACTCACTTGTCCTAAGAACGCGTTTTCGACTCTTTTGAAAAGGTTATAAAATCGACTTGCGCGGTGTTGTTATATAAGCGACGATATGTATGTATTATATCAGTTTTCTAGTTCCCATAGTACAAGCTTTGCTTAGTTTGGGGCTATATAGCGCTGTGTGTCTCGTCCGGCGATATTTATTTCAAACTAATATTCTACCCCCAGGAATCGCCGGACACGCTAAGCAAATGCCAAGCGTTACTCGAGCGCGCCGACAGCAGCTACTCGCAGCTCCTAGCCGCCACGACGCTTGCCAAGCTGGTTGGCAGGTCGGCGTCTACACTGTCAGTCCAGCAGAGACTGGATATAAGAAACTATGTGCTCAATTATCTCGCCACCAGGCCCAAACTCGCCAATTTCGTCGTTCAGGTAACATAACTTGCCATGGGGCTTGTCAAACTTGTTCGAAGATCTGAGACAACTATTTGTCATAAGGACCGAACTCGCCAATTTACTCGCCACGACGCTTGCCAAGCTAATTGGCAGGTCGGCGTCTACATTGTCAGTGCAGCAGAGACTGGATATAAGAAACTATGTGCTCAACTATCTCGCCACCAGGCCCAAACTCGCCAATTTCGTCGTACAGGTAACTTAACTTGCCATTAGGCTTGCCAAAGTTGTTCGGAAATACGAGTCAATTATAAAGGACCAAACTCGCCAATTTACTCGCCACGACGCTTGCCAAGCTAATTGGCAGGTCGGCGTCTACATTGTCAGTGCAGCAGAGACTGGATATAAGAAACTATGTGCTCAACTATCTCGCCACCAGGCCGAAACTCGCCAATTTCGTCGTTCAGGTAACTTAACTTGCCATGGGGCTTGCCAGACTTGTTAAAAGGTCCGAGTCAACTATTAAGGACCAAACTCGCCAATTTACTCGCCACGACGCTTGCCAAGGTGGTTGGCAGGTCGGCATCTACATTGTCAGTGCAGCAGAGACTGGATATAAGAAACTATGTGCTCAACTATCTCGCCACCAGGCCCAAACTCGCCAATTTCGTCATTCAGGTAACTTAACTTGCCATGGGGCTTGGGAAACTTGTTAGAAGATCCGAGACAACTGTTTGTCATACGGACCAAACTTGCCAATTTACTCGCCACGACGCTTGCCAAACTGGTTGGCAGGTCGGCCTCTACATTGTCAGTGCAGCAGACTCGATATAAGAAACTATGTGCTCAACTATCTCGCCACTAGGCCCAAACTCGCCAATTTTGTCGTTCAGGTAACTTAACTTGCCATGGGGCTTGCCAAACTTGTTTGAAAATCTGAGTCAATTATTAGTCATAAGGACCAAACTCGCCAATTTACTCGCCACGACGCTTGCCAAGCTGGTTGGCAGGTCGGCCTCTACATTGTCAGTGCAGCAGCGACTGGATATAAGAAACTATGTGCTCAACTATCTCGCCACCAGGCCAAAACTCGCCAATTTCGTCGTTCAGGTAACTTAACTTGCCATGGGACTTGCCAAACTTGTTAGAAAATCCGACTCAATTATTAGTTATAAGGACCAAACTCGCCAATTTACTCGCCACGACGCTTGTTAAGCTAGTTGGCAGGTCGGCGTCTACACTGTCAGTGCAGCAAAGATAGGATATAAGAAACTATGTGCTCAATTATCTCGCTACCAGGCCCAAACTCGCCAATTTGGTCGTACAGGTAACTGAACTTGCCATGAGGCTTGCCAAACTTGTTAGAAAATCCGAATCGAATATTTGCCTTAAGGACCAAAGTCGCCAATTTAGTCGTCACGACACTCAGTGATTCTCATAAATACACTTCTCATCTGAAAAATCGAGACACTTAGCAAGATTGCGTTTTTATTTTATGAAAAAAGAGTTTGCGTTAGGTACGGATCCCATTATCTGAGAAACAGGTTTATGTGGGAATACATGTCTGTCTAATATCGTTCAAAAGTGAGTATTACGAGGTTTCTTAATCGTAATGTACATGTTCTATAATCCACTTTTAATATCTTTTTATATCTTGTTTAAGTATGAAATCGAGAGTGTAGTTTTGATGAGAAATATATTTTTAATTCCTTATTTTTACTTTATATTTTTATTTTCCAGGCGCTCGTGGCTCTGTTCGCGCGAATCACGAAGCTCGGCTGGTTTGACATGGTCAAAGAAGAATTCGTATTCCAAAATGTTATGAACGACATCACAAGCTTTTTGCAGGTCAGTTATATAGGGTGAATATTTATAAGTGACCAATAGCGAAAACTCAGAACCGGCTGGTGATAAGGAACAACTTTCCCCAAGGAACATAGGTCGAAATATGACACCATGGGACGCTGCAGTAAATATTTGTTTGTGCAATCCAATGTTACCATTTATCTCTAAAATCCCTGGTCTGATTTTGATGCGGTTTTCAGTGATAGATGAAGATTAGACTGGAATATGTATTTCGTTAGATATTACGCAAATGAAATGAAAATGAAAATTGATTTATCGTGTACAAATAAAGATACAAAAGGAGCACTAGTCTCTGTACAATATAGGACAAACGGTATTGAAACGGCTAGTTGATTCTACCATGTGCTTAAATAAATTGTGTCTAAGTTAGTACTAAGTTATTGTAATAAATTTAAATAAAATTACATAAAAGTTACGCAATACTCATTAAGGGGTGCTTGCAGTACAATGTCGCCGGATTTTTCAAAATAATAATTTTGTTTTCATTTGTTATTTTCAGGGCCCGGCTGAGATGTGCACGATCGGCGTACAGTTGCTGTCTCAACTGGTTGTGGAAATGAACCAAGTGTCCGAGGCAGACGCGATTCGGTCGCTCAATAAACACAGGAAAATCGCTTCGTCGTTCAGGTAACACAGATCGTAGTCAGTTAACACAAAATGTATCAAAATTAAAGCTTATCATGAGCCACTCTAATAGCCAATTTTAAGTCAAACAGTCTAACAGTCAAAATCATGGAGCTGACTGACAGCTGCCGAATTTACCTAATAGAGTGGCCCGAAATTAGCTTTTATTTTGATACATTTGGAGTTACCAAATTATATCCCTACTCAAGCGATAGAAAAACAATCGATACTATCCATAGTATTGATAGTTCGATAATATCGATTGTTTTGTAGTCTCTCTCTTCGTGTGGGACACCGAGTCGCCCAACAACCCGATGAACCTTGGTGTCAGAGTTTTACAACCGCCTACTACAAGTAGCAGGCCTCCGATTTGGTTGTGTAACGACCGCCATCATAGACAGCAACCGGGACCGACGGCTTAACGTGCCCATCCGATGCACGGAACCATCTTACTTGCGGATAATCAGGTGGTTCAGCCTGCAATGTCCTAACCAGACTGAGAACAATTTCACAAATTTGCTAAACGAATAAAAGCGAAAATTCCCTCAGTCAAATACATCAAAAGTGACAATCTCATTTTCGATTGTATACAAATAGTTCTTTTTGTCAGCAGGGACACACAACTGTTCGAGATGTTTCGTCTCGCCTGCTCGCTACTCTCCGCCGCGCGCGCCAACAAACTGGACCTTAATGATGAGAGGCAACACGCATTGATATCAGCACTACTGAGATTGGCGCATAACTGTCTGACTTTCGACTTTATTGGCACTGCGAGCGATGAGTCTTCGGATGACCTATGTACAGTTCAAGTAAGTGTCATTCATTATTTAATCTGTGGATCATAGAGTCGCCCAAAGGCCCTCAAAAGGCAACACGCATTGGTATCAGCATTTTTGAGATTGGCTCATAACTGTTTGACATTCGACTTTATTGGCACTGCGAGCGATGAGTCTTCGTATGACCTATGTACAGTACAGGTAAGAAATCATATTTCGTCTCATATCTCATTCATATTTCATTTATGCTTTAATCCCATGCGGGGTAGGCAGAGCGCTTACAAACTGGACCTCTATGACGAGAGGCAACACGCGTTGATATCAGCACTATTGAGATTGGCGCATAACTGTTTGACATTCGACTTTATTGGTACTGCGAGCGATGAGTCTTCAGATGATTTATGTACTGTACAGGTAATAAATCACGCTTCTTTCCCATATGGGGTAGGCAGAGCGCCAACAAACTCGACCTCAATGATGAGAGGCAACACGCGTTGATATCAGCACTTCTCAGATTGGCGCATAACTGTTTGACATTCGACTTTATTGGCACTGCGAGCGATGAGTCTTCGGATGACCTATGTACAGTCCAAGTAAGTATCATTCATTATTTAATCTGTGGGTCATAGAGTCGCTCAAAGACCCTACAAAAGTCAACACGTGTTAGTATCAGCTCTTCTCAGATTGGCGCATAATTGTTTGACATTCGACTTTATTGGCACTGCGAGCGACGAGTCTTCGGATGACCTTTGTACAGTACAGATAAGAAATCACGCTTTAATCCCATGCAGAGTAGGCAGACAGTAAACAAACTCGATCTCAATGATGAGAGGCAACACGCGTTGATATCAGCTTTACTGAGACTGGCGCATAACTGTTTGACTTTCGACTTTATTGGCACTGCGAGCGACGAGTCTTCGGATGACCTTTGTACAGTTCAAGTAAGTATCATTCACTATGTAATCGATGGGTCATAGAGTCGCTCAAAGACCCTACAAAAGGCATCACGCATTCGTATTAGCCCTTCTGAGATTGATGCATAATTGTCTCACTTTCGACTTTATTGGCACTGCGAGTGATGAGTCTTCGGATGACTTATGTACAGTTCAAGTAAGTGTCATTCATTATTTAATCTGTGAGTCATAGAGTCGCCCAAAGACCCTACAAAAGGCAACACGCATTGAAATCAGCACTTCTCAGATTGGCACATAACTGTCTGACTTTCGACTTTATAGGCACTGCGAGCGATGAGTCATCTGACGACTTATGTACAGTTCAAGTAAGTGTCATTCATTATTTAATCTGCGGGTCATAGAGTCGCCCAAAGACCCTACAAAAGGCAACACGCATTGATATCAGCTCTACTGAGATTGGCGCATAACTGTCTGGCTTTCGACTTTATTGGCACTGTGAGCGATGAGTCTTCGGATGACCTGTGTACAGTTCAAGTAACTGTCTTTGTATTTAATCTGTGGGTCATAGAGTCGCCCAAAGACCCTACAAAAGGCAACACGCATTGATATCAGCATTACTGAGATTGGCGCATAACTGTTTGACATTCGACTTTATTGGCACTGCGAGCGACGAGTCATCTGACGACTTATGTACAGTTCAAGTAAGTTTCATTCATTATTTAATCTGTGGGTCATTGAGTCGCCCAAAGACCCTACAAAAGGCAACACGCATTGGTATCAGCAGTTCTGAGATTGATGCATAACTGTCTCACTTTCGATTTTATTGGCACTGCGAGCGATGGGTCTTTAGACGACCTTTGTACTGTACAGGTAAGAAATCACGCTGTAATCCCATTCGGGGTATGCAGAGTGACAACAAACTAAACCTCAATGACGAGAGGCAACACACATTGATATCAGGTGACAAATAACACCTTTAAACCAGGGCAGGCAGAGCGCGTTCTAAACCATGACCATGTTAAAAAAATATATCTCGAAACTGACATACCTAAGTTTGATTCTAAATGTATTTTATCTTCACTCAGTTCGTAATATTCGTTTTACAGAATCGAAAGTACGAACGTAATGAACTGCATTACGAATATACAGCCTTTAAAAAAAAACTTTCATACTACTGGCAGCTACATAAAGTAACTCGATTTCTAGTATTTGAAAAAAAATTAAACGAATTGACCCGCGTACCAAATTGTAATCTGTTCCAATTTGACACTGGCCATCAGTAAGTCGAATGAAAAAAAAAACAAGTGTCACCCGCGGCGGGACGACACTTGAAATTATGAGGACTTATTTATTATTAAATCTTTGCTTCAAATCATTTTTCGAATTAAAATTCACCGATAAATGCTATTTAATTTTAAAAGTTGTTCAGTTTTTATGAGCCTCCATTTTAACGTTTAGTTAAAAAGTTACTTATGTATAAAAGTCGTTCAGTTGGTGGTTCAGTAGATAGGCTTGCAATCGCCATAGTGCAGTGCGGAGGTTTGAATTATTTTTCATAGTTTTTCTTGTAGAGTGTAGATAAAATAGTGTATGCAACTGCAAATAATTAGGCTTTAGAATGCTCGTGTCAAACTATTAACACACTCGGCTGCGCCTCGTGTGATAAACAGACACTCTCATCCTAAAGCCTCTCATTATTAGGCAGTTGCATAAACTACTATTTTTTATCATAGGTATCTCAAAGTTTCACGGTGTAATAGTCATGTTCAGAACATTATATTTCAAACTGTTTTATTAAATTTTTACCCACGACGGAACGGAGACCGTATAAGCGTTTGGGGTGAGAGAATGTGTGTGCAAACCTATGTTACCAAATGTCTCCCAAACCACTGGTCGGATTTTGTTGCGGTTTTCAGTAATGGATAAGGACTTTAATGGTGCATGTTCTTAGATAGGTATTACGCGAACAACTCGACAGGGCGCGCTGCAGTAAACATCTGTTTGTGCAAACCAATGTTACCAATTATATCCAAAACCAGTAGCCTGATTTTGATGCTATTTTCAGTGATAGATTAAGATTTGACTGGGAAATATTCTTAGATACCTTACCTTACCTTTACAGCCACAACAGTCCACTGCTGGACATGGGCCTTCCCCTATCGGGGGGTATTGCCATACTCACCTCGCTTGGCAGGCGGATTGGCGAGCGCAGTGCCAAGATGTTACATTTACAGAGAACGCTGCTGCCCATTCCCTGGATGAATATCCCTTAGTCGCTTTTTACGACACCCACGGGTAGAATTGGGGTGACGCTATTCTAAGCCGGCGTCACACGGCAACGGCGGCGCGGGGCACTACAGTCGTAGGTACCTATTTACAGAATTTTAATTTTGTCTTCACTTGTGTAATTTCAGATCCCAACATCATGGCGGCCGACGTTCCTCGAATCGGGCACCCTGGACTTATTCTTCGAGCTGTACCACGTGGTCTCTGCTTGTGGGTCGCGCGGTGCGCTCGCCAGTTTAGCACTCGCTTGCCTCGTGCAGCTCGCCTCGGTGCGCCGCTCGCTGTTTAGTAATAATGAGCGAGCGAAGTTCTTAAGTCGACTAGCGGCGCAGGTGTTGAGGATACTTGAGAATACACAGGTACGTGATTTGACAGCTGAGAGATCTGTAAAAGCCTTAAAAGTCTCTTTTGGTCCACAATTAATGTAACTTTAGGTCCACAAAATGTCCCTTTAGGTCACCAAATGTCCCCTTAGATCCACAAATGTCACTAGGTCACAAATACCACTTTAGGTCACAAATGCCACTTTAGGGCACCACAAGTCTTTTTAGGGCACTTCATGTTACTTAAGGGCCCCTCTTAAGGGTAACACTTTATCGTCCCACGTTCCTCGAATCGGGCACTCTGGACTTATTCTTCGAGCTGTACCACGTTGTCTCTGCGTGTGGGTCGCGCGGTGCGCTCGCCAGTTTAGCGCTCGCTTGCCTCGTGCAGCTCGCCTCGGTGCGCAACAACGTGTTTAGCAACAACGAGCGAGCGAAGTTCCTGAGTCGGTTAGCAGCGCAAGTGTTGAGGATACTAGAAAATACACAGGTACGTGATAAGACAGCTGTCAGATTTGTAAATACCCTAAATGTCGCTAAAAATGTCTTTTTAGGTCCACGAAATGTCACTTTAGGGCCCCAAATGTCAATTTAAGGCCCCACATGTCACTTTAGGGCACCACATGTCACTTTAGGGCACCACATGTCACTTTAGGACCCCACATGTCACTTTATGGCCCCACATGTAACTTACGGGTCTCACATGTCACTTTAGGGTCCCTCATGTCACTTTAGGGCCCCACAAGTCGCTTTAGGGCCCCAAAAGTCGCTTTAGGGCCCCACAAGTCTATTTAGGGCCCCACGTGTCAGTTTAGGACACCTCATGTCACTTTAGGACACCTCATGTCACTTAAGGGTAACACTTTAGCGTCCCACGTTCCCCGAATCCGGAACCCTGGACTTATTCTTCGAGCTGTACCACGTAGTCTCAGCGTGTGGGTCGCGCGGTGCGCTCGCCAGTTTAGCACTCGCTTGCCTCGTGCAGCTCGCCTCGGTGCGCCGCTCGCTGTTTAGCAACAACGAGCGAGCCAAGTTCCTGAGTCGACTGGCAGCGCAGGTTCTAAGGATACTAGAAAATACACAGGTAACTATCTTAGCGCCATTGAAACAAATGTGATTTCGACGATGATATATGAAAACCTCCTAACTACATAGGATTTCCATTGTAGATAGGAGGTTTTCATATATCATCGTTGATTTGACAGCTGTCAGATGCATGAAAACCCTAACTGTCTCTATAGGTTAACAAAATGTCCATTTTGGTCCACAAAATGTCCCTTTAGTTCCACAAAATGTCTCTGTAGGTAAAAATATGTCCATTTAGGTCAATAAATTTTACTTTTGGCCAGCAAATGTCCGTTTAGGTCACAAATGCGACTTAGGTCCACAAAATGTCTCTTTAGGTTCACAAAATATCTCTCTAGTAGGTCCACAAAATGTCTCTTTAGGTCCACCAAAATATGTCCCTTTAGGGCACCAAAATGTCCCTATAGATCAACAAATGCCACTTTAGTACACCACTGTCACGTTATTCTTCGAGCTGTACCACGTGGTGTCAGCGTGTGGGTCTCTCTTTAGGTCAACAAAGCTACTTTAGGACCCCACAAGTGACTTTAGGACCTCAAATGTCACTTCAGTATGAAAGTATCACGGATCTGCCAGTCTGGCGCTCGCGTGCCTCTTGCAGCTCGCCTCGGTGCGCCGCTCGCTGTTCAGCAACAACGAGCGAGCCAAATTCTTAAGTCGGCTGGCTGCTCAAGTGCTGAGGATACTTGAAAACACACAGGTACGTTATTAGAAAGCTGTCAGATCTGTAAATACTCTATATGTTCTTTTCGGTCAACAATTAGTGTCCTTTTTGGTCACCAAATGTCCCCTTAGATCCACAAATGTCACTAGGTCACAAATACATACCACTTTAGGTCACAAATGCCACTTTAGGGCACCACAAGTCTTTTTAGGGCACTTCATGTCACTTAAGGGTAACACTTTATCGTCCCACATTCCTCGAATCGGGCACCCTGGACTTATTCTTCGAGCTGTACCACGTAGTCTCTGCTTGCGGGTCGCGCGGTGCGCTCGCCAGTTTAGCGCTCGCTTGCCTCGTGCAGCTCGCCTCGGTGCGCCGCTCGCTGTTCAGCAACAACGAGCGAGCCAAGTTTCTGAGTAGACTTGCGGCCCAAGTTCTGAGGATACTTGAGAATACGCAGGTACGTGATTTGACAGCCGTCAGATTTGTGAATACCCTAAATTTCTCTTTTGGTCCACAGTGAATGACGCCTTAGGTCCCCAAATGTCGCCTTAGGTCCACAAAATGTCCCTTTAGGGCACCAAAATGTCCCTATAGATCAGCAAATTCCACTGTAGTACACCATATGCCAGTCTATTCTTCGAGCTGTACCACGTAGTCTCTGCTTGCGGGTCGCGCGGTGCGCTCGCCAGTTTAGCACTCGCTTGCCTCGTGCAGCTCGCCTCGGTGCGCCGCTCGCTGTTTAGCAACAACGAGCGAGCAAAGTTCCTGAGTCGACTGGCTGCTCAAGTTCTGAGGATATTAGAAAATACGCAGGTACGTTCGTGATTTGACAGGTGTCAGATCTGTAATTATCCTAAATGTCTCTTTTGGTCTACAATTTATGTAACTTTAGGTCCACGAAATGTCCCTTTAGGTCCACGAATGTCGCCTTAAGGTCCACAAAGTGTCCCTTTAGGTCACCAAAATTCCTCATGTCACTTAAGGGTAACACTAGCGTCCCACGTTCCTCGAATCGGGAACCCTGGACTTATTCTTCGAGCTGTACCACGTAGTCTCAGCTTGCGGGTCGCGCGGTGCGCTCGCCAGTTTAGCGCTCGCTTGCCTCGTGCAGCTCGCCTCGGTGCGCCGCTCGCTGTTTAGCAACAACGAGCGAGCCAAGTTTTTAAGTCGGCTGGCTGCTCAAGTGTTGAGGATACTAGAGAATACACAGGTACGTTGTGGCTGTAAAGGAAAGGGAAGGAAGATCTATTAAAACCCTTAATGTCACTAACAAATGTCGTTTTTGGTACACAAGTGTCCTTTTTAGTCTACAAGTATCCTTTTTGGTCCACAAGTGTCATTTTTGGTCTACAAGTGTCTTTTTTAGTCCACTAGTGTCTTTTTTGGTCAATAAATGTCCGACCAACAAATGTCTCTTTAGGTCCACAAAGTGTCCCTTTAGGTACACAAACATGCCACTCTAGTACACCATATGCCAGTTTATTCTTCGAGCTTTACCACGTGGTGTCAGCGTGTGGGTCGCGCGGTGCGCTCGCCAGTTTAGCGCTCGCGTGGCTCGTGCAGCTCGCCTCGGTGCGCCGCTCGCTGTTCAGCAACAACGAGCGAGCCAAGTTCTTAAGTCGGCTTGCGGCGCAAGTTCTGAGGATACTTGAAAACACTCAGGTATCTATGCTCAAGCCATTGTAATAGGTGTGATTTGACAGCTGTCAGATTTGTAAATGTTCCTTTAGGTCACCAAATGTCGCCTTAGGTCACCAAATGTCTACTTAGGTCACCAAATGTCTACTTAGGTCACCAAATGTCGCCTTAGGTCCCCAAATGTCGCCTTAGGTCCCCAAATGTCGCCTTAGGTCCCCAAATGTCCCCTTATAGAACCAAATGTCACTTCAGTATGAAAGTATCACGGATCTGCCAGCCTGGCGCTCGCGTGGCTCGTCGTGCAGCTCGCCTCGGTGCGCCGCTCGCTGTTTAGCAATAACGAGCGAGCGAAGTTCTTAAGTCGGCTTGCAGCGCAGGTTCTAAGGATACTTGAGAATACACAGGTACGTGATTTGACAGCTGTCAGATCTGTCAATACCCTAAATGTTCCTTTTTGATCAACAAGTGTCTTTTTGGTCACAAATGCCATTTTAGGGCTCCACATATCACCATAGGGCCCTACATGACACCTTAGGGCCCCACATGTCACTTAAGGCCCCCACATGTCACTTTAGGGCACCACATGTAACTTTAGGGCCCCACATGTCACTTTAGGGCCCCACATGTCACTTTAGGGCCCCACATGTCACTTTAGGGCCCCACATGTCACTTTAGGGCACCACAAGTCGCTTTAGGGCCCCACATGTCACATTAGGGCCCCACTCAATTCAGTATGAATGTATCACGGATCTGCCAGTTTGGCGCTCGCTTGCCTCGTGCAGCTCGCCTCGGTGCGCCGCTCGCTGTTTAGCAATAACGAGCGAGCGAAGTTCCTGAGTCGACTTGCGGCGCAGGTGTTGAGGATACTTGAGAATACGCAGGTACGTGCGTGATTTGACAGCTGTCGGATCTGTAAAAGCCTTAAATGTCTCTTTTGGTCTACAATTTATGTTACTTTAGGTCCACAAATGTCGCCTTAAGGTCCACAAAGTGTCTCTTTAGGTCAACAAATACCACTTTAGGGCACCAAATGTCACTTTAGTTGAGCAAATATCACTTTAGGGCACCAATTGCCACTTTAGGGCACTCCATATCACTTAAGAGTAACACTTTATCGTCCCACATTCCTCGAATCGGGAACCGTGGACTTATTCTTCGAGCTGTACCACGTAGTCTCTGCGTGCGGGTCGCGCGGTGCGCTCGCCAGTTTAGCGCTCGCTTGCCTCGTGCAGCTCGCCTCGGTGCGACGCTCGCTGTTCAGCAACAACGAGCGAGCGAAGTTCCTTAGTCGACTAGCGGCGCAGGTGTTGAGGATACTTGAAAATACACAGGTACGTGATAAGAAAGCTGTCAGATTTGTAATAACCCTAAATGTCTCTTTAGGTCGACAAATGTCAATCATACGTAGGTATGTGTCAGTGTTGTCGAACTATCGATAATCTAAAAGTATCTATCGATAATCTAAAACTATCGATAGTCCAAAACTATCGATAGTCCAAAACTATCGATAGTCCAAAACTACCGATAGTATCGATACTATCGATAATTTTTGCACTATCTACTATTGATACTATTGACTATCGATAAACAATCGATAGTATCAAAACTATCGATAGTTGAACGATTGTGAAAACTATCGATTGTCTATCGTGTTACAATCGATAGTCTACTATTGAGCGGCAACACTAGTATGTATAGATTTGACAGCTTGTCACTTAAGGGCACCAATGTCACTTCAGTATGAAAGTATCACGGATCTGCCAGCCTAGCGCTCGCTTGCCTCGTGCAGCTCGCCTCGGTGCGCCGCTCGCTGTTTAGTAACAACGAGCGAGCGAAGTTTCTGAGTCGACTAGCAGCGCAGGTGTTGAGGATACTTGAGAATACGCAGGTACGTGCTTGGTTAGACAGCTGTCGGATCTATTAATACCCTTAATGTCACTAACAAATGTCGTTTTTGGTCCACATGTTGTGTCTTTTTTTGTCCACGAGTGTCATTTTTGGTCCATAAGTATCCTTTTTGGTCCACATGTAATGTCTTCTTAGGTCCACAAGTGTCCTTTTTGGTCCATAAGTGTCCTTTTTGGTCCACATGTAGTGTCTTTTTAGGTCCACAAGTGTCCTTTTTGGTCCATAAGTGTCCTTTTTGGTCCACATGTTGTGACTTTTTAGGTCCACAAGTGTCTTTTTCAGTCCATAAGTGTCCTTTTCGGTCACAAAATTTCCGTTTAGGTCACAAATGCCACTTTAACACACCATCTGCCAGTCTATTCTTCGAGCTGTACCACGTGGTCTCTGCTTGTGGGTCGCGCGGTGCGCTCGCCAGTTTAGCGCTCGCTTGCCTCGTGCAGCTCGCCTCGGTGCGCCGCTCGCTGTTTAGCAACAACGAGCGAGCCAAGTTCTTAAATCGACTGGCGGCGCAGGTGCTGAGGATACTTGAGAATACACAGGTATGTATACTGGGGTCATTCTAGCAGGCGTGATTTGACGGCTGTCAGATCTGTGAATACTCTTAATGTTTCTTTTGGTCAAAAACTGTCCTTTTTGTCCACAAAATGTCCCTTTAGGTCAATAAATGTGACCTTAAGGCACTAAATGTCCCTACAGATCATCAAATGCCACTTTAGTACACCACATGTCATCTTATTTAGACATAGGTACGAGCATTTTTTGACAGCTGTCAGATTTGTTAATATTCTAAATGTTCCTTTTGGTCATTAAGTGTCTTTTTTGGTCAATAAATGTCGCCTTAGGGCAGCAAATGTCCCTTAAGGTCAACAAATGTCTTAAGGCCAAGCTTTGTCTCTTCTGTTTTATACATTTTATATGGCAACGGTTTCTAGCGTCGCAGTGTCGCACGTCTTAACTCTCACGTCTCATGTCTCTCTTACTTGATGAAGCTTGAGCCTAATGTGTTTATTTGTTCTTTGCAGGGTCTATCGGAGCCTACGAACTACCACGAGTTCTGCCGCCTGCTCGCGCGGCTGAAGATCAACTACCAGCTGGGCGAGCTGGTGATGGTGGAGCAGTACCCGCTGATGATGCAGCACCTCGCCAAGTTCACCGAGCAGAGCCTGCAGGTATACCACCAGGGAAAGGTTCAGGGATAGTCCTAAATTGTCCGTTTGTTATGCTGGGTCCTTCGGGGGTTTCAGACGGGTGTAGCAAGTTACTGTGTGTAAGCCCCCTTCGGGGGTTTCAATCGCGTGGGTGAGACGATATGTGTAAGCCCCCTTCGGGGGCTGCGATCGTGTGTGGGTAGGTGCTGTGTGTAAGCCCCCTTCGGGGGTTTCAATCGCGTGGGTGAGACGATATGTGCCTTCGGGGGCTGCGATCGGGGGCTGCGATCGTGTGTGTAGGTGCTGTGTGTAAGCCCCCTTCGGGGGTTTCAATCGCGTGGGTGAGACGATATGTGTAAGCCCCCTTCGGGGGCTGCGATCGTGTGTGGGTAGGTGCTGTGTGTAAGCCCCCTTCGGGGGTTTCAATCGCGTGGGTGAGACGATATGTGTAAGCCCCCTTCGGGGGCTGCGATCGTGTGTGGGTAGGTGCTGTGTGGCCTTCGGGGTTTCAATCGCGTGGGTGAGACGATATGTAAGCTTCGGGGCTGCGATCGTGTGTGGGTAGGTGCTGTGTGTGCTTCGGGGTTTCAATCGCGTGGGTGAGACGATATGTGCTTCGGGGCTGCGATCGTGTGTGGGTAGGTGCTGTGTGTAAGCCCCCTTCGGGGGTTTCAATCGCGTGGGTGAGACGATATGTGTAAGCCCCCTTCGGGGGCTGCGATCGTGTGTGGGTAGGTGCTGTGTGTAAGCGCCCTTCAGGGGCTGCAATCGTGTGTGGGTAGATGCTGTGTGTAAGCCCCCTTCGGGGGCTGCAATCGTGTGTGGGTAGGTGCTGTGTGTAAGCCCCCTTCGGGGGCTGCAATCGTGTGTGGGTAGGTGCTGTGTGTAAGCGCCCTTCAGGGGCTGCAATCGTGTGTGGGTAGGTGTTTGATTCCGAAGCTGATCTTAGCGCAGTGGAAGCAAATTAAAGTTATCTTAAAATCTAAAACTAAATGGTCGATCAGCCTCGGAACAACATTTGACTACGATTCGTAGTGCTCTTTACTATAGCTAAATAAAATAAATTTAATGAGAGAATTTTGTTCCGGAAAGTTTCCGGCCGAGAAATTCTTGTTTCCAAAGTCTACTTAAACAGGGCCTAGCAGCGAATTGCTTACCGTGCGAACCATGACGCCGCCGTTTCCTTGTAAGTCTAGTTTTTGACAGGAAAAAAGGTATCAGGTTTTGGAGGAAGACATTTGGATTGGAATTTAGGTACTAGACTTACTGCACCCGGACACCAGCTCGTGTGGCACTCCGTCCTTCAGCAATTTTGGATTCACCCCAGTTTTCACAAGCACTTGGGTTCACTATTGTTCATAGTTCGGCCACGCTGGCCCTCAATCAAGAATCCTGCCCAGTTCGCATTCAAGCGCACCACAAAACCACTATTCACCCGGTTCCACTACCGCACAAGAACAGGGAACTCTTCCCTGGCAGCAATTGCGCATGCGAAAAACAAAGATTTCTCCCGCACACCACTGCTCGCGACAGCAACACGTTTTACTGTACAATACGCGAATCAAAGGACTTCTCCCGCATGAGAAATTACTTAAAAATATGTGGCCAACACCGGACGCGCGAGTGACCAAAAAGTAAGGTTATATCCCGACGGCCGCGCGGTTATCGAAACCGACTGTCAATCAAAGGGAAAAAGATGGCGTCGGCCGACTAGCCGGTGTCAGACGAAATGGCGCGAAACTACAAAACGTATGGTACGAAACTAAACATTCACCCGCCCCGGACCGACCCATCGGTCCGCTCTATGCATGGCAGGCGTGATAATGTAGCTACTGCTCGCTTAAGAACTGAATCCCCCACCTGAACTTCTGCAACTCGAGGAGTGCCATCACTACCCGGAAACAGGTTGAGAATGCGCCCCCGGCGCCAACGCAGTGGCGGTAGGTTGGCATCCTTAACCAGAACGAGATCCCCAATGCAGGGGGGTTCAGTCCTGTCCGTCCACTTAAGGCGTTGCTGCAGAATGTGCAAGTACTCAAGCGACCAACGCTTCCAAAAGTTTTGAGTCATTTGCTGCAACAACTGATAACGCGACAAACGATTGCTATTCACCTCCGTATAGGGATATTCCGGCAAGGCGTTAAGTGGGCGGCCAATTAAGAAATGCCCTGGCGTCAGGGCCTCTAAATCATTTGGGTCTGAGCTGAGCGGACACAAAGGACGCGAATTGAGTACAGCCTCAATTTTACAAAACACGGTCGCCAGCTCCTCGAAAGTCAAAATTGTTAACCCTACAACGCGCAACAAATGCGTCTTAGCGGACTTTACAACCGCTTCAAAAATACCACCCCAGTGAGGGCACGCTGGTGGATCGAACACCCAGGCAATGCCCTGACGGGAGAGGCCCGTGCTGATGGCTTCTTCGTTCTCCCGTAAGAACGTTACAATTTCTTTCATACACCGATCAGCACAGCACCCTTAAAGTTGGTACCACAATCCGACCTGATCAGCGCTGGTCGCCCTCGTCGCGACGTAAATCTCTCCAGCGCTGCCAAAAAGGCCTCCGTAGAAAGGTCGGCCACGAGCTCCAAGTGGACGGCCTTGGTGGCTAGGCACACGAACACGCACAAGTACGCCTTGATAGACTTTGCGTTCCGTAGGCGTGATGCCTTTACCATGAAAGGGCCTGCGAAATCCGTTCCCACACCTGCAAACGTCCAGGCCTCCGTCACCCAGTCCGGTGGAAGATCTCCCATCTGTGGCTGCATTGTGGCTGCCTTCAAGCGGTAACAAGGCAAGCACCTAAACACAACGCTACGTACCGTTCGTCGTCCCGATAAGATCCAAAACTCGCGCTGTAGAATGGCCAATAGCGCATTACAGCCCGCGTGCGAGTTTTTCTCATGACGATCCCTGACTAAGAGCTCAACTAAGGGTCCCCCTTTTGGAAGTAACAGTGGATGCCGAGCCGAAAAGGGCAGGCTAGCGTTCCGAAGTCTGCCTCCAACCCTGAGCATACCTTGCTCATCCAGGAATGGGTTGAGGCGCACAATTCCTCCCTTCAGCTTTCCACGTCCATCCCTGAGCAGCCTGACCTCCTCTTCAAAATGTTCCGCCTGGACGACTCTAACTAATGAGCGTAGAGCCGCATTCCGTTCCGCAGGCGAGAGGACAGGTGTAAAGTTCCGTTCTGCTTGAGGCTTCCTGCAGTTGTTCACGAACCGTTTGATCCAACCTGTCACCCCAAGAAGTTTGTCGAGGGAGCTATACCGTTCCAGCAAGAAAGCTGGGTTAGGCTTCGGTACGAGTTGCCCCACGTTCACTCGCAAACCTCGATCAGGTGGCCCAAGCGGCGCCCTGCACTCGTTGAATGGCCATTCCTGCGGCGACTCAGTTAGCCATTGAGGTCCCTACCACAGTGGGTGACTCACCAAATCAGGTGCCCTGCACCCGCGCGAAGCGCAGTCCGCTGGGTTCCATTCTCCCGGTACGTGCCTCCACACTAACGGAGTTTCCGACCCCGTAATCTGTGACACCCGATTTGCCACGAAAACCTCAAGTGTATGTACCGACGTCTGCAACCAGCACAGAACTATCCGACTGTCAGTCCACGCGTACACCGTTTCATCCAAGTTGATGGTACCACGCAGATTGCAGGTTACATGATTTAGCAAGCGCGCTAGAAGAGCTGCCCCTGCCAATTCCAATTTGGGGATGGTCCATCTAGTTCTGACTGGTGCCACCTTACTTTTGGCCATAACCAGACGCACGTGCACAGTTCCCGTTGAACTTGCTGTCCGAAGGTATACAGCTGCCGCGTACCCTCGCTCCGAGGCGTCACAAAACCCATGTAGGGTAGCCTTACATCCCACCGATGGGACTAACTTGCGGGGTATCGCGATGTGCACGATCCCTGGTGGTCACAAACTTGAGCCAATCCTTCAACAACTCTCCGGAGAGTTGGTCGTCCCATCCTAAGTTGGCTAGCCACAACCTTTGTAAAAAGCACTTCGCCATGAACGTAACCGGGGCGATCCATCCGTTAGGATCGAACGTTCTAGCGATTGTCGACAGTACCGACCGCTTAGTTCAAGTTTTCTCCAAAAGGTCGGGCTCGATCTTGTACGTGAATACGTCATGCGTTGGCCTATATTGCACCCCGAGGATGCCCAACGTATTTGGATTGTCCGGGTTCTCAAAGAGGTGCGGGTCCTGATGGAACTCGCCTGGCAAACCAGCCAGGAGCTCTGGGCAACTGGACAACCATTTCCGCAACTCGTAACCTCCTGAACCCATGATCGCGATCAGCTCGTCTCGTAGAATTAGCGCCTGCTCCACGCTATCAGCACCCGTGCAGATATCGTCCACGTAGACGTCGCGATCCAGTACTGCTGCGGCTCGAGGATATCTTACCCTTTCCTGTGCGGCCAACTCTCGCAGCGTACGTACTGCCAAATACGGACTTGGCTTAAGTCCATACGTCACCGTGTTAAGTTCGTATGTGACCATCGGCTCATCTGGGCTCTCACGCCACAAAATCAGCTGATACCGACGGTCATCCGGATGTATCATGGTTTGGCGAAACATCATTTTGACGTCTGCGACGAACGCTACCTGGTGTAACCGAAAGTCTGTGAGAATGTCCACAATGTCCCGGTTCAATTTAGGACCCGCGTGCAAACATTGGTTCACAGACACACCATTCGAGGTAGGAGCAGAACCGTCAAACACCACCCGTATTTTCGCCTCAGGTGACTTCAAGACAGCCAGGTGTGGAATGTAATAATGCTCGACACACCTCCAATCCAGGCTGGACACCGACATGTGGCCCAATTGAATATATTCCCGCATGAATTCTATATACTTCTGCCGAAGTGCTGGGTCTCGCCTCATCTTCCGCTCCATTCCGAGTAGTCTCCGTTCCGCGAGCTGTCGCGAACTACCTAAAGCGGGGCGGTTTGGGAGAAAAGGTAGCCTGGTCACGAATCTGCCTGACGGGCATCTCGCAGTGTTGTATTGATAGAACAACTCGCACTCGTCATCCTCTGGCTTCCGTCTGTCCGCCGTGGGCGGCTCTTCAGACTCCCAAAACCTCTGCAGCACCTCTGACAGCACACTACCATAGAGGACCGGATCCCTTCTGGTAGGTCCTGAGGTCTCCAAACTGGGCCGAAAACAACATACCCCCCTGTGGTATCTACGGCCACCAAACCAGCTTCCTGGAGTACCTTCTTCCTACCGCACCATAATCTCCCGAGGACGTCTGACCCGAGAAGTACGTCCACCGTACCAGGAGTATCAAAATCAGGATCAGCTAACTCCAACCCTGTGGTTAGCCCTCGTACCGTTGGTGGTAACCTAACCTGAGGGAGTTTCCCAACCACTTCATCCAGCACCACGGCTGAGACTTGATAGCTGACGCCTGTACATGTGCTACCTAATGTGAACTCAAAGTTCGTCTGACCCCGAATGTCAGGCACATTTAGGCCCCCGATGCCTACAGCTTCATCCTCACTTGGCCGTACATTTAGGCCTAGCCTACTCACCAGCTTACTCGATACAATACATCCCTGAGCCCCTGTATCCAGTAGGGCTCTTACTTGAATGGTCCGGCCACCGTATCCCCATACCCAAATCTTAGCCGTTGGCAAAAGTACCGTGATTGGACGGGGAGCCGAAGCTGATGAGTAGGCGGCGATTACCTAGCGGGAATCTAAACGCGGTGAGGCCGCGTCCCGCGGGGGTATCCCCTCGCTACCCAAACCTGTGTATGGGTCCCACTCCTGCTGGTAGGGAGGTCTGCCCATAAAGGCCATGGCTGGAGTTCTATAGTACCCCGACGGCAAACGTCCGTACCGAGGTTGCGCCTGTAGCCGCGGGTACTCAGGCATAGGCGGAGGCATGCGTGGGTCTTGAGACCCAAGCAGGTGGCTCAAGCCCGCAGAATACTGCATGTACCCTGGTGGCTGCCTAGTGCTCTCCTGACACCCGCCCGTTGGATCCCGTACCTGGGATGGGTGTCCTGACCATGTCCCTGTGTCGTTCTTCCCAATCCGGCACCTGCTGCCGTGCTGGGGATCGTCCCCACGTCCTTGGGTAAGTGGGCTCCGTCTGTTGACGTCCCCTGCCTGTCCCTGTGACCGATGCGGAGGTGGGCTCCTCCTTGAGGGGGTGGGAGCGTTGCCCTCCCTTGGTGGGCAGGCTCCTTCGCTGATCCGATCCAGCGCTGCCCCCGGCGTCTCCGGAGCGATTCATGCAAAGCAGCGGATGGTGTGAACACTGGCAGTACCTACAGTTGGTGCTTGAAGGGCACTCGCACCTGATGCGGCCCCAGGCACCGAAAACACCAACGCCTCTGCTGTGCCACACCCCGTCTCCTCTGAACCCGCTGCGCAGCAAACTCCTGACACGCTGCCACCCCGTGGCCTGTCTCCTGCAGTAGGCACACCCTGATTCCAATGCGGTGTTGTACCGCCTGGGTTGCCTACTGTTGCCTCCTCGCGCCGGTGCACCCGGCCGTTCCGGGTGGCGAGGGGCAGAGGTCTCCTTGCGTGGGGCTTCACCAGCCTGGACGTCCACTCGCCTGCTTTCGGCCTCGAGGAACAACTTCAGATCCTCGTAGGTCGGGAGGTGGTCCGAGGACTTGCCCCCATGGAGCTGCTCGAATCGAGCGACCATTTCGCTCGGCAGGCGGCGAAGCACTGTGTGGACCAAGATATAACCGTAGCCCGCCACTGGCAAACCCTGTCGCTCTAGTGCGCTGACCGCGACACTGACTGGGTGGAAGATTTTCTCGCGGAGGTCCGTACCTCGCGTTATGGTTGGTATTGACAGCCAATGGTCTAACAGCCTGTCTACAATCAGGCGCTTGTTTCGATACCGGTCGGTAAGGATCTTCCACGCCACCTCATAATTGCTATCCGAGACAGCCAAATGCGTCAGCAATTCATGAGGCTCTCCATGTAGCCTGGACATCAGCTGAGCCATCTTGTACGCCGGCGTTATGTCCGTCCGTGTGTGGACCACACTGCTATACAGGTCCTCAAACGCCGGCCAGTCGGCGTAATCGCCTGCAAAGACTGGAACCGTAACAGGCGGAAGAGGCACCTGTAATCCTTGTCCCACTTTACCACGGAATGGCTTTTCCTTTCCGTCACGTCGCCTAGATATGTCCGCAGCTGCCTGCGCAATGTCCTGTGCCAGCTCCAAGCACTGGCTTACATCGCCCTCAACCAGCTCCTTATCTTCAGGGTTAGGAGCTTCCTCAAGGAGCATGAGGCACTCTGTGAGGTGTTCCGACACAACCCGAACCCGTTCATCTGCCTGTAGTGCACTTTTCAAGAGCGCGTCCTCCCGGTCCTCGCGGCCGATCATTGTCGCTGTGGTAGTAAACCACCTTAATTCCGTCTTTATAGCAGCCCTACACCTGGCGATCGAGGGAGCCATGGTACCAACTTTTACACACTCGACTTAATAAAAACGAAAAACCAATAAACAAATACCACAAAATAAATGTTAGTTGACTGGCCTTACCGATAAGGTACCGTTCACTAGGCAAACAATACAGTCACAAAAAAAAAAACCGAAACAATATTTTCCAAAATTAATAAAATATGTGGGTAATATAAAAAACACGCTTAATACTAAATTACGGCTAACTATGTTGCAATAAAGCAACCACGCTCTGCTACCAAAAAATGTTTGATTCCGAAGCTGATCTTAGCGCAGTGGAAGCAAATTAAAGTTATCTTAAAATCTAAAACTAAATGGTCGATCAGCCTCGGAACAACATTTGACTACGATTCGTAGTGCTCTTTACTATAGCTAAATAAAATAAATTTAATGAGAGAATTTTGTTCCGGAAAGTTTCCGGCCGAGAAATTCTTGTTTCCAAAGTCTACTTAAACAGGGCCTAGCAGCGAATTGCTTACCGTGCGAACCATGACGCCGCCGTTTCCTTGTAAGTCTAGTTTTTGACAGGAAAAAAGGTATCAGGTTTTGGAGGAAGACATTTGGATTGGAATTTAGGTACTAGACTTACTGCACCCGGACACCAGCTCGTGTGGCACTCCGTCCTTCAGCAATTTTGGATTCACCCCAGTTTTCACAAGCACTTGGGTTCACTATTGTTCATAGTTCGGCCACGCTGGCCCTCAATCAAGAATCCTGCCCAGTTCGCATTCAAGCGCACCACAAAACCACTATTCACCCGGTTCCACTACCGCACAAGAACAGGAACTCTTCCTGGCAGCAATTGCGCATGCGAAAACAAAGATTTCTCCGCACACCACTGCTCGCGACAGCAACACGTTTTACTGTACAATACGCGAATCAAAGGACTTCTCCCGCATGAGAAATTACTTAAAAATATGTGGCCAACACCGGACGCGCGAGTGACCAAAAAGTAAGGTTATATCCCGACGGCCGCGCGGTTATCGAAACCGACTGTCAATCAAAGGGAAAAAGATGGCGTCGGCCGACTAGCCGGTGTCAGACGAAATGGCGCGAAACTACAAAACGTATGGTACGAAACTAAACAGTAGGTGCTGTGTGTAAGCCTCCTTCGGGGGCTGCAGTCGTGTGTGGGTAGGTGCTGTGTGTAAGCCTCCTTCGGGGGCTGCAGTCGTGTGTGGGTAGGTGCTGTGTGTAAGCGCCCTTCGGGGGCTGCAGTCGTGTGTGGGTAGGTGCTGTGTGTAAGCGCCCTTCGGGGGCTGCAGTCGTGTGTGGGTAGGTGCTGTGTGTAAGCGCCCTTCGGGGGCTGCAATCGTGTGTGGGTAGGTGCTGTGTGTAAGCCTCCTTCGGGGGCTGCAGTCGTGTGTGGGTAGGTGCAGGCGCCCTTCGGGGGCTGCGATTGTGTGTGGGTAGGTGCTGTGTGTAAGCCCCCTTCGAGGGCTGCTATCGTGTGTGGGTAGGTGCTGTGTGTAAGCCCCCTTCGGGGGCTGCAATCGTGTGTGGGTAGGTGCTGTGTGTAAGCCCCCTTGGGGGGCTGCGATTGTGTGTGGGTAGGTGCTGTGTGTAAGCCCCCTTCGGGGGTAAAAGCCCGTGACTCTATCTATTAATAACAGCTGTTCTCCGTTCCAGATGTGGCAATTCGCGCCAAACTCCGTACACTACTTGCTGTCACTGTGGCAGCGCATGGTGGCGTCGGTTCCCTACGTGAAGGCTTCCGAACCACATCTTCTAGAAACTTATGCGCCCGGAGTCACCGCTGCGTACATCAACTCGAGACTAGACGCAGTTCCTACTATAGTCAGGTCAGTGTAAGATGGTCCCATAGTGTACAGGGAGTAACAAAAAGGGTTTAACAAGCCGAAAGGTCAAGGTACAGTCTGGCAAAAAGGTCTTGACATTAAATAAAATGGAACTAAAAAAAATTCATACTAAATTGTTTGTTGCCATTTATAGTCAATGTTGCCATTTAATTTTGCAATTTCATACAAAGTGGCGCCCTTATTTTTTGTCTACTCTATTATGCTGGACTGTACTCGCATACCATGAAAACTATAACGAATACTGTACCACTTGAGATTAAGGAAATATTTCAGATTTTCAATTTGCGGTTGGTAACCATACAGCTGCAAACAAACCAGCAACAAAATTAACTTTGTAACGCTGAAAGACCTGATATTTAAACGTTGACTACGAAACCCTATTTGTGAGCGTGTCCGACACGCTCTTGGCCGCTTTTCTACTCTATTATGCTGGACTGTACTCATAAAATTGAACAATTCATCCCATGGATCATGGGTCAAAATATGAAAAAAAAACTCCCATAAAAAATAGCTGATCGACTGGTCGATTTCCTATGGGAGACCCTACTTATTTTTGATATTTCGACTTGGTTCAGTTTCATGAGTACCTTGACCTCCTTTCGGCTTGTCATACCCTTTCTGTTACTTCCGGTATTCTGTATGGTTAGACGGCACTACTTGCTGTCACTATGGCAGCGCATGGTGGCGTCGGTTCCCTACGTGAAGGCTTCCGAACCACATCTTCTAGAAACTTATGCGCCCGGAGTCACCGCTGCGTACATCAACTCGAGACTAGACGCAGTTCCTACTATAGTCAGGTCAGTGTAAGATGCTTCCTTAATGAATACATGATGATGATTGCCATGACTCTATAGCTAGCTTATATACTGTATGGTTAGACGGCACTACTTGCTGTCACTCTGGCAGCGCATGGTGGCGTCGGTTCCCTACGTGAAGGCTTCTGAACCACATCTTCTAGAAACTTATGCGCCCGGAGTCACTGCTGCCTATATCAACTCGCGATTAGACGCAGTTCCTACTATAGTCAGGTCAGAATAAGATGCTCCCATAGTATACTGGGAGTTTAAGAAGCCGAAAGGAGGTAATAAATAAAATAATAAATTTTCAAAAAACTGCAAAAAGGTTTTGACATTAAATAAAATGGAACAAAATTTTTTTCATACTTAATTGTTGCCATTTAATTTTGCAATTTCATACAAAGTGGCGCCCTCTTTTATTTTCTTCTCTATTATGCTGGACTGTACTCATAAAACTGATCAATTTATCTCATGGATCATGGGTCAAAATATGAAAAAAACGCCCATACAAAATTTGCTGATAGACTGGTCGATTTACTATGGGAGGCCCAATTTACTAGTTTCATATTTCGACATATTTCCATAAAGAATATGGTTCAGTTTCATGAGTACTGAAAGAAACCTGCCCTCTGGAGGTCCTTATAAGTTTAGTAAAACAGTTAGTCTGTTTACTTAGAATTGAAGATGGCCAATATTAAGTGTGATCGTCTATTGGGTTAGGAATACATTGCGTTAAAGTAGTGACTTGTTAGTTCTTACGAAGTGGAGCAGTGTTTTGCTTGAGATGTATAAGGAGGAAACATTTAAGTTTAAATATAAAAAAACCTACAAGAATACGGGGCTCCCATCCATCCTACACACCCGTCCGAAAGGGCCAAGACGCACTCATACGACTTTCCTAAACGACCAAAAAATTTTGAATTACACGACGCTCTGCATATTGAAGAAGAAAACCAAAAGATCAAATACTCCTAATATTATGAAAACTAACGAAGTTAATTGTGCTCCACTAGGAAGCAAGTTAAAAGGGGTCTAGGTTGGGGAACCAGGTCCGGAGAGACCTGGTCTATGGCAACCCGGGGATAGTCCCGTAGCCAACCAACCCGGATTCCTACCTATCTAAGCCTACCTAACTAGCTCAAAGTCGAAAGACTGAGCATCCGCGTACCCTAAGGCCAAAAAGTATTTTGGGGACAATCTTCTACAAGAAACCCAGAAGGTGAACTGTAGAATAATGGGTGGGTGGCCAAACCCTTCGTGTTGTGTGTCTTTGTTGAGGTATGGAAGCTTTCCTCTAAGGCACCAGGGCCGGAAAGCTACGCACCTCAACGCGGGGTAGTCTGGACTAGACCATGTATAGTAAATTATGCTTGCAATACCAACCCAGGAACTTAGAAGTAGATCTTGTAATACTAGGTGTTGTGGCAACTAGCATTACCTCACACCCCTAGTCCGAGAACAGGTATAGAGTGTAGCGCTTACTCTACAGTTCAAATCAACCTCTGTACGCGCGGTGGCACTTCACAGCATACATACACAGGTTAATAAAATTTAATATTTAAATTAAATTAGAAAATTCGACAGTCCCCCTTTTAAAATTTGTTAAAACAATTTTTATTATAATTTGGAAGATTAATCCGATTTAAGATATATTAGTGTTATAAAAAAGGTTGTAACGTTTGGAATAATTAAATCATTAATTTACAAAGGCATTCCTAGCTGAAGAGTAAGAAGATCTTGGCATTGAAGTAAGTATGTTGTGACTGTCCTTCATCCATATCCATTCACAGAAAACGTTCATATATCAGCATCCATGAGTCTCCTAGATAAAAGATATAAGGTTGAAAACGTTCACTCCTTTCCTTTCTTTCCGATTTTATCAAAATATTCCCAGTTCCAATTTAGAAAAAGGAAATCTCAACGTTGGATTATTATCTAATCTAAATATAAATAAAATTGAAATCATAAATCAAAAATAAATTAAAAGAATTTATACTTACATTTTTCTTCTTTTAATTCACTCCTATAAAACACGAGTATATTGTTGCACTCACTTTCAAAGAATGATATAATTGTTTGTTGTCAAAAGGCCGAGTTGACGCAAATTTTCAAATTTGAAATAAAAGAATTATAAATAAAACTAGACATCTGAATGTCAAAGTGTCAAAGATAGTTTATTAAAGAAAGAATAAAAGTGTCAAAATTTGAAATATTTCAAAATATTTTAACTTAAGTGTCAAACTTGTGAACTCTTGAAATATTCTATGTTAAGTGTCAAACTTGAAAACCCTTGAAATATTCTATGTTAAGTGTCAAACTTGAGAACCCTTGAAATATTCTATGTTAAGTGTCAAACTTGAAAACCCTTGAAATATTCTATGTTAAGTGTCAAACTAGAAAACCCTTGAAAAATTCTATGTTAAGTGTCAAACTTGAAAACCCTTGAAATATTCTATGTTAAATGTCAAACTAGAAAACCCTTGAAAATTCTATGTTAAGTGTCAAACTTGAAAACCCTTGAAAATTCTATGTTAAATAACTAGATTGTAATATCACACAAAGGGGAACCACTCAAAAGTAAAATCTAAGTAGAACACTTTAGTTTCTCAAACTTAAATAACACAACACTACACTTGCACGATATCTCCAGCTCAACGTTAGGTTCGAAACCGTTGCTCCTGCGGAATATGACACGAAAACCAAAGGGTTCACAGGACGTTACACGTACAATAATAAATTAACACAACGTTACACTAGTTGTATGTCACTCGCACAATAATGAATTCACAAAACATTACACACGCAGAATGTCACTTGCACAATAATAATTTCGCAAAACGTTAGACACACGGGATGTCACTCGCGCAATAATAAATCGCAAAATGATGTACACGCGGATTGTCACTCGCACAATAATAATTTCGCAAAACGTTAAACACGCGGGATGTCACTCGCGCAATAATAAATCGCAAAATGTTAGACACACGGGATGTCACTCGCGCAATAATAAATCGCAAAATGTTAGACACACGGGATGTCACTCGCGCAATAATAAATCGCAAAACGATAGATTCGCGTAACACATAACTTTACGATCACTTTGCCTAAGCATTAATTTTGGAATTTCCTTCACGCTTATTTGATACAAATGGTAAGTAAACACTTACGTCTGCAGGTTTGGATCTCAAACCTGGCATTCTCAAAGTAGTTGCCCCATCATAATCCAGTTCTATATACAGGACGATTTTTCATTGTTACAAGACATTTTTTTTACTTCTTCCTCTTTAAAATAGAATTTCACAATGCTCCCAGGCAGGTGGCGCACCTCCAGTTTGGCAGTTTTCACCATTTTTTTGACTTTGTTAAGCACTGAAAACACGGTTTTTTTTCAGTCGTTCCATTTTGTTCCTTCCTTCAACCCACCCAAAATTTGACTCCCTCTTTCCTGTTCTAAAACTGTCAGAAAAACTTTCAAACCAAAAACGTCACACACATTTCAATTTTCTATGCCGCCTACAACATTTGTCGCCTTATACTTTGACATGAAGTCTTCATAAAGAAGTTCCTTACTCCAACACGGAATATAAAATCAAAATTAGGGTTCGATCGGTCAAATGGGTCAAATATTTAATGTTTTAGCAAGATAAACATTTTCAATTTTTATGTCGAACGACGTGGTTCTCTACAATCCTCCCCCAGATTTTGGTTCTATTCCCATAGATTCAAAATCTTATACCTCAAAGAGAGCTAGTCGTTTATCATAAAAATAAAAGAGGAGAAAAAAATTTAAAACTTTAATTATAATTAGAAAATTAACAAATATTAAATATTTATCTCAATCATTGACAATGCTAAATGGGTTTCTCTAAACATAATATCGAGATAAATGTATCGCACTAAAAGTTCCTCGAACTGTTAATCTATCTGGATCAACTAAAACATAAATATTTCCAGGCTTCCTAATTAAAACTCTATAGGGACCTTCGAATCTAAGTTTAAACTTTTGAATAAAGATTTCCTAGTATCTTATTTATTTAATTTTCGAATTTTCACTAAATCTCCCACTTGAAATTCTATCAATCGGTGTGTCTTATTATAAAATTTCCTTCTAATTTGTCCTGCCTGCCTTAAATTTTCCTTAACCTCTTCTCTAATAGTCTCAACATCCCTAGTATTTTCAAAATGAGGCAAAACCCGATCAATAGTTAACCTGGCCGAACTCCCGAAAACTATTTCCTTTGGGGAATATTTTGTCGAATTGTGATAAGTGTTGCTATATAGCTCTTCAACATCTCCCAAAATCTTGTACCATCCTTTATGATTATGATGACAAAAAATACGAAAGTATTTGGATAACTCCTTATTCACCCTTTCTGTAGTATTGGGTCTCGGATTCCTAATCGAAGTATAAAGTGCACGAATTCCCAATTCTCTTAATCCAGTTCTCCATATCATACTAATAAATTGTCTTCCATTATCTGTCATAACTATTTTGGGCTTGATGATTCTAACAAACTCTTTTAATTTCTTTAAAACCGCTCTAGAAGTAGCCCTGCTTAAACCATACAATTTAATGTATTTGCTAAATGAATCTTGTAATACAAAAATATAAGAATATCTTGATTGAGCTCTAGGTAATGGTCCGTACAGGTCTCCCATTACAAGATCTCCTATCCCTTCTGTAACAATCGAATTACAAGGTCCAACATATTTAATAGGATCATCCTTCGATAATTGGCAAACTCTGCATTTCCGAATAACAGATCTAACTGTTGTTTTCATCCCAATCCAATAAAACCGTTGCCGAATGTAATGATAAGTTTTATAGACTCCCAAATGTCCCATCTCAATATGTACTTGTTTACAGGTTTCCTCTTGTAAAATTTCCGGTAAGAAAATCACTTGACGATCAACATTAGGTGGGTCATAGTATAGAATTCCATTAATCAAAGAGCATCTGGATGCGATTCTACCCAATCGGTCCTCCCCCAAACCATTCAATTCTAAAACTCGTTGTCTAATATTCATAATAATATTATCCATCATTTGATATTCATTCAAGCGTTCTAATTTCTCATTTAAAGACCGGCTTGAGGAAACTCCCATATACATAATATTTGGGCATTTCACCTTTTCTTCCTGAATAACTCCCCCAACAGGATACCTCGAAAGTATATCCGGTACTATATTTTCCGTCCCTTTAATATGTTCGATTTTATAATTGAATTGTTCTAAAAACAAGATCCATCTAGTTACACGGGCATTAAACAATTTAACATTTTTAATAAATATTAATGGTTTATGATCGGTCTTAATAATTATCGGTACTCCTTAAATATGTCTCAAACTTTTTCAAATTGTAAATTATAGCCCACAGTTCCTGTTCAGTAACAGTCCACCTCAACTCCGGTCCACGTAAAGCTCTACTACAAAACCCAAGGATCCTCATATTTCCTCATCATCAATTTGATATAGCACTCCTCCAATCCCTATTCCCGAACTATCCACTTGTAAATAATATTCTCTGTTTTGATCTGGATGGTGTAGTAAAATAGTTGACAAGAATTCCTTCTTCAACTCATCCATTGCCGATTGTTCCTCTTGACCCCATTTCCATCTTTGTTCCTTACGTAAAAGATTATTAAGAGGAATCGTCAAAAGGCTATAGTTAGGAATAAACCTCCGATAGTAATTACATAACCCCAAAAAGGCTCTTAGTTGTTTAACTTTCTTAGGTTCTGGGAACTCTTGGATCGCTTCGACTTTAGCCGGGTCAGTCCTAATCCCATCTATTGAGACTATATGTCCTAACATTTTAACTTCTTCACAAACAAATTTACATTTTTCTATGTTACAGGTCATACCAGCCATTTCTAACCGGTTTAAAACCTCGTCTATATGATGAAGGTGTTCAACCCAAGTCCCTGCTGTCAGAATAGCCAGATCATCAAGATAATTTACGCAAAATTCTCTAACTTCTATCCCTAGAATTTTATCCATGGCCCTGCTAAAACTTCCAACCGAAGTTTTCAAACCTTGGGGTAATACGTTATAAACATAAGATTTCCCATTTACTGTAAATCCTGTGTACCTCTTACTATTTTCCGAAATGGGAATTTGAAAATACGCGTTATTTAAATCTAAAATCGTAATAAATTTCACCCCATGGAAAGCATTCAAAACATCTATCTGGAGTGGTGGTGCTTCCGACTCTGCAACCATGAATTTATTTATTTCCTTGCATCTAGAAGAATACGAACTGAACCATCAGGTTTTATAGCAAAGGTTAGCGGACTACAATAAGGAGTTGATGCTCTTGAAATAATTCCCATTTCAATCATTTCGTTAATTTTATCCTCGACCTTTGATCTATAAGCATAAGGAATTGGATAAGTTCTATTAATCTTTGGTGTTGTTGTTTCCATTTTAATCTCATGAACGTAACAATTCGCCCTTCCTAATTTTTGTGAAAACACCGCTTTGTGTTTCTCCAAAAGTTTAAACAAAGAAAGTTTTTGTTTAGACGAGATTTCCATTCCCAATTTAACTTTCTTTCTATAGCTATTTGACTCAATTGTTTTAGTTTCCTTTTGAAGTACTTCTTTCTGAAGATTCACTCCTGGAGAATCCTCGTACACCTTCTCTAAAAATGGTACAACAACCTTGTTACCTCCCCCTGTGTTTAAGATTAGCGCCTTCGGATCACCTAAATCAATCTTAGCCTCATTTGCTATTAACCAATCAAACCCAAGGATCATATTTTTAGCCAATTTGGGAATAACTAATAATCCGATCTCAAATTCACAACCCTTAATCTCCAAGGTTATACTAGTTAAGAAATTTATTTTTAAGCTTTTCTGTCCTACTGCCCTTTTATAAATAAAGGCTTTATTGGGAGCTTGGCCAAGTTTTGAATTGAATTCAGTTTGAAAAAGAAATCCTCAGCTATACAAGTTATTTCGCTACCCGTGTCTACTAACACCACAAAGACCTCCCCCAGAAATTTCACCTCTATTTCGGCTGTAATCCTAATATTCTCTCGTGTGATAAAGCTTTGATCTACCTCTAATTCATCTGTAAATAACGAGTTGTTTATATTGAAAACACTTAGATAATTATTATCATTTCCTTTATGAAATTTTTAACTCAATATAAGGTCTTATTATCTCATTTAATTCTAAATATCCAAGGCCACGCCTATCATTTCCTACTCTATAATTTTTATTTTCAACAGGGTGACGCCTTCCTTGTCTTGATCTTCCCAATCCATCTCCAGGCTTCCATCCATTCTTAATGAGATAATTTACTGCAAAGTATTCTTTATTGCCTCCCCAATTCCAGCTGACTCGAGGCCAAAGATCCAGCCGCATCTAGTTTAAATCTATACAATCAGGTTCGGGTTCCATCTCCAGCTCACCCTCATTCTGAGTCATAATATGATTCAATGTTTTCGTTCTCTTGACTCCTGGTTGAGTCATGTTTTGAACTGTACTTGCAACACGCTTTAATCCTCCTTGGGGATGATTCGAAACCTCCACATGGGTCTTGCATTGACGTCCCACATCATCAAGTTCTCTAAGAAACTCAGCTGCTTGTATAATTTTTCCTGACTTCTTCTGTCTCCAGACATATTGTACCTCTATCGGGAAATGATTCATTAGATCAGCCACCAATTGATCCTCAGGGATATTCCTTGCCAACATTTTTGCTTGACTCGCCAGATTTATGAAATAACTCATCATTGAAGGTTCTCTCTTCTCACTCCAAGTGCCACAGACTATTGACCGGCGAAGTTGATTTTGTTCTGTTTCAGACCAAAATGACTCAAGAAAATCCCTTTGAAGTCTTCTTCATTCATCCACCTGTCCTTATAAATTCTTGCCCATTTACGGACTTCCCTTCCAGACAAGCTATAATCTCTTCAATCACCTGGTCTTTTCTTGAAATTCTATTCAAATAGGCAAAGAGGTCTTCGATGAACGTTACCGGATGCATATTCGCTTTTCCGGGGTATTTCGGTCTTTCTAGTTTTGCTTCAGTCGCATGATAAACAGTTACAGGTTCCACGGTGCTCCTGGAAGTTTCTTGGTTTTCTTTCTCCTCATTAATCTTGCGTTCGAGCTCGCTTATCTTGTGCGACAAACGACCAATAGTAGTCCGCATCAATTGGAATAAATTCCTCCTCTATTGGTTTTCACGACAGCACGTTGAGATGTTTCTGTCCGTCCTTGGAGAATGCCCTCCTGGGATAATCCATCAGTTTGTTGTGACCCGCCTGTCTGTCCTTGAGGTCCCTCTACTTGGTGTTCAATCATTTGTTGAGAACCCTCTGCCTGTACATCTTGAATCTCTGGTTGTTGTGGAAGGTCTACCATTTCAATCTGATCTTCTTGCTCACGTTGTCCTTCTCCCCGTCTACCGACGACATTCCTTGTAATTCTTTTTTGGCATGCCTATGATTTCCTTTTATCGAATTGACTGCAACAAAATTAAAAAAAAATTCAACCTTCCATATTAAAATCTAATATTTTCTTTAGGTTCTTCCAATGTTTCTAAAATCTTGAAAAAATCTTTTAGAACTTCAGTTTCATTTTGATTCCCATCTATTATTTTTACTTCTGTATTATTGATTTCTCCATTCATTCTTCCTTCTAGTAACCATGCTTCATGACTTTCGTGTATTTGTTTTAGATAAGACAAGGTTAGTGAATTTTCGCCTTCTCTTTTCCTTGAGGAGACTCTCTGTAAAGCTATCTCTGGAGTGGTTCTAAGATAGACTATCAAGTCTTCTTGAACCCAAGCCTTTTCACATATAAAGTCATACCAATAGTCTAACATTGTTTTCTCAACATCGTTCAAATATCCTTCTTGAATGAGTGTTTTAATGAAACAATTCTTCGCAGAAAAATACTTCGCTCCATGATCCTATATTTAGTAGTTATAGGTTCCCGGTGGTTCTCTAATAATGTTAGGAACACATAATTTTGGAAAGTATAACTCCATCGCTCTCTATCTTCCAAAAATGCTTTAAATAGATTGACCTCTCCAACATCTTGCCATTTTTCAATAGGCTCTTTCAAAACAGTAATATCCTTTTGTAATGCTAGGCCATCTAATAATGAAGATTTCCCAGAAGCAATATTTCCTTCTAATAGGATTTTGTATTTCCTCATGGATATAAATTTTATCAAATTTATATCAAAATATTTAATATTTGTTCTGTAACAAACAAAAAGCTAGCATCAAGACCTATACACTATAACTAACTGATTTTTCTTATTGTTTTCTCCCAACATCTCAAAAATACACCGCTCACTTGCGACTCCGATATCCTGGTCACGGCACCATTGAAAGAAACCTGCCCTCTGGAGGTCCTTATAAGTTTAGTAAAACAGTTAGTCTGTTTACTTAGAATTGAAGATGGCCAATATTAAGTGTGATCGTCTATTGGGTTAGGAATACATTGCGTTAAAGTAGTGACTTGTTAGTTCTTACGAAGTGGAGCAGTGTTTTGCTTGAGATGTATAAGGAGGAAACATTTAAGTTTAAATATAAAAAAACCTACAAGAATACGGGGCTCCCATCCATCCTACACACCCGTCCGAAAGGGCCAAGACGCACTCATACGACTTTCCTAAACGACCAAAAAATTTTGAATTACACGACGCTCTGCATATTGAAGAAGAAAACCAAAAGATCAAATACTCCTAATATTATGAAAACTAACGAAGTTAATTGTGCTCCACTAGGAAGCAAGTTAAAAGGGGTCTAGGTTGGGGAACCAGGTCCGGAGAGACCTGGTCTATGGCAACCCCGGGGATAGTCCCCGTAGCCAACCAACCCGGATTCCTACCTATCTAAGCCTACCTAACTAGCTCAAAGTCGAAAGACTGAGCATCCGCGTACCCTAAGGCCAAAAAGTATTTTGGGGACAATCTTCTACAAGAAACCCAGAAGGTGAACTGTAGAATAATGGGTGGGTGGCCAAACCCTTCGTGTTGTGTGTCTTTGTTGAGGTATGGAAGCTTTCCCTCTAAGGCACCAGGGCCGGGAAAGCTACGCACCTCAACGCGGGGTAGTCTGGACTAGACCATGTATAGTAAATTATGCTTGCAATACCAACCCAGGAACTTAGAAGTAGATCTTGTAATACTAGGTGTTGTGGCAACTAGCATTACCTCACACCCCTAGTCCGAGAACAGGTATAGAGTGTAGCGCTTACTCTACAGTTCAAATCAACCTCTGTACGCGCGGTGGCACTTCACAGCATACATACACAGGTTAATAAAATTTAATATTTAAACTAAATTAGAAAATTCGACAGTCCCCCTTTTAAAATTTGTTAAAACAATTTTTATTATAATTTGGAAGATTAATCCGATTTAAGATATATTAGTGTTATAAAAAGGTTGTAACGTTTGGAATAATTAAATCATTAATTTACAAAGGCATTCCTAGCTGAAGAGTAAGAAGATCTTGGCATTGAAGTAAGTATGTTGTGACTGTCCTTCATCCATATCCATTCACAGAAAACGTTCATATATCAGCATCCATGAGTCTCCTAGATAAAAGATATAAGGTTGAAAACGTTCACTCCTTTCCTTTCTTTCCGATTTTATCAAAATATTCCCAGTTCCAATTTAGAAAAGGAAATCTCAACGTTGGATTATTATCTAATCTAAATATAAATAAAATTGAAATCATAAATCAAAAATAAATTAAAAGAATTTATACTTACATTTTTCTTTTAATTCACTCCTATAAAACACGAGTATATTGTTGCACTCACTTTCAAAGAATGATATAATTGTTTGTTGTCAAAAGGCCGAGTTGACGCAAATTTTCAAATTTGAAATAAAAGAATTATAAATAAAACTAGACATCTGAATGTCAAAGTGTCAAAGATAGTTTATTAAAGAAAGAATAAAAGTGTCAAAATTTGAAATATTTCAAAATATTTTAACTTAAGTGTCAAACTTGTGAACTCTTGAAATATTCTATGTTAAGTGTCAAACTTGAAAACCCTTGAAATATTCTATGTTAAGTGTCAAACTTGAGAACCCTTGAAATATTCTATGTTAAGTGTCAAACTTGAAAACCCTTGAAATATTCTATGTTAAGTGTCAAACTAGAAAACCCTTGAAAAATTCTATGTTAAGTGTCAAACTTGAAAACCCTTGAAATATTCTATGTTAAATGTCAAACTAGAAAACCCTTGAAAAATTCTATGTTAAGTGTCAAACTTGAAAACCCTTGAAAAATTCTATGTTAAATAACTAGATTGTAATATCACACAAAAGGGGAACCACTCAAAAGTAAAATCTAAGTAGAACACTTTAGTTTCTCAAACTTAAATAACACAACACTACACTTGCACGATATCTCCAGCTCAACGTTAGGTTCGGAAACCGTTGCTCCTGCGGAATATGACACGAAAACCAAAGGGTTCACAGGACGTTACACGTACAATAATAAATTAACACAACGTTACACTAGTTGTATGTCACTCGCACAATAATGAATTCACAAAACATTACACACGCAGAATGTCACTTGCACAATAATAATTTCGCAAAACGTTAGACACACGGGATGTCACTCGCGCAATAATAAATCGCAAAATGATGTACACGCGGATTGTCACTCGCACAATAATAATTTCGCAAAACGTTAAACACGCGGGATGTCACTCGCGCAATAATAAATCGCAAAATGTTAGACACACGGGATGTCACTCGCGCAATAATAAATCGCAAAATGTTAGACACACGGGATGTCACTCGCGCAATAATAAATCGCAAAACGATAGATTCGCGTAACACATAACTTTACGATCACTTTGCCTAAGCATTAATTTTGGAATTTCCTTCACGCTTATTTGATACAAATGGTAAGTAAACACTTACGTCTGCAGGTTTGGATCTCAAACCTGGCATTCTCAAAGTAGTTGCCCCATCATAATCCAGTTCTATATACAGGACGATTTTTCATTGTTACAAGACATTTTTTTTACTTCTTCCTCTTTAAAATAGAATTTCACAATGCTCCCAGGCAGGTGGCGCACCTCCAGTTTGGCAGTTTTCACCATTTTTGACTTTGTTAAGCACTGAAAACACGGTTTTTTTTCAGTCGTTCCATTTTGTTCCTTCCTTCAACCCACCCAAAATTTGACTCCCTCTTTCCTGTTCTAAAACTGTCAGAAAAACTTTCAAACCAAAAACGTCACACACATTTCAATTTTCTATGCCGCCTACAACATTTGTCGCCTTATACTTTGACATGAAGTCTTCATAAAGAAGTTCCTTACTCCAACACGGAATATAAAATCAAAATTAGGGTTCGATCGGTCAAATGGGTCAAATATTTAATGTTTTAGCAAGATAAACATTTTCAATTTTTATGTCGAACGACGTGGTTCTCTACAATCCTCCCCCAGATTTTGGTTCTATTCCCATAGATTCAAAATCTTATACCTCAAAGAGAGCTAGTCGTTTATCATAAAAATAAAGAGGAGAAAAATTTAAAACTTTAATTATAATTAGAAAATTAACAAATATTAAATATTTATCTCAATCATTGACAATGCTAAATGGGTTTCTCTAAACATAATATCGAGATAAATGTATCGCACTAAAAGTTCCTCGAACTGTTAATCTATCTGGATCAACTAAAACATAAATATTTCCAGGCTTCCTAATTAAAACTCTATAGGGACCTTCGAATCTAAGTTTAAACTTTTGAATAAAGATTTCTAGTATCTGATTTATTTAATTTTCGAATTTTCACTAAATCTCCCACTTGAAATTCTATCAATCGGTGTGTCTTATTATAAAATTCCCTTCTAATTTGTCCTGCCTGCCTTAAATTTTCCTTAACCTCTTCTCTAATAGTCTCAACATCCCTAGTATTTTCAAAATGAGGCAAAACCGATCAATGGTTAACCTGGCCGAACTCCCGAAAACTATTTCCTTTGGGGAATATTTTGTCGAATTGTGATAAGTGTTGCTATATAGCTCTTCAACATCTCCCAAAATCTTGTACCATCCTTTATGATTATGATGACAAAAAATACGAAAGTATTTGGATAACTCCTTATTCACCCTTTCTGTAGTATTGGGTCTCGGATTCCTAATCGAAGTATAAAGTGCACGAATTCCCAATTCTCTTAATCCAGTTCTCCATATCATACTAATAAATTGTCTTCCATTATCTGTCATAACTATTTTGGGCTTGATGATTCTAACAAACTCTTTTAATTTCTTTAAAACCGCTCTAGAAGTAGCCCTGCTTAAACCATACAATTTAATGTATTTGCTAAATGAATCTTGTAATACAAAAAATATAAGAATATCTTGATTGAGCTCTAGGTAATGGTCCGTACAGGTCTCCCATTACAAGATCTCCTATCCCTTCTGTAACAATCGAATTACAAGGTCCAACATATTTAATAGGATCATCCTTCGATAATTGGCAAACTCTGCATTTCCGAATAACAGATCTAACTGTTGTTTTCATCCCAATCCAATAAAACCGTTGCCGAATGTAATGATAAGTTTTATAGACTCCCAAATGTCCCATCTCAATATGTACTTGTTTACAGGTTTCCTCTTGTAAAATTTCCGGTAAGAAAATCACTTGACGATCAACATTAGGTGGGTCATAGTATAGAATTCCATTAATCAAAGAGCATCTGGATGCGATTCTACCCAATCGGTCCTCCCCCAAACCATTCAATTCTAAAACTCGTTGTCTAATATTCATAATAATATTATCCATCATTTGATATTCATTCAAGCGTTCTAATTTCTCATTTAAAGACCGGCTTGAGGAAACTCCCATATACATAATATTTGGGCATTTCACCTTTTCTTCCTGAATAACTCCCCCAACAGGATACCTCGAAAGTATATCCGGTACTATATTTTCCGTCCCTTTAATATGTTCGATTTTATAATTGAATTGTTCTAAAAACAAGATCCATCTAGTTACACGGGCATTAAACAATTTAACATTTTTAATAAATATTAATGGTTTATGATCGGTCTTAATAATTATCGGTACTCCCCTTAAATATGTCTCAAACTTTTTCAAATTGTTAATTATAGCCCACAGTTCCTGTTCAGTAACAGTCCACCTCAACTCCGGTCCACGTAAAGCTCTACTACAAAACCCAAGGATCCTCATATTTCCTCATCATCAATTTGATATAGCACTCCTCCAATCCCTATTCCCGAACTATCCACTTGTAAATAATATTCTCTGTTTTGATCTGGATGGTGTAGTAAAATAGTTGACAAGAATTCCTTCTTCAACTCATCCATTGCCGATTGTTCCTCTTGACCCCATTTCCATCTTTGTTCCTTACGTAAAAGATTATTAAGAGGAATCGTCAAAAGGCTATAGTTAGGAATAAACCTCCGATAGTAATTACATAACCCCAAAAAGGCTCTTAGTTGTTTAACTTTCTTAGGTTCTGGGAACTCTTGGATCGCTTCGACTTTAGCCGGGTCAGTCCTAATCCCATCTATTGAGACTATATGTCCTAACATTTTAACTTCTTCACAAACAAATTTACATTTTTCTATGTTACAGGTCATACCAGCCATTTCTAACCGGTTTAAAACCTCGTCTATATGATGAAGGTGTTCAACCCAAGTCCCTGCTGTCAGAATAGCCAGATCATCAAGATAATTTACGCAAAATTCTCTAACTTCTATCCCTAGAATTTTATCCATGGCCCTGCTAAAACTTCCAACCGAAGTTTTCAAACCTTGGGGTAATACGTTATAAACATAAGATTTCCCATTTACTGTAAATCCTGTGTACCTCTTACTATTTTCCGAAATGGGAATTTGAAAATACGCGTTATTTAAATCTAAAATCGTAATAAATTTCACCCCATGGAAAGCATTCAAAACATCTATCTGGAGTGGTGGTGCTTCCGACTCTGCAACCATGAATTTATTTATTTCCTTGCATCTAGAAGAATACGAACTGAACCATCAGGTTTTATAGCAAAGGTTAGCGGACTACAATAAGGAGTTGATGCTCTTGAAATAATTCCCATTTCAATCATTTCGTTAATTTTATCCTCGACCTTTGATCTATAAGCATAAGGAATTGGATAAGTTCTATTAATCTTTGGTGTTGTTGTTTCCATTTTAATCTCATGAACGTAACAATTCGCCCTTCCTAATTTTTGTGAAAACACCGCTTTGTGTTTCTCCAAAAGTTTAAACAAAGAAAGTTTTTGTTTAGACGAGATTTCCATTCCCAATTTAACTTTCTTTCTATAGCTATTTGACTCAATTGTTTTAGTTTCCTTTTGAAGTACTTCTTTCTGAAGATTCACTCCTGGAGAATCCTCGTACACCTTCTCTAAAATGGTACAACAACCTTGTTACCTCCCCCTGTGTTTAAGATTAGCGCCTTCGGATCACCTAAATCAATCTTAGCCTCATTTGCTATTAACCAATCAAACCCAAGGATCATATTTTTAGCCAATTTGGGAATAACTAATAATCCGATCTCAAATTCACAACCCTTAATCTCCAAGGTTATACTAGTTAAGAAATTTATTTTTAAGCTTTTCTGTCCTACTGCCCTTTTATAAATAAAGGCTTTATTGGGAGCTTGGCCAAGTTTTGAATTGAATTCAGTTTGAAAAAGAAATCCTCAGCTATACAAGTTATTTCGCTACCCGTGTCTACTAACACCACAAAGACCTCCCCCAGAAATTTCACCTCTATTTCGGCTGTAATCCTAATATTCTCTCGTGTGATAAAGCTTTGATCTACCTCTAATTCATCTGTAAATAACGAGTTGTTTATATTGAAAACACTTAGATAATTATTATCATTTCCCTTTATGAAATTTTTAACTCAATATAAGGTCTTATTATCTCATTTAATTCTAAATATCCAAGGCCACGCCTATCATTTCCTACTCTATAATTTTTATTTTCAACAGGGTGACGCCTTCCTTGTCTTGATCTTCCCAATCCATCTCCAGGCTTCCATCCATTCTTAATGAGATAATTTACTGCAAAGTATTCTTTATTGCCTCCCCAATTCCAGCTGACTCGAGGCCAAAGATCCAGCCGCATCTAGTTTAAATCTATACAATCAGGTTCGGGTTCCATCTCCAGCTCACCCTCATTCTGAGTCATAATATGATTCAATGTTTTCGTTCTCTTGACTCCTGGTTGAGTCATGTTTTGAACTGTACTTGCAACACGCTTTAATCCTCCTTGGGGATGATTCGAAACCTCCACATGGGTCTTGCATTGACGTCCCACATCATCAAGTTCTCTAAGAAACTCAGCTGCTTGTATAATTTTCCTGACTTCTTCTGTCTCCAGACATATTGTACCTCTATCGGGAAATGATTCATTAGATCAGCCACCAATTGATCCTCAGGGATATTCCTTGCCAACATTTTTGCTTGACTCGCCAGATTTATGAAATAACTCATCATTGAAGGTTCTCTCTTCTCACTCCAAGTGCCACAGACTATTGACCGGCGAAGTTGATTTTGTTCTGTTTCAGACCAAAATGACTCAAGAAAATCCCTTTGAAGTCTTCTTCATTCATCCACCTGTCCTTATAAATTCTTGCCCATTTACGGACTTCCCTTCCAGACAAGCTATAATCTCTTCAATCACCTGGTCTTTTCTTGAAATTCTATTCAAATAGGCAAAGAGGTCTTCGATGAACGTTACCGGATGCATATTCGCTTTTCCGGGGTATTTCGGTCTTTCTAGTTTTGCTTCAGTCGCATGATAAACAGTTACAGGTTCCACGGTGCTCCTGGAAGTTTCTTGGTTTTCTTTCTCCTCATTAATCTTGCGTTCGAGCTCGCTTATCTTGTGCGACAAACGACCAATAGTAGTCCGCATCAATTGGAATAAATTCCTCCTCTATTGGTTTTCACGACAGCACGTTGAGATGTTTCTGTCCGTCCTTGGAGAATGCCCTCCTGGGATAATCCATCAGTTTGTTGTGACCCGCCTGTCTGTCCTTGAGGTCCCTCTACTTGGTGTTCAATCATTTGTTGAGAACCCTCTGCCTGTACATCTTGAATCTCTGGTTGTTGTGGAAGGTCTACCATTTCAATCTGATCTTCTTGCTCACGTTGTCCTTCTCCCCGTCTACCGACGACATTCCTTGTAATTCTTTTTGGCATGCCTATGATTTCCTTTTATCGAATTGACTGCAACAAAATTAAAAAAAATTCAACCTTCCATATTAAAATCTAATATTTTCTTTAGGTTCTTCCAATGTTTCTAAAATCTTGAAAAAATCTTTTAGAACTTCAGTTTCATTTTGATTCCCATCTATTATTTTTACTTCTGTATTATTGATTTCTCCATTCATTCTTCCTTCTAGTAACCATGCTTCATGACTTTCGTGTATTTGTTTTAGATAAGACAAGGTTAGTGAATTTTCGCCTTCTCTTTTCCTTGAGGAGACTCTCTGTAAAGCTATCTCTGGAGTGGTTCTAAGATAGACTATCAAGTCTTCTTGAACCCAAGCCTTTTCACATATAAAGTCATACCAATAGTCTAACATTGTTTTCTCAACATCGTTCAAATATCCTTCTTGAATGAGTGTTTTAATGAAACAATTCTTCGCAGAAAAAATACTTCGCTCCATGATCCTATATTTAGTAGTTATAGGTTCCCGGTGGTTCTCTAATAATGTTAGGAACACATAATTTTGGAAAGTATAACTCCATCGCTCTCTATCTTCCAAAAATGCTTTAAATAGATTGACCTCTCCAACATCTTGCCATTTTTCAATAGGCTCTTTCAAAACAGTAATATCCTTTTGTAATGCTAGGCCATCTAATAATGAAGATTTCCCAGAAGCAATATTTCCTTCTGTTTGATTCCGAAGCTGATCTTAGCGCAGTGGAAGCAAATTAAAGTTATCTTAAAATCTAAAACTAAATGGTCGATCAGCCTCGGAACAACATTTGACTACGATTCGTAGTGCTCTTTACTATAGCTAAATAAAATAAATTTAATGAGAGAATTTTGTTCCGGAAAGTTTCCGGCCGAGAAATTCTTGTGTCCAAAATCTACTTAAACAGGGCCCAGCAACAATTGCTTACCGAGCGAACGATGACGCCGTCGTTTCCTTGTAAGTCTAGTTTTTGACAGGAAAAATAGGTATCAGGTTTGAGGAAGACTTTTGGATTGGGACTTAGGTACTAGACTTACTGTACCCGGGCACCAGCTCGCGTGGTACTCCGTCCAACAAGTTTCACAAGCACTTGAGTACTATTGTTCATAGTTCGACATCAAATAATGTTTAACACACAGTAACAAAGATTTCTCCCGCACACCACTGCTCGCGACAGCAACACGTTTTACTGTACAATACGCGAACCAAAGGACACTGGACGCGCGGGTGACTAAAAGTAAGGTCATTTTTTCCGACGGCCGCGTGGTTATCGAACCGACTGACAATCAAAGCGCCGGAACCAAATACACTTGGTTCTCTTCCCCACCGAACAGGAAAACCACACGAGAACACCGAAAGCACACTAAATTACACCATTTATAATTACAATTCGCATCAACCAAGCGAGCGACGGCAGAGGACGTGAATGACAGGACAGTGTTGCCAGCACCGCGCGCCCATTTTATACGAAAACTAAACATTCACCCGCCCGGACCGACCCATCGGTCCGCTCTATGTATGGCAGGCGTGATAATGTAGCTACTGCTCGCTTAAGGACTGAATCCCCCACCTGAACTTCTGCAACTCGAGGAGTGCCATCACTACCCGGAAACAGGTTGAGAATGCGCCCCCGGCGCCAACGCAGTGGCGGTAGGTTGGCATCCTTAACCAGAACGAGATCCCCAATGCAGGGGGGTTCAGTCCTGTCCGTCCACTTAAGGCGTTGCTGCAGAATGTGCAAGTACTCAAGCGACCAACGCTTCCAAAAGTTTTGAGTCATTTGCTGCAACAACTGATAACGCGACAAACGATTGCTATTCACCTCCGTATAGGGATATTCCGGCAAGGCGTTAAGTGGGCGGCCAATTAAGAAATGCCCTGGCGTCAGGGCCTCTAAATCATTTGGGTCTGAGCTGAGCGGACACAAAGGACGCGAATTGAGTACAGCCTCAATTTTACAAAACACGGTCGCCAGCTCCTCGAAAGTCAAAATTGTTAACCCTACAACGCGCAACAAATGCGTCTTAGCGGACTTTACAACCGCTTCAAAAATACCACCCCAGTGAGGGCACGCTGGTGGATCGAACATCCAGGTAATGCCCTGACGGGAGAGGCCCGTGCTGATGGCTTCTTCGTTCTCCCTTAAGAACGTTACAATTTCCTTCATACACCGATCAGCACCCTTAAAGTTGGTACCACAATCCGACCTGATCAGCGCTGGTCGGCCTCGTCGCGACGTAAATCTCTCCAGCGCTGCCAAAAAGGCCTCCGTAGATAGGTCGGCCACGAGCTCCAAGTGGACGGCCTTGGTGGCTAGGCACACGAACACGCACAAGTACGCCTTGATAGACTTTGCGTTCCGTAGGCGTGATGCCTTTACCATGAAAGGGCCTGCAAAATCCGTTCCCACACCTGCAAACGTCCAGGCCTCCGTCACCCGGTCCGGTGGGAGATCTCCCATCTGTGGCTGCATTGTGGCTGCCTTCAAGCGGTAACAAGGCAAGCACCTAAACACAACGCTACGTACCGTTCGTCGTCCCGATAAGATCCAGAACACGCGCTGTAGGATGGCCAATAGCGCATTACAGCCCGCGTGCGAGTTTTTCTCATGACGATCCCTGACTAAGAGCTCAACTAAGGGTCCCTTTTTGGAAGTAACAGTGGATGCCGAGCCGAAAAGGGCAGGCTAGCGTTCGAAGTCTGCCTCCAACCCTGAGCATACCTTGCTCATCCAGGAATGGGTTGAGGCGCACAATTCCTCCCTTCAGCTTTCCACGTCCATCCCTGAGCAGCCTGACCTCCTCTTCAAAATGTTCCGCCTGGACGACTCTAACCAATGAGCATAGAGCCGCATTCCGCTCCGCAGGCGAGAGGACAGGTGTAAAGTTCCGTTCTGCTTGAGGCTTCCTGCAGTTGTTCACGAACCGCTTGATCCAACCTGTCACCCCAAGAAGTTTGTCGAGGGAGCTATACCGTTCCAGCAAGAAAGCTGGGTTAGGCTTCGGTACGAGTTGCCCCACGTTCACTCGCAAACCTCGATCAGGTGGCCCAAACGGCGCCCTGCACTCGTTGAATGGCCATTCCTGCGGCGACTCAGTCAGCCATTGAGGTCCCCACCACAGTGGGTGACTCACCAAATCAGGTGCCCTGCACCCGCGCGAAGCGCAGTCTGCTGGGTTCCATTCTCCCGGTACGTGCCTCCACACTAACGGAGTTTCCGACCCCGTAATCTGTGACACCCGATTTGCCACGAAAACCTCAAGTGTATGTACCGACGTCTGCAACCAGCACAGAACTATCCGACTGTCAGTCCACGCGTACACCGTTTCATCCAAGTTGATGGTACCACGCAGATTGCAGGTTACATGATTTAGCAAGCGCGCTAGAAGAGCTGCCCTGCCAATTCCAATTTGGGGATGGTCCATCTAGTTCTGACTGGTGCCACCTTACTTTTGGCCATAACCAGACGCACGTGCACAGTTCCCGTTGAACTTGCTGTCCGAAGGTATACAGCTGCCGCGTACCCTCGCTCCGAGGCGTCACAAAACCCATGTAGGGTAGCCTTACATCCCACCGATGGGACTAACTTGCGGGGTATCGCGATGTGCACAATCCCTGGTAAGGTGGTCACAAACTTGAGCCAATCCTTCAACAACTCTCCGGAGAGTTGGTCGTCCCATCCTAAGTTGGCTAGCCACAACCTTTGTAAAGGCACTTCGCCATGAACGTAACCGGGGCGATCCATCCGCTAGGATCGAACGTTCTAGCGATTGTCGACAGTACCGACCGCTTAGTCCAAGTTTTCTCCAAAAGGTCGGGCTCGATCTTGTACGTGAATACGTCATGCGTTGGCCTATATTGCACCCCGAGGATGCCCAACGTGTTTGGATTGTCCGGGTTCTCAAAGAGGTGCGGGTCCTGATGGAACTCGCCTGGCAAACCGGCCAGGAGCTCTGGGCAACTGGACAACCATTTCCGCAACTCGTAACCTCCTGAACCCATGATCGCGATCAACTCGTCTCGTAGAATTAGCGCCTGCTCCACGCTATCAGCACCCGTGCAGATATCGTCCACGTAGACGTCGCGATCCAGTACTGCTGCTGCTCGAGGATATCTTACCCTTTCCTGTGCGGCCAACTCGCAGCGTACGTACTGCCAAATACGGACTTGGCTTAAGTCCATACGTCACCGTGTTAAGTTCGTATGTGACCATCGGCTCATCTGGGCTCTCACGCCACAAAATCAGCTGATACCGACGGTCATCCGGATGTATCATGGTTTGGCGAAACATCATTTTGACGTCTGCGACGAACGCTACCTGGTGTAACCGAAAGTCTGTGAGAATGTCCACAATGTCCCGGTTCAATTTAGGACCCGCGTGCAAACATTGGTTCACAGACACACCATTCGAGGTAGGAGCAGAACCGTCAAACACCACCCGTATTTTCGCCTCAGGTGACTTCAAGACAGCCAGGTGTGGAATGAAATAATGCTCGACACACCTCCAATCCAGGCTGGACACCGACATGTGGCCCAATTGAATATATTCCCGCATGAATTCTATATACTTCTGCCGAAGTGCTGGGTCTCGCCTCATCTTCCGCTCCATTCCGAGTAGTCTCCGTTCCGCGAGCTGTCGCGAACTACCTAAAGCGGGGCGGTTTGGGAGAAAAGGTAGCCTGGTCACGAATCTGCCTGACGGGCATCTCTCAGTGTTGTATTGATAGAACAACTCGCACTCGTCATCCTCTGGCTTCCGTCTGTCCGCCGTGGGCGGCTCTTCAGACTCCCAAAACCTCTGCAGCACCTCTGACAGCACACTACCATAGAGGACCGGATCCCTTCTGGTAGGTCCTGAGGTCTCCAAACTGGGCCGAAAACAACATACCCCTGTGGTATCTACGGCCACCAAACCAGTTTCCTGGAGTACCTTCTTCCTACTGCACCATAATCTCCGAGGACGTCTGACCCGAGAAGTACGTCCACCGTACCAGGAGTATCAAAATCAGGATCAGCTAACTCCAACCCTGTGGTTAACCCTCTTACCGTTGGTGGTAACCTAACCTGAGGGAGTTTCCCAACCACTTCATCTAGCACCACGGCTGAGACTTGATAGCTGACCCTGTACATGTGCTACCTAATGTGAACTCAAAGTTCGTCTGACCCCGAATGTCAGGCACATTTAGGCCCCCGATGCCTACAGCTTCATCCTCACTTGGCCGTACATTTAGGCCTAGCCTACTCACCAGCTTACTCGATACAATACATCCCTGAGCCCCTGTATCCAGTAGGGCTCTTACTTGAATGGTCCGGCCACCGTATCCCCATACCCAAATCTTAGCCGTTGGCAAAAGTACCGTGATTGGACGGGAGCCGAAGCTGATGAGTAGGCGGCGATTACCTAGCGGGAATCTAAACGCGGTGAGGCCGCGTCCCGCAGGGTATCCTCGCTACCCAAACCTGTGTATGGGTCCCACTCCTGCTGGTAGGAGGTCTGCCCATAAAGGCCATGGCTGGAGTTCTATAGTACCCCGACGGCAAACGTCCGTACCGAGGTTGCGCCTGTAGCCGCGGGTACTCAGGCATAGGCGGAGGCATGCGTGGGTCTTGAGACCCAACCAGGTGGCTCAAGCCCGCAGAATACTGCATGTACCCTGGTGGCTGCCTAGTGCTCCCTGACACCCGCCCGTTGGATCCCGTACCTGGGATGGGTGTCCTGGCCACGTTCCTGTGCCGCCCTCCCCAATCCGGCACCTGCTGCCGTGGTGGGGATCGTCCCCACGTCCTGGGTAAGTGGGCTCCGTCTGTTGACGTCCCCTGCCTGTCCCTGTGACCGATGCGGAGGTGGGCTCCTCCTTGGAGGTGGGGAGCGTTGCTCCCTCCCTGGTGGGCAGGCTCCTTCGCTGATCCGATCCAGCGCTGCCCCGGCGCCTCCGGAGCGATTCATGCAAAGCAGCGGATGGTGTGCACCCTGGCAGTACCTACAGTTGGTGCTTGAAGGGCACTCGCACCTGATGCGGCCCCAGGCACCGAAAACACCAACGCCTCTGCTGTGCCACACCCCGTCTCCTCTGAACCCGCTGCGCAGCAAACTCCTGACACGCTGCCACCCCGTGGCCTGTCTCCTGCAGTAGGCACACCCTGATTCCAATGCGGTGTTGTACCGCCTGGGTTGCCCACTGTTGCCTCCTCGCGCCGATGCACCCGGCCGTTCCGGGTGGCGAGGGGCAGAGGTCTCTTGCGAGGGGCTTCACCAGCCTGGACGTCCACTCGCCTGCTTTCGGCCTCGAGGAACGACTTCAGATCCTCGTAGGTCGGGAGGTGGTCCGAGGACTTGCCCCATGGAGCTGCTCGAATCGAGCGACCATTTCGCTCGGCAGGCGGCGAAGCACTGTGTGGACCAAGATATAACCGTAGCCCGCCACTGGCAAACCCTGTCGCTCTAGTGCGCTGACCGCGACACTGACTGGGTGGAAGATTTTCTCGCGGAGGTCCGTACCTCGCGTTATGGTTGGTATTGACAGCCACTGGTCTAACAGCCTGTCTACAATCAGGCGCTTGTTCCGATACCGGTCGGTAAGGATCTTCCACGCCACCTCATAATTGCTATCCGAGACAGCCAAATGCGTCAGCAATTCATGAGGCTCTCCATGTAGCCTGGACATCAGCTGAGCCATCTTGTACGCCGGCGTTATGTCCGTCCGTGTGTGGACCACACTGCTATACAGGTCCTCAAACGCCGGCCAGTCGGCGTAATCGCCTGCAAAGACTGGAACCGTAACAGGCGGAAGAGGCACCTGTAATCCTTGTCCCACTTTACCACGGAATGGCTCTCCTTTCCGTCACGTCGCCTAGTTATGTTCGCAGCTGCCTGCTCAATGCCCTGTGCCAGCTCCAAGCACTGGCTTACATCGGCCTCGACCCGCTCCTGATCTTCAGGGTTAGGAGTCTCCTCAAGGAGAATGAGGCACTCTGTGAGTTGATCCGACACAAACCGAACCCGTTCATCTACCTGTTGTGCACTTTTCAAGAGCGCGTCCTCCCGGTCCTCGCGGCCGATCATTGCCGCTGTGGTAGTAAACCACCTTAATCCTGACCCTATAGCAGCCTTATACCTGGCGATCGAGGAGCCATGGTACCAACTTTTACACACTCGACTTAATAAAACGAAAACAATAAACAAATACCACAAAACAAATGTTAGTTGACTGGCCTAGACCTTACCGATAAGGTACCGTTCACTAGGCAAACAATACAGTCACAAAAACCGAAACAATATTTTCCAAAAATAATAAAATATGTGGGTAATATAAAAAACACGCTTAATACTAAATTACGGCTAACTATGTTGCAATAAAGCAACCACGCTCTGCTACCAAAAAATGTTTGATTCCGAAGCTGATCTTAGCGCAGTGGAAGCAAATTAAAGTTATCTTAAAATCTAAAACTAAATGGTCGATCAGCCTCGAACAACATTTGACTACGATTCGTAGTGCTCTTTACTATAGCTAAATAAAATAAATTTAATGAGAGAATTTTGTTCCGGAAAGTTTCCGGCCGAGAAATTCTTGTGTCCAAAATCTACTTAAACAGGGCCCAGCAACAATTGCTTACCGAGCGAACGATGACGCCGTCGTTTCCTTGTAAGTCTAGTTTTGACAGGAAAAATAGGTATCAGGTTTGAGGAAGACTTTGGATTGGGACTTAGGTACTAGACTTACTGTACCCGGGCACCAGCTCGCGTGGTACTCCGTCCAACAAGTTTCACAAGCACTTGAGTACTATTGTTCATAGTTCGACATCAAATAATGTTTAACACACAGTAACAAAGATTTCTCCCGCACACCACTGCTCGCGACAGCAACACGTTTTACTGTACAATACGCGAACCAAAGGACACTGGACGCGCGGGTGACTAAAAGTAAGGTTATTTTTTTCCGACGGCCGCGTGGTTATCGAACCGACTGACAATCAAAGCGCCGGAACCAAATACACTTGGTTCTCTTCCCCACCGAACAGGGAAAACCACACGAGAACACCGAAAGCACACTAAATTACACCATTTATAATTACAATTCGCATCAACCAAGCGAGCGACGGCAGAGGACGTGAATGACAGGACAGTGTTGCCAGCACCGCGCGCCCATTTTATACGAAAACTAAACACCTTCTAATAGGATTTTGTATTTCCTCATGGATATAAATTTTATCAAATTTATATCAAAATATTTAATATTTGTTCTGTAACAAACAAAAAGCTAGCATCAAGACCTATACACTATAACTAACTGATTTTTCTTATTGTTTTCTCCCAACATCTCAAAAATACACCGCTCACTTGCGACTCCGATATCCTGGTCACTATGGCGCCATTGAAAGAAACCTGCCCTCTGGAGGTCCTTATAAGTTTAGTAAAACAGTTAGTCTGTTTACTTAGAATTGAAGATGGCCAATATTAAGTGTGATCGTCTATTGGGTTAGGAATACATTGCGTTAAAGTAGTGACTTGTTAGTTCTTACGAAGTGGAGCAGTGTTTTGCTTGAGATGTATAAGGAGGAAACATTTAAGTTTAAATATAAAAAAACCTACAAGAATACGGGGCTCCCATCCATCCTACACACCCGTCCGAAAGGGCCAAGACGCACTCATACGACTTTCCTAAACGACCAAAAAATTTTGAATTACACGACGCTCTGCATATTGAAGAAGAAAACCAAAAGATCAAATACTCCTAATATTATGAAAACTAACGAAGTTAATTGTGCTCCACTAGGAAGCAAGTTAAAAGGGGTCTAGGTTGGGAACCAGGTCCGGAGAGACCTGGTCTATGGCAACCCGGGATAGTCCCCGTAGCCAACCAACCCGGATTCCTACCTATCTAAGCCTACCTAACTAGCTCAAAGTCGAAAGACTGAGCATCCGTACCCTAAGGCCAAAAAGTATTTTGGGGCACAATCTTCTACAATAAACCCAGAAGGTGAACTGTAGAATAATGGGTGGGTGGCCAAACCCTTCGTGTTGTGTGTCTTTGTTGAGGTATGGAAGCTTTCCTCTAAGGCACCAGGGCCGGAAAGCTACGCACCTCAACGCGGGGTAGTCTGGACTAGACCATGTATAGTAAATTATGCTTGCAATACCAACCCAGGAACTTAGAAGTAGATCTTGTAATACTAGGTGTTGTGGCAACTAGCATTACCTCACACCCCTAGTCCGAGAACAGGTATAGAGTGTAGCGCTTACTCTACAGTTCAAATCAACCTCTGTACGCGCGGTGGCACTTCACAGCATACATACACAGGTTAATAAAATTTAATATTTAAATTAAATTAGAAAATTCGACAGTCCCCCTTTTAAAATTTGTTAAAACAATTTTTATTATAATTTGGAAGATTAATCCGATTTAAGATATATTAGTGTTATAAAAAGGTTGTAACGTTTGGAATAATTAAATCATTAATTTACAAAGGCATTCCTAGCTGAAGAGTAAGAAGATCTTGGCATTGAAGTAAGTATGTTGTGACTGTCCTTCATCCATATCCATTCACAGAAAACGTTCATATATCAGCATCCATGAGTCTCCTAGATAAAAGATATAAGGTTGAAAACGTTCACTCCTTTCCTTTCTTTCCGATTTTATCAAAATATTCCCAGTTCCAATTTAGAAAAAGGAAATCTCAACGTTGGATTATTATCTAATCTAAATATAAATAAAATTGAAATCATAAATCAAAAATAAATTAAAAGAATTTATACTTACATTTTCTTCTTTTAATTCACTCCTATAAAACACGAGTATATTGTTGCACTCACTTTCAAAGAATGATATAATTGTTTGTTGTCAAAAGGCCGAGTTGACGCAAATTTTCAAATTTGAAATAAAAGAATTATAAATAAAACTAGACATCTGAATGTCAAAGTGTCAAAGATAGTTTATTAAAGAAAGAATAAAAGTGTCAAAATTTGAAATATTTCAAAATATTTTAACTTAAGTGTCAAACTTGTGAACTCTTGAAATATTCTATGTTAAGTGTCAAACTTGAAAACCCTTGAAATATTCTATGTTAAGTGTCAAACTTGAGAACCCTTGAAATATTCTATGTTAAGTGTCAAACTTGAAAACCCTTGAAATATTCTATGTTAAGTGTCAAACTAGAAAACCCTTGAAAAATTCTATGTTAAGTGTCAAACTTGAAAACCCTTGAAATATTCTATGTTAAATGTCAAACTAGAAAACCCTTGAAAAATTCTATGTTAAGTGTCAAACTTGAAAACCCTTGAAAAATTCTATGTTAAATAACTAGATTGTAATATCACAAAAGGGAAACCACTCAAAAGTAAAATCTAAGTAGAACACTTTAGTTTCTCAAATTTAAATAACACAACACTACACTTGCACGATATCTCCAGCTCAACGTTAGGTTCGAAACCGTTGCTCCTGCGGAATATGACACGAAAACCAAAGGGTTCACAGGACGTTACACGTACAATAATAAATTAACACAACGTTACACTAGTTGTATGTCACTCGCACAATAATGAATTCACAAAACATTACACACGCAGAATGTCACTTGCACAATAATAATTTCGCAAAACGTTAGACACACGGGATGTCACTCGCGCAATAATAAATCGCAAAATGATGTACACGCGGATTGTCACTCGCACAATAATAATTTCGCAAAACGTTAAACACGCGGGATGTCACTCGCGCAATAATAAATCGCAAAATGTTAGACACACGGGATGTCACTCGCGCAATAATAAATCGCAAAATGTTAGACACACGGGATGTCACTCGCGCAATAATAAATCGCAAAACGATAGATTCGCGTAACACATAACTTTACGATCACTTTGCCTAAGCATTAATTTTGGAATTTCCTTCACGCTTATTTGATACAAATGGTAAGTAAACACTTACGTCTGCAGGTTTAGATCTCAAACCTGGCATTCTCAAAGTAGTTGCCCCATCATAATCCAGTTCTATATACAGGACGATTTTTCATTGTTACAAGACATTTTTTTTACTTCTTCCTCTTTAAAATAGAATTTCACAATGCTCCCAGGCAGGTGGCGCACCTCCAGTTTGGCAGTTTTCACCATTTTTTTGACTTTGTTAAGCACTGAAAACACGGTTTTTTTTCAGTCGTTCCATTTTGTTCCTTCCTTCAACCCACCCAAAATTTGACTCCCTCTTTCCTGTTCTAAAACTGTCAGAAAAACTTTCAAACCAAAAACGTCACACACATTTCAATTTTCTATGCCGCCTACAACATTTGTCGCCTTATACTTTGACATGAAGTCTTCATAAAGAAGTTCCTTACTCCAACACGGAATATAAAATCAAAATTAGGGTTCGATCGGTCAAATGGGTCAAATATTTAATGTTTTAGCAAGATAAACATTTTCAATTTTTATGTCGAACGACGTGGTTCTCTACAGTACCTTGACCTCCTTTCGGCTTGTTATACCCTTTCTGTTACTTCCTGTATACTGTAAGGTTAGACGGCACTACTTGCTGTCACTGTGGCAGCGCATGGTGGCGTCGGTTCCCTACGTGAAGGCTTCTGAACCACATTTGCTGGAGACTTATGCGCCCGGAGTCACTGCTGCGTATATCAACTCGAGACTAGACGCAGTTCCTACTATAGTCAGGTCAGTGTAAGATGCTCCCATAGTATACTGGGAGTAACAGAAAGGGTTTAACAAGCCGAAAGGTCAAGGTACACTCGTGCAAAAAGGTGTTGACATTAAATAAAATGGAACTAAAAAAATATACTAATTTGTTGCCATTTAATTTTGCAATTTCATGTAAAGTGGCGCCCGCATTTTTTTTCTAGTCTATTATGCTGGACTGTACTCATAAAACTGAACAATTCATCCCATGGATCATGGGTCAAAATATGATAAAAAACTCCCATAAAAAATCGCTGATCGACTGGTCGATTTACTATGCGAGGCCCAATTTATTTTTCATATTTCGTCCCATATTCCACGGAGAAAATGGTTCTGTTTCATGAGTCCTTTGACCCATTTTCGATTTTTTTATACCCTTTTTGTTACTCCCCGTATAATGTAAGGTTAGACGGCACAACTTGCGGCTAGATGCAGTTCCCACTATAGTCAAGTATTTGTTTAAGACTTTCGCGCTTTGTACACATTACCACAAATTTGGGAGGTGACGCGCGGGCACCTCTACAGATGGCTCACTCAGTACTAGCGATAATTTCGGCGCTTACTGGAATGAACAGCAATCTCAGAGGAACTCAAGGTACTTTAGAAGAGGATTGCCACGAACGTAATATTTATTTCTTGCATTCAAATCGGCTCAGAATCATCTTATTAAAAAATTTGGACCTCCCCTACAAAATCAACTGGATCGATTTATTTATGGGAAATCCAAATGATTTTTTCTATATTTCGAGACATGTTACTTTAGAAAATTGTTGAGTTTAATGAGTACCTTGACCTACTTTCGACTCGTTAAACACTTTTTGTTATTCCCGGTATACAATGTTTATTGCTTCTTGATTAACAGTATTTAGTTTTCATAAATTAAATAATGAGAAAATTGAAAAATTCACTAGCGACCGCCGGGACTGAACGCGGGACTGTGGATCACCGTTTCACTGAGCTACGAGCGCCTAGCGGACCCTGGTGAACTTTTCAATCTCTTGATGCTCGTCTCGAAGCGACGATTAAGCGACATCTAGTAGTAGTTTTTACAACTAAATACTTTGGTTAGTCCACGTTACAGTAGGAATTCAAACCAAATGATGAGTATTTAGTTTTGACCACGCTTTCCCCTTACAGAGACGGTCTAGAAGACCCGCTAGACGAACTGGGCACCGTGCAACAGCAGCTCGAACAGCTCTCCGTGATCGGTCGGTGCGAGTACGGCAAGACCTGTCAGTTGCTGGTCGCGCATTTTGACAGGGCAGCAGCAGCGTATAGTCAAGAGACCAATCCGCAACAAATACTCGTGTTACAAGGTAATATTCTACAGGTCATCCATTCGAATAAGCCCTATTTAGTAGCTGTCAAAAGCATGTTAATGCTGTGACAAACGGTCTGTTTTTCAATGTCGACGTGTCTTCTAGTATAGGTTTGACAGCTGTCAAATGTGACCCAATCGAACGGCCGTACTTTAGAAACAAACACTCGTTATAAGCGCTAGAGACAGTCATAGTTAAATATTGCGATACGTAAGCTGCGGGCGGACGCTACTAAAAATCTTGTATCATAATACTAGTCAAATATCAAGTCGTTCTGTATTGTGATTGGTCGGTGCGAGTACGGCAAGACCTGTCAGCTGCTGGTCGCGCACTTTGACAGGGCAGCAGCCGCGTATAGTCAGGAGACCAATCCGCAACAGATACTTGTGTTACAAGGTAAATATCGTTGAAAGTTATACTAGACTTGCGCAGATAAATGGACCCGAATTGGCGAAATTATGATTAGCATTCTGATGAAGTTTTATATAATATGATAGAAAGAGTAAATTTCCGGATCCTTTCTTTATCTGTACAAATTATACTACATAATACGTGTTAACCATAGCGACAAAAGTAGCTAGAGAAAGTGATAGTAAACGACGGTCGCTACTAAAAATCCCCTATCATAAAACTAGTCATAAATCAAGTCGCTCTGTGATCGGTCGGTGCGAGTACGGCAAGACCTGTCAGTTGCTGGTCGCGCACTTTGACAGGGCGGCAGCAGCGTACAGTCAAGAGACCAACCCGCAACAAATACTTGTTTTACAAGGTAATATTCTACAGGTCATCCATTCGAATAAGCCCTATTTAATAGCTGTCAAAAGCATGTTAATGCTGTGACAAACGGTCTGTTTTTCAATGTCGACATGTCTTCCAATATGGGTTTGATAGCTGTCAAATATGGCCCAATCGAACGGCCGTACTTTAGAAACAAACACTAAATAGTACTATGAGACTCGCGTAATAAGCGCTAGAGACAGTCATAGTTAAATATTGCGATACATAAGCGGCGGACGCTACTAAAAATTTTGTATCGTAATACTAATCAGATATCAAGTCGCTCTGTGATCGGTCGGTGCGAGTACGGCAAGACCTGTCAGTTGCTGGTCGCGCATTTTGACAGGGCGGCAGCGGCTTACAGCCAGGAGACCAACCCGCAACAAATACTTGTTTTACAAGGTAAATATTACAAGCTTTGGAAGAAACACTGATATAGTTCGCTAAGATAAAAAGGATCGCGAAATAGATTCTGCTCATATTGACAGAGAGACGAACAATAATACAGCCATTTCCAAATCCTATCTTACTCTGCTCAAAAACTCGAGTCTTAGCGATAGCGGCAAATGTAGCTAGATAGTGCAACACATAAACGATGGTCGCTACCAAAAATCACCAGCCAGAAATCAAATCGCTCTGTGATCGGTCGGTGCGAGTACGGCAAGATCTGTCAGTTGCTGGTCGCACTTTGACAGGGCAGCAGCAGCGTATAGTCAAGAGACCAACCCGCAACAAATACTCGTGTTACAAGGTAAATATTGCCACCATTATACAATGACCAAGACCATGACACTCGCGTTATAAGCGCTAGCGACAAGTAATAGTTAGGTTGTGCGATAATTAAGCGATGGTCGCTACCGAAAATCCCCTATCATAGCACCAGTCAGCAATCCGCAACAAATACAAACTAAATATTACAAGCTTTGGAAGAAACACTGATATAGTTCGCTTAGATAAAAAGGTTCGTGAATTAGCAACATTGTTGTTTACCTCTCTATCATATTACATGACATACGTATAAGCAAATCTATTTATTGATAAAATCGTAAATTTAATTTCTAACATAACAAAGGGTATTTCTATTTTATTTTTTTCTCTTCACAGGTCAACTAACATGGCTAGTATACATAATCGGCGCGGCGATCGGCGGACGCGCGTCCGTCAACACTTGCGATGAAAACGACGCGATGGATGGAGAACTGGTGTGCAGAGTACTACAGCTTATGGACCTCACAGATTCAAGACTGGCACAGGTAACTAACCTTATATAAGATGATGATGAAAAAGAATAGCGACGTAGAGATTTTGACCTCGGCTGAATATCTGTCGACATGGTCAACCGCATGGTGATACCACCTACAATAGCATTCCCAAAAAGGGTTGACGTCAGGCAGGCGTCCGGTCATAAAAATTTGCCAAATCTTTTGCAACATGATTTTGTGCTCTCATAAAACATGGTTATTTTCTAGTCAGTGCGCAAACATTGCAGGGTGTTTCTACTCGTGATAATGATAAATTTTTACTATGGGACCACCTGCGAATTTGCCAAAAAAGATTTGGATGTTCCATAGAAAAATTCATACCTACTCGGCGAAAATGTATGAACCACCCAAAAAATTATTTATGGTATCTCGGGTGCCCCCATACTAAAAGTTGTTCAGAATCACGAGTAGAAACATCTTGCAAAGTTTGCGCACTGACTAAAAAAAAACCCTGTATAGGCGAATCTAAACTAATTGTAATATTTCCTTTCGCAGGGTGGTTGTGAAAAACTAGAACTGGCAATGATGTCGTTCTTCGAACAGTTTCGCAAGATATACGTCGGGGAGCAGGTGCAGAAGAATAGCAAAGTGTACAGGCGATTGTCTGAAGTACTGGGCTTGCAAGATGAAACGCAGCTGCTGTCTGTACTTATGAGGAAAATGTAAGTAATGAGGAAATCAGGTAGAATTTAAGTAGTGACTGATTCTAAAAACTGAGGATGGGCTGGTGATAAAGGACTAATTTTCACTAAGTAGGTTGTCATATGAAAAGAAATATGACTCTCCGCACGCTTTACGTTACAAGTGAAGGTGGAATTCGTGAGTTTTACGCCCATCAAACACACGCTTTTGCCATTCATCCCTATCTTCAGCAAGCTTCTCCCAGCTTTTAGGGTGAGAATCCACCAGAGCTGTGCGAGGAAAATGTGTCGTACGAGGATGCGTAGCTGTGCTGTGGAAATGTGTAGGGGTTTCCACCAAAGCTGTGCGAGTAAAATGTGCCGTACGAGGATGCGTAGCGGAGCTGTCAAAATGCGCATTAATGTGCGGAGCGAGGATGCGTTGCGAAGCTGTGAAATGTGTGAGCGGGGGGAATGCGATGTAGTGGAAACCTCGCAACACATTTCTCGCAACGCATTCCTCGCTACACATTCCTCGCAACACATTCCTCGCACACATTTCTCGCTTGTTTTGTATGTAGAATGGCCTCGCTTCGCTCAACCCTATTCCACCAGAGCTGAGCTGAGCTAGGCTAGGAAAATGAAGTGATTCTATTGGTGGATTTTTTCCTCGCTCACCGCCTCGCTACCTCGCACAGCTCTGGTGGATTCTCACCCTTATGGTCGATCTCAAACGCAGCCATATCCCGCTTGGCGCAATCTTTGAAACTTAGCACTGGCGGTAGACGGGAAGGTTCCAATCCGCTACTTGACTGACAGGTCAAATGAGAGCTACTTTTTAAGACGACCGAAAACGATATTATGTATGAAATTTCTGAAACATGACGTCATAATTCAACATTTTGGATAGAGTCAAAACAGTAACTTTTATATAATTTTTGTGTTTAATAATTTTAATTCTTAATATTTTGAAAAACGATGAATGAAATCCGTAGTATTTTTCGACAATACTTTTAAGCATACAACTTTTGTATTTTATTTACGATCCAGTCAAGTAGCGAGTGGACGCACATGGCTTAGGTAGAACGTAATTTTAACATAACGCGGGGCGTGGATGCGTGTCCCTTCCCCGACATCTTGAATACTTCGCCCTCCCGCCGTCTGTCACCCCTAGGGACGTTCGCGCACGAACTTGTCGAGCTATAATTTTCACATTTTTTTATTGTTCCAGCATAACAAACCTGAAGTACTGGGGCCGGTCCGAGCAGATAATCTCGCGAACGCTCAACTTGCTATCTGATCTCAGCGGCGGCTACAGTTGTGTGCGGAAACTAGTCAAACTGGAAGAAGTGCAGTTCATGTTGCAACACCACACGGTAAATATCGACATTGACTACCCTGTTGACTATATTTTATAAGGAAGTTTTAATTTACTCAGAGCGCCATATTATTCATATAAATTGAAAAATGAGAAAATTGAAAAATTCACTAATAAAGGTTCAAGTCCCGCGGTTTCAAACTTTTCAGTTTTCTCATTTTTCAATTTATGTCAATTATAAGGCCGAATTTATTTATTTATTTATTTTATTTTATTTATTAGGTACAATAACAGATAACAGAATGGTAAATCACAATATCATTAAATGCTAAAGTAGGACAATTTTAAGACTGAAATCCTATAAAAATTGTACACAACATTCTTATAAAAAAGTCAATTAACAATTGAATTGAATACTTAAAAAATTAAATTAAATTTGCATTTAGATAATTTTTAAAAACTAGAAATAAATATAATTATTATACTTAAATTAACATATAAAAAACTGGGGTTAAATTTTTGCCATAATCTTGTACAAGGAAGATTTAAAACAATTTGAATTGCAATAGAATATATCTAAGTGAGAGCAGACTTGATTGTAATTTTTAGACATTCTAAGTAGAGGACTGTTCTGAGAAACATTATTATTAGTGGCCGGGACGCCAAAAAGCTGTGGAATGCGCACTGATCTAGTTGGGACCTTAAGGAATAATTTTTCAAGCAGCTGACCATCCAAGTTGCCATTAGCAATTTTGTGCAAAGTGCACAAATCAGATATCCATCGGCGATCCTCGAGGCTGTACAATTTAAATCTATTCAACCGGTCACTATATTCTGGTATTTTACGTCTGATACCTAATCTTGAACATAAGGTCCTTACAAAACGGCGTTGAATTGATTCTATTCTATCATTATGTACATTGTAACATGGTGACCAAATCGGGGAACAGTATTCGAGTACGCTTCGTACCAGTGCCACATACAGCAGGATCCAAGAGCTTTCCTTTTTAAACGGTCTTGCAGTCCGAGTTACAAAGTTCAACATTCTGTTGGCTTTACTGCATATATGGTCGTAGTGGGGCTTAAAAGACAGCGTGACATCAAATAACACCCCCAAATCACGAACGACTTCAACGCGGTGCAATACATCACTATCGATTTTGTACTCATGTACAAGAGGCTTTTTATTTTTAGTAAAAGTGATGACCTGGCATTTACTTATGTTTGACTGTCCCGATGGCGTAGTGGATAGTGCACCTGCCTTCTACGCCGAGGGTCGTGGGTTCGATTCCCACTGGACACAAATATTTGTAAAGTCAATTTTCAAATATTTGTGTTAAGTCTGGGTGTTTTCTATGTATAATATGTATTTATTTACAAAAAAAAAAAAGTATTTATGTATTATATCAGTTGTCTAGTTCCCATAGTACAAGCTTTGCTTAGTTTGGGGCTAGATGGCGCTGTGTGTATCGTCCAGGGATATATTTATATTTATATATGATTATCTCGACACCATTTATTGAGTGTCACAATATCATTTTGAAGCATCATGCAGTCATCCAGATTGCTGACCTCTTGAAATATCTTAATGTCGTCAGCGTATGCAAGACACTGACACTTAAAGGTGGCTAGGAGATCATTGATGAAAATCAAGAACAAAAGTGGGCCCAAATTAGAACCTTGGGGCACCCCCGATGACGCTTATACCAAATAAAAACCCATTAGTATAACGGGATTTTACTCATAAAACAAACCGTGAGTAAAAATCCGTCAGTATGATTTATAGTTTTAGTGATAATAACCACAGGACTTTAAATTCAATGGTCTGTTTTGGTTATGAAAGTTGATGATTGGGTCCATTTTAAATACAATTCATTACTACCGTAAAGTGATGGATGATTGACTTCCATTTGGTACCGAAAACTGATAGAATTCGTTTAATTTTCGGTCAATTTTAAGACGAAACCAATCATTGGATTGTACGAAAATTTGATGATTGAATCATATTAATTCTGAAAACTGATGACAAGGACTTTTGTACTACATTCTTTATTTTTCCAACAACAACCTTTGTGTATAAACGTGCATTTTCCTTTCACAGGCAGAGCATTTCCCTTTCCTGGGCATAACCGGAGTGGGCACATCAGAGATGCGATGTCGAAGTATGCTATACACTGCTCTGGGAAGACTTCTCATGGTAGAACTTGGGGAAGATGAAGAAAGGTTTCACGCGTTCATGATGCCACTTACAGGTATGCCTTTTTAACCTTCATTTTAGTTTAACCCGTTTCACAGAAGAAAGGGAATATAAATAGCGGCCGGAGGTCTTGATTTCTCACTCGCACTAAGGCTATTACATACACCAGGCGTTCATACTTTCTCCCTTTCACTTATGGAACCGCCGCCATTTATACAACGTGTTACAAAACAACCAATAAAGCTCCCATACAAATCGAGTTAATTATGAATGAGAGGTCCAATTTTTTTTCATATTTCAACCCATGTTCCATAGGGAAAGTTGTTCAGTTTTATGAGTATCGACCTCCTTTGAGCTTTATTGGTTGTAACACCCGGTATTCTCTTTCTTCCGTGAAATGTGTAGTACAGTGCAGAATATTTGCCTTTCCTGGGCATAACCGGAGTGGGCACATCTGAGATGCGATGTCGAAGTATGCTGTACACCGCTTTGGGAAGACTCCTCATGGTAGAACTTGGGGAAGATGAAGAGAGGTTTCACGCGTTCATGATGCCGCTTACAGGTAAGATATATGACCTTAGAGTATACATAAGCAAGCTATAGAGTGCGTATAAGGCTCCGCGGCATACTGTCGAAGCGTAAGAAGTTGCTCCCTAAATACAGACGTCAAATGTATAAGAAGTTATAGAGGTTCAATAGTGCTGTCACTGGCGTTTTGCTACTGATAGACAGAGAGGTTGTGTGCATATGTCGCAGGGATTTAGTCAAAGACGTTATATTATAATTTCACTAGTGAAATTGTAATTACACTGATTATTGTCAATAACGATACATTCGTATAATTTCACGGGCTTATTTCAGTGATATTGTAATTTCACTGGACCGCAAAAGTGATATTATAATAAATCTAGGTTTATTATGAGTTATGTTTGTGGTGCGAGCCCCGCGTGATCTGATTGGTCAAGACTTAAAAAGTCGCCATTTGCAAAATATTATAATACTTAAACATTGGAGCGTGCTTAAATATTTTTGGTGTTTTATGAGGTATTTACTTAAAAATTCTAGCCAATATCTTCGAAATGAGTGATCGTGAACATTTGGAAGTGTTACAATCGTAAGATTTATCACATTCAAGTGACGTAATTCAGATTTATCACATTTAAATGGATTTTGAACTATTAGGTAACAAAAACATAATAAATAACAAATAAAATGTACTAACTGTATGAAAACTAGTAAGGATAAAGCTATTACTAAAAGCTTATAATAACTATTCAATTTAGTGTAAGTGTAATACTAATAACATTTTCAGTATAATTTGATTCTTTTTTTAGTAGTAGATAACTATATAAAGGTTAAAACAAAATTAAAAAGAAATAATTTTTAAAAAACCTGTCTTTTATTTCCATATAAGAGATATTTTATTTTCTTTTAGTTGCTTAATATTTGTAGCTAATGTTGGTAACGAAAGCGGACCAATCAGCGCTCGGTCTGATAATCTAACGGCTTTCTTAAACCAGTGCTATTGTCAATATATCACTGCCTTACAAATTCACTGTATCGGTCTAGTGAAATTATAATGTCACTGAAATTAACCCGTTAAATTGTAAGTAATGCAAACGATTGACAATAAATCAGTGCAATTATAATGGCACTAGTGAAATTATAAAATCACGGCTTTTTTAATATCCCTGCAACACATACACTGCGAAACATTCTAACTTTTTAGGCGCACCCTATAGCTTGCTTATATATACTCTAAGAGGGCAGAACATTTCCCTTTCCTGGGCATAACTGGAGTAGGCACATCTAGGATGCGATGTAGAAGTATGCTGTACACGGCTCTGGGGAGATTGCTGATGGTGGAGCTTGGGGAAGATGAAGAGAGGTTTCACGCGTTCATGATGCCGCTTACAGGTATACTTTTTTCAACCTTTTTTTAGTATAACCCGTTTCACAGAAGAAAGGGAATATAAATGTCGGCCGGAGGTTATGATTTCTCACTCGCACTAAGGCTATTACATACACCAGGCGTTCATGCTTTCTCTCTCTCACTTCTGGAACCGTCGCGATTTATACAACGTGTTACAAAACAACCAATAAAGCTCCAATACAAATTAATTTCATTTTGTATGGAAGGCCGAATATTTTTTTCGTATTTCGTCCTATGTTTCATAGGGAAGGTTTTTCAGTTTTATGAGTGCCTTGACCTTCTTTCAGCTTTATTGTTTTTTTTTTGTAACACCCAATATATACTCCAAGAAGGCAGAGCATTTCCCTTTCCTGGGCATAACCGGAGTGGGCACATCAGAAATGCGATGTAGAAGTATGCTGTACACGGCTCTGGGGAGATTGCTGATGGTGGAGCTGGGGGAAGATGAAGAGAGGTTTCACGCATTCATGATGCCACTTACAGGTAAGATATGATTTTGTTGGTATGGGTTTAGGTATGTTCGTCCAGGGAATAGGCAATAGCGTCCTCTGTAAATAAAACTTGCTCTACGCTCGCCAATCAGCTTACCAAGCGTGGTAACTATGGTAATACCCCCCTATGTCCAGCAGTGGACTGTTGTGACCAATGATATTCTATGTTACTAGCGTAATTAGATTCGCAGTACGGGCCCTAATTTGCTGTCACTTCGAGTATGCCCAAAAACGAAAGGTGGGCACACTTAGACGTCAGTTCATATTATTCAATCTTGTAAGTGAGATGTGTTTTCAAGTTTACGAAAATGCCGAAATGTGTAGTGAAACAGTGCTCATCGAGATCTGATAAAAACAATAAATCAAATGGCGTTAGTTTTTACAGGTAAGTTTAAAAAATTTGGTTAATATAATCCACAATTTCATAAGAAAATTAATTTCATTTCATTTTTCACCAAATGTTGCCAGCAACAACCGTTTACCCATTACCCACAATGTTGGGAGTTTCGACCAGGATGTATAGTCGAACTGCTTATATGCACCGAAATGACGTTTGGTGGGTAGCCGCTTTTTTGGGAAAAATAAATAGTGCTATAAAAGTTAATTCAATCACTCATCTACTGATATGTTCATATAATGTTATCAATAAGTATATTCGATTACATAATATAAGTACAATAAATGGTGTATGCTACTACCGAAACTGATTAACATTTATTAGAAACTTTTCTTTAAAATATGAAAAAAAGATTGATCTACCGTACTAAGTGACATATATTTATTTTTGTATTAGGACTGCAACTCATTTTCCTGAAGGAAAAAGGCATGTTGCAGGTGTGAGTTATACATATTATTATTATAAAATTTCTTCTTGCATCACATAATCTACAACAAAAACCCGCATAAATATATGTTGCCTGGTTAAGAGGAGTTACCAAATTCCACGACAGACAAACAGAGAAACGCAAAAAGTGACTTAATTTTATACTATGTTTCGTTTGATTCAGCTTCTATCATATTATCGATATAAATAGCCATTAAACACGATTTTTGCTGGAAGAAATATTAAATTTCCTGTTTTTATTTGTTTATAATATTATCAGAAATACATCGCCATCAAATTTTTGACTGACTTTTCATTTACATTTTAAGTAAAAAAATACTCATGTTGGGGAAAAATATTCGTGGTCTGGCAATTCTGTTTGTTTCTCTATGAAGATTTCTTGTCTCATTCTGAGGTCATTTGTTGATGGTGGAAGAAACAAGTCAGCAATAGATAACAATGGAAAATATGACAAATGTGACAAAGTCAGTTACAGGAAAAAGTGGAAACGTTTTTTGGTATAGAGTTTGTATGGCACTCATGGTTATCTCAGTGTGCTTTGCCCTTTATGGTAGCAAAAAAAAAACTTGAGGATTTTTTGTATAAAATTTCCCTGCAATAACCAATGCAAACTAGAAACAATCTTGATACGTGACTAATTGTGTCCACTTTCACAATCTTCGACCGCTTGATCACGAAAACAGTTATTATTTGGTAAACTTGAATTGATTGTTTTTTCAGCCGCATTCGAGAGTATAATCGGCCTGCTGAGTACAGCCGAGAATCCGCTGTTCGCTTCGGAGGACGCGAAGAAGACGTTGATAGGGTTAGCGCGGGACCTGCGCGGCTTAGCCTTCGCATTTAACACCAAGACTACGTACATGATGCTGTTTGATTGGATGTGAGTGTACAATACAAATAAAATGTATAAAAGAAAAGATAAATATAATAAAGATAGTCTATCGATAACGTGAAGTATCTATAGTCCTCTATCCGCTTCTTGACTGACAGGTCAAATGAGCTACTTTTTTAGACGGCTGAAAACGATATTTTGTATGAAATTACTGAAATAAGTCGTCATAATTCAATATATTGGATGGATTCAAAACAATAACTTTTATATAATTCTAACGTTTAATATTTTGAAAATCAAATAATGACGTCTGTAGTATTTTTCGACTTCACGGCGATACAACTTCTGTATTTCATTAACGACCCAGTCAAGTAGCGAATTGAGGGGTAACACTATTCTAAATTCATGTTTTTGTGTGTCAGCTACCCGCACTACCTGCGCGTGCTGATCCGCGGCATCGAGCTGTGGTACTGCGAGCCGGCGGTGTCCACGCCCGTGCTCAAGCTGTGCGCCGAGCTCGCCATGAACCGCAACCAGCGCCTGCACTTCGACATCGCCAGCCCCAACGGCATCCTGCTCTTCCGGGAGCTCTCCAACGTCATACAGGCGTACGGTCAGTACTAACACTATTGATTCATTGGCAAAACGCATTCATTCAAGCACGAGTAAAAGAAATAACTTAAATCCAAAAACAACAGCTTCAAGACCTACTTGTCAGATCAAGTCCATGCGTACAGCGTGAATAAAGCGAGCGAAAGAATTGGGGACGCAATAGATCCAAACGAAATAAGCGACTAAATAGAGGGCACAAACAAGTTGTGCGAACGAAGTGAGCGCCAGAATAGAGGGCACATACAGGTCTTAGTGCGAACGAAGTGAGCGGCAGAATAGAGGGCACATACAGGTCTTAGTGCGAACGAAGTGAGCGGCAGAATAGAGGGCACATACAGGTCTTAGTGCGAACGAAGTGAGCGGCAGAATAGAGGGCACATACAGGTCTTAGTGCGAACGAAGTGAGCGGCAGAATAGAGGGCACATACAGGTCTTAGTGCGAACGAAGTGAGCGGCAGAATAGAGGGCACATACAGGTCTTAGTGCGAACGAAGTGAGCGGCAGAATAGAGGGCACATACAGGTCTTAGTGCGAACGAAGTGAGCGGCAGAATAGAGGGCACATACAGGTCTTAGTGCGAACGAAGTGAGCGGCAGAATAGAGGGCACATACAGGTCTTAGTGCGAACGAAGTGAGCGGCAGAATAGAGGGCACATACAGGTCTTAGTGCGAACGAAGTGAGCGGCAGAATAGAGGGCACATACAGGTCTTAGTGCGAACGAAGTGAGCGGCAGAATAGAGGGCACATACAGGTCTTAGTGCGAACGAAGTGAGCGGCAGAATAGAGGGCACATACAGGTCTTAGTGCGAACGAAGTGAGCGGCAGAATAGAGGGCACATACAGGTCGTAGTGCGAACGAAGTGAGCGGCAGAATAGAGGGCACAAACAGGTCTCAGTGCGAACGAAGTGAGCGGCAGAATACAGGGCACGAACAGGTCTCAGTGCGAACGAAGTGAGCGGTAGAATAGAGGGCACAAACATGTCTCAGTGCGAACGAAGTGAACGGCAGACTAGAGGGCACAAACATGTCTCAGTGCGAACGAAGTGAACGGCAGAATAGAGGGCACAGACATGTCTCAGTGCGAACGAAGTGAGCGACAGAACAGAGGGCACAAAAAAGTGCGAAGTGAGCAAAAAATTAAGGTTCCAAAGATGTAATGTTTATAAGTAATATGTATTTTATTTACTGCTGGCTAATGTATTTATCTTTGTAATATAATGTTGGTAGGCAGCCGCATCCTGACGCTGGACGTGTCGAAGAAGCAGATGTACGCGATGAAGCTGAAGGGCATCTCGCTGTGCTTCTGCATCCTGAAGGCGGCGCTCTGCGGGAACTACGCCAACTTCGGCGTATTCAGGTAACATCACGCCTGTACCTGTAGCGGGGTAGGCAGAGATGAAGCTGAAGGGCATCTCGCTGTGCTTCTGCATCCTGAAGGCGGCGCTCTGCGGGAACTACGCCAACTTCGGCGTATTCAGGTAACATCACGCCTGTACCTGTAGCGGGGTAGGCAGAGATGAAGCTGAAGGGCATCTCGCTGTGCTTCTGCATCCTGAAGGCGGCGCTCTGCGGGAACTACGCCAACTTCGGCGTATTCAGGTAACATCACGCCTGTACCTGTAGCGGGGTAGGCAGAGATGAAGCTGAAGGGCATCTCGCTGTGCTTCTGCATCCTGAAGGCGGCGCTCTGCGGGAACTACGCCAACTTCGGCGTGTTCAGGTAACATCACGCCTGTACCTGTAGCGGGGTAGGCAGAGATGAAGCTGAAGGGCATCTCGCTGTGCTTCTGCATCCTGAAGGCGGCGCTCTGCGGGAACTACGCCAACTTCGGCGTATTCAGGTAACATCACGCCTGTACCTGTAGCGGGGTAGGCAGAGATGAAGCTGAAGGGCATCTCGCTGTGCTTCTGCATCCTGAAGGCGGCGCTCTGCGGAACTACGCCAACTTCGGCGTGTTCAGGTAACATCACGCCTGTACCTGTAGCGGGGTAGGCAGAGATGAAGCTGAAGGGCATCTCGCTGTGCTTCTGCATCCTGAAGGCGGCGCTCTGCGGAACTACGCCAACTTCGGCGTGTTCAGGTCACATCACGCCTGTACCTGTAGCGGGGTAGGCAGAGATGAAGCTGAAGGGCATCTCGCTGTGCTTCTGCATCCTGAAGGCGGCGCTCTGCGGGAACTACGCCAACTTCGGCGTGTTCAGAAGCTGAAGGGCATCTCGCTGTGCTTCTGCATCCTGAAGGCGGCGCTCTGCGGGAACTACGCCAACTTCGGCGTATTCAGGTAACATCACGCCTGTACCTGTAGCGGGGTAGGCAGAGATGAAGCTGAAGGGCATCTCGCTGTGCTTCTGCATCCTGAAGGCGGCGCTCTGCGGGAACTACGCCAACTTCGGCGTGTTCAGGTAACATCACGCCTGTACCTGTAGCGGGGTAGGCAGAGATGAAGCTGAAGGGCATCTCGCTGTGCTTCTGCATCCTGAAGGCGGCGCTCTGCGGGAACTACGCCAACTTCGGCGTGTTCAGGTAACATCACGCCTGTACCTGTAGCGGGGTAGGCAGAGATGAAGCTGAAGGGCATCTCGATGTGCTTCTGCATCCTGAAGGCGGCGCTCTGCGGGAACTACGCCAACTTCGGCGTGTTCAGGTAACATGTTGTTTCATATCTATCTACAGGGTTATTTTTTAGCCAGTGCGCAAACTTTGCAGGGTGTTTCTACTCGCGATTCTGAACAACTTTTACTATGGGGCCACCTAAGAAATCTTAAAAAAAATATTTGGGTGTTCCATACATATATGTGCCGAGTAGGTATGAATTTTTTATGGAACATCCATTTTATATTTTGCTAATTCTCAGCAGACCCCATGGTAAAAGTTGTTCAGAATCACGAGTAGAAACATCCTGCAAAGTTTGCACACTGACTAAAAAATAACCCCGTATAATTTGGACCCACATTGCCTGCCACCCTACATTTGATGTATTCGTACTAGTGCCACTTGTTAATACCAGAGGGTACAGCCAGTCCATAGGTTTAGTAGGTCTGTGGTTAATACCACACCGAGTAAGGCACACTCCATAGCTTGCTTATTTTCTATGTACTTTTTTATCAATTTGTTAACATTGTCGTATTATTTCAGGTTATACGGTGACGAGGCTCTAGACAATGCACTGAACATGTTCGTCAAATTATTATTAAGTATACCACAAAATGATCTATTGGTAAGTTTCTTATGACCGAAAGGTTCAACTTATACTGTTTATTCTTGAAATCTATACAGCCTGTTACAAAAAACAAACAAAGCAATAGCTCAAAGGAGGTTAAAGTATTGAATGGGTAGAATAATAAAATAAATTTTGGACATTCGGGTCTATTGTATGGGAGGTCCAAATTTTTTTTATCGTATTTTGACCCACATGTTCCAAGGGCAAAGTTGTTCAGTTTCATGAGTACCTTGAAGTCCTTTCGGCTTTATTTCTTGTTTTGTAACACCCGTAGTCAGCTGATCGTGATTTTGTACGGGATGCCCAAAATATTTTACGTCTCCAGAAATATTTTAAAGTTGCTCTTTTTCTTTCTCAGCAGTTGTTCAGTTTCCATAACACCCTGTATGGATTCTTAGGCTAAATCGTACAAGATGAACGAGATAGGTGGTGCTTCTTATGTTATGTATTATCTGCAATAACTTTAATTTTTTGTCAACAGGATTATCCAAAATTATCACAAACCTACTACGTATTATTGGAGAGGCTAGCACAGGTAAATAAAAAAAAACATTATAATAAAATTGCCCAGTCTGCGTTCATCCTTGAAGACAATTGTTCAGTTTGTACTGTTGAACTTTGCGTTCTTTTTTATTAATACTTTGACGTTTTCTCCTTGGGGAAAGTTGTTCAGTTTACGTTTTGAGCTTAACCGTTTCAGTACCTCCCTGTATTACCGCAAATAGAGGGTTTACAGAAGGATCACTTGACCTTAGATTGTTGCGATTGTCACTTGTATAGCCGGGTTGCTACTGTCAAAAATCTGAATATCAATATCAAAACGGCAAAATGTTATACAATAACGTGATATGTTTCTGAGCCAATTTCAATCCAAGAAATATAATGTACGCGGCAACCATCTTCTTATGAGATTCCAGTTAAGAGCGCATTCAATTTTTTCTAGCAAATTTGCAAATATTGGCTTTATAAACATGTGAGTTTCTCGAAAACCGTTATGTAAAAATAATATGTTACTTGTACATTTAATCAAGCATATCTTCATCTACAAAATGTACAATGTAAATATTAACATTTTAGTTTTAAACCTGTTACAAACAGCGATATCTAAAGCGACAAAACCAAAATTCAGGAAAAGACCTCAAATCAAGCGTGAGTTTTAGAGTTTTGGTTCACTGTAAAAAAATATCAATTATACAAAAAAATAGAGTATATATTTGAGAAAAAAGTCTACAGTAAACATTTTACAATTTTATTCAGAAATATAGAATAATACCACGTTTTTATATACGATTTTTTGCAAAATAATGCGCCATTATAACGGCTTCTGTATGAAAAAATAACAGTAGTAAAGATTTTAAAAAAATATATGTTATTAATCCAATTGCAGAAAAATATATTTATTTTTATTCATAATATCACTGTAAAAAATATTCAAACATCCCCATGTTTTTCGCAAAATGACGCTCCGAGAGGTCTGGCAGGGCAAATTGTATGGGCTTCGTGAAAACCTCTATAGCGGCCTTAATGTCAGTAAGCGTCAAAATCAACGCTGGTACTGAGTGAGCCATCTGTAAAGACGCCGTTCCCCTAATTTGGGGTATTACTATGATTGATGTTGATATTTTTTACCATCCAATGTTGTCTGTGTTACAGGACCACATGCCGTTTTTAGCGAATTTACAACCTGAAGCCACACTCTATATACTGTGCTCCATATCGGAGGGACTCACAGCGTTAGGTAAGTTCTTCCTCAACAATCATAAAAGTCCACTTCTTCTTCTTCGAGTGGGACACCAAGTCGTCCAACGACCCGATGAACCCTGGTGTCAAGAGTTTTTCAACCACAAGTAACAGGCCTCTGATATGGCTATGTATGTAACGACCGCCGTTTAAGTGATCAATTGATCATAGTCAGCAACCGGGACCAACGGCTTAACGTGTCCTCTGAAGCACGGAACCATCTCGCTTTTCAGACAAGCAGTGGTTCAGCCTGCAATGACCTAACCAGATTCACAAAGTGGTAAATATCAACTTTGTGGATTACCCCACAGAGAATTGAACCCGGAGCCTTCTGCGTCGCAAACATCGGCTGTCAAGTTACGCAAGTGCCTCCTCAACAGCCACATTAGTCCACTGCTGGACATGGGCAACCCCTTATCGAGGGGTTTTAATTGCCCAAGGCTAAAGAAAGTGGTTTGATTCGTTTTTACCAGCATTTAAAATAGCGCTTTAAAAAGCCTTTTGAATGGTTTTTGACGAGACACGATTTGGGATAGCAAACCCAATCAATTACCCCTGAAAGATTTACCTGTACGGTCCAGTGCAGTGGTATTGCCATACTCACCATGCTTGGCAGGCGGATTTGTGAGCGTAGTGCATGATGTTGCATTTACATGGAACCATGCTGCCCATTCCCTGGATGATTATCCCTTAGTCGCTTTTAACGACACCCACGGTTAGAATTGGGGTTATGTTCTAAGCCACTATAAGCACACACACGGCCTAGATTTAACAAATTTTAAATTAATGGCAAGTCCGTATCTTTTATCCGTATACTCGTACGGATAAGCCGTCTTTCCGAGATAAAAATAGCTTAGCTTTTCTAAAGAAGTTTTTTTTTTATATCTGTCAAAACTATTATAATTAATGTAATATTTGTTTTTTTGTTTTTAGACACAAGCGTTTGCACAGGGTGCTGTGCAACGTTAGACCACATCGTCACCTATCTATTTAAGCAATTAGTACAGAAATGTAAGTATTTCTTTTTATGCACATTTTATAACAAAATTGCTGAATATTTCAGTCAAAGAAGAATAATAACTTGCCCTAAGAAATATCAACAAACTCAGATGTATCAGAAAAGCAATTTTGTGGGTCAAAAGTGTTCCTTTAATTTGGGTTGATAACATAATATTTAATGTTTTACATATGTATCGCTATTTCGTAATTTAATCTCTACGTATTTACACAAATAAATCGGACTAATTTTTAATAGATATATTTATGATTTCTCTCTTTATTTTTTTTATGTATGTGCCGTGAATTAGTGGCTCTAACAATACTGCCACCCCTGGTCCACTCAGACTCAGGGCGTTTCGTAAAAGGCGACGTAGTTTTTGACCTCGCCTTTATTCCCAACTGCCACCCCCCCCTGTCTGCCACCGGGGTGGCGACTATTCCCAACGGCCACCCCGTGGCCGTCGGGAATAGTTGGCCACCCTATCTGCGGGTGACTCTACTAATACATACGGAATTTATAATTAAGTAGATAAATTGTTTTGTTTGTTTCTCTTTCTTTGATTGCACTCCCATATCACTAAACCAGTTTGATTATATATCTTTTTCTTTATGTACTGATAGCCCGCACGTATTAACAAAATGCCGCCATTTTTTTTAATAAATGAAAGGTCCGTAGTAGACTGGGAACTACCACCACATTGCGGTTCCGCCATGTTAAAAAGCGTGCGCGCAACTGAGTAAATAATAACAAAAATTAGCAGGCCAAAAGGATTTTTGGGTTTTTCCAGGAGCATAGTAAGTAGCTATTGGTCAGCGCATGGCTATTGTACCTTATGTATTTTTATTGCACCTATTGTTCAGAAAAGCTTGTTAGATTAAAAAGAGAGAGATAGCACTATATCCTTTATTCTCAAGCGGTACGAAGATAGAGATAGATACCAATGAAAGGATAAAGCACTTTTAAAATAAACTGTTTATTTTCAACTCTGTATGTGTGTTACCTATTATTATTGAAACAGTTATCATGATTTAAAGTCATTTTGCAGTCCAGTGTTATAAGTCCTTATGTTTGATTCCGAAGCTGATCTTAGCGCAGTGGAAGCAAATTAAAGTTATCTTAAAATCTAAAACTAAATAGTCGATCAGCCTCGGAACAACATTTGACTACGATTCGTAGTGCTCCTTACTATAGCTAAATAAAATAAATTTAATGAGAAAATTTTCGTTCCGGAAAATTTCCGGCCGAGAAATTTTGGGATTTGTCTGCAACGGCCCTTAATTTCCTACAAGATGACTAATATTTTACCGCACTATCGCAGCTGATGTCTAAAGTATATGTACCAAGTTCCGGTTGTACTAAAGGTCATCAGGGTGGTGACCTCCACGTAATGTTGCTAAATCACTGCAAATAACGTACTTATACAGAACCTAACAGCGAATTGCTTACCGTTTGGCAAGTATGTCGCCGCCGTCCCTTATGAGTCAAAGTGTGACGGGAAAAAAGGTATCAGGAATTTTGGAGCACATTTGGATAGGAAAATCAATACACTATGACTCACTGCCACTGGATACCAGCTCCGGACTGCAATCCGCCACTCCACCATCCAACCGAAGACCTTTACCACCACTATTGTTCAGTTCGACATCAAATATAGATATCACTCAATGTTTAAACTTAATGTTTTAACACACAAATAACAAAAGATTTCTCCCGCACACTATTGTTTGCGACAGCAAAAGAGTTCGCTGTACAAGACGCAAAAACTAAAAGATTTCTCCCCGCATGAGAAATCAGCCCCGTTGGCCCCCAATCAAGAAACAATTAAAATATGTGGCTATCGGCAGCCGCGACGCGAGCGCACACCGGGTCGAGCGAGTGTGAAAAGTGAGGTTATCGCCAGTCGCGTGGTTCTCGAACGAAACTGAACGAACAAGGGCAAAATGGCGTCGGCCGGGCGTCAACGTCACAGGTCGCGGTCTGTCATGCGAAATGGCGCGAAACAACAAAACGCGCGTATGGTACGAAACTAAACACCTTAAATAGGGTTAAATTTCATTAAGTACCTGCTAATCTTTATGAGGTTACAACAACTATATATAAGTATGCGTATAGATATTCCGATGACTTAAATATCTTTAAGAAAATAGTAATAATCAAATACTAATCACTAGTAGAATCAACCTCCGCCGCGCTCTAAGGGGGGTGGCGAAATATTCCCAACGGCCACCCGGTGGCAGGCGGGGGGGGGTGGCGGTTGGGAATAAAGGGCTGAATATCTTTCGACTATGGTCAACCGCATGGTGACAGTGATACCACATACAATAGGGAATGCTATTGTAGGTGGTACGTCACGGACGTTCATATAACAAAGCACAAGCTAAATCCTTGTGCACATGATTTTGTGCTCTAACAAATCACGTTGCGCCAACCACAACTGATTTGGGATAAGGGCAGGAAGATGATGATTTGTATGGGACGATTTGTAGTTTCTCTCTTTAAATTCAATGCAAATATTTACAGAGTGTATTCTACTTGTGAAACGGATCAACTTTTGGAAAAATTTTGAAAAATTTTGAAAGTTTTCCAAAAATTGTTTACCTAACACGAGAAGTGTTTTAAAATTTGGTATTCGGATCAACTTTTCCTAGTAACATTTTTATGAAATATGAAAAAATATTGGGCCTTCCATACAAACTGACACTGACACATGTTTTGGATTTATTTTTATGGGAGGACCAAAATTTTTTTTAAATATTTTTTCGTACTTTGAAAAAATGTTACTATGAAAAGTTGTTTAGTTTCACAAGCCGAACACACCTTGTTAATATTTGCATTGAATTTAATAGGACCTTATATTTCATATTTATTTTATTATTTTCAGCTAGTAACAAGGTCACAAACCCGCGCGCGCCGCCGCCTGAAACCAGCAACATGTTCATAGAAGTGCTGCAGCGGAGGCCTGAGATTATGCAACAACTATTAGTCACTGTAAGTACATACATCTTAGAGTATATACAGGGTGTTAATTTAAATGCGTGCCATAGCTTCAGGGTAGGTTAAGTATCAAAAAATATTAATTAAAATACCAATCACCATTTTTTTTACCACCAATAACAAAAAGTATAAAAAATATTGAAAAAAATCCCAGTCTCTTTTTTTTTTGACTTCGCTGACATTTGATTCAAATGCCTATATCTCAGCCGAAATTCGTTCAATCTCAAAGTTGTTTAGACGAAAGTACTAAACAACAGCAGTGTCAAAAAATTATATTTCAAAAAAATAAAAACTAAAAGAAATGGCTGTAAAAATTGTGCCTCTCTTGTAATCCATTCATCCTACTAATATTATAAAGGCGGATGTTTGTGTGTGTGTTTGTTACGACATCACGCAAAAACGGCTGATTAGATTGACATGAAACTTTGCAGAAATATAAAAGGGCATCTGGAATAACACATAGGATACTTTTTACCACGGGAAAATGTCACATTCCCACGGGATCACGCATTTTCCAATATTTTTGAAATAGGTGGCGTGACTGAGCCAATTCGCGTTTTAAACGTTTTCGGCGAAAACTAACAGCGATATCTCTTGGCGAATAAAGCTTTCTTCCCGCGGAATAATAGGTTGCAGCGGGTGAAACCGCTGACGGGCAGCTAGTGTCAAATAAACGGTAATTTGTTGTTATCCAACATTGAATAAAAAGGTGAATAAATCACTTTTTACACTAGTTCCACTAATATATTCGTAAATAGACTTTAATGCGACCGGTTTCGTTTAAAATATCATCAGGCAGTCGCATTAAACTTTATTTATAAATATCCTCCTGGGACCCCAGGTCCTCAGGCGAGGACATTAGATTTTTTTTGGCACATTTAGAAAACTGTTTATAAATAAATAAATAGCATATCTAACCAAATTCGGTAAATTTCATCATTAAATTTAATAATGAGGCCAAAAAAATATATTTTTAATTTTTTTACTTTTTGTTAATTTATACCATTAAATCAAATTTAAAAATGGCCGTTATGAAAAATAGCAATCAGGCGCCAGGACTCAGGAGGATATATTAGTGGAAAAAGTGTAAAAGTGTTTAATTAACGTAGAATATGGAGTTCCATCAAGAAATAACAACACAAAGTGTAACATAATTGAATAAAAATAAACATTTTCGGTTTTCTGTTTGTCAGGTACTGAACGTTATAATGTTCGAGGATTGCTGTAATCAGTGGTCGATGTCTCGGCCATTATTGGGACTCATACTGCTCAACGAAGACCAGTTTGGAAGGATCAGGCAGGAGATGATAGCGCACCAGCCCCGAGACAAACAGGTCAGAATCATTACTTAAGATTATTTCACATTGTTTCACTATACTTCACATTATTTCATTTCATTTCGCATTATTTTACTTCATTGCACATTATTTCACTTCATTTCACAGTATTTCACTTTATTTTACATTATTTCACTTCGTTTCACACTATTTTACTTAATTTCACTTCATGTCACTTTTTTACTGTATTTTACATTAGTTTACTTCACTTCAAATTATTTCACATTATTTCACCCTACTTTTTTTTAAATGATTCCCATTCCCACTTTATAATAAGAAATGATAATGTCCCATACATTACTTTAAACATCTGTTTTTATTTAACATATTGCACCGTACAAATAATGATTGCCGTGTGGTGCCGGCAGAGTAGAATAGCATCACCCCTCTCTTCCCGTGGGGGTCGTAAGAGGCGACCGAGGGATAAACCCGACCCAAACAGCTAGGGCCAACCGGTGGCGGTTAATCCACCACAAAAGCATTCCCAAGGAGGGTTGATGTCTGGTAGGCGGCTGGTCGTAAAAATAAGCCAAATCCTTTGCAACACGATTTTGTGTTTAATAGAACATGTTGCGCCGACCCCAAGTAATTGGGATAAGGGCAAGAAGATGATGATCGTACAAATAATGATTATGTTGTGTTTGGTTTGTTGACAGGCGGCTCTCGCACAATGGTTCAGCGGGCTGATGGCTGGCATCGAGCCCAACCTACTCACCAAGAATAGAGACAGGTAAACCACGTTTAATTCAATTTATTTCATTTATTCCTGAACAATATATGTACATTGTATTGAAATATTTTAAACATAAGTATAAAAATGACAACTATTATACAAAATTAATGTTGTTTAAAAATCACAGTAACAACATGTCAAAATAGTAGAAAATAATAATAACAATTTCATTACATTTTATATATAGAACCTATCTAATATTATGATTACGACTGTACGACTTACTGTCCCACTCGAAGAAGGAAGGAAGGATTATACCTGGTACTATGTACTTATTCAACATTATAACATTTTTTCATTATTTATTAGTATTTTTAAGGACATTCTCAACCGAATAAAAACAATTTACTAACACATCTTACTTGAAAATGGGCGTTTTTAGCTATCAAATCTTGACACTTAATTCTATTAAAGTCTAGGCAGTTTCTCCACAAAATGCCTATTACATACATTATATCACTTCTATATCCCTTGCGGGATAGGCAGGACGTAAGCAGTTGTAAGAAAAAGCCATTTACACCGCGTCTGACAAAAGTTCCAGAGTCATTCAGAAGACAGTGTATCACAATAACGACAGCTTGTCGCCTGAAATTGCAATACACAACAACTCCCAAATTCCTTAGTCACTTTTTACGACACCCACGGGAATGGTAAAAAAATGTGATTTCCCATACAAAGTCAGTCAGCTGATCGTGTATTTTGTATGAGAGGTTGAAATTTTTTTTTCGATTGCCACCATATGTTCCATGGGGAAAGTTGTTCAGTTTCATGGTCTGAGCACGCCTGCAAAGTTTTAGTTGCACCGTATAAAATAATTAATTATGAATTAAACAATTGTAATTCAGTGTCCTGTTCCTAAAATCCTGTTCTCCAATCATGTTATGAATTGATTTATGTTTCACCCAGGTTCACACAAAACCTGTCAATGCTCCGACGAGACATCAACGACCTGCTGAAGGGTACAGGCGCGAACACAGCCGCCGCGGCCAACGACATGATGACGTAATATCCGCAGACAACCACTTGCGTGGAGGGGGGTACCGTATATCTGTCTGTTTGAACACTCTGAACACTTCTATTGGGATTGTAATGCACGCACAGTGCTATATTATTCTCACAAAGTGAAAATAAGAAATAGAAAAAATTACATACGGGAATCGGGAATCGAACCCGGGCCGCATTCCACTCATAATGTGGACTAACCATGTAGTAAGTTCTAAATACTTTCTACAGATGTCGCTGGATCGTCGCTTGGAGACGAGCATCAAGAGATAGAAAATTTGGCATTCATCAACCGGTACATCGATAGCTCAGTGGCAGTGCAGTTGGGCGTTTACCCATACGGCCCGGGTTCGATTCCCGGTCGATGTATGACATGTTTTCTATTTCTTATTTTCATTCTGAATACTTGATTTTTAGGTTCCGTCGTTACTTTCCAGTTAGAATTTTGAACACTTTACGCGCAAATATGGGACTTTGATTTTCATCTCAACTTCAGTAGTAATTTTAGTAGCTTAGAGTATGTATTTTTCACTTGGATTTTTCACAATTTTGAGACCTTACTAACCTTATTTAAAGAGTATTTATGCAAGCTACAGAGTGTGCATACTGTCGAAACGTAAGCAAATTGCTTCTCAAATACCTACGTGAAATATATGAGAAGTTATAGAGATTCAATAGTGTTGTCACCGGCGTTTTGCTACTGATGGACAGAGGTTGTGTGCTTACTACTGCTTTTTAGGCGCACTCTATATCTTGCTTAAATATACTGTAGGATTGAAAAAATAAAGGCGTAAATGAGGATTTGACTGCTGTGCTGATAGAGATGAATGGAAGAAAAAGACATGTTGCGCCGACCCCAAATAAATTGGGATAAGGACAGGCAGATGATGATGATATACTGTAGGATTGGCAGGGTCTCAAATTTGTGAAACAATCTGGAAACTACGTAATTTGAGCATCTTATTACCTTGACAAGCATTATTATTTACCTTGATAATGTATTTTATTAGTTGGGGTTTGATTTTTAACAACTTTTGTGAAATTCGTTGGCATTAGCGCCCTCATCTTTAGAAAATTTATAGGTCGTTGAAAACAAAAGTGATGATAGCGCTTATTTTGTTAGGGACCCCCCTTTAATACAGGGTGCTAATTTAAATGTGTGCCATATCTTTAAAGTAGGTTTAGTATCGATAAAAGATGTCGTAAAAATAATGAAAAAATACCAGGCGAAAGGAAAAAATATTTTTACCTAGCCGTTTTTTTTTTTATATAAATTACCTTTTTTCACTTTATTCAGTTAGAGAGTGCCAATACAAGCACTTTCGTCTAAACAACTTTGAGTTTGAACGAATCTTGACTGATATATTACATTTCAATAAAATTTCGGCTAGTTTAAGTAAAAAGAATATTTTTACCAGTTTTTTTTTTTACGGCATCCTTTATCGATTAAAACCTACCCTGAAGCTGTGGCACGCATTTAAATTAACACCCCGTATTTCACGTTAAGGCCAGCGCACACCTAATCTAAACGCTATTTAGCACTCGCTAGGTGTGCGCCGACCTTTAAGCATTGTACAGCCGAATTTTTATGAATGAACAATCTGTAATGTAGCGTACTGTTGCGTATGTGTTGGATGTAGATGGAATCGCGTTATGAACTAGTGTTATCATCGTTGAAAATGTAAATATATGCAAAAAACAATTCACTTTTATATTATGGTTAGTGTTTTTTTTTTACTATCAAACATCCTAGTTTATTGTTAGTTAAAGTACGACCGCGAAATAGGCCATATTTGACAGCTCTCATAATAGAAGACATGTCAACAAAGAAAGACCTTATGTTGTCGAAGTAACATGATTTTGACAGCAGTCAAATAAAGCCTATTCGAACGGGCGTACTGTAATGATATGTATTCAACAAGTTACTACTATTTTTGTTAGGGATCACATTCCTATTGTATGTTTAAGAAACCATTTTTAATACATAACTTAAAAAGTATTTTATAGTAGAGCCGCCGTGGACATGCAGGTTTGACGTTTGTTAATTTAGTTATACAGCAAGTTATATCGTCTCTGTTTTGACAGCTGTCACAAAGCCGTTCGTAAGGAGACTGTACTTTAATTTCAGCTGTTTTCTTGTTATTCATATCATATTTTGATTAAGTTTAACAAAACAGTCAAAACCTTACAAATAAAATTTGGGAGCAGTGTATAATATTCTGTATCAAGATGTAAAAATCATAACTGCAAAAATTCAAGGGGTAAACCATTCCTGAAACTGATCAATTTTCCCCAAAGGTCAAAATCAAAACAAAATAAACTTGGCCTGCCATGCCATACAAGGATGTGCCAACCGATCGAGTTAATTTGTATGGGAGGTCTTTTGGTTTTCATATTTCGACCAATTCTTTCGGGGAAGTGGTTCAGTTTTATGGGCTGGTTCGCCCCTTGAAATATTTACACTTGTTTTTTTACTCCTTATGTTTTTAACTGTTTGGCTGCTACTATTATGTTGTGACAGAAAAATATGCATACCTAGTTAGTTTGATGTTGGTAAAATACGACTCAAAAGAGATGTGAAGCCAGTGGCTTTGCCACCTCAAATAAAGAATAGAAGAATTAAAGATGGAAACTTCTAGCATGTCACTATTGAATTTGCAGATAAAAATAAAGGTTGATATGAAATTTGATTAAATGTAACTATAATATGCCACTAGCAACCGTTTTTTATCCAATGGGCGTTATTTTAAGAAACTAATCCGAGGGATAAGACAGACGTTCCTAAATCAGAAGTCATATTAGGTAGAAAAAAATGGAGCCACTCCCAAGTGTGCCTTTTTCTGTGATTGATCGAATGTGTCAAATGGCGGCGTACATCATCATCTCTCGGATTATATTATCAAGGCCCTATCTCCACAAATGAGACGTGATCCATACAAAATGTATGAAACAGAAGAGAGAGCACGTGAGACGCGCGTCACATCGTTGACGGCTGACAATCACTTGTCTGACAGATGTCATCTTACGTCTTATGTGTATGCAGATAGGACCTAATAAATAACGCATAAAGTTTGTTTCAATGTAATTTTACGTAGACTGTACGAATTGTAAATAGATATTTAATAAAACAATTGTGATTTGTACAAAGTGAACTTGGATTTTTTATTTACTGATCCTTATTCCCGATTCGCAGAACAAAGGTAATATAAATGGCGGCCGGAGATAATGCTTTCTCACTCGCACTAAGGCTCTTACATACACCAGGCGTTCATGCTTTCTCCTCCTCAGATCTTCGCCAAGTGGCTGCTTTAATGGTGGCCCAACTGTAGAAACGTCATTCTGGCACGGACACCTATGACCTATCCCATGGAATATCTTTTTCTCAAACATGCTAGGAAACATGTTCATTTCTTTCAAAAAAAGAATACGCAAAGTTTCCCATTGTATGTCATGTCTCCAATCGCGCCAGCAAAGTTGTATGGAAATCCTTTGCCGGTGTCCAGCAAAGTAAATTCGTTACACGCTATGTCACATAGGTAATCAATTTCAAAATAGTTATCTCTATGAATCTCATAGGAACGGAACGTAATTTTGCATGAAAAAACTAAAGACAAGGCTGTATGATTTTATAACCCTTGCCTATCCAGAATGGACCAATAGAATAAAAAAAAGTTATGAAACAAATAGAATGGCTGAATAACAATGAATCCTGTGCCTTGCTAAAGGGCTATTTATAAAAAATATAGGTACAATTGGTGGAAAAACAAACTAGGAAAATGTGAAAATTTTCATGATTGGGGCTGTTGTATTGTAGTTTCTTTTGTTTAAAACGGAGTAAAATTAGTACTTACAGATGAGAGTAGTATCGAAATGGATCGCAAGCCGCCAAATATAAGGGCTAAAGCCAAACTGACTGTGCAAAACGTTTTTTATAAAGTACGTAAGTAAGTACTTATTTTTTTATTTCCTAGCATTTTTTTGAGAAAAGCACTATGTAAGCCTCGGGGGAAAATGACTTTGCCTGACTCGTATAATTGAAGTCCTCGCCTACGGCTCGGACTTCAAACTCTACTCGTCTGGCAAAGCCTTGTTTTCCCGGCCTCGACAACAATGTACTATTAAACGGCGGGGAGACATTTTTTTTTACTTGTGCGTCAATTAGAGGTCAATTATTTCACACCATCAAACTTATGGTATTCCATGGTGGCCGTGCCAAAATGACGCACTCCACTGGCGCCATTTATATTCCCTTTCTTCTGTGAATCAAGTAGTATTTATTTATTCTAATTAATTAACATTTTTGTTTTATTCGTAAATTTAGTAAGTACATTAGATGTAAACAAAATAACTAGGTATATTGTATAGAGAAAATTGTTCAAATTCTTGGACTATAAATATTGCCAGTTATTATTTTTTACATACATATACCGGGAGTAACAGAAAGGGTATAACAAGCCGAAAGGAGGTCAAGGTACTCATGAAACTGAACAACTTTCCCCATGGAACATGGGTCGCAATATGAAAAAAAAAATTGGGCCTCCCATACAAAATTGCCAATCAGCTGATTGATTTACTATGGGAGGCCTAAAATTTTTTTTTCATATTTCGAGTTTTCGACCCATGTTTCATAGGGAAAGTTGTTCAGTTTCATGAGTACCTTGACCTCCTTTCGGCTTGTTATACCCTTTCTGTTACTCCCTGTATATGATAGAAGTATAACTGAATAGGTATTTTATGACGTCGTTCATAATGGTAATCGAATAACAACTTGTCATATTGTTAAATGCTACTTTTGCACAGAAGACTTAGATAAAGCATCAATAAAAACTACTAGAACTATAAAATAAACCACACATTTGAGCAAAAACAAGTACAAACTTGAAATAAAATTAAACGCTCGCGTGACTGGCGAAACGCGTAGAAGCTCCCTGTATTCCTTATATTCATAAGAATCTAGTAGATATCTAGTAACTTCCATATACTGTGATGGTTCGTCGAGTACTGCCAACAAATCCCCGACTATCCTTCGGTATCTATTTATGGTTGTTCTATCTACGTCAGCAATGAGATTATTCCTTGCGTTCCAGAAATACGGAATATATCCCGTTATCAAACAGCCGTATAGTCTTTCTAGCATGTATTTAAAAAGGAATGCTGGACTTTTCATCCAGAAGGTTTTGTCGTTTTTACGCCTGGCTACCTCCCAAAAGAAAATAGTTTTGATGTAGTAACTCGAGATTTTGTCCATATACTGGGCGTCACGAAGTTTCTTCATCTGCGGACAAAAATAAAATAAAAATCATAATTATAAATCAATCACTTCAAAAGCAAAACGTATCCGCGCCCAAGACAAAGTTTTCAAAATAGCGCCATCTAGTACCGAGTAGCAGTAAATAAAAGGTCTTTTGTGGTACTCATTTCTGAAATTAATTTCATAATATTAATGTTGTAACATCACACAAAAGAGTCAACATGGCATGGATGGACGTTGATTCTCAGAACTATCAAATTATTCCGATGCTAAGGTAACTTAACTTGCCTGCGTTATTATTCGGAAACTTTTTTATTATGTAGGTAGTGGAGCAGAAAACCCGTTTGCCATTTTTAAGAATCTTGTTTCCAGTAAACATTGCCTTTGACGGATATAATTTCTATACATTTTCAATGTGACGCTATTTAGCACAAGGCAAACGGCGCACAGGCGCCTTTGAGTAAACATACACATAACATAGTTTTTATATCAAAAGATTAGTTAGGGTGACTATGACATTAATAATTTCGGGACATTTCCAGTAACTTCTGCGTGCTTCTGCTTACTTTTATACAGATTATATTAAGTGTTGCCAGTCATTTCCATCCCATTCCCCAACCTTTAAGCGACTCAATCCATTAAAGTAAGTATTACTCTATCAATTTTAATATTTTTCCCAATCTTCGTTTGCGACAAGCTAACCTTTACTTTTTTTACAATATTCAGGTCAGGAATTAACACAAAATATAGATAGATACCTACATAATGCCGGGCTAGAATAGCATCACCCCAATTCTACCCGCAGGCACAGAATACATAATAGTACAGCGCAGGTATCGTAAAAAACGACTAAAGGGGTAATCATTCAGAGAATAGGCAGCAGTTTTCCGTGTAAATATAACATCTTGCACTGCGCTCGCCAATCCGACTGTCAAGCATGGTGAGTATTGCGAAATCCCCCGATAGGTGGCATAATTTCTGCAGAGGACTGTTGTGGCTGTTATAAAGTAATGTAAGTTAAGATTGGTAACCTGGCACACATGCCATGCCATGCATAGCGGAATTTAAGCCCTTGGAATACCCAACACAGTTTTTGAGATTTATAGTGTACTCGTTTTAGTAGGTATTCGGCTACGCTTACCAATCTAATGGCTTGTCTCAAGTTGTATGTGTCGTACATCAACACTCGCTCCTGCTCGTGCATGGCAAGCCGCCACGACCGCTCCATGTCTTCGCGAGTCGCTCCAGCCTTGTTCAGCTTAGGGACTAACATCCAGTATCTTTTCTGAACGCATGCTGCGGGCAGTTTCCTGAAATGGAAAGTTTTTTTTTTATTAGACTTGAATTGAAGGATCGGGTAATCTCAGAATTGGAAGCAGCTTATAAGTTAATGTTTTGGGAATTTCAATGTACTCCCAGTGCTATGTTATTCTCATTAATGTAAAAAGGAAAGCGAAAAAGTGATAGTTTTGGCCTTGGCTTGAACCCGGGACCGTGGGGTACAGTCCAACTGAGCTACCGGCGCCTGACCGACTCAAAACGGTACCTAAGTACCCCACGGTCTCAGGTTCAAGCCTCAGTCGACGCCAATTTTTACCCGACTGCCTCAGAAGGAAGTTTATGTTTACCGAGGCTACAGCCCAAACAGATAGTTGGATTTTGACATATGAGGTGTCGTCAGATTTGTCTCAGCAGCATGAGTGACACTGGCTATATTAAAAAAAAAAATTAAAATAGCAGATTTTTATCGCAAAAACAACTTTCAAATTACCGCAGTCGGGTTTTTGTTTTTTAATACATCTACTTGTTCTTTTCTAATATTACTTAATTTATGAGCTTACATATGCGTTACCTGTATTTTGCGCCGGGAGGCCAACGTTCAATAGGGAAACGCAAACATACAACCAGGTCCAAATCTAACTTTATGCCTAGCGACTTGTTTTCAATGTACATGGTCATAGCGGGCCCGCTCTCGGATCTGTAATAAAGAAACAAAATCTCAAGTAGTCAAGCGTCAAAGCAAAACTAAAAATTATACCCTCAAGGCAGATATTGTATTCATTCGGCCATGGTATATTAAGATACTCCGCCTAGTATTCCATTCCGAGACTCGTGAACCACATGACTGACACTTGCCTACGTCATCATGCTTGTGGGTTACCAGAATTACCCGCTCTTATGACTATTTTTTGTAAATCATATTATAAGATACTGTTAACTGATAAATAAAATTTAAGTGTTGTTGTCAAATTCAAGTTAATACACACGTAAATCTAATTTATAAAATTATTAAGAAATATTTTAACTCATTGTTCTGAGATTAAATTTACCCCATAACGAATTTTATTGAAATAAAGTGGCAATACTAGTGACGTAGGCAAGTGCAAAGGCAAGTGTCACTCTGGGAATGTTAGACCATGTTTTATTAGACTATGGAGACAAAATCTCAAGTAGCCAAGCCAAGATGTTGCAAAACAAAATATACCTTCATGGCAGATATTGTATTAACATTTTGACGCCCAGCATAGTATATCAAGAACTTTTCGCGTGTTAGGTGGCAACATAGGTGGCAGTCACGGCAAATTCACGTTAGTTGCCGGCGGCGAATACTATGTTTATTAAACATTGTGTCTGCATCGTGGAAACTAGTGTGGACGGAGTGTTTAGCAATATTGTTTAGCCACATAGTCTAGCGACAACAAAATCTGCGCAGCTATTTTAAATACAATGTTACTATACAATGCTGCTACACAATGTTGCTAAATGAATACGTCCCTTCATGCAATTTCGGTATTTCCAGGATTCGGAATGCTATTCAGTATTTTTATTTTTTCAGAAATAAGAAAGAAGAAAACCTGCGAACGGTGTAAGGTACGCCATTCACAAAGAATGTTGGGTACGCATCCCAACCTCTGACGAACTGACTAAGCGCGCGGGTGACCACGCTTTTGAACCAATCCAGGAACTTTGACCGAAGCAAGTAGTTCTCTTCATCCCTCCATCGGTACGCTTTGCTGTTAATACTCCAATCATCAGGGTCCCGTTTGGGTAAATTTTGGTATTGCTTTCCTGTGAATTTTATGATTACTATCGTTATAAATTCGTATTGTCATACTGCATGCGTTGTCCCGGGCGACACGCTAGCGGATAGCGCAGCAATGGACGTTGTACGTGTGATCCCTACCTACGTGCTAGAATTTAATCATGTTATTAATTTTACACACAAGACTGAGGGCAAAAGTATAAAATATTTACCCATACTCAGTTACAAAAAGCCAGGATGGCACAGTATAAAAATATTTACCCATTTTCAGTTGCAAAAAGTCAGGATTGCAAAATATAAAAATATTTACCCATTTTTAGTTGCAAATAGTCAGGATGGAAAAGTATAAAAATATTTACCCATTTTCAGTTGCAAAAAGTGAGGATGGCAAAGTATAAATATATATACCCATTTTCAGTTGCAAAAAGCCAGGATCTGAAGGTTGAATGAGGAAATCGCTCAGTTCAGGGTTGTGGGGATGAGTTCTGAAGCTCAGTGGCATATTTATGGCGATGTCGATATCGAACTCGTCCGGTTTGTTAATGCGCAGGTGGTCGGGGTGGCTGCCCACAAATTGGACCTGGGAGTTAAAGTTACTACTTCAAGAGAGTGTAGCGCATTATTAAATAGAAAAAAAATATTATAAGGTTACTTTTAATTAAATACAAATATTTTAAGAGCGTGTCAACTAACAAAACCGAACAACTTTTGTTACCAAAACTTTCTTCGAAATATGAATTCATAAAAGTTTGGACTCCCATATCTACCAAGTGACACACTTTTTCAACATTTTTGTATATGGATGGAAATTTCGAAGAAAGTTAATGATAAAAGTTGTTCAGTTTTATGAGTAGAACCACGCTCTTAAAATATTTTGTACTTAATTAAAAGTAACTTTATATAGGCGAGTCATAATGAAAACCGCAAGGGAAAGCTGTTGTACAAATCATGAATCATTTCTAAGCAACTGTGCTTTTTATACTTTTTGTGGAGGATATCGAGTCGAAAGACATAATGAACAGAACCAGCCAAATTTTTCAGTATTATTTTATACCTCCCTTTACTACTTACAGTTGAAGCATATTTTGCATAATACTGGTCGACTTGTTTCATCTTTTTGTGCATTTGCAGAAATATGTCGTTAACGATATTGTAATATGTCTCGAAGTCTTCATCGTTTAAGGCGATGTACCTCAAATATAAGTCGTGCAGGAGAGAATCCAAGTTGGTTATTTTTGGGTATTTTGGTATTGATGAGCTTGGTATGCCTCTAAAATAAATCAAATAAGTACGGTCACATACCTACAGAGTTACCTAAACCTCCTCCGTAGTCGGGGACCTGGCTGGGGTCAGGTAGGTGACTGTACATAATAGACACAAAAAATATATAAACTCCTGAAAACTAAGGAAAAAATTGCTCTTGCAATGCTGAAAAAAGAGTCTCTTGCTCTAGTGTTTTCACATTTCTGTATTGACGTCGCAATGTATATCGAAGTTCGGTGTTCTATTTTGTCAGATGTTTTAAAAAAATGTTCGAAAACACGAGGAGGAGGCTCGCCTTTATTGTAACAGTACCTACTTACGCATGCAGCTTTTGAATTGTAGCAAAAATGTAAATAACTTCTCGGTACTTATGAAATTAGATATGAAATTGCCAGTTTTTCATTTACTTACCGACTTTCTGGCGTGAAACCATAATTATTTCCATATAAGTAGAACGTATCGGAGTCTATCATGCGTATCATGCGTATCATGCTTTGGACATCGCCTGCCATACTGTCACGTTCAATAGTGTTTCCCATTTTACATATGGTTATGGGTATAATTTATTTTCTGTAACAAAAGTAAAGGCTTTTTTTAAATATAAATCCATTCCTTTTTATTCAAAATAGATAGCCTATGAATAAAACAGAAACTACAAAATTAATACTGGTAAAACAATACAACTATGGTCCTAGCTTGCAACTATGGTCCAAACAAACCTGCATTAAAGTACATGTTACGTACGTTTATCTCGTGTGTGGTGACAGTTGTTAACCATACATTAGGGGTCCTATATTGTACGCCCTACACAGAAGGAGTTTAATAAAAAAACATACAAGTTTGTTTGGACCATAGTTGCAAGCTAGGACCATAGTTGTATGGTTTTACGGTACCTCAGTTTCCTAAGTCTTGACGTTAGAATAAGGGTAGTATTTAAACGCAAATCAAAAAATATCCTTTTTCTATGCAATAAGATTCCAAATTCCCATCAAAATTACTGATTGCACAGCAAAATATTCAACTCAAAATATCATCAAACACACTACAATTTATTTTTGCAGCGCACAGCGATTTTTCCTAAAGCAAAAGCTTTTTTATCAATGAACAGCTAATAATCTTAATGCACATTATACCTGTTAACTCTTTTTCTTTTAAATATAGCTTCTATTTTTATATTATTTACAGCATTTTTTATTAGAGATGAACCATCATCGTTAAACATACACATCGATAATCATATTTTAAATTGATGACGCGCATAGCGTGTCGTTTCTGGCACATCGCCGGCCGCTGCCGCGGCACGCTCGCTCCGCTCGCTCGGCTCGTGCGTTGTGGTCAAAGTTCTAACCTAACCTAACCTAACCTAACCTGGCGCCTTGCGCGCCAGGTTCGGTTAGGCTATACCTAACGGACCTATAAACTTATGTTTACTGGTTAATATGCGACTGGGATAGTTATTTTGCTATGAAATATGGAAAATTTGCTGTGCAGTCAGTATTCATGCTATGTATGTAGTATTTTTGTACAAAAATAAATTTATCTGTATTGCATTATGAGGAAAAATGTTATGTCATATTGATGTAAAATTTCGAATTATCTGCAGTTTATGTTTTGTTAAACGTTTAGTTTATTTGTAGTGAAGTAAGATATTTGATGTAAAAAAATATATAAATGATGAATATGTATTGATAGGCGATTATTTATTTGATATGCAATTTATAATATCCCTTAGAATAACATATCTATAGGTATCACAGAACAAAATGGATCAATAGTTAATTTATAATAATTAGACATCGTTATCTTTGGAGCACGAATGACGTTGTCATATCATAGAGATGAGATGCGGAATTTATTCGAAACACAAGTTATCGATGTTTTCATGCTACTAACATAAAAAATATTATAAAATTTGAATTGGCTTACTTTTCCTGGGGAACATAGGTCGGCATAGGGAATAACATTAAAACTTGCCAATAAAATGACTAAAGTACTTATTACGTACAAGCGTAGTGCGTAGTTAAAAGCATAGGTAGGTTCTTAGTAATTAAATACAATCTTATAAAAAATTGCATTAAATAAATTACAATATTACCTATTAGGATGTTACGGAAAGAATGGACATTGACAGCAACTAGGTAATTGAATAATAATCTGTCGATATCTAAGGTGTCGATAAAGTACGCCACCTCTACGAATTTTTTGTTAGTGCTCCATTGATAACGATGTCTAATAATAATGTATAATTATAATTATATTTCATTTATTAGAATAGTGTTCGGGAATTGAAATCGCAGAACAGGGGCCATGAACTAGCTTTATGGTTTACAGTCAGTCATGTACCGGGACCGGGACTATTTCGATAAAAATGGTTTTATCTTACGAAGCCCACAGCGCAGACGCAGGGCTGTTAAAATCCGGGCGTCCAACAAAGGTGGTTTATCCTTGGAATTACTTAGCATAGCATGCATTAAACACACATTTTTGTGTGTCACGTCAAAGCATACAATTTTAGAACATGTATCTTATCTATCATAAATGAAAAATGTAAAGGTATTTACCATAAAACTGTGTATTGAAATAAAATGGATACGAATAATTTCATTGAAAGAAAACACACATGTCCGCGGTGGCAAAAGTAAGATAGGGGAGAGGCGGGCGGCGGGGTCACATAAACGTCAAAGTCATAGTGTCGATGACATCATTCTACATTCTGGGAATTTCCCGGATCAAGTGTTGCCATATTTCAAAATATTTAACAGTTTATATAAAAATAATAGTAGGGATTAAAATGGTGTTAGTTATCGCCTAGTTCGATAGCTATACAGTATAAACAGAGAGGTATACTTAGACATCTAGGTCCTAAATATCACAACAAAAGACTAGGAACAACTGGACAAAAATGGAATTTTTTATTGTATGGCAATACAACCTACTTCAAATTCCTTTCTATAAATAGACAGACAGACAGACAGACAAAGCCGGTCTTTTTTAGATAAAGTTTGTTGATAGGACGGTTTTTAGGTTTGCATTATTTAATTTTAATAGCGTTGTGTTAAAACTTATTTCTTAATAATGGGATTATACTAGAAATAGTTAATCAATGTTATAAACGTAGGTAGTACCTTGAAGTAGGTAAGTAAGAATTTTCATTTGGTATTGTACTTTCATTGATTGAGATAACGTTAAATTAAGTACCTACAAATATTTTAAGAGTATGTTCTACTCACAAAACTAAACAACTTTTATAAGATACTTTTATATAATTAAAATATTTTGTACGTAATGAAATGTAAGTAACCTTAATATTATCCGAGATAATTTATCTCTCATCCGCTAAAACAAAAATTTTGTTTATCACCGTGATTAATCGTTTTTTGTATGGAATGAATTTGTGGTTTTCTTACTTTCAGTCTTTGGCGTATAAACAGACAATCTATTTAAAAAAAAGTTCGGAAGCATGCCGCGCGGGATTAAACGGTATAGTATTCCTTTATATGTATTCTAATGTTTATTATTATAAAAGAGCAAGACTTCATTTGAAGAGTGAAGTTCATGGATTTCATTCTGCATTATTCTCCACAAAACTTTAGATATCGGTAGGTATTTGACTCTTGCCAAACTTGAGTGCCTATGTAACTACAATAATAAATATGTATTTAACTCAATAAAACGCGAATATATGAATATAATTGCGCCGCCATTGTGCATGGAGATAATATAGTTAATAATGTTTATAAAAATATATTTAAGGTGTGAATTATTATAATACTAGCTGCCCGTCAGCGGTTTCACCCGCTGCAACCTATTATTCCGCGGGAAAAAAGCATTATTCGCCGAAAGATGTCGCTGTTAGTTTTCGGCGAAAACGTTTGAAACGCGAATCGGCTCAGTCACGCCACCTATTTCAAAAATATTGGAAAATGCGTGATCCCGTGGGAATGAGACATTTTTCCGTGGTAAAAAGTATCCTATGTGTTATTCCAGATGCCCTTTTATATTTCTGCAAAGTTTCATGTCAATCTAATCAGCCGTTTTTGCGTGATGTCGTAACAAACACACACACAAACATCCGCCTTTATAATATTAGTAGGATAATAATTATGATTCTGATATAAAATAATACTATCCTAATAATACAATCCTATGACGCCTACTTACCTATCTGAACGGTTCAGTTTTCTTGGTTCTGATCACGATAGACCAGTCCGTTCAAAAACTGATAATATTTTAAAAGCTCCTTTCACGCGATCAGGTTATTACAAGGATTCTTTCACAGTACAAGCCACTCACGCTTGGAATGCTTTGCCGCGTGAAATACGTCACTGTGCTTCTTTGGATACCTTCAAAAAGGTACATTAACATTACCTGTGAAAGTCACTTCGCTAATTAGTATTGTATCCTATAAAATTATATATATATATGTATGTATCGATTTATTTATTAAGACTGGTATATATATTGTAGTAGGTATATTATTGTATTATAATGTTGTGTAATTTATCGATATATACACTTCCCATCAGAAAAATCGAAACACTTAGCAATCATAATAATCCCATCAAAAACATTCAATTGTAAAAAGAACCAAGTCTCGCCTCTCATTTCTTCTACTGTAAAAAGTTGTGAGATCCATGTGATGCCAAGTCGGTTATTGATTTATTCAAGGACTACTACAGGGAACTTTCATCTTAAACTATTGCGTAATTAGGTAACAGACATCATCTTATAGTAACCATATCGATATTTAAAAACTTTTATATTTACAATAACTAGAATGACCCGGCCATCGCACCAGACCATCGTATCTCACAAGCAAATAGTGTGCGATTGCCAAGTCATTCTAGTTATTGTAAATTTAAAAGTTTTTAAATATCGATATGGTTACTATAAGATGATGTCTGTTACCTAATTACGCAATAGTTTAAGATGAAAGTTCCCTGTAGTAGTCCTTGAATAAATCAATAACCGACTTGGCATCACATGGATCTCACAACTTTTTACAGTAGAAGAAATGAGAGGCGAGACTTGGTTCTTTTTACAATTGAATGTTTTTGATGGGATCTCATTTCTTTTTGTAGGTAGTTTTTCTCTTTCTCTTTTCTGGAACTACTTTTTGAGCCTCAGCTACAGATTTCCTCAAAGCCCAACCGCAAAGTTAACTTTGTAATCCTATACATTTGTATAGAATTACAAAGTTAATTATGCGGTTGCAACCGAATTTGCAGAATGTTATAGTTTTCCCTTTATTCATACATTAAGTACAAGTTGTATTCTAAGTTTGAAGCTCCTCAGTCTGCTAGAAGTACCTTAGAATTTTGATGATCGGTCAGTCAGTCAGGCAGAAAATTAAGAAACTTTGACTAACTATAACTTCTAAACTACTGGTATAAATTAGATGAAATTTGAAATGTATCGTGTCTATGCAGTGCTTGATAAGATATTTTGAAATGAGGGTTCTAAACTTATCGACAAGGGAGTTATGGGGGGGTCGAAAATGGCCTGAACTGGTTCGAGAAAAGGATGGTACGGCCGTGCCGCTTTCAGCTCGACTTGGTGGGGGCACTGCCGTGCCCCCAGATCATAATCATAACGTTTATTAGCAAGTTTACGTTTTGTACGTATCACATTATCTGAGATGAGATACTTGTTTATTTGGGAATAAAGGTCTAATATTGTTCATTTCTAAATCATAATGTCAATGTTCTGAATTCAACTTTAAATTACATAGATTTCATAGTTTGTTTAACTATGAAAACGAAAGTGTCTCGATTTTTTTGATGAGCAGTATATTTATTATTAATATAATCTGTCTAATTTTACCTTTATTTGTTTACTCTTTTCTCTCTGTATTCCCCTCCACCCAAAGGTTGTCTGGTAGAGATCGCTTTAAGCGATAAGGCCGCCTTTGCGCATTTGTACTTTAAGTTTTCCTGTTATGTGTTTGTGTTTTAAATGTGCAATAAAGTGTTTTTACTACTCAGTTTTGATCTGATTACAGTGGACCTCCAGTTCGTCCATATATCATAAACCCAAATACTCTTCTCCATGACATATACGTGAGGAAAATAGCTCTAACTGAAGATCAGTTTGAGAAGCATTACGATGTGGTGGACAGCATTTTCCAAGATATTCATGAAATGATGAAATTTGTTAGTCCTTGCTATGCTCGAAATGCTTCAACGGTAGGTATATGTAGTATTTTTTTATTATAGTTTTATTTCTTATTTTTTATATATAGTTAGATTCATATATTTATTTTATTCAGTTAGGAAACTTAATGAACTAACTTGACTGTCCCATTGGCGTAGTGGATAGTTCACCTGCCTTCTACGCCGTGGGTCGTGGGTTCGATTCCCACCGACACAAATATTTGTTGTTCGCGCCAACCGCAAACAGATTGGTACACATCACTATAGTATCGATCATCGATAATCGACATCCTTACTGAGACCGATGATGGTGCATCCCTATGCACTGACATGCTGCACGGCGAGAGCCAATGAACACCATAGTGGCAATCGGCGTGCTCTGCTTTTGCACCAATCAGAAGACAGCAATGGTCTGCGTCACGGAGCGCTGGACTAATCAGCAGTAGCGTTCTCGTCTTTCAACTGTTTTCTGTGATGTTTTTTTTTGTTTCGAACCATTCATGGCGTGTTGTACTATCCGAAGCCGCTGTGTCTCTAAATATTTATATTGAAATGTGAATTACAATACACTTATTAACTCAATAACAGTTATTCAAACGATCCTCATTGTTTTCTTCAATAAGCCCCATCAAATGGCTTAACTGACCGAGCAAACTAACAAGCTTGGTCATGTGGCGACCGCTTTGCAATCTTCGGAACGACGAACGAAGCTATATCCTGTGCGCATGACCCATCTGCCTGCGAAGCCGACGCTAAAGCCCGGGAAGTGGTGTTTGTGTGCCTAACTATTGTGAAAATTACCAAATTTCATATTGCCTATTTGCCCTTTGTTTTGCCCAAGTTTTGCCTCCAGTTATTTTCATTTTGCACTAACTAACATTCTTATTTGCATTCTGTTTGGTTTTCATTCTTGTGTTTGCCCTCTCATACACTCAATTTCACTTGCATCTTGGTGCTTTGCACGCTTATTCAATTCGATTCGGGCCGACTATTCCAGCCCGCCGGGAAGCCTCTCGTCTTCTATCACCGAGCCGTCTATCCTACGTGCCTCGGGCGAGTGCTACGCTGCGTGCGTCCCTCCGGCCTTCGCTGACGTCGACCGAGTGCTGGTAACCTGTCAAGCTAGAAATTTGAGGAGCGCAAACTGTAAGAATATTCCATTTTCATTACTTTCACCAACTTATTTGCTTACTATCGCATTAGAATTTGTGTGCTGTTTTTATTGAGCTGTTTATTCACTCTAAATTAACAAAATGTCTGAAACAAAGGACCTTGAGACTTTGAAAGGTAAGCGCACTAGTATTAGAGGCCGGCTTACTAAGTTTAACAATTACTTGGACTCAATAAAAACAGAACAGAAGCTATGTGAACTTCAAGTCAAGGAAGTGCAATTGAAACTAAACATTATTAAGGATCTTTCTCTTGATTTTGAACAACTGCAAAGTCAGATAGAGGAGTTGTGTCTTGATACAATTGATAAAGAGATTGATGAACGGGATGCTACTGAATCTAAATTCTGTTTGTTGATAGCTCGTGCTGAAACATTATTAAAACCTTACATTCTATCTGAACGTTCTCGTACAGGTAGTTACAAATCTTCAGCAAGCGACGTTCATGAACCTCCTCACAAAGCGAGCTTCAAACTTCCTACCATTCAAATTGCAAAGTTTGATGGCAACTATTCTAAATGGTTGGAGTTCCGCGATACTTTTAAATCGTTGATTCATGATTCAGATCAATTACTGCCAATCCATAAGTTTCACTACTTAAATTCCTATCTTATCGGTGAAGCGGGCAAGTTACTCACTAACTTGGAGGTGTCCTCGGACAATTATGAGGAAGCTTGGAATCTTTTATGTGGGCGCTATGACAATAAGAGGCAACTAATACACAATCATTTAAACTCTTTATTCAATATAGAGCAAATTCAAAGGGAATCTGACAAAAATTTGAGATCTCTTGTCGATCATGTAAACAAAGACCTCCGGGCTTTGTCCAGTCTTGGCCAACCTACGGATCAGTGGGACACTATCATAATTCATTTGATCTGTATGAAGCTGGACAATGTTTCTAAGCGTGCCTGGGAGGAATATAGGGGTTCTTTAGAGGACATGCCTACACTCAGCCAACTTCTAAAATTTTTACAAAACAGGGCTGATGTTCTAGAAACATGCTATAAAAAACAAAACAATTCAAGCAATAATTTCACAAACAATCCCAATAATGCAAACAAGTATGAGCGTTCATACAAAACTTTTGTGGCAAACACTAAAACCGGTCATACTACCCGGACTGGCAATTCTTCTCAGACTGGCAATTCTTCTGAGACAACACAATCTCGTTGGGTTTGCAACTTTTGTAGTAGAGAGCACAGCATCTATACATGCCCTCAATTTCTTGCTCTGTCTGTGGATCAAAGGAAAGCTGAAGTCAATAAGCGTTCCCTTTGTGAAAATTGCCTCCGCAAATCCCACAATAATATTCAGTTTTGTCGTGGAGGTTCTTGCCGCACCTGCGGTTCGCGTCATAATACCATGCTGTGTCCATCTTCGCAGTCCAACCCACCTGTGTCTGCACAGCCAGCTATGACTACCAACAATGAGTCTTCTGTGGAATCTGTGACTTCCAATTTCTCAGCTCAGCCTGCTAAGCATGTGCTTCAGTCTACTGCGGTGATCAAAATTATCAACCCAACCAACAATAAAGAAGAATTCGTTAGGTGTCTTCTTGATGATGGAAGCGACTCCAGCTTCATCTCAGAGCATCTCATGAAAAAGCTAGGCCTGGAGTCTATACCTACTCCGCCTATCCAAGTCATAGGAATTGGTAATTTGCCAAGCTATGTTGTCAAACAAAAATGTGTTGCTCGCATTGAGTCTCTACATTCTGAGTTCAATGTCACACTTACATTTTCTGTGTTGCCAGAACTCACAGGAAATGCTCCTAGGTCAACAATTGATTATAATCGATTCAAAATCTCGCCTAACATCCAATTAGCGGACCCTACGTTCAATGTTTCTTCTCCAATAGACGCTTTGATAGGTGCTGATTTGTTTTGGCATATCATTGACGGTGAGAAACGATCCCTCGGTGATTCTCTACCTTTCCTTATAAAATCACAGCTTGGCTGGTTGATCGGTGGCCCACTATTGGCTAGTCGCAGTGACAATATAGCTTTAAGCAACCGTGCTATCACTAGCTATTTTGTTACTAACAAGCAGCTTGATGACAAGTTGTGTCGATTCTGGGAGCTAGAGGAGATTCCTACCAAACGACCTCTCCTCAGTGAAGAAGAAAAGGCCTGTGAGCTACATTTTAAGGAAAATACGACGCGACTAGAGAACGGACGTTTTTGTGTCAAGTTACCGCTCAAGGAGTCACCATCTACGCTAGGTGAGTCGTATATCACTGCCAAACAAAGGTTTCTCGCTATAGAGAAAAAAATTCGCAAAAATCCAGAATTCAAGAAGGAATATTGCAACTTCATTTCAGAATACTTTCGATTCGGTCGATGTTCTGAACTGCTCACCGCGCCAACGCCCGGCCGCTGCTTCTACCTGCCGTGCCACGCTGTGCTGCGCGTTAGCAGCGAGTCCACCAAGCTGCGCGTCGTGTGCGACGCATCAGCGCCCTCTACCTCAGGCGTATCGGTGAACGATCTTCAATATATTGGCCCAAAGGTACAAGATTCTCTTTTATCGATATTACTGCGATTCCGCCAACATCAATACGTTCTGGCCGGAGATATCGATAAGTTTTTCCACCAAGTCGCCGTTCATGAGGATGACCGCGATCTACAACTGATACTTTGGCGTGAAAATGAGAATCAGCCTCTAAAAACGATCAGGCTCAATACTGTCACCTTTGGGTTTGCTAGTGCCACCTACCTGAGTACTAAATGTCTATGGGTACTAGGTGAAGAGTGTGCTGATACACAAATCAAGGAAATAATACAACACGATTTCTACGTAGACGATTTATTAACAGGAGCCAATACAAAAGAAGATCTCCTTCACATTCTAAATGCAGTTACTGCACAGTTGAAGTCTGGATGTTTCAATCTTCGAAAATTCAAATCAAACGCACCTGACGTCTTTCCCCAGTCGAACATCGACCTACAGAGCAAGCTGTGCCTGAGCGAATCCGCCAGCGCGCTCGGTATGGGCTGGTGCCCGCAAAAAGACAATCTATACTTCTCGATCGAAACACCTAATCCAGACGATACTAAAAGCGTAACTAAAAGGAGCATACTGTCATCATCTTTCAGCATTTTCGATCCGCTCGGCCTCCTGTCTCCGTGCACCGTCTCACCCAAGCTGCTGCTGCAGCGCGTGTGGGCGCGCGGCCTCGCCTGGGACGCACCACGCCCCGACGACCTGCGCAGGGAGTGGGGCAAGCTGGTGATGGGACTGCGCCATCTACAACAAGTCACTCCGCCTCGGCGAGTCTTGTGTGACGATGCTGAAGATATACAGCTGCATTCTTTCTGCGACGCCTCGCTCCAGGCGTATGGCGTGTGCATCTATCTGCGCTCTACGAACAGACGAGGTGACGTCGCTGTCCATTTACTTTGCGCTAAATCTAGAGTGGCGCCTACGAAGCCACCTCTAACGATTCCTAAATTGGAACTGCTCGGTGCTCTTTTAGCTTCGAATCTCACGAAGACCGTGCTGGAATCCCTGCGCTGCCCCATCTCCGCCTGCGTGCACTGGTGCGACTCCAGCGTGGTGCTCGCCTGGCTCCGCAGCACCCCCAGCAAGCTGAAAAGCTTCGTTGCCAACAAGGTAGTCGAAATTTGCGAAAACACGTCACTATCCTCATGGCGTCACGTACCGACCGCTCTCAACCCGGCCGACTATATCTCACGCGGCATTCCTGCTGAGAAGCTGCCCGACCTACGGCAATGGTGGTCCGGTCCCTCCTTCCTCGCGATGGATCCTACGCACTGGCCGGTACCTGCAATCAAGAAAAGAGTCGACGATAATTCACCAGAAGAGAGTGAAGAAAGCTTACCTGAGATGCAGGTTCTATATACATCGAAAGCCGACGATAACGACGACACGGTGGTACATTTTGAAAGGTTCTCAAACTTCTATCGACTGGAAAGAACTTATGCCTATGTTTTGAGATTTATCCACAACCTGAAAAACAAAAATGCAAAATTGCTTGGACCTCTCTCTACTGACGAATTGCGTAAGTCGTTTTCTCTACTGGTCAGAGAGGCTCAAAAGCAATCATTTCCTAAGGAATATCAAGCACTATCTAAAGGTCAAGTAGTGGGACCTAGAAGCAAAATTCTGTCTCTCAGTCCTTTTATAAACGAAGATAAAGTACTACTAGTGGGTGGGAGATTAGATCGCTCTACTTACACCTATAGCAAAAAACATCCTATCATACTAGATTCCAAGCATCATCTCACTAAATTGATTTTTCAGCACCGACATGTCCAGCTGATGCATGCAGGTCCTCAGCTCCTTCTATACTCCATACGCGAGTCCATCTGGCCTGTCAGCGGCAGGAGGCTTGCTCGCAGCATCGTAAATGCTTGCACCGTCTGCAGGCGTTTTAAAGGTCAGACTCTTGCCCCTAAAATGGGTTCTTTGCCACCTGAGCGCATCATGCCCGCTCCAGTTTTCCAATCCGTGGCCATGGACGTAGGGGGTCCATACAATATTTTACTCAACAAAAAGGGTCGAGGTGCTCGTCTATCCAAATGCTACCTCTGTATTTTTATTTGCTTACGCTATAAGTGCGTACATCTGGAAGCAGTAAGTGATCTGTCTAAAGATGCCTTTTTACTTTGCTTACGACGTTTTGTTTCCCGCCGGGGGAAGCCCCACGAAATATTCTCCGACAATGGCCGAAATTTTGTGGCCGCTTCAAAAAAAAAAGTAGGTCAATTTTTTAAATCAAATACTGACTTTCTATCTGACTATGCAGCCGGTGAGCAAATTAAGTTTCACTTCCATCCTCCGTATGCGCCTCATTTTTCTGGTTTGGCGGAAGCTGGCATTAAGTCGGCTAAGCACCACATTAAACGCGTTATGGGCAATTCAAACTTAACTTTTGAAGAGTTGTCCACACTTTTTACTCAAGTTGAGGCCATCATGAACAGTCGTCCGCTGTTCCCTCTATCTTCACATCCGAACGACTATCTTCCCTTGTCTCCTGGTCATTTCATGATAGGACGGCCACTTACCTCAGTACCGTCGGCTAAAATCGACGACAAGCGCACGACTCTATCGCGCTACCAGGCTATCGAAGAAAAGATGCGGCAGCAGTTTTGGAATCGCTGGCAACGTGACTACATCTCCGAGCTTCAACAGCGAACAAAATGGAAGACCAACACCGACAAGCTTCGCATCGGTGATCTCGTCCTCATCCAAGAAGACAACGTGCCTCCTCTCAACTGGCGTCTCGGGCGCGTCGAACAGCTCATTCCTGGATCAGACGGCATATCTAGAGTTGCCGACATCAAAACTGTTAGAGGAACTATAAGAAGGGCTCTCACGAGACTCTGCCCTCTACAAAGTCCAGAAACAGATGCTGTTTTCCCAGCCAACTGAAACAGCTACATCATATAATATCTGCTTACCAAGTTAGATCTACATAGAAAAATGTACATACTACTTCATGAGAATATTGATTATGTCTCTATCAGCTGCAACTAATAGTAACCATACTTACATGCAGAGTTTGTTTGATGTCTTCAGCAACAAGAAACTAACTTACCTCGACAAGGATCTCAGTAGCAGAACCAGTTGCTCCAGTCCAGAAGATGTTCAGCGAATGCTTCACCTTCCCCGGCCCGGAGCATGTTCGCGCCAACCGCAAACAGATTGGTACACATCACTATAGTATCGATCATCGATAATCGACATCCTTACTGAGACCGATGATGGTGCATCCCTATGCACTGACATGCTGCACGGCGAGAGCCAATGAACACCATAGTGGCAATCGGCGTGCTCTGCTTTTGCACCAATCAGAAGACAGCAATGGTCTGCGTCACGGAGCGCTGGACTAATCAGCAGTAGCGTTCTCGTCTTTCAACTGTTTTCTGTGATGTTTTTTTTTGTTTCGAACCATTCATGGCGTGTTGTACTATCCGAAGCCGCTGTGTCTCTAAATATTTATATTGAAATGTGAATTACAATACACTTATTAACTCAATAACAGTTATTCAAACGATCCTCATTGTTTTCTTCAATAAGCCCCATCAAATGGCTTAACTGACCGAGCAAACTAACAAGCTTGGTCATTTGTAAAGTCAATTTTCAAATATTTGTGTTTAGTCTGGGTGGTTTCTATGTATAATATGTATTCATTTACAAAACAAAAAGTATATAAGTATTATATCAGTTGTCTAGTTCCCATAGTACAAGCTTTGCTTAGTTTGGGGCTAGATGGCGCTGTGTGTCTCGTCCAGGGATATTTATTTTAATGAACAGTAGGTATGTACAAGTTGCAATATTTAATATACCTAAATAAAGCTGACAGAATAAAATTTTATTTGGGTTTTGTTAGGACATTTGCGGGGAATAAAAAAGATTTAGAATATTTTTTCTAAAACATAATATATGTAGGTAGAGTTATAATCTGTCGAGATTAATATTATGAGATTGTGTATGAATCTATAGAAATGTGATTTTCAGGTACAATATGCTGGCAGCCACCCAGACCATTTACGTATACCTAACTAAACCAAACGAATTTGACATAGATATTGTAATCGACCTCCCACTCAGCATTGACCAAGACCCTTTACATCCCGAGGAAAGTGACTTCAATATAATATCAAATCCAATGGTAGGTCATGCATGACCATGAAATATGTTATGTTCCTAAAATTAATTATTGTGACCCACTTACCCCGGATAGTTAGGTGTAGATTTGATAGCCCCGGGCGAGGCTAAAATCATAGAGTCAAACAAAAAAAACTCATGAAAAGAGAGAGGAAAGAAATAACCAAGCGGCTGGCATAATAATTTTCTTGTATTACAGGACCCTGGTTACATCCAACTCAAGATGGGCGTCCAATACGAAACATTTCCGTGTAGATTTAAGCGCAATTGGAAGGAACAGGCACCTGTCTACGGATGGAGGGGCAAAAATAAAAATCTTTCGAGCTCTAAGTTCATGTCTTGGTTCAAAGGTGACATGTTTTATTAATTTACTAGCTGCTCGTCAGCGGTTTCACCCGCTGCAACCCATCTTTTACCCCTTTAGGGGTTAAAAATTGAAAATCCCTGAAACACGTACTCAATTTTTTTAGCTGTTTGATCTAATTGCAAGTTCTGAAACAGATCGCATTTAAAAATCATGATTTTCCGTACAAACTTTTAACCCCTTTTTTTACCTCTTTTGAGGTCGAAAACCGAAAACCCCGGAAACACATATTTCATTTTTTTAGCTGTTTGATCTAATCGCAAATTTTGGAACAGATCGCATTTAAAAATAATGATTTTCCATACAAACTGTTAACCCCTTTTTTACCCCTTTACGGGTTAAAAATCGAAAATACCTGAAACACGTAGGTACTCAATTTTTACAGCTCTTTGATCTAATCGCAAATTTTGAAACATATCATATTTAAACATAATGATTTCGCATACAAACTTTTAACCCTTTCTTTACCCCTTTAGGAGTTAAAAATCGAAAATCCCTGAAACACGTGTTTAATTACTTTAGCCTTTTGATCTAATCACAAATTTTAAAACAGATCTCATTTAAACATAATGATTTTCCAAACTAACTTTTAACCCCTTTTTTACCCCTTTAGGGGTTGAAAAACGAAAATCCCTGAAACACGTGTTTAATTATTTTAGCTCTTTGATCTAATCACAAATTTTGAAACAGATCGCATTTAAAAATAATGATTTTCCATACAAACTTTTAACCCGTTTTTTACCCCTTTAGGGGTTAAAATTCGAGGTAAAGAATTTTTTAAAACCTGCCCCTTAACTTACTTTATATACTAAAAAAACCGCATCAAAATCCGTTGAGGGGTTTTAAAGATATAAGGAAACATACATACAGACACGGGAAGGGACTTTACTTTATACTACGTATTGATTACTGTTATGTTGTTATCGTTGAGATTCTTGGGGCCCCGGTTTTTTTGGGGCATGGTAAGGGCTAAAGCCAACAGCACAGAGGGCTTTTATACCATAGTATTAGCCATTATTTTTGTTTTATGCTCATTATTATTTTTTATATTATTCAAAGGTGTGGTAAACTCTGCCTTGAACGAATTTTATGATGGATCTATTGATGGACCACTGTTTGAAGTTGATGGTGAGGAGTACACTGCTGAAGTGTAAGTGCATTTAGTACCTTGTTGGAATAATAAACAATTACCTATATAACTTGCGCAGATAAATAATGGATTTCGAATTGGTATAATTATTGTTTGCATCTCTAATTATTAAACGACATGTGAACTGGAGGTCAACGGATTCGGGATACATTCTTTATTTGTGCATGCTATACTTACCGTAAAAACCTCCCTGGTTTGGGGCTCTTGGCGTGCTTTATTTGATGTTTTATCCAAAGAATGTTTTATCAACGGCCCATCGCGACTTGTAATTCGGAACTTAAAAGGTGCACAAGGTTACTTTATGTTATGATTCAAGTGACATGTGCTAACGAAATCTATATTAAAAAATAAGGTTGGACATGTAACTATGCAGGTGATTGTACATAAGAATTTCTTAACGTGTGCAACAATACTGCAATTGCGAAATTGCGTTGCGATTTTTTCCGCAGATCCGAGAGTGGTCCAGCAATGACATTGTACATCAAACCATTGGATCCGTGGAACGATGTTAAAGTGGATTTAGACTTAGTCCCAGCTTTGCGATTCCCTATCAACCGCTGGCCAATCAGCAGAGGTTACAGGTAGCTGCTTTGTTATATCCTCTTTGGTTTCAGGTAATGAGGAATGAGGAACTATCCGGGGCCACATAATTGAAAAAAAAAATATGGCGTGCTCTATCACCATCACCCTGTATGACGATAGAAAGCGCCATCTATATTTTTAATAATGTAGCCCTGGGACAGTCCTTCATTGTCCAGAGTCACGTACTTGAAAAGAAAACACAGATGCCGTATTTAGATGCTTAGGAATTATCTGCTTGATCGGTCCGTGTCTAAATGTCTATGGACGAAGTTTTGAAATTCAGTATGAATAAAAAGTATATCTTACTCAGCATGTAAAATGCCATCTATGTCTATGTGATTGCAGATTGTTCCTCATCGTTATTAAAAAGCAAATTATAGATGGCGCGCTCCATTACCATGGTGGCATATGACGATGGAGCGCGCCATCTATGTATATTTGTTTTTTCAATAACGTGGCCCTGGACCGTTTCTCATTTCATAAAAATGTAGAGTCAGAAATATCGCAATAAGACCCGGTAAAGTAACTGAAAGTAATCGCAAGTTCTTAAAAAGTTATAGGCTGTAAGGCTGTTTTTAATTGCGCATTTTGCGAATGTTTCAATAGTATACAATAATATTTTTAATGTTTGTCTACCTATAACGACTATAGTGGTTCAAAGAAAAAATCTAGATTCTATGTACCTATTTATTTTCATCGTACCGTCACAACACAAACTTTTACTAACTGTATTATTTTTTCTTTTTATCACCCAGGCGTCTGCCCAGATCCGCATATCACAACGGTCCTGCACAAAGATCGTAAGTAAAACTATACTGGGTGTTACAAACAAATAAAGCCGAAAGGTGGTCAAGGTACCTACTCATGATATTGAACCACTTTCCCCGTGGAACATGGGTCGAAATATGAAAAAGGAATTGGGACGTCCCATACAAAAATGCCTTGTAATATTTACCCATGTACCCTGGGCTTGACCTCCTTTCGGCTTTATTTATTGTTCTGTAACACGTTGTAAGTACCTTCTTTCAAGACTACCCCTGCTCTAACATTAAATCTCCTTTCTTCCCCTACAAAGCCTTTTATTGTGGGAATTGTTTCGTGTTTTCTTGCTGTCTCCGGTGATGGTGTCCACCGTGAGCAAAAATAAACAAAAATGCTTCCCGTTGTCCCCAGTATTCCTGTTAAGGGTGGGGCAAGGTGGGGTAGGTTGGGGCAATATCTTACCCTGCCACGCCTTGCCACACCCTACCAAACTTTGCTTTGAAGGCGGAAATGACATGTATAAGCGATTCCCCTCATAACGGGGCTCGGGGACAACGGGAAGTAAAACTAATGACGTCTCTTTGTTTCCGTGACGCTCACCACCGAGACAACCGGAACACGATTTTTTCAGGTAGGTAGGAAAGTTTTACCAGAAAAGTCTACGAATACCAAATTTTAAAACACTTCTCGTGTTTGGTATACAATTTTTAGTAAACTTGCAAATTTTTATTTTATTCCTGCCTGCGGTGGAAAATTTTGCAAGTTTTCCAGATAAGACAGTCGTTTATCGACTCAGAGTCTTACACGAAAAAACCTTTTGTCAGCTTTAAAAATAATTTTATTGAACTGCCGCAAATTTACAGGGACGATTTTTTTATGGTAGTACCAAAGCCCAGTAAGAGCAGATATTCGGACCCAGACACGTCGTTTCGGCTGGCGATGCACGAACGGGAACGTTGGCTGATGCACGATACCAGAAACATGAGGCAGGCCATCAGACTGGTGAGTGAGGAATAAATGATCATTGAAATATTCACTAACCTAATTAGTGGTCCCTAAAGAAAGACCCATCGCTCGACTCTTTAGAGTGGTCAATGAATGACACTGGTTGAAAAATCCTGGACCATCAATTTTACGACGGGGCCTTGATTGGGCTCATAAGTAGACAAACATGTCGAACATACTACAATACCCAATGATATTATTAGGTTCTAGGACAATCCTCTCCGAGGCTGGGCGCTGCTGTGAGTGAGCGCAAGCGTAGCCATGTTTTCGCTGTGACTGTGACCACATATTTAAGTTCATCTGTGGCTGTGACTGTCAAGTGACTGCACAATCTAATCTATTTACAGATGAAGAAGTTTCGAGACGCACAGCGCATGGATAAACTTTCAAGCTATTACATCAAAACGATATTTTTTTGGAAAGTTGACGAACTTGAAGGAAACAAAGAGTTTTGGAATCAAAATCCTGCTTTCCTCTTTCAACACATGCTGTATTATCTTCATGGATATCTGGTAAGTTGATTACCCAAGTTTTTAAACACTTTTCTTTGCACGTTAGATTTTTTTTTAAACTTGCAACATTCGATGTCAGTAGACGCAGTAGGTACCTACCTACAGATGTCGGTCGAAGCATATTTTATTCTTATGGTCGAAGTCGCGACTTTGTTTACTACGCAAAAAGCGACATAATTTTATACTATGTTTGTATGATTGATTGTATTGATTTAAATAGCTTGTAACGCTTGCCTAATACGTGAGTAATTATTTTTACAGAAAGATAGGGTACTCCGTTACTTCTGGAGCTTAGACACAAGCCCAGGCAACAATCTTCTGATCGGGATCAAGAGAGCGACTCTCAGGGCGTATGCGTGGAAGGTCCAGAAACTGATCAGGGCTCTGGAGAAGCCAGATGATGATGAGCATAAGCTTGTACAGGTGGCCAGACACTTACTCACCAAGCAAGAGTTTAAGGAATATAAGCATTTCTTATAAGATATAAATTATTTTATACAGATCAACAACTTAGGTTTAACATAATTATAAGAACACTAGCAGCCCGCCCAGCGGTTTCACCCGCTGCTACTTACCTGTTTTCCCGTAGAAATTGGATCTTTGCCCGTAGTAAAAAGTCCATTACTCCGATCCAGCAGAGGTAAATGTGCGAGCAGAAGCGGCCCGTCATGCTGAATAACTTTTACTTTGAAGCCATTAACGTATCTCTTATTGTTTATATAGGATGCTGGTGGTCTATATCAGGTACTCCAGACCCTCGTGACCATGTGCCAGCAGAAGCGGCCCGTCATGCTGAATAACTTTTACTTTGAAGCCATTATCGTATCTCTTATAGTTTATATGGGATGCTGGTGGTCTACATCGGGTACTCCAGATCCTCGATGACCATGTGCCAGCAGAAGCGGCCTGGCATGCTGAGTAACTTTTACTTAAAAACCATTACCGTATCTCTTATAGTTTAGATGGGATGCTGGTGATGTTCATCAAGTACTCCAGATCCTCGATGACCATGTGCCAGCAGAAGCGGCCCGTCATGATGCACAACTTTTTCTATGAAGCCATGGCCGTATCTTTTAAAGTTTAGATGGGATGCTGGTGGTCTTCATCAGGTACTCCAGATCCTCGATGACCATGTGCCAGCAGAAGCGGCCCGTCATGGTGAACAACTTTTTCTATGAAGCCATGACCGTATCTTTTATAGTTTAGATGGGATGCTGGTGGTCTTCATCAGGTACTCGTACTCCAGATCCTCGAGGGCTGACAAAAAGTAGTCCATGTCCATCTTTACTATGCTAGTAATATCAGTGCCAAATTTCGCGAAGATCGGTAAAGCGGTTTGGCTTATTTGGGTAATATCCGCTGTATTTCCCGCTTTTCCTGCTGCTAACCGTTTTCCCGTGAAAATGAGGAATTTTCCCGTGGTAAAAAGTAGCCTATGTTACTCAGGAATGTTGTAGCTTTCTAATGGTGAAAGAATTTTTGAAATCGGTCCAGTAGTTTCGGAGTTTATCGATTACATACATACAAAAAAACATAAAAACAAACAAAGTTTTCCTCTTTATTATATTAGTGTAGATAAATATATAAAAGTATGTGAAAGAACCAACCTATCTGCACCAAGTTGAGGCACAAAGTAAGTATTGACTGGCGCCAATCCAGAGAGCCGACTTCAAGGAAACGTCCCTATAGGTACTCACACAGACATCCACACGCCACGCCGTCGTTGACGCGCAATCTCGGACCGATTCGAACAGGCTTGTAACGATTGTCAACAGCGTTCGGTGCGAGCGGACCAATATTTTTGTATAGTAGTGTGTTATATGTGTGTGTTTGATATAATGTACCTAAGTATGTTTGACCCAGGTACGGCGTATTAAAAATTTAGAAATAGAAGATAGCAATCCTAGAGTGTAAGCGTAAATGATTGGAAGAAGGAGCGAGATGTCCCTCTGCAAATTCTCTATTTTGTGGATTGTGGTTGAGGTTACTCAGAGACGGTACATTCCAAAGATCTTGTTAGTGTTATTTTTCGTACTGAAAAAATATCCATTAAAAATAAGCGCAAGTAATTTTTTTATAATACAATTATTTTTAAATACATTTATCTAGTTTTATTCTGTTGACCCTCTCACTGCCAAGTTCTCGCGTGCTAAGTGGTTGCTCGTCCGCTCGATTCACTATACTTATTGATAACGACACTGTGTCGTGATTGGCATTGAATGGGTTAAGTTGAAGTAGAGTATCTTTGTCTTTCTCTTTGTTTATAATCCATTTTTTTGTGATTGATAATAATTGTGAAGCAAGAATAAGAAATGAATCAATACATTACGTACCTACCTACCTACCTACTTCACTTATAACAATATTAATTTCTTATTTCTTCATGGCTATTACGTTACGCCAATATTAGGTATTTGTGACCACGGAAGTATACCTTCTTTCATCTGAGTTTGTGACAATATTTTTTAGGGTTTCGTAGTCTACTAGAAACCCTTATAGTTTCGTCATGTCTGTCTGTCTGTCTGTCTGTCTGACTGTCTGTCTGTATGCCGCGCCCTCATACCTTCGTCAGTTTTAGAGCTATCGACATGAAATTTGGTAAGAAGATAGATCGTGTTGACCCAAATATAGAAAAGTTAAGAAAAAAATATTTAAAATGTTTTTTGGACCCCCTCCCATACAAGTGAAAGGGGGGCAAAATTTTTTTTTCTTCTGTAATATTAAGTAGGGTATCGTTGAATAGGTCTTTTAAAACTAAGGTGAGGTTTCTTTGAAACAAATTCTCTAAAATGTTTATGTCACGAGATATTTGCTTTTAAAAAGGGCGTTTTTGACCCATAATTTGTTCCAGCTGTAACTTCTAAAGTATAAACGCTAAAAAATTGAAATAAATATGTAATATAGCTTACAATCTGAAGTTACAATGAAAACTATAACGGATATCGTACCCTTAAAGGTTTCAGAAAATATTGAGTTTTTCTATTTGCGGTTGGTCATCATACTGCTGCTAACAAACCAGCAACAAAATTAAGTTTGTAATGCTGAAAAACCTGATATTTAAACGTTGACTACGAATATAGATGTAAGCCCGGTTTAAAACCAATTCAACCAAATCGTTTTAAACGAAAAAAACCGTTTTAAATCATAAACAACCGTTTTTTTCGGTTTAAAACGGCGGATGGTTGATAACAATGTTTTATTGATTTTAATACATTTTCGTAATATTACAAAGGTAAGGATCACTGAAATGGATTAATGATGTGATTTTGCGGGTTTATTACCTAGTTTGTCGCTCCGAGGCCCGAGCGTAGGTAACCTATGATGAGCAAGTCAGTGTAAAATCGTTGGAAACACCGAATTTTGTATATACAGGGTTATATATAAAAAAAATTTGGACCTCCCATACAAAATCGCCGACCAGCTGACTGATTTACTATGGGAGGTCCAAATTTTTTTTTCATATTTCGACCCATGTTCCATGGGGAAAGTTGTTCAGTTTCATGAGTACCTTCACCTCCTTTCGGCTTGTAATACCCTTTCTGTTACTCCCTGTATTAATAATTTGGATGTTCCATACAAAAATTCATACCTAAGTAGGTACCTACTCCGCAAAAATTTTTTTGCATTTCGGCACGATTTTTCTACAACGGCCCTGAAATATTAGTCAGACGTGGCGATAGCGGCTGTATTGTAGGTACCTACGGCTGTTTACGCTCTGCCTACCCCGCAAGGGATAAAGGCGTGATTTGTGTATGTATGTATGTGTATGTAAAACATAGAACTTTTTTTTTGTAGGCGAGTTTTAAACGGTTGAAAACGGTTGATTTCAGGTTTTAAACCGCGAAATTTGGTTTTAAACGTTTTAAACCGGTTGATTTACATCTGTAACTACGAAACCCTATTTGTGGGCGTGTCTGACACGCTCTTGGCCGGATTTTTTCAGATACAGAAGAAGGCAGAAGTAACTGAAAATGTCCCATAAAGTATTGAATGTCATAGTCACCCTAGGTATATTTCTTTATACCCTCTTAAATACCAGCTATTGTTCTGTTTTTTCATAGGTTTTGAACTTCAAGTTGAGGGTAGTAAGATTCAAAATCACTGGTACATATGCTGTACCACGGTTGATGAGGACCTTTATACGACTGTTTGTGAAATGAATGATTGTCGCCAAGATCAAAAGTGATTTCGATTTTTTGTAAATTATCTACTCGGCGATAAAAATGACTGAATACCGTAGGTGCAGTAGTAGGTATATTCCTTTCCTTGAAGAAGCGATTTAAAGGGTGTATAACCCACCCTTTAAAACGCTTCCAGTGTTCATCCCGTCATCGATGCGAGGCGCGTCTCTCCGAGTCTCACGTGTGTAGCTTTGTCTCTTCTGTTTCATACCTACATTTTATATTCCATTTTTAATGGAAACTGATTCAAGTGTCTCAGGATGTCTCATGTTTCACGTCTCCATCTCATGTCTCACGTTCCACGTCTCCTCTGTGGAGCTTGCGTCGTAGTTTGTAATGGACAGTTTATAGTTTGGTGCCTGGTGTTGGTTATTGGTGCCTGGTCTTTTTCAGTGTTATTTTATCAAATCAGAAAAGGGGACATAAAAGACTTTACTGGTGTATGAGTGGTTTTGTAATGCATTAGTTCATAAAAGTACTGCTATTCGATACTAGGTGGCGCTTGTTTATCATTACAATACGCTAGTTTAGACAATATGTCAGTCTATGATTACAATCTTCTTGGTCATCCATCCATCACCGACAACTTGTCAGTCGAGCTATTTTCTCGTGTGTTCTCGTCTTATTTCCTACCAATGTTTTGGTTGGTTTTGAGACGACACGACACGACGTTAGTCTTTTCTGTTTATTGCAATAAAAATATTATCTGGTTGTTAAAAGCTCATAAGGTCAAAATTAAGACCGCGCGTGTCGGCGTCGTAGATCACCGTCAACTTGACAGCGTCGTTCATAGTATGGAGGGTGCGCCGCGGCACGGCTTGCCGCTCGGTCTTTCTGGCGTGTTTCTGGCATCCTCATACAAACCAGTCGTACTATACGACGCTGTCACGTCGACGGCGCACTACGCTCGGTCTTTATTTTGACCTTTATGGCCATTGCAATTCTGGCAACTTGGAGTAGTTTGTAATTGAGCTTCCTAAATATCCGAAGCTACTAACATTTATATTAGATATTTTTTTAGGATTGTTTAAGAAAAAATAGAATAAAAATGCGTATTTCGATTACATAACAGTGTGGTTTATTTACAGGAAGGCAGATAAATACAGACTTGCAATCTTAGACACTCAATTATAATCGGGTATAGTTATGGAAATATAATTTGACCCGATTTGGCGTAGTGTCAAAGACAAAGCGACTCGAATTATATTTCGCAAAGTACAACAATATTTCCGTGTATAGAAATAACTAAACCATAACATTTTTTGAACAGAAACATTGTATGGAAACAACGGCTGAATTTCGGTTTTTTACATAGTGTTACAACACAGTAATTTCAAATTATGATGGTGCTACTATTTATCAAATTTCAAAGAATTATTTACATTTTTATGTCTAGTCTAGTAGTAACATTAATTTTGTAGATTGCAAGTCAGAATAACATAATAATAATATAATATAATAATTGCAACTCAATAGCATAAGTAAAATTGTATTGTATAGTGACATTTTGATAACCAAGCCAGGTTGACCAACGAAAATAACCTATTGCAGTAGACATTTATTGAAGAAATTAATCCAAAAGATAGCGTTCTACGCCCGCATAGGTATTTATTTATTTATTAATATGGACTTCTACCCAGCTAGGGTAATTCTGCCAGTGTTAGTATAATAAGATTCCAGCGCTGCTGCGCCGGACGGTTGGTGGTTCCAGCAGAAAGATGATAGTGTCATCTTCAGGAAGCATCGACATACTCTTAATTATTACCATCCACAAATGTAGAGGAGGCTTTTCAATTCGAATTCTCCATTCCATGTTTACGTTAGGACACTTGACTGATTAAATTACTATCCAAAATAATCAGTGAAAATACAAATAAAATAAAAATAATCATATAAAAGGGTCGAGAAACCTTCGGTGCTCTCTATTTTGTGCTTTTGACGTACAGTCCCATATTTCTGATTTGTTTCTTCAAAAAATGCCCATTGGTTAGGATAAACTATGATAGGTTGCTTTCTTTCTTTCCTGGCATTTTATCACTTTAGTGATAAAGCTATTGAAAAACTAGTTCTTAAAGCCCATTGAGTTGCTATATATAACGTAGATGCAACAAATTACAATTTATAAAATAATGTTTAAAAACAAAATACATACAATATTGAACATTATAACAATTTTGACACTTCGTTCGCACAACATTACCAGCCAGATCAGATACATTATATGATTAAAAGAATTTTTACGTTTTTTGGGAACTATATTGGTACAAATGTTTTCGAAATAAGTACAGGTTGAATTTTTTAATAATTTGCAAATACATTCAAGGTTCTTAAAAAAAACTAAACAACGTTTTATAATGAGTAACATAATTTAAACCAAAATTAGCAAGTTCATAAATTTTACTATTTATACCATTTTTGTGAAAATTACTACAATTATGTTAAACTGTAAAATAATCAAATACATATAAGCTAATATGTTTTAATGTCACTTTTATTATAATGTACCTGATCTGGACTTTCACAATAATTCTAGTTCACATCATCTTTATCCCCATATAATGAATACCTTTAGAATTTTCATTATATTATTTAAATTACATCATTAAGACCTATGATAATGGACTTCATTAGCAAATAACGTGACCCTTTCTTTTCTGTATGTGTAAAAGAAAGGCCCATAGTATTTAAAGAAATTGAAATCCATCAAAATGCACACAAGTACTATCATTGAAGAATCAACCAAAATTGGTTAATTTTACAAAATGTATTAAAGACCAGCTTGAGTTGATTCTTCAAATTATCCAACGATCAAATTATATCTTTATTATCGGAATGGAAAACCAGCATAATGTTGATACTTATGGGCATAATGAGATAATTCTGAATAGTTGGGACGAAATATGTCTTTCGATATGATATAATTATTATCTATTTAAAATATTGACCATATTAACAGTCGTATTTCATCAATATAGGGTCTTAATGTTCCTATATTGTAAAATATGATTAATACAGCTTTACAAAAAACCTATTCATAAGTGCAGCAAATAATATTTTAATATCGAGTGTTTTGAGTCGAAATAATTCACAAAAAAGCTTTTTATTAACCATAAATATAACCAAAACTTGAACTATTTTGATACAATGATAAGAAAAATATTGCCACAAGAAAAAATAAGGCATCATTTGGACATTTCACAAACACAACAAAATGGGACCTTGTCGAATTAAATCTATAAACAGAAATCAGTTCTATACGAGGATATTTTCGATAATTTTACTAGTTTATACATATAAGGTGTACAAAAAACAACTGCAAATATTTTAAGGGGTGAAACCCACGAAACTTAACAACTTTCCCCATAATGAAAAAAATTGGTCTCCCATACAAATTGACTCGGTCAGTTGGTACCTTTCCTTGGGGAAAGTTGTTCAGTTTCATGGGCTGATTCACCCCTTAAAATATTTGCAGTTGATTTTTCTACAGCCTGTATTTAACATACATATCTGTTGTGACGAGGCCCCAAATGCATATTGAGTGAATATTTTTCTATAATTTTGTACTGTGTTTTTAGACGACCTGCGAGTTTGGCTCGATAACAAATAATACTCAAATTGTAACCTTTGCCGGGTTATTCGTAGACTCGATAAAACATAAAAAAGGATACAAGTGTAATTAAAAACCATCGAGCGCGCAATGGTTTAAAACCTCTGACATCAGGGTTTATCTACACACAAGTGAAGAATTTCTATTACCTCCAAAAACGCAGTACAAAACCTTTACTGTAAGGTGTAAAAAAACTACTGGAAATATTTTTAGAAGTGGCCCATAACCGAACAATTTTCTAAGACTCCGGTTAAACAGACGACTTTGTTGCTCGGCGACTTACGGATATCTAGTTTTTTTCCACCTGTGTGAAAGGGACTTCCGATAAGTTGCCGGCAAAAGTCGCCTCAGTGCACGCGCTGGTTAAAGGGGCAAATCAAGAAAATAATTTTGAACCTCCGACACAAAAAGCATCAAGAGTACAAATTTCGTCTCATATTTTGACCTATGTTCTTTAAAGTTGTTCAGTTTCCCGAACAAATTCACCCGTTGCAATATTTCCAGTGATTTTTCTTAACACCCTGTATATTTGAGACACGTGCGACGATTGACGCGCGTTTAGTAGTCGTCGATGTCGTAGAGATTGTCAATTTCTTCATCGTCAAGTTGCATCGACTGGAAGTCGACCTTGTAACGCAGGAGACCTGTGGAGGAAATCAGCGTTAGAAAGTTGTAAGACTGAATATACCGTGTTTTGAGAAATGCATTAAAGAGCGCCATATACCGCCTCCGTATGCACGTCATAATGCGCGTAGGTTATGACGTTGTATCGTATCGTACGGGACCGTATGAGACACCGCACGCAGGCAGTGTGCGGCCTCTCATACGATTCCATACAATACGTCATCTTTACGCGAGTGATGACGTGCAAGTCACGCATACGGAGGCGGTGTGTGGCGCGCTTAAAGAGGCATTCTACGAAAATGTCAAAATGTTACTTTTAAATAGTGCTTCTTTTAAATTTTATTTAGAACAAGTACAAGAAAAACTGTTAGTAATATGTTAGTGTTACCTCACTCCAAAAGAGATGCTTGTAAAAATGGTATATAAATAAGTATGTGTAGTTTTATGTTTTATGTAATGTTTTACTCGAAATATTAAACAAATAGAATGTCCTGATGACCAAAAATGATCAATACACAACTCTGCAACCAGGTTTTACTTACTTATATCCTCGCAAGCTAAATATTGTGTGCATTTGTTCGTGTGTAATTTGGGTTTCGGATTTCATTTCCTTTTCTTTTTAGGACGTATAAATAATACAATAATAATTGCAAACCTTTTTATACATATATCAGAAAAGCATACATTTCACATCAACCGTTCTCAAAATCGTTTCGACTTTACAATAACCTTTTACATTAATGAATTTGAAATGTTTTAAAAGACTAAAAGGTATTTCACACGCGGTAAAAGCTCTCGTGTGCGGTATGACCAAATCCCACCCAAAACATAAATGTGAAAGGCTGCCAAGTTCGATAATATTGGAATGCTTCGCCTATAAAAGAAGTGAGATCTAAATAAGTACCAAGTTCCATACACAGACCTCAGTTAAAAATAGTTACAGGAATGCACATTTGATTTTTCGCAGTTTGGAAATAAGAATCTACTTTACAATGCACATTTGATTTTTCGCAGTTTGGAAATAAGAATCTACTTTACAAACTGCGGAAAATCAAGTGTGCATTCCTGTAACTATTTTTAACTGAGGTCTGTGTATGGAACTTGGTACTTATTTAGATCTCACTTCTTTTATAGGCGAAGCATTCCAATATTATCGAACTTGGCAGCCTTTCACATTTATGTTTTGGGTGGGATTTCATTTATTTTTGTAAGGTTTATTTTCTTTTTTTCTTATGATTAAGTTTGGTAAGGAAATATCTCATTTATACTTTACTTTGACTAAATGCAAACCTTCGTAAAGAATTTTAGGTCGGTACGACGATTGGAAGATATAGATAATTTTTTTGTTTTAGTTCCTTATGGGTATGAATTTACACCTTCATTATTTTTAAAACCGACTCACACTTGACCATTTTCAGATTTTTTCCTTTACCTTGACCTAAAGACCTACCTCCATGCCAAATTTCAAGTCAATACGACCATTGGAAGTGGTCTAGGTTTTTGATGAGTGAGTCAGTCAGTGAGTGTATAGTAAAAATAGCGATTTTCTGACGTCAATATCTCAAGACCTACAATAGGTACATTAATGAAATTTTGTATTTTAGATAAGTAAGTAGATCTCGACAGATACTAAAAATTTCATATGCGTAGATAAAATAGATTTTGAGTTATAGGTGGGTCGAACTTGGCCCGAAATGGTTCGTGTAATATAACCCACGGCCGGTGTGTCGCTTTTTTTGCTCGAACTTGGCGGACACACTGCCGTGTGTCTAGACCTTAAAAGTTTATTGGTAAGCTAATTGTGAAAAATTAAAATTATACAAGTGTATTTCCACTTACGAAGTGAATGTGAGACTGACTAAATTAAATAATATATTCTAATGACTAGAAACCCACATTAAATATTGCAGATTGTTATAAACTAAATACTTACTAAAACACACTGTAACAATATTCTTATAATGACCAAAGCCTTTCAGAGTAAGCTTTTCTAAGGAACAATATTTTTGAACTGTCTTGAAAATTTATAAACGTCGTTTTCTCAATTATACGAAAAATTACCAATGAAATCATGAGACGACAAAAGTAGCTGCCAATAGCGAGTCAGCAATATCACGTCACCGTTTTCCAATTGGTCCGTTAAGATTTAACGTGATAGAGCTTCCACCAATAGCGTGCTCACAAAATGTCGTCAGCGCTATGATTGGTCAATTCCCGTCCAATAGCCAATCAGAATGTGCCAGCTCGTTTATCATTCGCTGATTCGTGTATGCTTGTCCGTTATGCATTCGAAATATGATTAATCACCCGTGTAATGTATATTGAATGTATACTATAATAAATAACTTTATTTACTCCGCTTAGGAATATCACAGTCTAGTTTTTGGCGAGCAATATCATCCAGTGACATAGATTATGTTCAGATTTTAACAGACGGTCACGGTGAAACTATTTCAAGAAATGTGTCAAATTTTCAGAAATATAGTTAGGCGCCAAAACCCAGTAGTGAAGTATAATGAAGTAATGTAAACTGAATTATATCTTCGACCGATTTCGGCGATGGCGACCACTTCTACTCTGTAATTGAGAGAGCTCGATATTGCATCTTTTTCATGTGTCTCTTCTGAAAATGTTTAAATATTCCTCTTTAAATGTAATAATGTAAACTATGATATTCCTAAGCAGATCGCTCACTATGTAATTATTGCAGGGATACATATGGTGTTACAAGTTTAGAGAGAAAGAACCAATATGAGTCAAGTCTTTTAGAATCTGATGGATGACTATTAAGAAATGTTTCAATAAAAAATTGATAAGGCAATTATTTTTGCAAACACATGGAATAAATAAATTGCAGATTGGACCAAAACCTAGGTACACCTCTTTTAAATATGTGTTTTTTTTTTTTGTAAACTTCGAAAAAAGTCGTTATATGTACTTACTTTTAATTAAACTTTTATAGGAATGAGTAAAAGAAAATTGTTATGATTGGCGTCTCATCAGTTTCTAATAGACTTACAATATAAATCGCACTATATCAGGGCTCTATTGGGCGGAAATGGAAACTATTAATTCCAGGTTTAATTAATTTTACACTGCTGCTTTATGTAACTTTAAATCTTCTTATTTATTGTGTTCTTTCCGGTGGTACTGATTTAAAAGTTTTGCAAAAGCAAACAAGTGTAGAGAAGACTAGAAAGGCAGACTCCCACCATCTGGGCCGCAACTCCGCTAATTTATAGCCATAATAATGCCAGCGACACTCAACATTGTCACTGTGATTTTCCATACTAAAAACTGTTAGCAGAATAAGAAACTACCAAAACCATCCAACTGACATGCCATCGACATCCTACTGCAACGATTTTTATTTAGTTGTCTTCGGGCCCAGATGGGAAGCGCGAGTAAAAGCGAACTAGCAAGATCTAACGAACGTTTTTTTTACTGTAAAGTTTTTTTTACGTATTGAGCAACTTTTACACCCAATTTTGAACCCTTTTACAATACAGGCACTTGTAACATAATTTATGTATTATTTTTATTGTAAAAACGTCAATGAGCATGACCTAGTTAAAACTTTATTATAGCTACACAAAAATTCTTTTTTTTTTACGAAGGCAGAAGATTGACTTAATATTCTATTTCTTATGTTTTAGTATGACGTACTTTTAAGGCAAATACTACAAATCTACAATGTATAAATCTGCACAACTATTAAGAGTTAAAAGTACTTTAACACATATAAGGAACTTTCTTGCTCAACGTGTTTTTCTTCTAAGATTGATTGTCAATTTTTAAATCCGCTTAAAAAAGTGGTTGCTCAGGCTCAAAATACTTAATACTATTATTTAAATAAGCTCATATTGGTTCTTTCAACTCGAAATTGATTATAATATTTAGTAGACTAGTTAAGTAGATATAACCACTGAATAATCTCACTATTATTGTTTATTTTTAAATTGCTATGTCGAGATCGGCCAGAAATTATCAAACATAATTTTTTTATAGTACTTATAATATTCTTTTACAAAATGGAAAACCATGTCTTTTTTGTCAAACAAACATTTGAATGCACATGAAAACATATGTTTGCATTAATCACGATTTAAAAAGCAAAAAAAAAAAACGAACTGGGTGTTTTTTTATATTTTTAGATATATTTTTTTGTTCAACATTTTTTCTGACCGACCTCACGAGTACGTGATTGATAAAAAACATCAAACTCGGGGGTAAGGAATTAAGGATCATGGGGAGATTGGTCGTAAGAAGCTATTGAATAAATGGCAAATTGTAACCAATACGTTACAGTGCGTCACACGGATAGGCTGTTTTTTTTTTTCAATAGAAGGAACAATTTTTTTGTGTTTTATTATGTAGGTTTTTACATTTTTATCACGCCCGTGTCGGATCTTATGTATATTTTTTTAGTTTCCTTTTTTTTCTTTGTTTTTTTTTTTACATTTTGGTTTGTTTTTCACGTCGTGTCGGATCTTATGTTTATTTTTTTAGTTTCCTTTTTTTATTCGTTTTTGTTTTTTTTTACGTTTTGGTTTATTATTTACGTATTGTTGTTATGTTATTGTAATATTATTTAGGCACTTTATTTACGATTTGCAGGAGATTGACTTTCTATGTTACTTTGTTTATTATTGAGCACAATATTATTTTTTTAACGTTGACTTTTTCAAATTTACGATTAAATCTAGTGTAACTTAGACTGGGACTACATCATTTTGGAGTGTCATCTTTTAAATGAACTTCGGAGGTCAGCATGTAAAAACCCTCGCGGTCTTGCGCCGCCTCTTTCAATTATGACAATTTATAGTATTTTATTGGCAAGGCAGATATACTAAAGTCAGTAAAATAAACCTTGAAATCTCTTCCAGTCAACCAGAGATGAAACAATTAATCATTTAGATCCGTGTGACACACCAATCAGTCTAGATTTGATCGCAAGCATTCTTAAACAGTACTATTGTAGGCGTTCTAAAAATCCGTTTTATCGTTTGTCCATCGACAGTTTATCGATATCGATATTTAGTAGTCGTCCAGGTCAACGTCGTCCAACGGTTCGTCCAACTGTAAAGACTGGAAGTCCACTTTGTATCTGAGAATACCTGTGTTTTTAAGTGATTATGTGTGGTGTGTTTGTATGCGTGTATGTGTTAGTCCGGCGTAATCCAAGGCAGCAAGAAAGAGAGAAATAATATGATTAGTATAGGCATTGAAATCTGTCATACATACATAGCATTATCAATGTTTTTTTTTTTTTACTTGTTTGCTAAGATTGTGATTTTAGGAATTAAGTGCACTATTCAAAAAATTAAATTTAAGTGCACACACAAATGGTTTACTTAACTCGATCAAGTTACCGTTACTTATGCGTAAGATATTAGTAAGGCATGGGAACACTTAAAGCTAATCTAATTTTCAAATAATTTAAACATTTGGAGAACTTTTATTCTCATGCAAGTTTTCTACCCCACTTAAGTGGCCCTTTACCCACCTAAATAACCCATTATCCTATCCCAATTTATTTGTTCCTACCATTATTTCTTTACCTAAGACCTAAATATCCCTTTACCCAATCTAAACATCCCATTATCCCATCCCTGTGGCTGCAGCAATCTCGGCGCGAGTAACTCAAGGCCGACTACTCTAGGTAAGGTGTCTAAATGTTTCATTACCCCACCTAAATCGCTCTATACTGATCTAACTGCCCCTTTATCTCACGTATATGTCCCTTTTCTCCACCTAAATAGCATTTTACCGATAGCATTTATCAACATAGGCACATAGTTGTACTAGAAGTACTGTGTACGTACCGCCGATGCCTCCGAATCCTCTGACGAACTGGCTGCCCTCCTGGCTCTTGTCAGTAATGATCTCGAGGGTCGCTCCGAAGCTCTTGTAGTTGTTCGCGAGCCACTCGAGCAGCGGCTGGCATTCCACCAGCTCCAGCTCCACGCCGGTCTGGAGTGCAAGTATTTGTGAGGAATGCGGGAGGGTGAAAATATAGAAACGAAATTGTTGGAGCGAGATTTGAACCAGTGTGTGTCGTGCGCATTACTAGGTAAGTAAATGTGGTAACGAGACTTTAATCACACGCACGCGTAATATGCGAATTGAAGATTTAGAAAAAAAGTCTGCCATGGACACAAAGTGGACGCTGTACAGTCGCTCCGGCTCGTTTATGAACAATCTAAAATGTAAGCCTTAATTTTTTTCAGACTGTTATATTTTACAGCAATAATTGTAACTTTTCTAGATGCAGCAACATTTATTGAAACGTTCTTACAACATAGTCTTTGTTCGGCTTGCCGGTATTAAAAATCAAAACCTTTAAAAATGGAACTGTTCATGAGTTAGCGTGAGAATGTACGCAGTCATAAATCAAATGGTATGTGCTATCAGACATTGAATATTATTCCGGCTACTCTACAAAGGCTTACAACGCCATCTGGCAACGCTGTTTCCTTGAAAAACCTTTAATTGATTGTCCCAGATATAGTTTAAGCGAATAATTCAGTAACTGTTATTTCAGATTGGATAAAAGATCTAAACTTATCTTGCTTGACTTTATCATGGCAACAACAACTATAACTTCAAGATAACTTTGTAGGTTTAGACAATGCCACACGTTCAAATCCCGATCGCTTGAAATTTCTGATTACTATATTTTCATAAAACAACAAATTAAAATAGCAATATAATAAAATTACCCATCCGCCACCGTGTGTTAGTAAGATACAGAATAACTGTGTGTTATGGTATTATAGCAAAACCTCTCACAAAATTAGCAAAAGTTACATACAACATTACAATCTACTCTAAAATAATTCAATGTTTCGAGACAAAACTACTTTGAAGCAAAAACTACTCTAAGGCAAACAAATCTATTACAATGAGTAGAAACGCCTTCAAGTGTCCCACACAAATAAGATAGAAGGTATATTTCATGTTATTAAAATCCAAAAGTCTATTTTTAGACGGATTTAAGGTTTATATTTCGCAAAACATATTCTGATGGATCAAATAGCTTAAAAGGGTACTGGCATTCTCAAACAAGGATGTAAACATAGCAAGGTTTTTTTTGTCTAGGGTAAGGATTGTTCCAAGCCAGGTATAAAGGAACCATTACTGCACGACATTGATAATCCACAACAGGAAATTGCCCGACACTGTTTTGTGCAACATGTCTATCGGTTGTTATTCTGTCCAATTTAATGTCGTGCATTATAGAGCCTCAAATTACAAGTTATATTGAGAGGTTATGCACAATTCTACCATACCAAATACTCGGCCAAGCTACGTCTAGTTAGCTTGGTAAGTATTACCTTTATTCCTTCATTGTTCAGGCTTGCTCTTCGACTCCGTCCGGAGATTCAGACTGAATCAAATAGAGCTCACCCAGAGTGTTAGTTTGGTTTACTACAGGCCGAATAACGGGAAATGATTGTGGGTTTTGTTACAATTCAAATAATAGTGTCCGTTTTTATTGCAATAATGACGATATACCTATTTTGGTACACTTGCAAGTAAATAGTTATGTGTCTTTGATCTGCAATTAAGATAAATTTTTGAAAGTCACTATTCTTGCACAGTTCAAAAACTTGGCAAAAGGTTATTATTATAACGAAGATTACAGTAAGTCAAGATAAGACTCATAAAATGTTTTTCCAATACTAACATCTTCAAAGTTAGATTTCTGTGTTGTATGTTTACTAATGTAAGTTCATATTAATTTATAACAGTTTTAAAAATGTGCATCTACATTACTAATTTACTTTGCTAATATAACAACACTATAAAAACACTCATAATACACTTCCGTTCATACTTCGATCATGTTCTTTCGGGAAAGTTGTTCAGTTACATAGTCAAAATTATCCTTTAAAAAAAACGCATTACTTTTCCTCATACGGCATTTATACTCGTAATATCGTTACTAATAATGACTTATCAAACTTTTGTCAGAGATGGCGTGAACAGCCGTTTCCGTTCTGCCTACCCCACAATGGATATAGGGGTGATATATATATGTATGTATGTATTACTAATGACTTTCAAAAATTCCATACAATAAAAAATATTTTCAAAATTTCAGTTCAGTTACCCCACAATCAAACCCCGTACGTCAGCCTCTCTACACAACTACTGCAAAGTGTACGTACCTCCTTGTCGGTGAAGTGAGCCTTGTCCTTCCTTACCTCTTTGTCCGTGAAGTGGCTCTTGTCTTTCTCCTGCTCCGGGGTGAGGTGCAGCACGGTCTCTTGGCCCGTTGCATGCAGCTTTAGAACGTATCTGTAACAGGAGTAATTGAGTAATCCTGGGGTGTATAAGGGACGGCGGAAGGTCATGCCGCTCATATATGGTTTATACAGACATGAAAAATCTTGCCTCAGACACTGAATAAATTGTCTGTCACAGACATATGAGGCCAATGATGATGAAGGGACGGTATAACGAAAATTTTTTAGGCGTGATCAGACCATGGCACTAAAGAACATTTCCCATGAAACATTTGTTGGTAATCAAAAAATATTTTTTGACTTTACCTTATTTCACTGCTTACTTAAGATAAAAGAATTAAGATCGAAATACAACAAATATAGACTGTATAGAGCCAAACTTCAGCACATTAGTCCCAGTCGATACCCAACTTTAACATTTAATATCTCAAGAACTTCTTTCATTATTAAATTATGGTCGGTAACAAAACGGTAAGCAATTATTAGACTCTATAATTATTTAACTTTGACTTTAATGCGAGGCCTGCAATGGACGAACATCCATAATTTCGTGGGCATCCTTATTGTCCGATTCTTTAATTTTTGGCCATAATTTGTTCAGGTTTCAAATAAAAGCATTATACTGGCCTCTGAATGTCAAGATTCTCCCAGCAGATCAGTGTCTCGACGGCTCCCAACTCAAGTGCACGCAGAGTGTCGTCCACACCGAAGCAGTATTTGCCTGTGTCCTGTAACAAACAAAATGTATGTTACTAATGGTAACCACTGGTTATAAGGCGCGGCTACATCAAGGGAGCAGATTCGCTGCCTCTCTGCCTCGCAAGGCAAACGACCAAAAAATTACGTGCCTCGTCTGAGGCAACGCATGTTAGTGCTCGGGCGAACGCGCGAAATTTACGCGCCTCAGAAGTTTGCCTTTAATTTATTTAGGCGTCCAAATTGGGCCGAACTTGGCTCGCCTGCGCACGAGCGTATGCCGCGCGAGGCAGTGAGGCAGCGAGCAGCCTCGGTTGGTGTGGACGCATCTATTGGTGACAGCTGATGTGGCGCAGTGGTTAGTACGACTGCCTGTGACGCAGAAGGTTCCGGGTTCAAGTCCCGGCTCTCAAAGTTGATATTTGAGTCTATTAAAATCGCAATAATTGATGTCGTTTTTAATACTATTAATAGTATGTACCTGTGAGATCTCATCGAAGTATCTTCCGATAAGCTTCTTCTCTTGTATGAACTTGACGTTCTGAAGGGACTCGGCAGCCAATTCGATGGCCTGGTTAAAACCATTTTCTCCACCGTAAGAGACGTCCACCAATTTGATGATTTTGGCTTGCAAACGCTGGAAACAATAGCATATTGAATTAAAATATGAATACGAACCTTATCCAATTACCATAACCATAACAGCCACAACAGTCCACTGCTGGACATGGGCCTCCCCATATCGGGGGGTATTGCCATACTCACCACGCTTGGCAGGCGGATTGGCGAGCGCAGTGCCAAGATGTTACATTTACAGGGAACGCTGCTGCCCATTCCCTGGATGAATATCCCTTAGTCGCTTTTTACGACACCCACGTGTAGAATTGGGGTGATGCTATTCTAAGCCGGCATCACACGGCATAAATTCCAATAACAGATTAACTCTGTGCAAAATTTCAAGGCACTAGGTCTAGTAGTTTTGCCTGTGCGTTGATGAGAAATTGTTAAAGTTTGTTCTTAGAGTCGAAAGAGTATGACCCGGAACAATTTTTTTTCTACGTCTATCCACTCGGCCCCAGTTCGGCATAGCTAAAAAATAGCTTTAAAATTAATTACCAAGGCAAAGCAGCTGTAACAAACTCGGAAACTACCAAAATTAATTTAAATTGTAATTCGCCGAATTATTAAGCCGTCGGTCCCGGTTGCTGTATATGATGGCGGTCGTTACACAAACATGTCAGAGGCCTGCTACTTGCAGTAGGCGGTTGAAGAATTCTGACACCAGCGTTCATCGGGTCGGTGAACGACTCGGTGTCCCACGCGAAGAGAGAGAGAGTGTCTAGAGTAACTCACCGGGTCAAACATGTCAGATTGTGACAGCTCAGTCTTGAAGTCGGCTGAACCCGCCAGGATCAAACCAGCCACGTTTGGTCGGTCTGCGCTGATAAACAGCTGAGTGGCCACTTCGGCGACCTTGAAACAAGACAAACAAAACATATTAAAATTTCAAAAATCTTTGATTTTTCAGGCCGAGTAGTAAAAGATTCTGAGCTATTACCCCAGAATGCCATACAATAACACATAAGACATACTTTACGCACGAAATTGTATCGTTTCTCTATAAGCAGACGCGCGAAACTCAGAGTGAACTGTTCTACTTCACTGTGTTTCTTATAGCACAATAGTTATTTAAAACTTTGCACTTAATGACAAAAAATTCTGCATTATTACCCCAATATGCAGTATCGTATGACAATATTATTATCTTGCGCACAAAGTTGTGTCATTTTTCTATACGCATACGCGCAGATCGGCCTGTCCTCTCAACTGTGTTTCCATTTTACAAGAAATTTTGCGCTTTTTCCCCAGGCTATTATACAACAGATACAGATTCTTTATTGATAGCCATTTTTACATGTCAAATTATAATATGACATGCGCGACACCTGCAGTTACTTGGCACACTCTTTGGGCTAAATCACCTTACAAAGATTCTGCACTATTACCCCAGAATGTTATACAATACTCCATGTTTATTACCTTGCGCACGTAGTTGTGTCGCTTCTCCATACGCAGACGCGCGAAACGCAGAGCGGACTGACTCCTGTATCTTAGCTTCTTTTTTATAGTAGACTCTGTGCTTTTACCCCAAAATGCTATACAATACTACATGTTTATTACCTTGCGCACGTAGTTGTGTCGCTTCTCCATACGCAGACGCGCAAAACGCAGAGCGGACTGTCCTCCTCTGCCGTGCTTCTTTGGCAGGTCCACAGTAAACTTGTGTAGGACCTGTGGGCAAATAATATCGGGCATGAGATACGCAAACATGCTTTAAGCCAGGTATTCATTGGGGACAAAATCCCTGATGCTTTGTATAATAGACAATGGACAATTTTTGTGGAACTTTGTTCGGGAACATTTTTCAAAACACGTCCACATTGGGAACATTCTCCAAATACTTTGTGTCATATACAAATCCCCGCCTTCAGATTATCGTAATGCGCTACACGACTAAAGCGCGCCACACACGGCCTTCGTATGAGTTACGTGCACGACATAACGCGCGTAAAGATGACGTTGTATTGAATGGGATCGTAAGAGAGGCCGCACACTGCCTGCGTATGCGTGCGAGTTAAGATATCCGTGTCAGCATCTTCCACTACGTAGCCTAATTATAATTTATAAGATTTGCTTGGTAAGATAATCAAAGTGCAATCTTACTAAGCAATTCATTTTAGTAGTGGGAGGTGTTGACTTAGCAGTTTATCTAAGATTTATTAAGTATATAAGCTAGTGTAAGCCTAGAATAGCAAGTTCTAAGTTCTTATCTGCCGGACGATCTCCGAGTGCAAATATACAGAAGAAACCATAAGTCTGCCTCTTATTCCACTTCTTGAGTTGCGCGTAATCATGATGTCTCATACGGTATCATACAATACAACGTCATAGCTACGCCTGCCTACGGAGGCGGTGTGGCGCGCCTTTTGAACGAAAAGCTACGTAGGGTGTGGCGTAAGATCGAGTATTGGGGACGTGATTCTACGTAGTACGGTTCCTTCGTTTCGAGCGCAGTCCCATCTGGATAAAAGCATGAAACTTGGCATGCATGCAGCTTTGACGCGTGCCATAGTGAACCCAAAATTCACTATGCTACGTCACATTCGGATTAGGGCCCTTTTCCTGTCATGCGTATTTTCGCACGCGCGCGGATCTGGTCCGCATGCGGATGATAGCACGCTCCTGGTCCCCGCAGCCAATCCGCGTTCCGCGCGCGTGCTAGCCGCATGATAGGAAAAACATGTATCAAAAGATAAGATGCGTGCGGCCCGCATGCGGACCAGATCCGCGCGCGTGCGAAAATACGCATGACAGGAAAAGAGCCCTTAGTCAATGCTTCAGTAGGAAACTGGTTGTCGCAGAGGTAGAGCGATGTATAGATAGGTTTGAAAAGGGAATTTTAATAAAACACAGATCAGTACAAACTACTCACTTCTCTGGTGTTACCCTGCAGCGTACCAAACAGGGCCCCGTTACCATCCATAACGATGAACCCAAACTTGTTATCGTCAGCAAGCAATGCAGTCAACGCTTCAGTATGAAACTTGTTGTCGCAGAGATACAGCGATGTGTTGATAGGTTTGAACGGTTCAAAGTCAATGTTGACTTTCTTCTCTTTTCCTTCCTCCGTGACGATGGTGCCGCAGTAGATGACCAGGCCGTTTGGTGGTACTGAAGATAATGGAAAATGGAATAAATATTACAATAATAAATTAGTTTCATCGCAATTGGTTTTGCAATATTCGTGAATAAATAATAGTACAGATCTGCCGTGTTACGCGGAACTCGTGTAACTCTAATTACACGAATTACGCTTAACATGTCTTAATCGTTTTTTCGGTGTCTACTTTATAAGGGGAGTTTGAATAAAAAAATATTTTGCATGAAATTTTTTACAACAAAATCAGAGTTACACGAATTTGGCAAGACAAAACTTTGCCGTTACTGTTACGCGCTGTGCGTGTAACTCACTTACACGATTTAACTACAGTAAATGCTACTGGGCGCGGTGCGTCGCGAAATAAACGTTGAACATAACCTATCTCGCGGAAAGCATGTAACTCGGAGATACACGGCCTCGCGTAACACGATTTGTATGAGTTTTTCACTGCTCCAAATTTCAAATGGCTATAACTTATTCTGCATCAAATATTATGAGAAAATATTTGTATGTATGTTCTTCAAACTAATAACAGTAATAAAAGATTTGTAAAAGAATTATATAATTTTAATGTGCAAATAGCATTTAGAAAAGAAAAGACAGATTTTAGATTCAAATGCATTTTTCTCAAGTCAAGCAGTTTAAGATACACGAGTTCCGCGTCACACGGTAGAGATGTACAAAGGATAAAACATTATAAAATCTTCCTCAGTAGATGCGATCTTTTTAAGAGGTTCAAAGCACTGCCAACCTCATAAAAAGTAGCAGGCTTATTCAATGTTAGACACTTCCATCGTAATAGGCTTAATTTTGACAGTTCAAGTTGACAGTGGCACTACTACTACTACTATAACAGCCACAATAAAATCTGATCATGGGCCTATGGGCCCTTGTAGGGGGGTATTTGCCATTCTCACCACGCTTGGCAGGCGGGTTGGTGAGCGCAATGCAAGATGTTGCAATGCGATTGCGATAATTCCAGGAATTAAACCCCTGGATGAATTTAAAGTCGCCTCTTACGACACCCACAGGAAAGACATGGGATGATGACATTCTAAGCCGGCATCACACGGCAAGTGATAGCGATAGTGACACACTTGTGACATATTTTTTACAGTTGATGCCAACGAATTTTATCATAGGTATCAACATGATGCGAATTATTTGATTATCAATAAGTTTTGTTGAAACTACTGAAATCCTAGTGTGTAGACACACTATGACTGAAATTCGGCGGCTGAATTACATTCCGTCAGTTTTTGGCGTTTACGGTTGGGAGGACACACTATAGGAGCGGAAATTACGTACAAATCACGCCGAATTATTTCGGATTGACTTCGGCGACGGAATTTCGGCTGAAGTGTGTCATCCGTAATGCAAATAACATTGCTGGCGTAATTGCGCCGAATTTCGTCGCGTAACTTCGGTCGTAGTGTGTCGTGACACTTACCTTTAGTGTACAACTTCAGCCGATGCTGTACAGACGTAATAGCCCCCAGCACAGACAGCCGGTTCACTCGCGATTTGATGTTGGACGCCGTACCAAATTCATCAGCCAACATCTTGGACACCCGTGAGATCTGATCCTTGGGTGGTATGATTAGAGAGATCATTGAGGTACCATTCCTGGAAAGATGGAGAATCATGTTTAGAAAATATATTGTTGTTCAAAATGTTTATTTTCAATGGTTTCATATTGCTTTGTGTAAATTTTGGATGGTGTCCATTTATAAGGCTCTGTGATGGTAAAGTGCTAGTAATACTGATATACCTACCTAGTTTGAAAAGATACATTTAATAGTCATACTAATTGTATGTTCATCTCACGATAAAAATTAACCACCTACTTTGATCAAGTAGGGTGTGAAAAAACCATAGCATAACCTTTGTTTGGTTTGAATATAAAGGAGATTGCCCATTTCTGGTCTAAGAAATTGTTTCGCCTCAAAACGTAAATTAAAGCAATATGTAATATATCTCATTCTAATGAAGAATAGCTACGGCAATTGTTGTACAAAACAGGGAAACTAATTTAACTGTTAAAGGTCTTTTTACGGTTAGGTATTTTTCCCAAAGATTTTACTGTGGTGTTTGAACCTTTTTCGCACTGTTTACTTCGGTATAGCTAACTATAACAATTTAAGAATGAAATACTCGATATACAGCCAAACTTACTTTTGTCGCTTCCGATACTCAACTTTAACATTTAAAACTTCAGAACTCCTGTCATAATTAAATTATTTTCAGTTACAAAATGTTAAGCAATAATTAGACTTTATAATTATTTAACTTTGCCTTTGATGCGAGGTCTGCAAGTAGTGAGGCAAGCAATGGACAAAAAAAAACTAGAGTGGGCATGATCCTTTTATATTCTATAGAAATCAGACTTTTTACTTGCAGATAATGCATACCTAAAACCTTTAAGGTTAATTTATGTTTTAGGGAAAAAGGTGTGAGATTTTTTTTTAATCAGTGCTGTGCTTTAATTTTGTTTTGTATTCAGGTCAACACAATTACCCTACATCAGATTACTAATGAAAGTACATAGCTAATAGTGTGCTAATATAACTTGTAGGACAGTTTCTAGGAAAGCTAAGGACACAGGTCTCTAAGCTAGCTGGTACTGCCCAATCATCTAGCACTGCTGCAAAAGTATACTGTGTACAAACTCAGTTACTGATCGGCAGTGCAGTGTTGAAAATGTAGGTGTGTTGTTGTGTTAAAAAGAAGTTAAATATGCCTTGATATTACAAGTTTCTAGTTTTAGTTGGTCAGGATCTATTATGCTACACAAATGCAACTGTAATATTTAACTCTCTGCATATGAGGTATATGTATATCCCACTTCATATGGATCCCAAACTTTAAGTAAGTCTGGTCAAAGGTCAAAATATGAAAAAATATTGGACTTCCCATACAAAATTGCCCATCAGCTGATTGAGTTACTATGGGGGGACCAAATTTTATTTTCATATTTCAACATAATATGTTGCTTGGGGAATAATCTTCCTTATCACCAGCCAGTTCTGCATTTTTGCTATTGGTCACTAGTAAAATTTTACTCAATATAGATGTACAGTGTTCCAAATAAGGGCAGGAAGATGATGAGGATGATCTATAGGAAACTGTATACATGTGTTGTGCCATACATAGATGTGTTACCTAAAGGTGAGATTCTTATCACTTCCTTATAGTGTAACCATTCATAGTTTCAAGGTTAACTTGACAGCTACAAATTAATATTGATGAGAGCTTTAAAACTATGTTACATCATTTGCTAACAAGATCATTAGATAAGATAATTTTACTACAACAATGTTTCATTTAGGTTACATAAAGAATCATATTAAATCCACCTACAATAGCTATCCTAAAGAGAGTTGACATCAGGCTGGCGGCCAGTCATAAAGCATTGCCAAATCCTTTTGCTACATAATTTTGTGCTCCAACAAGACATGTTGCGGGGACCCCAAGTTATTTAGGATAAAGGCAGGCAGATGATTAAAGTCCAAAAGTCCAAATATTTTTAATTCTTTAAATGCCTACTTCTACTTCTGTGAGTGGGACACCAAGTCGTCCAATGACCAGATGAACCCTGGTATCAGGTCACTATTTCAGTGTAAGATGTGTATAGCTATCAAATGGTTACTTGTATTTAGTTTAGTTGCTTGGGAGAATATCCTGTTTATTGAAGTACAAAGGGCATTGCATTGTCTACTATCAGGTGAATATTGTGTTTTGATATTTTAATAAAATTATGATTGCATGAGCAGTTATTTGCTGTTTTTAGCTAGGTATAATAAACAGCAGTAGTGTCATTCATAACATAAACTAATAACCTTCTGGAGTAATTTTATAATGAGTAGTGTAAACCAGATCAATGAACTTTGAAGAGCCCTATTCTTAGCTTGTTGTAGGGTGATCACTAGTATATCATGCCCAAGGCACTTCTTAGTATAGTAGGTATATTGTGGTTTTGTAGTTGTTATTCATAATAACAATGGATACCTATCGAAACATATCAAAGCAGTTTTACGGCAATTAATTCTGCATCTAAAAGCATTATGTTTGTAGCGGATCGGAAATCGATAATTCCACGTCTGAAGCTTGAAACATAACCTCAACTTTTCAGACACGACTGCAGTGAGTTTGCGTGGGAAAGTTGGCATTCTGCGACCTTTAGGCCTGCGCCGTGACCACCAGGTCGCGTGCTGGCGGAGACTAGAAGGTTATCCCCGCGCATGGATGCAAACCAACTATAAAAGCATGTATCAATGACGCATACAGAATTTGGCATTTCGAACAAGTCATGTGGCCAAAATAACTTCCGAAACACGTTCCTATGGTGAATTATTATGAAATAAGCACGAAAAACCACTCACCCTCTTGCCATTTCCAAGCTCTTGATAAGTTTCTTGATCTTCCATATTTCGACATTGCGATCCGCGGACGACTCTTCAGACATTTTGGATCGGTTTCGTGTACAAAAAACTCACAATAAAAGCACTAAACACTAATGATAATTATAAAATAATGTTTTAAAAACACCACAACTAACTCCTAAATAAAGGAATACGGAGAAAGGGGTCTGGACAGCGGACAAAGCTGCTTCAATCCAGATAGAACCGGACCAGGATGCACCTCACGAATCCGTTCACGCACTTTCTAGTTCAGTGTTCACATTTACATGCACACGAGCTCGTACTTTTCTTCTTGTGCGGGGATTCTTGGATTTCTTCTTTATTCGGTTACCCCTAAGCATGTGGGACGCAGAAATAAGACATTACACGGGTAAAAAGATGACGTGAACAAACGATCGAACGCGCCTCGTCGATCGTAGGAAAATGAAAGAACAAGTTTTTTTTTCTAAAATTGTTGCTACCCTAAAAAAATATGACCTAAAACTCTTGCATCCAGACCAAAAAATTAAAAAAAAAACTTCGTTGACACTGCCATCTAGTGTCGAGTAGCAAATACAAATTACACAAATTGTTGCGTGCACAACGGCTGTATAATTGTGCAAACCCGTGACTACTGACTTCACGGTTTACAATTAAGAAAAATAAAGTCATTTTGGTCTATGTCTGTATAGTTGTTGCTGAGACCTTATTTTTTTTATTGTTTTCTCATGATTTTCTTAGTAGAATTCCAAACATTTTCCTGATATACATGCTTTTTTAAACCATGGAAGACTTTAAGCCTTGTCGCTGTTGCCTTGCACAAGGCTCCCACAAAGATTTGAACTTCCCTTATTTTTGGCTGGATCAAAAAGAAATTTACTCTAAAATGCTTCAAGAATGCTTCAATATCGTTGTAAGTGTGTTATTATATTTTCTAAAACAACTACCATACCAAAATTCTATTCACCCGACCTCTGAAAGCAAAAATTCAAAGATACGAAGTGTATACATTTCTTACAAATTCACATTAGTTTTTACTAGCATCCCTAGATATATCAGAGACTTAGTGTCAAAGAAACCTCTCCTTAGTTTTATAAGACCTATTCAACGATACCCTACTCAATATTACAGGAGAATTTTTTTTGTTGCCCCCCTTTCACATGTATGGGAAGGGGGTCCAAAAAACAATTTAAAATATTTTGATGTCGATAGCTTTAAAACTGACGAAGTTATGAGGTTCACTCAGCCCTATGTCGGATTTTCACGATCGGCACTTGTTACATATAGCCAGGGTTGCTACTGTTAAAAATATCAAAGTATAAAAATATCAAAACAGCAAAATCTCATAAAGAATGTCACATGAGTCTGAACTTATTCTAAATCCAAGAAATTTACAGTTCGTGGCAATCATCTTTTTAGTTACCTTGACTTTCCCTGAGATTCTAGTTATTTCCAGTTAAAGCCAGTACGCATCAAAATCGTCACTGGTACTGAGTGAGCCATCTGTAAAGGCGCCCCGCGCCGTTTCCCTAATTTGTGATAATATGTCAATTTTTACTTCCTTAAAAATCCCTTTATATTCCAGCTGTCCAGATCCCCACAGTATGGCAACGGCATATGTGAAGTGTGTGTCATATCTCTGAGGGCGGCTCTGGCCTTCAAGCAGAGCATTCTGACGTCTGAGGAAGAGTTGCTGAAGAAATCTGTATTGATTGGCTGTCATGGTAATGAATTAATATTTGACCCTTCGCAACCTGACATTTCATTTGTTTTGTTTTTTGTAGGTTTTGAACTCTAAGTGTGACCGAGTAGTAAGGTTCAAAATTGATGGCTCTCTGTTTGTTGTCTCTTTCGCACCTATTGGACTATGCATTAAACGACTCGAAAAGAGAGAATGTGTAATTTTGTCCTTTTCGCACCTATTGGATTGTCTCGTTGGCACCTATAGATTTAGGAAAACTTACAAAATTTCAACACTTTACAATTGTATACCTAACACTGGAAAGTCAGCACCTATAGATATTATGTGAAGTGTGTCATATATCTGAGAGCGGTGCAGGCCTTCAAGCGGACCACTCAAATCAATATTGATCCTCTGTAATGATATGAATATTAGTCTCTAAGCAAAAATTAAGAATGTTTAATCCATTATTGTTACTTTGAGAATGTTTAATCCATTATTGTTACTTTAAGAATGTTTAATCCATTATTGTTACTTTGAGAATGTTTAATCCATTATTCTAGAAGTTCAGAAGTTAATCGGTAATATTGTTTTGATGTTCGGTAATAGTTTTCTGATATTTACCTATTTCTTATACCAGTTGTATTTTTTATTTCAGAGGAGAAACCCGAGCTATCAGTCAAGCTTGAGCCGCGGTACGCCAGCGGGGATGATGACTCCGATGATTATTTTTTGGCAGATGCAGGTTTGTTTGAACCAAACATATATGTATAAGGTCCTATTAAATTCACTGCAAATATTTTAGGGGCAGCAGATCAGATAAAATATGAGCATGTTCATATTTTATCTGATCTGCTAGTTTTCAAGAAAATTGCATTTAACTAAAAAAAATACGAGAAAGGTGCACCTGTTTGTCCTAGAAACACACCCCAAACGATGATAATAAGTGCTGTTACGATTGTTATTAAGACGCGCTAAAATAAAAATAAGTGCTGTGAGAAACCCTTATCATTTCGGTAAGTCTGTCTGTCTGTCTGTCTGTCTGTATGCCGCGCCCTCATAACTTCGTCAGTTTTGGAGCTATGGACATCAAATTTGGTGTGAAGATAGATCGTGTTCTCCAAATTTTGAAATGTAAAAAAAAAATTAATTGTTTTTTGGACCCCCTTGCCATACATGTGAAAGGGAGGCAAAAATTTTTTTTTCTCCTGTAATATTAAGTAGGGTATCGTTGGGTAGGTCTTTTAAAACTAAGGGGAGGTTTCTTTTAAACAAAGTCTCTAAAATGTTTGTGTCTTGAGATATTTGCTTATAAAAGGGGCGTTTTGAGCCATAATTTGTTCCAGCTATAAATTCTAAAGTACGCATGCTAAAAAATTGAAAATAATATGGAATATACTTCAAAATCTGAAGTTACCATGAAAACTATAACGGATACTGTTCATCGAAAGATTTAAGAAAAATAAAAGTTTGTCTTTTTGTGGTTGGTAATCATACAGCTGCAAACAAACCAGCAACAAAATTAACTTTGTAACGCTGAATAACCTGATATTTAAAAGTTGACTACGAAACCCTATTTGTGAGCGTGTCTGACACGCTCTTGGCCGGTTTTTGTTCGTTATTTTTTGTTGCCTTTTCTTATTGGGAAATTGTTGAGTATGTTGTGCTTAACAACATATGTAGAAATGAGACAATATCTTAATTTTCAATTGCATATGTTCACAGTTCGCGAGCCCCAAATCAAGTTGGAACTGCCCACAGAATACACCAAGAAGAAGTCTTACTCTAGAAGTAAAAAGAACATGAGCAAGAGATCCAGAGAACCAGCAATGCAGTGGAACGAAGATGAGGATGTCAAGGATCTGGTCTCCAAACTCAACAGTGGAAATAGTAAGTACAACCACCATAACAACCATAACAGTCCACTGCTGGACATTGGCCTGCCCCTATCGCGGGGTATTGCCATACTCATCACATCACGCTTGGCAGGCGGATTGCCGAGCACAGTGCAAAATGTTGCGTTTACAGGGAACGCTGCCCATTCCCTGGATGATTGTCCCATAGTCGCTTTTTTTTCGCCATGGGTAGTATTGGGATGATGCTATTATAAGCCGCAATTACACGGAAATAGTAAGTCCATACAATAAGACTATATGAGTTGTATGGGACGACGACAGTGTGCCGAAAACTTGTAGATAAGATCATGAAACTGAACAACTTTTTCTACAGAGTGGAGGCAATGTTAGTAAACGAGAAGAATCCATCTGGTCTTCAGTCTTAAATGGAATGTCGAGGATAGATTCTTCTAGAATATTTGACGTATGCGGCCGCGAGTTATGATCCTAAAAGATGTAGAAAAGTAAAATTTACTTATATTAGAATACGATTTTTGGAAATCTTACAAAATATTCCATCGCAGGCAGGATCTGCACCTGCTATCTTCGGCATCTGTACTGCCGACGCCACTACCAATTTAGTCGGGGAATTCTGGAAATTCAATGTATGGCGCCAGTTGAAGCACGCCTTTACAGCATTTTTTTTTTGCGATTAGATACCTATAAGCATGTTGTTTAAAACCTTAAAAGCGGAGACCCTCCGCCCGTCCGCATCACCCCCATTTTCTTTGAAATGTGTCAAAAATTATAAACTTTCCGGATTTATGAGTTAACTATAATAGTTACAAAAAAAGTGTCATAGGGCAAAATATTCCGTATTAAATTTGCTACTTAAATGTAATACATTTTTTTATTGTAACTCTTACGGTTTTGAAGATAAAACGATTTATACTAAAAAAAACCTTTTCCTGGAAAATCTATGAATGGCGCCAGTTGAAGCACGCCTTTACAGCAATTTTTTTTTGCGATTAGGTACCTATAAGCCTGTTGTTTGAAACCTTAAAAGCGGAGACCCTCCGACTGTCCGCATCACCCCCATTTTCTATGAAATGTGTCAAAAATTATAAACTTTACGGATTTATGAGTTAACTATAATTTTTGACACATTTCAAAGAAAATGGGGGTGATGCGGACGGGCGGAGGGTCTCCGCTTTTAAGGTTTCAAACAACATGCTTAAAGGTATCAAATCGCAAAAAAAAAATTGCTGTAAAGGCGTGCTTCAACTGGCGCCATTCATAGATTTTCCAGGAAAAGGTTTTTTTTTAATATAAATCGTTTTATCTTGAAAACCGTAAGAGTTACAATAAAAAAATGTATTACATTTAAGTAGCAAATTTAATACAGAATATTTTGTCCTTTGACACTTTTTTTGTAACTATTATAGTAAACTCATAAATCCGGAAAGTTTATAATTTTTGACACATTTCAAAGAAAATGGGGGTGATGCGGACGGGCGGAAGGTCTTCGCTTTTAAGGTTTCAAACAACATGCTTAAAGGTATCTAATCGCAAAAAAAAATTGCTGTAAAGGCGTGCTTCAACTGGCGCCATACATTGGATTTCCAGAATTCCCCAACTAATTGGGCAAATTAAGCCTGTGAACTTGTCCACTAACGCGTAGCAAGACTCCATCTACCGACTAATTCATTCTTTTCAGATTTAATGTAGTGTATAGTCTGATTTTTATTCAGATAGACTAAACTGACAGCTGAGATCGGCTTTTTGTTTTTAAAATGTTGCAAGCATCAGGCTAGTGTTGTGGTTTGACTCATTCATTTTATTCATTGAACTGTTGTCCCATGATTCCTCGACGTATTTGTTTTTGTAAATAAATATGCTCAATAAATACTTTCGTATTTATTACGTACCTACATACTTTACGTTACGTAAAAGAGTATACGTTACGCGTATACTTTACGTTTATACGCAAAGTTTTCGTTTAGTTTATAGAATTCAAAAATGAACCATATTGAAATTTAAAATGTAGGTAGTGTTCAATAAATTCACATTAATGATATCAGACTGTTACTAGTTATGTTCTCCTTAACTTTCAAATAAAAATTTCGTCAGACAGGAAATAAATGTGAAGTTAGTTTGTTATACACATAGTAGTATGTTTGCCTTATAGGCCAATTTAATATTGAAAATTGAAATAAATTTAACTTATTTTCATAAAGATTCAATCACAATCTTTGAATCACATAACTTGATCATTTGGGTACAACCAAAGGGTACAACACTTTTTTTTTATTATTTTAAAATACAAAATCGTGGCAACCCACCAAACGTCAGTTTAGTCTATCTGAATAAAAATCAGACTATAGTCAAAGCGACGAAAACCCGCGATAAGTTGAATACTTTAAAACACTTTCCGTGTTAGGTATACAATTTATGGAAAACATACACTTGGTAGCCCAGTTGGTAGTGACGTCGGCAGTTCTGATGCCAAAGATCGTAGGTTCAAATCCTGCCCGCGGAGGATTTTGTAAGTGTAGTTCTAAAACCAGGTTAATATTGATTAAAACCTATAATTTTTTGTAGCTTTGTCCTATGTACTCGTATCTAGCTTAAGTTACTCAAACTTATATTTTTTCCTATCTTTCAGAGGGACTTACTATCAAAAAGAAGAAGGAATCAAGTTTAAAGAAATACGTGGTAAGCGCATCTCTTTCTTTTTCATGATGAAACTAAGTATTTTACGGCCGTTAACGCTCTGTCTACCCCGCAAGGGGATAAGGCGTGATGTGTGTATGTACATATGTATGTATGAAACGAGCCGGAACGATTCTTTATTGAAGTCCGTTTTTTAAACACTGATGAACAATTTTTTGTCCACAGAATACTGTCAAATTATCACCCGACCAGACAAACCCGAACAAAAAGAAACTCAAATTAATTTACAGGTCTAGATGGGAGAAACTGAAACATATGGACAATTTGTCTACAATATTAGAATATTCCAACGTAGTGCCTTTTAAAGATAAAGGTATACTTGGATACTTATGTGATTACTGTGATAGTACGTACCCAGACCCGAAAGACTTGAGAACTCATACGGAAAACGACCACAAAAGTGAAAGGTTGAATTTACTGAAAACCAGTTTCGATAAGACCGAATTTAAAGTGAATTTCGATGTGACGGATCTTACTTGCACGCTATGTGGCGACATGTTCGTCAACTTGAACGATTTAAAAGAACATTTAGTGAACATACACGATAAAACAATCCATTATGACATCAAAGACCACATGCTGCAGTTTAAGCTCAAAAAAGGCGATACGTACGATTGTGCAATGTGTAGTGCCACTTACGAGACTTTTAAAATGTTGAAGCAACACATGAATATACATTACAGTAACTATGCTTGTAACAAATGCGAGTCGTCGTTCGCGACGAAACGATCTTTAACCGCGCACAATGCTACTCATTTGGAGGGTAGTTTCAAATGCGACCACTGTGACAAAGTATTTCCTAGTGACGCTAAAAAACGGTATCACGAAAAATCTAAACACTTGGGGAATAGAAACATTAGCAATTGTCCGTACTGTAATGAACCGTTCCGGAGTTACTATCAAAGAAACCAACATATGGTCAAAGTTCATAACGCCGAAGCGCCTTATAAATGTAATATATGTGACAAATCGTATATTCTGAAGTCGCTACTCATGGCACATATAAAGAAAAGTCATTTAATGGAGAGAAACTGCCAGTGTTCAGAATGCGGGTACAGATTCTTCTCACAAAAGAGTCTAAAAGCGCATATGGTGAAACATACAGGCGAAAAAAATTACGCATGTACTATTTGTAACAAGGCATACGCTAGGAAATACACCTTACGAGAGCATATGAGAATTCACAACAATGATAGAAGGTTTAAATGCGATGTTTGTTCTATGTCGTTTGTACAGAAGTGTAGTTTGAAGAGTCATTTGCTGTCTAATCATGGGATATCTATGGCGGCAAGCGATATTACTAGTGTTGATGCAAATGTGTAATTTTAAAGTAGTATTTAGCTCTAAAATCCGCCATCTTGAATCAATAAATTTTTAATACAGCCAGTGTCACTCGCGCTGCTGAGACGAATCTAACGACACCTCATTTATCAAAATCCAACTATCCGTTCGGGCTGTAGCCCGTGAAAAAGATTTTTCTTGTCCACATACATACATACATACTCTCGAAAAACATAACCCTCCTTCTGAGGCAGTCGGGTAAAAATTAAGGTGCCACTATGGGTGCCATTTTGTATGAAATTGCATAATTAAATGGCAACAATTTCGTATGAATAAATTTTTGGTTCATTTTGATGTCATGACTTTTTACTGGTGAATCAAATCAATAACTATCAAATTATTTAATGTAAATGAACAATTTTACCGACAATGAGACATAGCATGATTGTTAAGAATGCTTAAATGTATTTTGGTTACCGATATATTCTAATAGAGGTGAACCCAAAATTCAGAAGAGGTATCTATTTTTACCCGACTGCATCAGGGGGGTTATGTTTTTCGAGAGTATGTATGTAGGTATGTAGACAAGAAATTCTATAGCCCAAACGGCTGGGTGGATCTTGTCATGTGATGTGTGTGTCGTTAAATTCGTCTCAGGAGCGCGAGTGACACAGGCTATACTATAAAAAAAATCAAGACGGCGTATCTTTATCACAAAATACAACTTTGAAATTACCGCAGTCGGGTTTTTGTGTCCAATTAAGCTTCTTGGTGAAGGTTTTCAGTTGCAGTTCCACAAACTATTGCATTTAGTTTTACTAAAGCAGTTGTTCTATTGTTAACAAAGTTAAGTAGGTATGTATTTTACTCGTAAAAACGTAGTTATTTTGTATTTGTTATAAAGAAATGCCTTATTTTGTCCGAACCTTTATTACTGCGTGTAATATTTAATTGTAAATAAACATACATATTTATAATACTTATTCTTTGTTTCCCCATATCTTTACGGTAGGTGTAGTAAGAAAAGACAGGTCGGCTGACAATCTGTTACCATTATGGTGATACACAGTATTCCGAAACTTTTGTCAGAGTAAATCGCCGTTTACGCTTTGCCTATCCCGCAAAGGATATATGCGTGATATGATATATGTATGTATGTATATAATTGTGTTGTGTAAATTTCTGTAGTCCAATCAAATTAAGTAGGTATATATCTTATGTTTTTTAAAAGAAAAAAAATGCATAGGTATCTTTAACTGGATGAAATAAAGCAAATGTTTGCTAATTCAAAGGCGTGCATTATTTGGAAACAAAAGTCCGCATTGTATTCATACAAATGTTCCCAACACCCCACAGAATGATTTTTCTGAAAAACACCGCCCACATTGTGTTCCCATGTCCCAGATTACGAGATTACTCGTATATAATAGTAGTATATTCCTTGCTCGTATATATCTGTCTCGTGTCCCCTGCAATAAACACGTGACGTGAAGTTGCCTTGATACACGCGTGAAGCTGTTGCTGATATAAGTATGTAGGTACAATGTCGCGGGACTTTGTTCCCGAAATGTTCCCAATGAATACGCGTCTTAATTTAACTTATCAAGGGTATGGGCAGGCCTTCGAGCAACTCGATCTTCCGTCCCGTTCCGGCCCGGGGCAGGCAGATTTTAGAACAAAAACGAACAGTAGTGAAGCCTCAAATTAGGGAGATGGTGCTCTCTCTGGTGGTAGTCTGAAAACGTAGGTTCGCGGTTACAAACTGTGAAAAGTGGGAAAACTTTCGTAATGCATTACACGGACGAGCAAGGAACATACTACTAACCTGGCGGCGGACGACCTGCAGAACCTCTGCCAATTCTCAGTGGCCTAGAATCTTACCTAGAATTTAAAAAATCAGCAAATATTTAGTTTAAATTGCCAATCAAAGATATTTAAATTGCCGCCATTTGTTCGAGGACAGGACAGTTGACGGATAGTGCAATGCCACGCGGTGACAGATTCTTGGACGACAGCGAAACGTTATGGCATTTCTAAACTCCTTTCGTGGCGTGGACTCTACATCTAATTAAGTTACTCGATACTAGATGGCGCTAAATAGCCTATTTATTTTTTTAATTTTCGGTCTTGGAAGCTAGTCGATTTAGCAAAAGGTGTGAGTATTGCCAGACTAAACCAAAAAATCCTAAATCAGCCAAAAATTTGAATGTTGTTATAAAGTGGTCTGAGAGCTCGCCTCAAGTCGCCTCTAGCTTGAGGTCTCTGGTTAGGTTCATGGAACGGTCCTTATCACCTTGTTTAAATGTGCGACCTTCATAAATTTACTAATGACGTCGTTTTGTTAGCAGCAGTAGAAATAAATAATGTTAGCAGCGCTGTATTGACAAAAAAAAAACTTTCACCGACGTGATCGAAAATCGGTGAACTTACTGGCAACATTTCAAACAAAATGGCGTCCGCTTCGGAAGGGCTTTGCCGATTTGACGCTTTCTGTTGACGGATTTTACTCAAAGCTTTGTTGTTTGCAGATATTTTCTGTTGAAATGTGGTGATACAGTGTTTACAAAATGAATTTCGACGAAATCGTTGTGAAAGAGAGCCCCGGCCTATGCCGGTGCTGTCTCTCCGAAGGGTGCTACAAAGACTTGGGCACCGAATACACTTGGATGAACGATACTGAAGTTTACGCCGATATGTTGCTGGAATGCTTTGATATTAGCGTAAGTATTTGCGAGATAACAAGGTCTTTACTTTCCTGCTTTAAGTCTTCAAAAATACTTCTATTTACTATGAAGGAAGATGCTCAGCCGAGACTCAACCTACAACGCTATTTACCACCTCTCCGATTCGCGAGATAGCTATTTACCGTAATTTTCTATCTTGCACAATTAGTAGGTATTTAGCGCTTTCGGACCTACATTGCACAGGCTGGTTTACTATCCAGTTATCAATACTTATTGGAGAAAACTCTATAGGCCCTTGTTTCTACCAGATATCACAACACAATGATGGGCCGAACGGCAGCAACCGGCTCATTTGCGAGGTCTGCATCACGCGGCTGCGCGACGCTTGCAACTTCAAGAAGCAAGTCCTGGACTCGGAGAAGAAATTCGTGGATATGCTGGCTCGCGGGGAGTTCCAGCCTAAGAGTAAGCCTCTTATTTATTCATTTTTATACTTTATGTGGTCCTAAAGCCAGCTTACCTGTGGCATGTGGGTAAACAGAAAGATATGGGTAAACATTTGTTGTTTATGCAGCTAGTTAAACTCTTTTTATAACAAAACAAAAATTTACTATGGAAATCTAGTTTAAGAGGTGTGCTCTTTTGACCCCAACTGTACATTTTGTCACACTAATTCATGAACAGTTTCATTTTTAATTATAAATACTATGTTGTACAATTCAATAAATGTTGCTGCATCTTGAAAAATAAAATTATAAAATGTTACAGTCTGTAAAATTAAAACCTTACATTTTGAGTTTTTTATGAGTGAGTGGGAGACAATACATGTGTGTCTGTTTGGCAGTGATAATGTACCAAGCCACACCGATGAAAGCTGAACAACTGCTAGAAGAACCAGCTGCTGACGATGTGGAATACTTGGAGGACATGGACTTTGAAGACGGTAAACTTTTGAATTAAAACCATTTTTTTACCCGACTGCCTCAGGATGGTTATGTTTTTCGAAAGTGTGTATGTAAAGTAGACAAGAAATTCTTTGTCACGGGCTACAGCTCTAATGGCTGGGTGGATCTTGACATGTGAGGTTTCGTCAGATTCATCTCAGCAGTGTGAGTTACACAGGCTATATTAAATAGTTCATAAATTGAAGATGGCAGATTTTTATCACAAAATACAACTTTGAAATTACCGCAGTCAGTTTTTTTTTGTTTTTTAACACACTTGTTCTTCATTCATGTAACTGAAATAGGTATGTTGGATAAAATGTCATATATCTTTGGAGTTGGCTTTACCTAGAAAACTATAGTTATCATTAGAACTTCTTATTATATGAAATGTTCAAAGTGATGTGGTTTTCAGACCTGCCCCTGAACCAACTGGAACCATCCTCGTCAGATCTCACCACTAGTACAGCTGCCAAAGTCAAGGTATTTATCTACACTACATAAGGGGAAAGATTTGTTTGTTGTTATGTAATCAATAAACTCTGAAACTACTGGGGTATGTTCAAGGTGTCTTCTTTCGTATAACTTCCGGACTAGTCAGCGATGTCATAGTATAAACGTGTGATAAAAGAGCTATGAAAGATGACACCTTGAACATAACCCTGGACAGATTTCAAAAATTCTTTCACCATTAAAGAAAGCTACAGCGTGCCACACACCGCCGCCTCCGTATGTGTGACGTGCACGAAATGAATGCAATACCGGGATCCCGCATGTTTTTTGCAGGACTGATCCCGGTCGTAATTTGAGCGGGATCCCGCGCGGGATTGCGGGATTAAAATTCTGCGAAATTCTTACTTAATTACGTCCTGTAAAGTTAGAAACCGTTAAACTAACGATACAATAAATACAATAACATTTTTGCATAGTTATTTTGTCTCTATATTTTTTTAAATAATGATACTGTCTTTGGAACTACAAATGTTGTTATACAAAATTCGTAGTTTTTCAGTTATCAAATCATTGGACGACTCTTTGTCCCACACAAAAAAAGAAAAAGAAATAATTTATGTTACCTAATTATTAAATTTTCATATTTTTTGACCGAAGTTTTAACAGCATGCGGGATTCCGCAAATACTAATGGAGATTGTCCCGAGTCCCGCAAATACCGGGACTGAAATTTACTTGCATGAAAATTGGATTGCATTCCCTGCTGTACGTCGTCTACCACGCGCGTAGAGATGACGTTGTATCGTTGTATTGTATTGGATAGTATGTCATTTTGGTGTACCTTATGTGGTAAAACCCGACCATACCTACAGCATTTCATAAGCTTTCATTGTCTAGTACAATAATATTTTATACAATGCACTTTTTTCAACATATAAACTGATAACCAATTCTTTGTGCTTTCCCCAAGGCGCCCAGCCTCGTCATCATCATTGGCCTCATACGTCTGTGACAGACGATTTATTCAGTGTCTGAGGCAAGATTTTTCATGGCTGTATAAGCCGATACGGGAGCGGCATGACTTTCCGCACGCTCTACAAACGAAGGTGGAATTAGAGACTGGCACATGCATGTTTAGATGTCGTTTTTGCCTTTTGTTTGCGAGACCAGCGAACCAGGCATCATCGTGAGCTTTACGCCCATCAAACACACGCTTTCTCCATACATCCCTATTCTCAGCAAGCTTCTCCCAGCTTTGATGGTCGATGTCAAACGCAGCCATGTCCCGCTTGGCGCAATCTTTGAAACGTAGCATCGGTCTTCCAACTCCTCTTTTGGCGTTAGCTACGGCGCCAAGCAGGACACGCCGCGGTAGACGCGAAGGTTCCATGCGGTACACATGCCCTAGCCACCGCAATCGTCTTTGCTTAAGCAAAGCGGTAAAGCTAGGCAGCTGTGCAATTTCTAGAACTCGCTCGTTTGTGACTCTGTCCTGCCAAGTTATATGCAAGATGTTTCTTACGCAGCGCATATGAAATGTGTTGAGTCGACGTTCTTGTTTTGCGTACGAAGTCCAGGTTTCAGCTCCATACAAGAGTATGCTTAGAACGCAAGTTTGGTAAACAATTATCTTGGTTTTTGTGGTCAGGTGTTTATTATTCCATACTCTTGTACTGAGCCTGCCGAACATGGTCGCCGCTTTGCCGATACGAGTATTGATCTCAGCATCGAGGGTGAGATTGTTCGACACAGTCGACCCCAAGTAGCAAAACTTGTCAACTATGTTCAAGGGAACGCCACCGAGCAAAATACGTGGTGTTTCTCCACCTTGAGCTAGCACTACTGTTTTTTTGGCATTAATGGACATTGAGAACAGAGAACACGCGTGGGAAAACTTATCGACAATGTCTTGAAGCTCACTTTGAGAATTAGCAACGAAGGCTGCATCGTCAGCGAACAAAAGGCTATCGACGAATAAGTCATCGCGGTTACGCTTTGACTTAAGAAGCGAGATATTGTACAGCTTCCCGTCAGCCCTAGTGTGCAGGTGTATACCCTGTTGGTCATCGCCGAAAGCAACTTTAAAAGCAATGAGAAGAAAATACCAAACAGGGTAGGAGCCAACACGCAGCCTTGGCGAACACCTCTACGCATTTCGAACGGCTCGGATGTATTGCCGTTAAAAACAACAGATCCTTTCATGTCCTCGTGGAAGGATTTAATGAGGCTTAGTAGTTTCGGAGGGCACCCGATGTTTAAAAGTGCAGTATAGAGTCCTTCTCTGCTGACGGTATCGAAGGCTTTGTTAAGGTCGACGAACGCCACAAACAGAGGTGTTTTCTGCTCTCTACACTTTTCCTGCAGTTGGCGAAGTGTAAAGATCATATCTGTTGTGGAACGTTGGGCGCGGAATCCACATTGCGATTCGGGATATACACGATCAGCAAGTTTCTGGAGTCTTATTAAGACTAACCGAGCAAATAATTTACCTACTATACTTAAAGGGATATTCCACGATAACAGTTACAGTCACCGCGGTCACCTTTGCCTTTGTATAGGGTAATGATGTTAGCATCGCGCATATCCTGTGGTATATATCCCGCTTCCCAACATTTACACAACAGATTGTGCAGGATGGGTAATATGCACTTGAGCCTGATAATTTCGGCGTGGGTACCATCGTTTCCAGGTGATTTTCCAATTTTAAGCTGCTTAACAGCCTTGTGGTACTCCTTATGGTAGGAAGATCATCTAACTCAGTCCAGGTAGCTAGTTTTGGCATGCAATCTGCAGCTTCTGGCATTATGTTCACTGGTTCTGAGTAGAGACCAACATAATGTTCTACCCATCGTTCGAGTTGGCGTTGAGCATCTGTTATAACAGTGCCGTCCGCTTCTTTAAGGGGGCTGTTTTTTAGGAAAAGGACCAAGGGCCTTTTAATCCCAGCGTAAACACCACCAAAGTTTCCCATATCAGCGCATGATTGAATGCTTTGACAAAGCTCGGTCCAGTATGCATTTGCGAAGTACCGTGATGTGCGTTGTAAAGCTGATTTTGCATTCGATAGGTCGATACGCGTCTTTTCGGATGGGTTAAGGCGATGTTTTAGCGCAGCTTGTCGTTTGGACTCGAGCAGAGGTGTAATGTGTTCGAGATTTTCAGCGAACCAGTCCTGGTTTTGGCTTTCTGATGACCGAAAGCCGTACCGGCTACTTCTGTAAGTAGCTTCTTTACTTTGCCCCATTCCTCCTCTATCGGAGCGTCTACATCCCAGGTAGCAACTTCGTCGCGTACCAGCTCTTCGTACTTTTGGACCACCTCATCGTCTCTGGTTTTTGGAAGATCGAGCTTCTTCCTACCAGGCAATTTGGATGAGTGGATCTTTTTGTGAGCTATAGCAACTTGTGATGCCACCAGGGAGTGATCTGTGTCACAATCAGCGCTGTGAAATGATCGCGTGTGCAGGGTCTCGCGGAGATTTTTCTTTTTGGTAAGGATAAGGTCCAGTTGATGCCAGTGTCCAGAACGAGGATGTTTCCAGGACACTTTGCGAGTTGATTTGCCTTTAAAGTAGGTATTGGTAACACACAGTAGGTGTTTAGAGCATATTTAGCCTCGTAGAGGTGGGATATTTTAGTATGTTTGTCTCCCTAAAAGCCCAAACAAAGTTCCGCCGTAAAATTGGTGGTCCGGATTTTCCAGCTAAAATCCTTCATTGCTTTTCTTTGTTTATTTTCTTGTGGGTCACTAAGCGCCCCAATTATAATGATATATTTTTTATTCGTTATTGTATCGAAAAAAAAATGTCTTTGTTATATGTAATTTCTCTACATCGTCGTCACTACTATAACAGCCACAATAATCTCCACTGCTGAACATGGGCCTCCCCCTAGTAGGGGTATTTGCCATACTCACCACACTTGGCGGGTTGGTTAGCGCAATGCAAGATGTTGCAATGCGATTGCGAAATTCGTCCAGGGATGTCACACAAATACCCATAATGTTAATAATATGAATTATTTTTCAGCTAATTTATACTTAGAACCAGCATACAACTATCGCCGTTTATAGTATCATGCATGACCCGTTTTCTTTACCAAACCATACCGAATAGATAAATCATAATTATACGGTTTTCCACCACTTCAATGAATCTACTGAGTAAGAGGTGGTAAGAGCAAGAGTAAAACCAAGCATAAAGATTGAAGTCTTACTAGCCACATCAGAACCACATAGATAAATAAATTAGAACAATAATTGGATAGAATAGAATAGCATCACCCCATATCTTTCCCGTAGGTGTCGTAAGAAGCGACAAAGGGGTTCGAGATTTGATGTGTATTGATGATGGGAAAACATGTCATTTCCATGGAGAGATTGGAAAAACATGCCATTCCCATGGAGAGATTGGAAAAACATGCCATTCCCAAGGAGAGATGGGAAAAACATGCCATTCCCATGGAGAGATGGGAAAAACATGCCATTCCCATGGAGAGATGGGAAAAACATGTCATTCCCATGGAGAGATGGGAAAAACATGCAATTCCCATGGAGAGCCACAAAATCAAGTCATTAACAAATTGTACTCCCTTAGGGCAAACGAGGGCGTCCCAAGAAGACCACATCTCCCGTGAAGGCCGAGAAGAAGCCCAAAGTTGCGAAACTGGAGGCAAAACCCCAGACATCCAAAGCAGTCGCTAAAGGTAGGCCTTACATAAGTATCAGATACCAAGTCTTTGCATTGTCTACGAGGTGTAAACAAAATTTGAAAAGCAAGTTCACAAACAGTTGCACGTTAAATATACCGGGAGTAACAAAAACGGTATAACAAGCTGAAAGGAGGTCAAGGTACTCATGAAACTGAACAACTATTTATTCCCTTTCCTTTTGGAACATGGGTCGAAATATGAAAAGAAAAAAAAAACAACTGGAACTACCATACAAAATTACCGAGCAGTTGATCATCAGGTCCTTAAACGACACGGTGTCCCACACGAAGGGAGGGAGACCGAGCAGCTGATTAATTTACTATATGGGAGGTCCAAATTCTTTTTTCATATTGACCCATGTTCCATGGCGAAAGTTGTTTAGTTTCATGAGTACCTTCACCTCCTTTCGGCATGATATACCCTTTCTGTTACTCCCCGTAAAACCTTCTTCCTTAGTATACAGGGTGTTAGGAAAAGTACTGCGTTCCTTTCGAGAGATGAACCAGCCCATGAAATCGAACAACTTTCCCCAGGGAACATAGGTCGAAATATGAAAAAAAAAATTGGTCTTCCCATACAAACCGACCCGGCCGGCCGACACACTTATAGTCCGACAGGTTCGTGCGCGACCTTCCTGCGGGGTACAGACGGTGGGGGGGCGAGTAAGCACGTCATTTTAATATGACGTGCGGTGCGGATGCGCGCGCTTCCCTTCCCCGCTACACCTCCCGCTACCCGCTGACATCTCCCCTCCCAACGTCTGTCACCCCTAGGGAGGGTCGCGCACGAACTTGCCGGACTATAGTATGGAAGGTCCAAAATTTGTTTCCATATTTCGACCTATGTTTCTTGGGGAAAGTTGTTCAGTTTCATGGGCTGGTTCATCCCTCAAAAGGAACGCAGTACTTTTCCTAACACCCTGTATAAGGTTACATTTAATGAAGTATTTATTTTAAGGGCGTGTTATACTCACAAAACAGAAGATCTTTTATTAGAAACTTCATAGAAATGTGGAAAAAAATGTCTTCCCATACTAAGTGACGAACTTTTTCAACAGGGGACCACATCCAATAACTTCATACGACTTTTTTGTATGGGAGGTCCTATTATTTTTCGTATTTCGAAGAAAAGATTTTCTTATAAAAATCGTTCGGTTTTGTGAGTAGAACACGCCCTTATAATATTTATACTTAGTTAAATATAACCTTATATACTATTGAATTAGAATCCAAAGATTAAAAGACGTGGATTAAAGACCAGCTTTGATGGTACTTTATTAGGAGTAATTTGTGTACTTTGAATAGCATATCATTCAGTAGATTGGCTATAATTATTAGAGAAGCGTCATATAATTCTAAGCCAATTTATCAAAACTATAATAAATCAAAGATTATAAATTAAAAACTTCTTCCAACGCACCACACTGAGGCAACGTACCCAATAGGCTGGAAGCATTCCCTCGCTGAAGTATTAACTAATTAGAGAACTAATTAGAGAAGTATTATTTAATTTAATTAACTAATTTAAGTAACTAATTAGAGAATTTAATTTAAGTAACTAATTAGAGAAGTATTATTTAATTTGTACTAGTGTGTAGGATGGTGTAAGTACTAAATTAGTTCACGGAAGTTTTTGTGGAATAAACAATCAGGAATATACGAGAGTATGCACTGCATTCATCTTCTTTTTACGTAGTGTATACTAGTATTATAAAGAGGAATGTTTTTGTTTGTGTGTTAGTATGTAATCGATAACCTCCGATTTTAAAAATTCTTTCAACATTAGTTAGTTACAACAGAGTAATACAGAACTATTTTTTACCACGGGAAAATGACTTATTCCCACGGGAAAACGGTAAACAGTAGGTGAAACCGCTGGGAAGGGCTCTAGTCGAGTACAAACGTAACCCTACTTTTGAAGCAGTCAGGTGAAAATATAAACTAAACCAAACATCTAAAATACATACAATATATCACGCCTGTATCCCTTTCGAGGTATGCAGAGCTTTAGCGGGTAAAACGGGTATTTACACAATGTCTGACAAAACTTTGTAATTCACTCACAAAATATAATTATAAAATACCTTATAAAATAACTTCTTGTTAATTTATTCCCTTACACTGCCAAAACTTAAGCTGGTCTATATCCTAAAAATAAGTAGGTAATGCAAAGACTTCTTTCCTTGGTAACTTTTCTGTACATTTGTAATAAATAATAATTAAATTATAAGACAGAGAAAAGAAATAAAGCTTACCAATTTTAATATAAAATTGTATTTTAGTAGTATCCTTATCTTATCTATGAATAAAAGAATGTGTACAGAAAGGTTATATCAAGATTATAACTTAACTTTAGTAGTTATTAAGATGAACTTAAACATTACCGTGCGTTGTTTAAATTTATTCTCTTTACCTTCAAATGATATTAAAGCAAAATACATTATTTATGAAAAACTTATACTTAACCAATTTAAACCTTACTTATCACGCTTATGGCGGCTATTCACTGTAAATGTTTCGGGCACGAAGTTCCCGAAATTGCATAAATACAAAAGTTCCAAAATGAACACGCATTTATACAATGTTGTGGGACAAAGTTCACATTGGCAACTTTTCGGGAACATTGTATCAGATACAAAGTCCATAGAGATTTTGTCCCCAATGAAACCCGCCTTAAGGTTAAAGGAAAATAAACACATTAAATTTGAAAATATTGTTTCACAACTCCGCAAAAAAAAAACCTACACGTCTTGAAGTTACGGTGTATAGTATACGTATTATTATGTCACCTCTTGAAGTTATGGCATAAGTATATTATAATTGATTACATAAGAGTTTATGTCATAAAACGACTGTGGCGTCTATAATATCTTCGTTCTTCGTATGAATTAAAATCAGATATTAAAATAAATGCGGCGGCCGGGACTTGAACCTGGGACTGTGTGGTATGTCCCACTGCTCTGCCAACTCGAAGCTACTGGCACATTTTCAATCTCATCTCGGAGTGACGATTTAGCGTTAGTCCATATTATAGTAACAATTCAAACCATAAACCACAACACCATACCTTAACCGTAATATCATATAAGTATCCCTTCTTTTTCTCTCTTTAGAGAAACTTCGTTTTTGTTAAACCTTACCTGCTGTGCTGTTTTCTGAATTTTCAACGACTCTAAAAATAAAAATACATATTTTCTTCAATGAAATGATTTGATACTCTTCTTATCTGAACGGTTTACAATTTTAACAGTGGATTGAAAATCTTAGGTATTTATAACTACGTTCAAGCCAACAAACTGCGGTTAGCTCTACCAATAACGTTCGGCAATAAAAAAGAAAGTTTCCGACTATACCGGTAGATGGAGCCATCCATACGACGTGTTATTGGCATAAGATCATAAGATGCACTTGCATAATTTCGCCAACGGCAAATGAGCCGCGGTAACCCAGTCGGTAGCCACGTTACTAGGTAGTAGGTATTAATAGCAAAAGTCGCAAGTTCAATCAAACCCTGCCTACCTACGGTGCAGTTTTGCAAGCTCTCTTGTATACCCAACAACGAATTTAAAATATAAAAGAACCCTCAGACGGACTTCCAACTGCTGACACCAGATTTCCGTTTCTAGGTGAAATGCCGCTCACGCCCACCAAGAAAAACAGGCTGCTCAAACGAAACGCAACGATCATACTCGAAAACACCACCGCCATACCGTTCAAATGGCACAGACAGAATTATCTCTGCTTCTTCTGCCATAAGCAGTTCAAAACTGCCTCGGAAGTCAAGGAACACAAGGAAGGACATAAAAACTCTAACATTAAATCTGCTGTTTCATATCTGAGAAGAGATGAGAAAGTCAAGATTGACGTCACTGAGACATCTTGCAAGATATGCTCGGAAAGTCTGATAACTATTGAAGCAATTAAAACACATTTGGAGAAACATGGCAAGATTTTCGCCAAAGATATTCCTTTAGGAGTAATCCCATATAAACTTTCGGACGAAACTTTTCAATGTGCTATATGCAGTGAACAATTTCAGTATTTCGTAAATTTGAACCAACATATGAATAAGCACTACGGTAGTTACATTTGTGATGTCTGCGGACAAAGCTTTTTGAGTCATGATAGGCTACGAAGTCATTCCTTCACACACAGATCTGGCTTTAAATGTAACATTTGTACTGAAACTTTTGACACGTTAAGACTGAAAAACCAACACGAAGCGACAATACATAGCGTGGATAAGACTTTAAAATGTTTGTATTGTGAGGAGACCTTCGTAAACTACTTGCAAAGAAAAATGCATCACGTCACCGCGCACAAAGTAAAATCACAACAATTCAACTGCCCAGTTTGCAGTAAAACCTTCCATATTTCTTCTAAAATGCAAGTGCATTTGAAAGCAGTGCATTTACGCGAAAGGAACTACCCTTGCACCGTTTGCGGGCAAAAGTTCTTCTCAAAATCGCACTTACGGAATCACTCTATCAAACATTTTGGCGAGAAAATATACAAATGCGAGGTTTGCAACAAGTCGTACGCTCGCAAAAATACTTTAAGGGACCATATGAAAATACACAGTGGTAGTAAGAGATATTCGTGTAGTGAATGCAATGAAAGGTTTGATCAGATTAGCAGTTTGAAGCTTCATGTGAAAGCGCGACACCCTGAGACGAAGAATTGATCAACTAATTTAAAATTGTGAACACCATAGCAGCTACTATATTTTGACTGAGGCATATTTCTGCTTCAACAACAAAACATAGTTTATTTCCACTATAATCATGAATTTCCTAAATTTCCATAATTGATCCAATGGTGAGCAAGCTGGGGAATTGACCTCCGCTCACACAGGAAACATACTCATATGATTAGTTTATATCAAACTTTATTATACAAGTGAAGCCTCTGTTCCACATATTTTAGAAACATCCCTTCTATTTCTTTTTAATTAAATATTTAATAATTGCTCATTTTAAAAGGACGTACGTGCATGATGGCGTCACAATTACTAACTATAAATAAGGTATCACTAAATCTTGAAAAATATTGAAATTAGCGATCGAAAGATTGTCAGTAACCGTTGCTGTGGTTGCCAACCATACGAGACAAATACGAAAATGGCCTACCATCCTACCATAAGTGGTTCGAGGACACCCATCGTGCAATTTTGGCGCCACCCTTGGCTGCCTTTTTCTGTGATTGGTTAAAAATGTTTGCGTTTAGGTATTATTAGGTACGCCTTCTGCCATCTGCAATAAGATTTTAGTTTTACTTCGCATTTTAATAATAGCTATAGTTTTAAGTGCAACTGAACAAGAATTATTTACTATGGTATAAGTTATGGATTTAACCGAGGAAAAAACTAAGGGTGTTCTCAATTCATATTTAATTAATCATTGAATACTGTCTTGAATGCTTTTTAATACCCCAACCAGTTTTACACTGAACCCGCTTGATATATTTGATACCTTACAGTAGCAGCCGTTTTTTAGTATTTTTGATCCTAGCATTTTGTTGCTTGTATAGTTTAATAGTTACTAAGATATTTAATCACTGCCAAATTAGCTTTTTTGTGACTTAATAGAAAGTTGCCTGAAAAGGATTTCAGTCACCGTGTTAAATAATTGCCTTAAAAAAACTTTGATTATTGACCTCTCTCTTCTTTTCGTGTCGGACACCAAGGTGTCCAACGACCCGATAAAGCCTGATGTAAGAGCTATGATTAGCAGGCCTCTGACTTTAAATGTACCCTAATTTTGTCGTTATAACAATTTAATCTTTTAACATTTCTCGTTCGTCAATTTCCAAATGTTATAAAATCATCCTTTGTTCTCTCCCAGTAGAAATTTTGAAACTAAAAGGGTACATTTAAAGTTGAAACTTTCTCTTCCAGGGCCGCGGAAATCGAACAGCGAATCATCATCGATGCGGCGTCGAAATAACCTACAAATCATATTCAATAACACCTCGATCATCCCTTTTAAGTGGCGCGGAAAGTATCTATGTTTCTACTGCAGTAAAGATATCGGGGAATACGATGAGTTAGTCAGTCATACCAAATCGCACGGATCTTGTTCGACGAACGATCATTCCCTAAAAGTTTTGAAAGGCGGTCAAAACATGGAAATCAAAATCGACGTTTCAAATGTCTCGTGTTCCCTTTGCAAAGAAGATGTAGGCACTTTTGATGATATTGTCAACCATTTGAGTACAGAACATAGTATAGAGTACGATAGAAATGTAGATATGGCTATAGAAGAGTATAGGTTAAAAGATTTATGTTGTTTAGTCTGTAGCGAAAAGTTTTCGTATTTCGGCTACTTGGTATCACATGTAAATAATAACCATCCGAAAAATTGCCTAATTTGTGATAAATGCGAACAAAAATTCAACAAAAAGAGAGATTTATTTTCACACATGAAAAACTATCATAGAGAAGGAGGATATAAATGCGAGTATTGCCCGCAAAGTTTTAGCTCTTTAAATATACTAAGAAAACATAAAATGAATCGGCATTTGACCCGATGTGGAATATGCCATTTGAAACTACCGTCAGCTGCTTTGAAACAAAAACATATGTTGCTGGAACATCCAGAAGATGATTCGCTACAGTGCAACAATTGTTCCAAAGAGTTTCACACGAAGCAAGGTCTCAAAATGCATTCACGTAAATGCAAAGGTGAAGAGGAATTTTACGAAATACTCAAAAAAGAGGATCTAGATTTGGACTTAGATCAAAACTACGAAAACCCTGTTAAAAGACCAAGTGTTAAACAAATTCGGGAAAATATAGTCACGGTTATTAATATGTCCACAGCGATACCTTTCAACTTTTACAAAAACAAGTTTAACTGCTTCTACTGTGCGAAAGATTTCGAAGACTCGGATTCTATGAGAGAACACACGATTATGGAACATCCTACTTGCGATTCTAAAGAAAAATGTATAAGAAAATGTCGCGAGACCGTGGCTTGCGTGAAAATCGACATATCTTCTTTAGCTTGCAAAGTTTGCTTTGAATCTATGCCCGATTTAGACTCCTTACTCGACCATTTGATTACAAAACATGAAGCTTCTTACGACAAATCTATAACGACATGTTTACAGCCATACAGACTGATCAAAGACCACATGGCCTGTCCGAATTGTCCGGACGAAGTTTTCAGGTTTTTCGGCACATTACTGAAACATATCAACAACAAACACACAGACAATAACATTATTTGCGTATTTTGCGGTCAGACATTCCGACGCGACCAAAACTTACGCGTTCACATATGGCGACATCACAGAGACGGTCGTTTTAAATGCAACATTTGCGGCGCAGAATGCAACATCCCATCAAGACTGTACATTCACATGGCCAAAGCGCACAACGTCAAAGCGGCGAAATGTCCGCAATGCCCTGAACAGTTCCCCACTCAGTACTTACGCCAGAAACACCTAATAGAAGCGCACGACAGCGGACATAAATGTTCTTATTGTGGTAAATTATTCACAAGAAACTCTTTCATGCGCGATCATATAAGACGTACTCATTTGAAAGAGAAAAATGTCGAATGCTCAATTTGCAACATGAAGTTCTTTAACAATATTCTTCTGAGAAGGCATATGGTGAAGCACAGCGGAGAGAAGAATTTTCATTGCGATCTGTGTGGAGAAAGATTCTTCTGGAGGAAGAGTCTTAGAACGCATATGGCCAGGCATAATAAACATATCAATCCTATACAAATTTAAAGACTTTGGAATATGTACTTTTTCGTTCGCCGAATCAACACCTTTCGACTAGGTATTTTCCTCATGAGTGATAGTCGAAGCATTTTACTTGCTCAATCAAATACTCAAATATTATTATAAGCTCTAGTCATAAATATTTATTTATTTAAAATAAGTTTTGAAGATTGATTGATTTTAAAACGGGCCATACAGAAGACCAAATTTGTTCACAGATGAAAACGCAACCGCCGAAGATATCAATGCTCGCAGACGACGGAAAAATCTACGAACTATATTCGAAAATACCACCGTATACCCTTTCCAATGGCGAGGCGGATTCGCGTGCTTTTACTGTGATAAATATTGTAATACTGACGAACTAAGAAAACATACAAAATCGCACCCAACCAGTCAGTTACTGCAGAAAATAACGCAACTAGAAATGAAAGTAGATATCTCTGATATAACTTGCGAGGTATGCGACAGAGTGTTTCAAAATATCGAAGATATAACCGAACATTTGAGCGAAGAGCACTGTTTCAAATACGACAAACGTGTGAATATTGATATAGAACAATACAAATTGACTAATTTATCTTGTATGTGTGAGGCAAAATTTGATGATTTCGTTGTATTGGAAAAGCATTATAAAGAGACGCATCCCAAAGTGTCTTTTAACTGCCATAAGTGTACACAAAGTTTTGCAAAGAAACAGTATTTAGAAGAGCATATACAGGAAAAACACGACCTTGTGAAGTCTGAATTAAAATGCCTCATCTGTCCTAGTTGTCATAAAGTGTTCACCTCGAAAAAGGGCTACAAGTTGCATATTGCGAAAATTTGCGTCCGTGTTGAGCCCAAAACAGAAATTATCACGGAAATGCCCGAGAAACGTCCAAATCTTAAACTTCTTAGAGAAAGTCTTGCGAACTTTTTGAACATGTGTAACGCAATGCCTTTCAAATTCTTCATGCAAAAATTCCGCTGTTTTTACTGCTCCAAAGACTTCCCCGACTGCGATATTTTAAGACATCACACTACTACAGAACATAATCACTGCGATCCGAAAAGTAGGCTTATGAAACTCATCAAAGGAAATAGCATAACTATAAAAATAGATATAACCGGTCTCTGTTGTAGAGTTTGTGGACAAAACGCTATTACTATAGAAGATATTGTTAGTCACTTAGTCAATATGCATTCCGCCGATTATGACGAAGCTTTATTAGACGTTTTACAGCCTTACAAACTATCAAAAGAAAACATGCCTTGTCTACTTTGCCCTAGCACGCCTTTTAGATACTTTTCGAAACTTCTAGAACATATGAACGAATTTCATTCGAGAAATAAAATCATTTGTTCGTTCTGCGGACAGGTTTTCGGCAAAGATCCGAATTACAGGTCGCATTTAAAACGCCATCACAACCCAAATTCTCTAAAATGTAACGATTGCCATTTAGAGTTCGATAATTTGTCGAAACTTTCGAATCACCGCGCTAAGCTACACGGCGAGAAATCTTACAAATGTTCCGAATGTTTCGAAACGTTTGGCACACAGTACAAACGCCAAAAACATCTTATAGACGCTCATGGGTCCGGACACCAATGCACATTTTGCGGGAAACTATTCACCAGAAACTCCTTCATGAAGGATCATATCCGTCGGACTCATTTGAAGGAGAAAAACGCAGAATGCTCAGTGTGCAAAGAGAAGTTTTTCGACAATATCCTGCTGAGGATTCATATGGTGAAACATGTGGGGGAACGGAACTTCCACTGTGACGTGTGTGGGAAAACGTTCTTGTGGAAGAAAAACTTGAGAGGACATATGGCTTCTCATAAGTAACTTATTTTGAAAATACATGCGGTTAGAACTAGGCCTATTTGTTTCGAGAAAAGACTAGTAAAGTAAATAGTTCACTCCTACTCACACACCTCTCGAACTCTTTTATTTTTTTCTGTAGTGGATATAATTCCAATGTAATATATAGGTACAGAAAGTTTTTCTTTCTGAGCAATAGCTGCGGTATTTAGAAAACTCTGAAATATGAAAGGCGCTCCGCGCGCCATTTCCCTAATTTTTAGAATATGGTGTACCTGACCGACGAATAAGTCAGCGCCTTATATGAGTGCTCTCATGTTACATGGCCTATGCAATTCGTCCCTTACTTCAAAATGTTTGCTTTAAGCCTTTTGCCAACTCGCAACTGATGAAATACAGAAGAGAAACTTTCTTTCCAGATAAAACGGCCGGCTCGGCAAACAAACTGAAGAGGCGAAACCTAGAGGTGTTATTCACCAACACCACGGTCGTACCTTTCAAGTGGCGGTCGAGATACATGTGCTTTTTCTGTGGCGAGGACTTACCCACACCGGGAGACCTCCGCACCCACACAGACGCACACAGACCTTTTTCCGAACGAGATCGAGCCATGAAACTGGTCAAAGCTAGCGATTCCGAAGTCAAAATTGACGTCTCGATCGTGAACTGCAAAATCTGTGATGAATCCTTCCCCAATTTAGAGGAGATCGTCTCCCATTTGAGTCATAAGCACAAACTCGCGTACAACAAAGATGTAGATTTAAGCATAGCGCAGTACAGGCTTGTCGATTTGAAATGCTTATATTGCGGAGAGGTTTTTGATTACTTCGGCAGACTTATCCAGCACACGAATACCGTTCACCCAACGGATTATTTCGTATGCGACGATTGCGGGCAGAATTTCAATAAGAAACGCGACTTACAATCGCATTTTAGGTCTCACCACAAAAACGAATACAACTGCTCGAAGTGTTCGCTAAGTTTCGAATCGCATTCAGCTTTGCACAGCCACAAAACAAACGAACATCGCTCCACTTGCAACGTTTGTTTGAAGATATTCACGTCGAATTCAAAAAGGCTGAAACACATGAAATCCGAACACGATTTAGCGAATCTACAATGCGGACTTTGCTTCAGAGTTCTATTAACAAAACAAGCGTTCTTCACTCACGCTTCTAGGTGCACTCAAAATAATACCAAAGAGACTTACGTCTTAACTAAAGCAAAGGAAAGAAAACGGCCTTCAGTAAAATTGATGCGGAATAATATTGCGTGTATATTGAATATGTCTACAGCGATACTATTCAAATACTATATGAATAAGTTTAGATGCTTCTATTGCCCGAAAGATTTCGTCGAATCCGACGAGCTTAGACAACATACTATATTAGAACATCCACTGTGCGATACTAAACTGAAATCGATGAAGTTGCGACACAGAAAAGAAGATGGCGTCAAAGTCGACGTGTCGACACTTTCGTGTAAACTTTGTTTCGACCACATACCTGATTTAGAGTCGTTGATCAACCATTTGATCTCTGAACACAAAGCGAAATACGACAAATCTGTTCCTAACATCTTACAACCTTATAAATTAATCAAAGACAACTATTGCTGTCCGGATTGCGGAGAAAAATATCGATATTTCGGCATGTTGTTACGTCATATCGGCAGGGAACACACTGGTAATAGAAAAGTGTGTATTTACTGTGGAAAATGTTTCAGAACTGATCCTAATCTACGCGCGCATATATCCAGGTATCACACGGCCGCTAAATACCACTGTACTCATTGCGAAGCCGAGTTCTCTTCATCAAATGACTTGCAAATCCATTTAGGAAGCAAGCACGGAGTAAAAGTCGCCGAATGTTCCGAGTGCCACGAGAAATTCATCTCTTCATATCGTGTCCAACGACACATGATCAATGTTCACGGAATGGGGCATAAGTGCTGTTACTGCGGCAAACTTTTCACCAAACACTCCTTCATGACGAGCCACGTAAGAAGACTGCACCTTAAAGAGAAAAATGTCGAATGCTCCGTGTGCTTTGAAAAGTTTTTCGACTCGCAAAGACTGAAGATGCATATGGTGAAACATGTAGGCGAGAGAAACTTTCATTGTGATCTTTGTGGCAAAAAATTCTTGTGGAAGAAGAATTTAAGAGGTCACATGGCTTCCCATATTAAACATGGAAACATCCCGCTTACTCAGATGTAATCTATGCAAGCAATCGTTTAAATTATTCAAAATTTTCTAAAGTTGCTTTGTTTGATCTCATTTATGTTCGTTTAATACATTAAATTGTGATTTTCGCCTCTTTGTAGACTAAAATGGTTGTGCAAGAAATCCCTGCCGAGCAGGTCCATAATACCGTATTCTAATTTTTACGCGAAAGGTTGCGATCTTATTAAAAATACTCATTGTTATAATTAGGTTATGAAAAACATTAATTGTACTTTGGCGCTAAACTAAAGGATCTGTCGCGAATAATTTATAAGCCCACCTTTAATCTATAAGGAAAACATGCTAAGATTGAAAACTACAGGCCGGCCTTTGTTTTCAGATGAGCCGTCAGGCCCATTCGCCAGAAGCACCACAGAACGCCGGCGGAAAAACCTCGAGATCCTTTTCAACAACACCACCATAATCCCCTTCAAATGGAAGGGGAAACATATATGTTTCTATTGCGGGGAAACATTCACAGAATACGCGCAACTCAAAAAACATACCATAGCCCACGGACCGTGCACGACTAAAGATTACTCCCTCAAAATCATCAAAGGAAATCACATCGAAGTGAAAATCGATGTGTCGGACATCAGTTGTAATATTTGCAACGAACCCTTCCCTAAGTTCGAAGAAATTGTCGATCATTTGATCGGCAAACATAAGTTAGAGTACGACAAATCTATCGACACGGAAATCGTAGAGTACAGACTGGCAGACTGCCGCTGTCTTTACTGTGACCAGGAGTTTAGCTACTTCGGTAGACTAGTATCTCATGTCAATATGAATCACCCGCAAAATAACTTCATTTGCAACGAATGCGGCGGCTCGTTCAACAAGAAACGAGATCTGAGCGAGCACATACGAAGTAACCATAAGGAAGGTGGTTACACGTGCAAGCAATGCTCAGAGGTGTTTGAAACAAAGAATCTTTTACTTAAACATCAAAACAGCTATCATTTCCGTCGATGCAAGCATTGTAGCGAATCGTTCTCGTCAAAACTGCTCCTACAAAAACATATGGAACTTGAGCATCCGAACGAACTGTCAGACGACAGTCGTCAATGCAAATATTGCATGAAAGAAGTACACACGAAACAAGGCCTCAGACAGCATTTAGGCAAATGTAAGGTCAGAATGCTGGCTGAATCTTTGAAGCCGCCGGAGAATGAAAGCGACAACGTGAATCTCGGCCCGAGGAGGCGTCAAAACGTCGCTCTTATCCGGCACAATATCGTCACCGTTCTTAACACGTCCACAGCAATACCATTCCGATATTTCACCTCGTACGTCTGTTTCTATTGCACGATGAAATTCGTCGACTTCGAAGAGCTTAGAGCGCACACTCTCATCGAACATCCGGTCTGCGATTTGAAATCGAAATGCGTCAAAAAAATCAAAGGTGAACGAACTACAGTCAAAATAGATATCTCCGCGTTTACGTGCAAAGTTTGCTCGCAACCTGTGCAGAGTTTAGAAGATCACATAGATCATATTACGAACGAACACAATATCAAATACGATAGAAACGTTTCAGGTTGTTTCGAGCCGTTCAAAATTGTCAAAGAAAACATACCCTGCTTGAAATGTCCGCTAACATTCCGCTATTTCGGCATCTTGCTTCGTCATATAAACTCGACCCATTCTGGGAACAAAGGTATTTGCGACTTCTGCGGGCGGAGTTTCAAAAACGTCGCCAATTTGAAAGTACATATAAATCATGCGCATACAGATTCTATTGAATGCGATGTATGTTCCGCGAAATTCCGGAACCAGTGGTGTCTATCCCGGCATAAGGCTAAAAACCACGACGCGAAAGACTTCAAATGCCCCAAATGTCCCGAAAAGTTCCAATCCCAATATCAAAAGCAAAAGCATTTGATCAAAATACACGGCGAAGGGCACAAATGCATGTATTGCCACCGAATGTTCACTAGAAACTCATTTATGAAGGATCACATCAGGCGCACACATCTCAAAGAGAAAAACGTGCCGTGTACTCTATGTAATGAAAAATTCTTCGATAACTACCTCTTGAAAATGCATATGGCGAAACACTCAGGCGACAGAAAGTATGTTTGTGGTATCTGTGGCAAGACTTTCTTGAGAAAAAGCAACTTGTATTCGCACAATGAAATGCATAAAAAGTACGGTCATGTTCAAAACGAAAGCAATATTAATATATAATATGAGTAAAATCGACTCTCTGTAACAATATGAGATGCAGTCTGGGTTCGTCGGGTCGTTCGTCGACTCGTTGGTCCACTTAACAAGTTAAAATTTATAAAATCGATCTATCAGTTTAGTAATCAACTTTATTATACTCACAAAAAGAAACCTTATTCATCGTGTGTTATTTATAAGCACATTAAAAAAGCTTCCTCTTGTATCAAAAACACGAAGTTTATTTTGCAAAAATCAGTCAAATCAGTAAGCTATGTTATTATTGGCACAATGAGAAAATCGTTTTGTGATATGTTATACTTATTTACATCTTTAAAATCAGTATTTTGTACTTTATTTAATTATTATTTATTTATTTATCGTATGGCTCTTAGTTTTTACTGGAATTGGCAATATTGTATTTATATATGTAGTCTGGGAGAATTAAGGTACTCCAATGCTTCATCCGAAAGGGTCTTAAGGTCATTGGGATCCCCTGTGAATTTGGTTATCGGGCATTCGTAGACCATGTGGCGTATAGTTTGCTGTTGTCCTCCGCAACCGCAAGCTGCAGTGTCGCTCCAGCCCCACCTGTGCCACAGGTGTGCGCAGTTTCCTACATCTGTTCTTATGCGGTTTAGTTTACACCAAGCTTTGCGGGGTGCGCAAAAACCGACTGGTCTTTTCCGGGTGTTCAATTCGAAGAGGTCGCCGGGGGTGGCACAAGAGGTCCACTCCGCAGTCCAGGCATCACAGGTGCTGGGTAAAGGCTCGCTTGCATGGCTCGTTAGTGCGGGTGGGTTCCGGGACCTTAATCTAGAGGTCTTAAATACGTCGAGGTCTAAGTGTATGGGCAGCAATTGGTTTCCCTGGATCTTGTCTACCTCCCGGCTCAGGCACTTTTCCCTGCGGATATGTGGCGGAGCTATGTGGCTCAGGGCCGGGAGCCAATAAGTTGGTGTGGGTTTTAAGCATCCAGTTATCAGGCGCATGGTGTGGTTCAGCTGGACATCGACCAGTGAGACGTGTGCACTATTTAGCCAAGCGGCTGCACAGTACTCAGCTGTCGAGTATACCAGCGCCAGAGCTGACGTGCGCAGTGTTGCTGCTGTAGCTCCCCAGGATGTGCCAGTAAGTTTTTGAATGACACTGTTTCTAGTCTTCAGCTTTGCGGATACCTTACTGAGGTGATGTTTGAAGTTAAGGCTTCTGTCCAGTGACACACCCAGGTACTTAGGCTCGAAGTTGTGAGTCAGGCGTTTTCCTCGGAACGTAATATTGAGCTCTCTGTTGGCCAGTCTGTTGCACAGGTGAAAGCAGGAGACTTCGGTTTTTGCTGCACTTGGGCAAAGGCGCCAACGGACGAAGTAGTCGTCCAGATTTTTTAGGTCCTTCTCCAGTGTGGCCTCTGTTGCCTCTATGCTTCCATTCTGCGTCACAAGGGCTAGGTCGTCTGCGTAAGCAAACTTTCGTGAGCTGGTCTCTGGGAGGTCATGTATGTAAAGGTTGAACAGTAGTGGAGCCAAGACTGACCCTTGGGGCAGCCCGTTGTTCAATATCCTTGGAGAACTACATTGGTCGCCGAGATGGACTTGGTAGGGCCTGTTTGTCAGAGCGTTTTCGAGGAGTCGAAATATTTTCAGGCATGGCACGACTTTGAGTAGCTTGTATAGGAGACCCTGGCGCCAAACCGTGTCATATGCAGCTGTTAGGTCGACAAAAGCTGTAGACGATTTGACGTTGCGGTGGAACCCATTTTCGATGTGTGTTGTGAGTGCTAACACCTGGTCTGCACAACTGCGGTTCGGGCGGAATCCTGCCTGTTCCTGAGGCACGCAGCTATTAACCACTGGTGAGATGCGGTTGTAAATAATGCGTTCCAGAAGCTTGTAAGTCACACTAAGGAGGGCTATGGGCCTGTAGCTGGCAGCATCTTCTTCTGGCTTTCCTGGTTTCAGTATGGCAACAACTTTTGCCCTTTTCATTTGTGTTGGTATTCTGCCGGTGTTGATAATGGATGAGTAGAACTTTGCTAGCCATTCACGGGTGCGAGGGCCGCAGTGTTTGATGAACTCGGGAAAGATGTTGTCCTCACCACAGGCTTTGCCTGCACTTATGTGCTTTATGCCAGCCATAACCTCGTCTGCAGTTACAGGGCTACTGTAGGTATCGTCAGGTATTGACTTTTCGTTTAGGTCGTGGAGTTCCTTTCGTATTCTGCGTGTGTGTGCCTTGTGGCTAGGGGCCTTTGAGAGCATTCGGATTCTATCAGCGATTGCGTTAGGGCTAGCTTTAGGTTGTCCTTTCTGTGTCGCAGTGCCGGCAGTGAGCTTACCCAAGGTATGCCAGGCTTTTTTGCTGGAATGCGTGAAATTCATGTTCTCCATAGTACGTTCCCATTTGATCCTCCGGGCATCGTTCAAGGAATCTATCAGGCGGTGGGCTATTTCACGGCTTCCGGTTTCGGTGAACTCCTTCCAGAGAGTCTCTGTTTCGCTGTTCCAGCAAGGTATGTACTGCTTTCGGTATCCTCTCGGTACGAACTCTTTGGCAACGGAAATCGTAAGCTGTCTAAATCGCTTATAGTTCTCAGGCGAAGGCTCGATCCATCTGATGCAGTTGTCGAGTTTTTCAGCGTAGCCCAGCCAGTTGGCCTTTTGGAAGTTCCAGCGAGGGAGGGGTACTGACTGGATGATGGGTATCCTTATTCCGACATGGAGAAGAATGGGCCGGTGTTGGCTGTGGGGGAAATCAGCAAGGACCAGTCTGTCGAGTGGGACTGGTTGGCCAGTCGCATCCATTGTCGTAAAGACTAGGTCAGGGTTGTATTCGAGTCCCCATCGTGCAGACTTGAAAGTTCCTCTTCCTTTGTTCGTCATCGCAAGAAAGGTATTTGACCTGTCAGCCCATTCAGCAATTGCCTCGCCATTCGAGTCGTTCTTTTTATAGCCCCAGCTAGTGTGGTGGCTGTTGAAATCTCCAACGTACAGTGATGGGTGTTCTAGGTCAGGCAATGGAGTTATCGGCCAGAGGCTGTTAGGTGGTTTGTAGATGTTGCAAATGTTCATGTCACCAAGTTGGATAGTCGTGGTTGCAATGTTACTGGAGTCTATTCCGTTGGAGAGTACACTTGCTTGTTGAGATATTGTTGAGGCTATGTAGGTCGCGGTGCCATATTTAGCATGGTAAGTGGCTGCAACAAGGTCGTAGCCCGGGATGTTACCCCTTCGATGAAGCTGTTCACAATCAGCGGTGTGGGTCTCCTGCAGTAGGACGATGTCAATATTGTTGGCAGAGAGTACTCTTTGTAAGCACTCGGTTTTCGATTGGCTTATGCCCTCGATGTTGAGTTGGAGGATACGGACGGAAGGTCCGATATTCTTAGTTGTAGGGCAACGTAAGATGCCTGTCATGGTTCGATGGTGGAAAGAAGCACCACTCGTTAACTGGCTCTGAGAAGAGCCTTTTAAGGTAGCCAAATTCGTAATATCCAATACAGTAAAAAAAGCTGCGAGGTATATAGCATACAGTGCAGCAGCCAGGTTTGTTGCGCTCTTAGCACCACCCAGGGGTCACGTGTAGGGTTTCTAGGGTGATTTCCTACGGACGTGGAGCAACATCGACCCCCATTAAGGATAGGATATACCTATGAAAATTCCATTGTATCTGGGTTACGGTAATATTATCTATACAGTATTGTAACTCGGCCGTGTCCTTGAAATAAGTGCCTACAGCCGCGCGGTACGTAAGCATGTGATAGGGCTGTCACTGTCGCCGTGTGTCGCCCACCTACAGCGTTTTATTTTCATATCTGCCTACTTTGAGTTTTAATCTAGTTTTGAGATTGTAAATTTTATATTTTTTTAAATTAGCACTAATACTCAGTAACAATATAAAAATATAATTACGTACAAACTTTGTAAATTTTATAGAAAGAGTTCAATAAAAATGCAAGTTATATTTTTGATTGATAGATTTACATACATACATACATCACGCCTTTATCCCTTGCTGGGTAGGCAGAGTGTCAACGGCCGTAAAAGTACGGTCGTTATCGCCACGTCTGACACATATTTGAGGGCCGTTTTAGCTATTGTCGTGTATCGCTATAGTGACAGGTTGTCAGCCTGTCGCCTAAAATTGCAATACACATGATACCCTCGAGTCCTTTAGTCGCTTCTTACGACACCCACAGGAAAGAAATGGGGTGATGCTATTCTAAGCCGGCATCACACGGCGATTGATAGATTTAATATTTAAAAAATAAACATTTTTACTTGCATACGTATGTGACTGTACATATTTACTTATAATAACAAATCGGTCTTATAAATTTGCGACTGAAAAATATTTACGAATTGATTGAGATGTACGAAATGCTTTATTATTGTACTTGAGTGTATAAAAAATCCGCATTCGTATATAAAGCTTGATCAAAAAATGATTTGGGAAATATACTTGTCACGTTAAATAGCTACTTTATTTCGAGTGAAAATTCGCGCGGTTAAAAACCAGCACACCGTTCTTTCGTCACTGCGGCACACACGCGACTGTCAGCATGCCGAGCGCATGCCGAGATCCGAGCGCGTAGGTATAGCTCGCGCGCCGTCCGTTTGTATGAAGTTAGAATACTGTATTGATAATATTACCGTGTCTGGGTGGTAATTAAGTATACTAAGTACACTGTTTAGGTATATTTTTTCTGTAAATATTGCATGCTATAATAATTTAGTACTAAGTATTTAAGCTTTTAGTCAGGCTAGATCCTACCCTATGTGAAACTTTTGTTTGACAACATTAAAATGCTCGTGATTTTGTACATGCGGATTTTATTATTTTGTCTCCTCAATAAATTATCTACGTTTGATTACCCAAATAAAACCTTTCTGTAGGTACACTGTTCATCAATTTCTATAAAAATACACTTCCCATCAGAAAAATCGAGACACTTACCAAGTTAACGTTTTGTAGGGATCACTTTATATGAGACATATGTTTGTTTATTTTGGGATAAATTTCTAATGTAGTTAAATAGTGAGTATTACGAGGTTTCAAAATCCTAATGTCGATTTTCAACATTCGACTTTTTATTTCATAGATTTCATATTTTGTTTGACTATGAAAACGTAAGTGTCTCGTTTCTCTTTTGGAGGAGTATAGTAGCAAATTACAAAAACTTTTGTAAGGAAACTTACTAACACATTAACATATCAAAGCGTTAAGCTTAGTTCTTTGTATATCCAGTGCTATGAGTATTATATATGTCGCAGGAATGTAGCGAAATCCGGTTATTCGCGAAATCCCTAGGCCCTTCGCGAAGAGCCGGATAACTGCGAAATGCATCGATTTAATCGCACATTTCCCAGAAATCTGCGAATTCGTTATTTGCATGGACATAAATCCAGGAAAACTGCGTATAAGGCGACACGCGGCTACGAAGCCGAGGACGCACCTACTACGAAAGGTTCCATATGCAGCAAAGGTTTAATATGCTGATTAGGTGGTTCAGCCTGCAATTGCCTACTCATTCATGTCAGCGGCCCACGGAACGGCCTTGGCCTTGGCCATGCTCATGGTCATGGTCATGCTCATGGTCATACTCATGCTCATGCTGATGCTGATGCTCATGCTGATGCTCATGGTCATGCTCATGCTCATGGTAATGCTCATGCTCATGCTCATACTCATGCTCATGGTCATGCTCATGCTCATGGTAATGCTCATGCTCGTGGTCATGCTCATGCTCATGGTCATGCTCATGGTAATGCTCATGCTCGTGGTCATGCTCATGGTCATGGTCATGCTCACCTAATCAGCATATGGAACCCTTACGCCACTGGGCCGCTGATATGAATGAGTAGGCAATTGCAGGCTGAACCACCTGATCAGCATATGGAACCTTTGCTGCATATGGAACCTTTCGTAGCAGGTGCGTAGGCGGCTTCGTAGCCGCGTGTCGCCTTATACGCAGTTTTCCTGGATTTATGTCCATGCAAATAATGAATTCGCAGATTTCCGGGAAATGTCCGAATAAATCGATGCATTTCGCAGTTATCCGGCTCTTCGCGAAGGGCCTAGGGATTTCGCGAATAACCGGATTTCGCTACATTCCTGCGACATATACCGGGAGTAACGGAAAGGGTATAACAAGCCGAAAGGAGGTCAAGGTACTCATGATCATGAAACTGAACAACTTTCCCCATGAAAATAAAAATTGGACCTCCCATAGTAAATCAATTAGCTGATCGGCGATTTTGTATGGAAGGTCCAATTTTTTTTTCATATTTCGACCCATGTTCCATGGGGAAAGTTGTTCAGTTTCATGAGTACCTTGACCTCCTTTCGGCTTGTAATACCCTTTCTGTTACTCCCTGTATACTATTCGATTGAATAGTAATTAATATTAATAAAGATTTTAAGCTTTCCATCCAGGATAGAAAAACCGAAGCATTACTAAAATTTAAGAACAAAGAATCCTTGTGGCAATATATACAAAAATAAATGACCCTCTTCCACATTTTTCATTTAACGACTCAAACCAACTTAGCAATATTGATGAGATGACTTACCTACTCTTATAGCGTGTTACGTCTGTATCCGCAGAAAAACAGCAGATAGAACAAATGCCTCTCATGTCGGCATCGTTGGCATCAAGAGAAAATAAAACAAATGAAAAGGGAATAAAAAAAGAACCTCTTCTTTCCAGGTGGGAAACAGATGTCTGAAGAAGACAAGACTAAGAGGCTGGAGGCCATTGGGAAACTGCAAATAAAGCGGAGAAATATCGAGTATATCCTACAGTACAGCAATGTCACACCGTTCCTCTGGTGCAAAGGGAAATTTCGGTGCTTCTACTGCACCGAGACCATAGACTGTGAAGTCCTTAAGGAGCATACCGCTAGGGTACACCAGTTCGCTAATGTTGAACTGGTCGTCCATGATAGAACGAAGAACAACCGAAGCAAAGACGCTGCAGTCAAAATAGATGTCTCGGAAATAGCTTGCAAACTATGTCCGGCCGTTATAAACAATCTGGACGAACTTGTTAAACACTTGATCATAACGCATGACGCGCAATACGATACTAGTATACAGAACTGTGTGTTACCGTTCAAATTGGACGACATGACGTGCCCGACTTGTAATATGAAGTTCGTTTTCTTCGAATACTTGCTAAGACACGCGAATAAACAGCATTTGTCCCATGAATACTTCTGTCACGTCTGCGGAGCCAGCTTCCAAGGCGAAAACCATTTGAGGATGCATATTAGATACTATCACAGAGAGGGTGGTTACTCTTGTGATCAGTGCGGCGTGAATCTTTCGACGTTATCTAAGAAAACATTACACGAAAAGAACGTACATATGGTCAATCTCTCTACCTGCCCACATTGTCCGGAAACGTTCAAAAGTCGGTATTTAAAAAAGCTGCATTTAGCAAACGTCCACGGCGTAGAGGAACTTAAAATTCGCTGTCCGTTCTGCCCGAAAATCTTTCCGCAAGAGAGCATAATGTCGAGACATATGAGGCGTGTACACTTGAAGGAAAAGAATGTGGAATGCGAGGTCTGCCGAGAGAAATTCTTCGGCCCTTACGACCTCAAGCTACACATGTCCAAACACAACGGCGAAAAGAACTTTGTCTGCTCCGTTTGTGGCAAAAAGTTCTCCAAGAAGAGCAATTTGAACACGCATTCAGTTATACACACTGGGGAAAAAAACTATTCATGTCAAGTGTGCCTAAAGCCATTCGTTCACGCGGCGAACTTGAAGCTTCACATGAAAAACAGGCACCAGCCTGGAGAGACCTCGGCTCCGGAAGACGCCGCTCCCAGCGAGGTCCTGGGTATAATGGATGAAATCGAAGAGGCCGAGATTCAGATGGAGTTTATTGGGGATGAGTTGGAAGGAGCTGAGGTTACTGGGCAATATGTGCAGTAAAAATAATACTTACATAGATAGATATTTTATGCGGGGTAGGCAGAGTGTAAACGATTGTACAAACTGGCCATACCTCTCAGTCGTGTCAAAAGTTTGAGAGTCATTCAGAATTCACCATAGTGACAAGTTGTCAGCCTGTCGCCTGAAATTGCAAACTCGAACACATCAACTCTCAAATACCTTAGTCGCTTCTCATGGCATGGCACCCACGGGAAATATATGGGGTGCTATTTCAAAGCCGGCATCACACGGCATAAAATATTAATAAATAATAATCTCTTGATACAGTTGTCACAGTTAAAAAGTTGTGATTTTCTAATTGGAAGGCGTAAAATTACTTCATTTAAATTATGATTAGACAATGTTTGTAAATATGTAACTTTATTTTAATCAAATAAAATTTACATTAATACCTAGTACAAGTTTTAATTTTTTATCTACAGTTTGTAGTAACATAAAAAAACGGCCAAGAGCGTGTCAGACACGCTCACAAATAAGGTTTCGTAGTCAACGTTTAAATATCAGGTCTTTCGGCGTTACAAAGTTAATTTTGTTGCTGGTTTGTTTGCAGCTGTATGGTGACCAACCGCAAATTGAAAAACTTTAATATTTTCTTAATCTTAAGTGGAACAGTCTTCGTTATAGTTTTCATGGTAACTTTATGATAAAAACTATATTTCATATTTTTTTCCAATTTTTAGCATGCGTAGTTTAGAAGTTACAGCTGGAACAAATTATGGCTCAAAAACGCCCCTTTTAAAAGCAAATATCTCGAGACAGAAACATTTTAGAAACTTTGTGTCAAAGAAACCTCCCCTTAGTTTTAAAATACCTATTCAACGATACCCTACTCAATATTACAGGAGAAAAAAATTTTTTTTGCCCCCCTTTCACATATATGGGAAGGGGGGCCAAAAAACAATTAAAATATTTTTTTCTCAACATTTCTGAGTTTGGGTCAACACGATCTATCTTCATATCAAATTTGATGTCGATAGCTCCAAAACTGACGGAGTTATGAGGGCGCGGCATACAGACAGACAGACATGACGAAACTATAAGGGTTTCTAGTAGACTACGAAACCCTAAAAACGTGTTTATTATTATTCTTTACCAATACATTTTCCAAGGTAGGATAACAGATTTTGTTACAGTAATAAATAATGAAACAAATATACTGGAACCAGTGAGTAGGCTGTATGTACCTCGCCTTTGGCCTCGCCAGACAGGGGAACGAGGTAAAAACAAAATGGCGGGCATTCATTTAGCTGTAACTCGATTTTTATAACTGTGCGTTTGGAGCTGTCAAACTTTGTATGGGTTTTGACAGTTCAAGTGTCAAATCGTATAGAAAGTTTGACAGCTCCAAACGCACAGTTATAAAAATCGAGTTATAGTCAAAGAGGGGACCCACAATGCACGACATACTCAATGCACAGCAGGTTAACGCACAGCAGCGTATTGTACAGCAGATCATTGTACGACATGATGGATGGACAGTTTTGAAATACGGGCCCGGACCGATAATGTACAGGAGTGGAAATGGAATCAAAACAATTGAATGAAATCTGTTGTTGTCGGACAAACCTGTGCTTTTATTGAGTTTCTACATAAAAATACACACACTCAACCTTATTAATTTATGTTTTTTTTTTTTTACTTCTAATTAATAACATTGAAATGTATATAGGTATCTAACTATTACCAAGCCAATCAAAAACTCCAACCGATTACGAAAATATGCTAACCAAACCACCAAATTTGGGAATTGTTCCCTTAGCAAAGAGTCTCAAAATGTCGAAACCCTCCAAGCAGAATAACTTGAAACCTGACGCTCTTATCTCACCATGCGAATGAATGAAATAGTACGCAAATATCAAAACTTATTGCGTACAAAACACCTAAAGCGGTCGTTTATTTCCAGGGAGGATCAAGACAGACGAAAAAAACTACCTGGAACGCCTGTCTGCTGTCCGCAAAAACATCAAGCTAGTCCTGCACTACGGAAATGTAACGCCCTTTCTGTGGTACACGAAGGGGTATCGGTGCTTCTATTGCGAAAAACCCGTGAAAGACGTCGAAAACCTTAAGGAACACACTATCAAACACCAAAAAGTCGACTTGGAAACCTTCTTACAGCGAAGAATCATCATGAAAGATGTTCCAGTCAAAATTGATATTACCGGCTTACAATGCAAAGTTTGCCCAGAGAAATTGAATGATTTCAGCGATCTGACAGAACATCTAAATATCGTACACGGGGAACAATACGATTCTTCGACTGAAATATGTTTTTTCCCGTTCGTTTTATCGAAAACTGCTCCTATGTCATGTTGCATTTGTGCAACAGTTTTCGACAACATCACATGTTTAGTCACCCATATGTACAAGGAACATCTGGCGCATAAGTGTTTATGTACGATTTGTGGAAAGTCCTTTAGCGATAAAACCAGATTGCAGAGGCATTCGAAGAAAAGCCACATAGGCCAAGTATGCTCGCTTTGCGATGTATATTTTGACGCGTACAGCCAATTGCAGAGACACAGGGAAAGAGTGCATCACATGAAAAGACTGCATGAATGTAACTTATGTTCAGCAACCTTCGAGAATCAGTATCAGGTCAAAGTGCATTTAGGGAAAGAGCACAACGTAGAAAAATATCGCATCAAATGCGAGTTTTGCCCCAAAGTGTCTACAACGAAAGGCGCCATGATGCTACACGTACAATCCGTTCATTCCGACAACAAGTACGAGTGTGACCTTTGCAGCTACACGTGTAGCATCAAATGGATGATAAAGTTGCACAAACGCAAGCATTTCGGCCAGAAGGACTACAATTGTACATTGTGTCAGAAGAAGTTCGGAAGGTCTAGCAACCTTCGGACTCATATGAAGATACACACCGGAAAGGTGGGGCGTGTTTGTCGCTGGTGCAAACAAGGGTTTGCAGATACCGACACCTTGACCAAGCACGAGATGGAAACGCATTATTTTGCCTAATTTGAATTACCTAACGTAGTAATTCAAAGTTCTTTAGGCGTTAAAAAGCCATGCGAAGAGACACACCGTGCTGTAGGTACTATCGCTACACGTTATGCGAGCGAAGCGAGCTAGACATTCTATGCCAAAAAGACCCCCCCCCCTGCCCAGATTACCTAAACAACCAACTAAAGTACGGCTGTTCGTTTTGGCCATATTTTACAGCTGTCAAACCCATACTAGATGACATGACAAAAATGAAAAATAGACCTTCATGTCATAGCATTAACACGATTTTGACAGCTGTAAAATCTGCCCTATTCGAACTACCGTTATTTACCTAAGGCAAATAAAAACTGATTGGCTGAACTTTGGTAGAACTCAATGATAGAGTGCTGTTGTTAGTTACCTACTGCAATTTATTTAGATATTTGCATTATTTATTTTATTAGGCATGTACTTCTAACTTACCGGGTCATTCATCGACTTGGTGTACCACACTAAATAAGAATGAATTTATTATTTAATTTAAATATCTACGCTGTGACTACTTAGAATAGGTACTTACTCCATTCTGTATTTTGTTAAAATAATTACAAGTTAGCAATGAATTCATTCATTCATGTTTAATTATTTTGTGAGTACGCAATAAACTTTTATTTCTTTAAAACTTTTTTATTGACTTTGATAAATACTTACTTAGAAAACTATAACACTACAGTAGGCATATTTATTTATGTTGAATGCTTGAAGGTAGTATAGTTAAGCTCAGCTCGTGTAAACTTTAGACAGTAGTATATTGTATTGGAATTTTTAATGCACTCACAGCGCTATAAAATTCTCATAAATTAAATATTGAGAAAATTTAAAAATTCACTAGCGTCCGCCGGGACTCGAACCCGAGACTGTGGATCACCGTTCCACCGCTCTACTTAGTTGTAAAAACTACTACTACGCTAGTACTATTAATTATACTGTGCTACTACTAGATGTCGATGACGAGCATCAAGAGGTTGAGAAATTCACGAGGGTCCGCTAGGCGCCCGTAGCTCAGTCGGTAGAGCGGTGGAACGGTGATCCACAGTCCCGGGTTCGAGTCCCGGCGGTCGCTAGTGAATTTTTCAATTTTCTCATTATTTAATTTATGAGAATTTTATAGCGCTGTGAGTGCATTAAAAATTCCAATACACTAAAGTTTGCACGAGCTGAGCTTAACTATACTACCTTCAAGCATTCAACATAAATAAATATAGTAGTGTTATATAGGGTGATATTTTACTAGTAACCTATAGCGAAAACTCAGAATCGGCTTGTGATAAGAAACAACTTTCCCCAAGGAACATAGATCGAAATTCGAAAAAAAAAGGTTGGTCCTACGGCGTAATTATAATTACGGACGTAATGTATGCGTAAAGATTACTTGAACCTGAGCTCGACTGTACCTACGTACCTTCCTTATGAACCTTAACTATACTGGGTGAAATTTTGCTAATTTCTACTTAGGTATGTTCCCTGGGGAAAGTTGTTCCTTACCTATCACCAGCCGGTTCTAGCTTTTCCTATCGGACACTAGTCAAATTTCATCCAATAAATACCAAAATCTACTAGAAACTACTGTAGTACCTATCAAAAATATTATGAAAGGAAATTATTCTTTCACATCTTGACTATTGAAATGGGCGCATGTTTTCTGGCTACCCCCTAGAATGAAAACGTTGATGTTGTTCCAGGCAATCCGGGGGGTGGCCAGCAAACGAGCGAGCTCACAGGCGATAGCGAGTTCATGAGCGATCGCGTCCGCTTTACCGACGAGGAGAGCGAAAGCGACACCGAACCGCTTTTGCTCAATCTAAAACCATTCTCTCCTGGCGGCAAAAAACTTGCCATATCATTGAAGGAGAAACGAAAAATATTTCGGGGTAATGTGATAGAATTTCTAACTAAAACCACCGTAATGCCGTTCCGATGGCTCAAAAGCTCGTACAGATGTTTCTACTGTTACGACATATTTCCTGAGGCTTCCGATTTGAAGGCACACCAATATGTTCACTCTGGTGACGAGATTATAATAAAAACTATGAACAACTATTGGGAGTACGCCGTCTACGTAGATATAAGCAACATGTCCTGCAAGTTGTGTTCCGAGAGCATAGCGGATTTGTACGACATGATCGATCATTTAGTGGCCCAACACGGTGTCATATACAACAAAGATGTAGGCGTATGTCTGGTAGCTTTCAAGCTGGAGAATTTGAATATGAACTGTTTACTCTGCGGAGCAGCCTTTTATACTTTTGGACCTCTGTTACACCACACGAATAAAGCTCATAAAGGCACTTCGGCTATTCTATGTGAAGTATGCGGGCAACATTTCAAAGACAAAAACTTGTTGCGTCTACATGTGAAATCTGTTCACGAGAACACAGGAATGCTTTGCCCGGATTGCGGCGAAAAGTTCGACTCGAGAAACAAACTGAAAACGCACCAAAAAAACCAGCACGATGTGGAGAAAAAGTACAAGTGTTTGGTCTGTCCGCTCCTCTTTCCAAGCCACTACAAGCGCTCTATGCATATGGCGACGGAGCACAAAAATCGGCAGATAATAAAATGTCTTCACTGCCCGAAAACTTTCGTGTTTCGCAGCATGATGATGACGCATTTACGCGACGCACATTTAAAAGAAAAGAACCACGTTTGTAGTGTGTGTGGTTTCCGAGCGTTCAACAGTAACAGATTGAAAAACCATTCGTATAAACACAGTCCCGAGAAGAAATTCAAGTGTGAAGCGTGCGATAAGGCGTTTACGACTAAGAAGATCATGAGGGCACATTTCGCGCGAATGCACAAAGTGCAGCCGCAGACGCAGCCGCCGCAAATCGCCTACGAAGATGCTTTTGCCAGACAGTGATCTATTGGTAAGGAAGGACCTACACTCGGCAGCAGGGCAATCTACCTATATTAGTGGAGTTCATATCCAACAAAACGTCCTCTAGATCTTGAGTTTCATCTGATACCCGGCTATATAAGGTCCTATTAAATTCACTGCAAATATTTTAGGGGCAGATCAAATAAAATACAAGCATGTACTAGGCAAATTTTTAAAGAAATCTACACGCTAGTTTTCGAGAAAATTGCATTTAACTAAAAAAAAATGAAAAAAGTGCACCCTGTTTAAATTACGCGCCAAAAAAAGGTGCTGTGATTGGTTGGTTGTTAGTGTGCGTGCCGTGTAAGTGAATCCTGTCTACGTGGCGGAACGTCACTCGGATCAGTCGACAGTCGACAACCGATGTGGCGCAGTGGTTAGCATGCCTGCCTGCCACGCAAAGGTTCCGGGTTCAATTCCCGGTGGGGTCACTCACAAAGTTGATATTCATCACTTTGTGAATTTGTTCCCAGTCTGGTTAGGACATTGCAGGCTGAACCACCTGATTGTCCGCAAGTAAGATGGTTCCGTGCTTCGGATGGGCACGTTAAGCCGTCGGTCCCGGTTGCTGTCTATGATGGCGGTCGTTACACAGCCATGTCAGAGGCCTGCTACTTGTAGTAGGCGGTTGAAAAACTCTGACACCAGGGTTCATCGGGTCGTTGAACGACTCGGTGTCCCACAAAAAAAAAAAAAAAAACTCGGATCAGTCAAAGGATGTTCACATAATTAATTAAAAAGTTTGTTCTCATAAATTAAATAATGAGAAAATTGAAAAATTCACTAGCGACCGCCGGGACTTGAACCCGGGACTGTGGATAAACGTTCCACCGCTCTACCGACTGAGCTACGGACGCCTAGCGGACCCAAGTGAATCTTTCAACCTCTTGATGCTCGTCTCGAAGCGACGATTAAAAAGTTTGTTTGAAAATGAAAAATAAAATCTAGCGTGTAGATTTTTTTTAAATGCCTTACATGTTTTTCTTATACATATTTACGCATGCCCTTAAAATATTTGCAGTGAATTTAATAGGACCTTATATACCTACCCACCCATGTTTAGTTTTGTTGGATTCGTCGCGATGCCCCGAATCAGGATTTGGAGTCGTGTGATAGAAGGGTGTAGGAGATGGTGGATTAAATTATTTTTCTGAAAGTATTAGTAAAATGACAGGTCCAACAAGACATAGGTAGTCCGGAAAACACCGCAGCAAATCGTCTACGAAGATGGGACAATGATCATGTAGATCATAATGGAAATAGAAGCTTTCGAAATGTGGCCTTACAGGTATGCTGAAAATACCTTGAATGTCTTTTTGGAAAACTTGATTTTCTACCGCAGGCAGGATTTGAACCTGCGACTTTTGGCATCTGTATTGCCGGCACGTCTTCCGACTGGGCTACCGCGCCGCGGCTCAATCTGGACTGCCAAAACAACAAAAGCAGATGTTTTATAGTAGGTATTAGCCAATAAGTCAATAAGTTAAAGATTTATATTTTGAAGAACTTTTACACATTCATTTTGCAGTAAATAAAGAGAATTCAAATTAAACAGTGCCAGTAAAATGGGTCCGCTCTGGCTGTGGCATTAAGTATGCAGAATTCCAACACTTTTAGTGTATATTTAGTTGTAATATTTTAAGTATACCTAACTTGCGTAGATAAAGAATGGGTTCTATTGTTTTCCTCTCTATCATAAATCATAATATATGACATACTAGCTGCCCGTCAGCACAGAATACATAATAGTACAGGTACAGGCCGTCAGCGGTTTCACCCGCTGCAACCTTTTATTCCGCGGGAAGAAAGCATTACTCGCCAAGAGATGTCGCTGTTAGTTTTCGGCGAAAACGTTTAAAACGCGAATCGGCTCAGTCACGCCACCTTTGCAAAAATATTGGAATATGCGTGATCCCGTAGTAATAAGACATTTTCCCGTGGTAAAAAGTAGCCTATGTGTTATTCTAGATACTCTTCTATATTTGTGCAAAATTTCATGTCAATCTAACCAGCCGTTTTAGCGTGATGTCGTAACAAACACACACACAAACATCCGCCTTTATAATATTATAGTAGCGTGATCCCGTAGTAATAAGACATTTTCCCGTGGTAAAAAGTAGCCTATGTGTTATTCTAGATACTCTTCTATATTTGTGCAAAATTTCATGTCAATCTAACCAGCCGTTTTAGCGTGATGTCGTAACAAACACACACACAAACATCCGCCTTTATAATATTAGTAGGATGAGCAGGATGTTGCTGCCAGCATTATTGTTGCCAATTCCGGATCCATTCACTATCTGTGCTAGTTTTAGATCATTTCCTGTAAAATTTTCACATTGAATATAAGTATGCTGATAAAGATATATTTTATTACTTCTTCTCTGACTCTACTTAAATCCTAATTCATAACGCCTTTTATAGTTTAGGACGATGCCTGTTTTTGGCGTTTTCATATAAAATGAAATTCCTGAAATTGTTTTTTCGCATTTAAAACAAACATTATTAGAACTCGCCATAATTCTGCTTTTAGCGCTCTCTACTGGATCAGTTGTAAATAAATGTTAGTGCCGCTACTCGGTAATAGATGGCGGTATTTTGTGTTTGTATGGTGTGCTACAGTACTTTTACCGCCACTACGAGGCCTCTGAGGAACTACTATTCTATCGAAAAACTGAAGAATTTCTTATTTATTTACGAAATGAAATTTATAGATTTTATGAAGTTAAAAGTAGGTATTTATTAGCACAAAGAGTCACCAAAAATACTACCACTGTTTCGTCCACGGGGTTTTAACCAATCCCTTCCATGTTTCGTCGCTCGTCTGTGGCAAAGTCCTAGGACGCCACAGAGTAGGCTTCCTACCTATAAAAAATGGCGCCACAGAGGAGAGGATAACACTTCTTAAAAGTTCTGAATTAAACTTCTCTTATAAATTACTTATATCACTCATTGTCACTGGTAACATAGTAATTTTATTTTCAATTTTTCCGTTTACGCCTCCTGCACTGATACTGCTTTACTGTACGCCATAATTATTATTTTGAGATTACAGCGCTACCGTGGCGAAATACAGTACTAGTTCACTAGTTCTTACGAAGTTCGTACATATTGCCGGGCATTATGCCTTACGGCAGAATGAAGTTTTTTGGCGGTACACATAATGGCGACGGTATACATACGTCAGATGGAAATATACATACGTCAGATGGAAATATACATACGGCTTTTCGTTTGTAAACGGACGAGCTATTATGTAGAAGGCAGATTTTGACATAGGTGACTTGAGATTATGGAGATTATAAAGATCATTATAAAGATTCTATCAAAGAGTCAACATAGGTTGAATCTTTATAATGCACGACATTATATTATACAGCATTATAATGCCCGACACCAGAATGTACACCACATGCATGCGGGACAGTGGAGATGGAATAAAACAATGAATGTAATAGTAATACCGTACCTACTCCAAAGATATTATATGTATAGGTATACAAACAGGACGTAGATGCGCCAGCAACGACCAAAAAATGTGACATGAACTGGTTCCCTGAAAGCAAGTTCAGCTGTCTCTTTCACTCTTACGTGTTTACTATTTCCTGTCGCTCCTAAGTTGCGACACAAGATTCTGGTGTGTACCTACAGTATGAGAATTACCTATATTCTTACATACTCATAATATCTACCTATTTGACTGACGTTGTTTCATTTTATTTCAGAGTTGCCGGAGAAGAAACATGAAACAAAGTTGCCGGTAAAGAAAAATGAAACAGATTTATCAGAGAAGAAAAATGAAACATCCCCGACCAATTTAACTACAACAATCCATATTAGAAGTTTACTGATGATGTTAATGACAGAAGTGGTGAAAAATTCAACAGCTGTGCCGTTTCGTTTTCCTTACAACAAATATCTGTGCTTTTACTGCTTTGACGATTTCGTTTACAGCACAGATTTAGTCAAACACACTAAAGACGAACATAACGGACAGAACCTAAAACATATTCTCATGAGGAACTATTCCAAAAGTCCTTCAGTGAAACTGGATGTGAACAATTTAACCTGCAAACGATGCAATCAACCGGCGAAAGATTTAAACGAATTCGTTGATCACGCTAAGGAGTGTCACAATTTCGTAATCAATAAAGAAATTTTGAAACATGTTCAATGCTATAAATTGTCAGACGAGGAAATGACTTGTCTGCAATGCGAACAAAAGTTTCATTTCTTCGGTCGCCTACTGTCTCATACCAACAAATTCCACAATAGCATGCCACAGTTTCTTTGTGAGACCTGTGGCAGAGGGTTCCCGTCACAGCAGCGCGTAGACGAACACGTGAAAGTGGCGCACACGAAAGACGCCACATATCCGTGTAAAAAGTGCAAGGAAGTGTTCCCGACGTACTCTAAAATGAAATATCACTTAGACAAAACCCACAAGCCCTACGCGATGAAATGTCCTCACTGTTTTGAAGCTTTCGACAGTCGTATTAAGAAGAACCGCCATCTGGCGGTAGTCCACAACGTCAAAGATCTCCAGCATCCCTGCCCGGATTGCGGGCTTGTTTTTGACTACAGAAGTCACATGGTTAAGCACAGATCAAAAGTACACTTGAAAGAACTGAATGCAACATGCGACATTTGTGGTTTTAAGACCTTCGACAACACATCCTTGAAGTTGCACTTGGTCTCGCATTCTGCGGCGAGACCGTTTGAATGCGAGTTTTGCAAGAAGGCGTTTCAGAGGAAGCGCAATCTGGAACTACATGAGCGAATACATAAAAATGAACGGAGATATGTGTGTAAAGACTGCGGAAAAGCTTTCATACAAGTAACCAGTCTGAGGGTTCACTCGAGAACCCACCATTCATCCAATTAAGGAGCTTGGTAGGTAAATAGTGACGCATTTAGGCATACATTTCTTATTATCCTGAGTTTAATATTACCCAACCACAAAATAACTATCAACGTATATCACAACTTATACCTGTGGTCAGACTCTGTCAGCAAGGTAGTTTAGTCCAGTGTTGCCAACCAAAATACTTTCCCATTGTAGTAGGTAAGAAATTATTCATGAGTGCGATTTTGACTATATGTTGTATTGTAGGTTAACGTTAAGTTTGCTTAAGTAATATTATGTGTACTATTTTAAGAACTATAGTCAATAAAATACAAGGTTTTAAAAACACATTTTTATTTAACACATCAGATTGGTACAAAATAAATTAAAACACTCTTAGATAAATATTATTTACAGATATATAAATAAAATTTATTTGTAGCCGTTTTTCTAACAAATCCTTATTTGCCTTTGCCATATGAGGTCGTCCAAATCAAAAGGGACCTTATGGCTGTATCTAGTTTCCTATCCTATTGACGAATTTGTAAAGTACCGAATTTTTAGTAACGGTATTTTTGAAAAGTTGATAAAATACTACATGTGGATAAGTAAAACTTTTCGATAGGTACGCCATTTAAAAAAGTACCGCATGCATATTAAGTTTAGGAACAAAGGGACCTTATCGCGGCTTGACCTAACCAAATGGTTTTTCACTAATTCAATAGTTATTTGTACAACCAACGAGAGAGCAAAGTTAATTTTTGCTGCGAGTGCTAATTTTGAAATCCGAACTAGCGAAACTCAATGAGGGATTCAAAAGCACGAGTTGTAAATGTGTTTGCTTTCGTGTGGTACACAGAACTTTTCACCTCTATCAGTGAGAAAATTATGTGGTTTTAACAAGATAGAACAGAAAAACAACTGGAACAATTTTATTTAGGTACTTTTATATTTTCATTCTGAAATGGCCGCCGTTATTACGACTAAGTTTTGAAAACGTAAGTGTTAAATTCGGTGTTCGAAATTCAAATCACTTTTCTCCACTACTTTTCTCAACAATTTGAGAAATGTGATTTGAATTTCGAACGATGGATAAAGATGACGTTTGCCCACTAAATTTACGCAGCAAAATAGTAATATTGCGGAATTAAAAATAAACTATTTATCATAGCTTGATAGCTTAATAAGCTTGGTAAATTAAATTAATACAAAATAAAAATACAAAGACAACAAAAGATGTACGGTAAATTACTGCCTGAAGATGCAAATGCGTGAGATGCGTGCGTCAGGGTATATGACAGATGCAAGCGACCGATGTGGCAATAGTCATAGTATAAAATTGTACCCGTGGAGCCACCCGCGACACGAGTCAGCCGTGCCGGCACAACTATTTGACTGAAGTTGTATTATTTTATTTCAGAGTCGCCGGAGAAGAAATATGAAACAAAATTGCCGGAAAAGAAAAATGAACCAGATTTGCCAGAGAAGAAAAATGAAACATCCTCAATAAATTCAACCAACACGATTCATATCAGAAGTTTACTGACGATGTTAATGACAGAAGTGGTGAAAAATTCAACAGCTGTACCGTTCCGTTTTCCTAACAGAAAATATATGTGCTTCTACTGCTTTGACGATTTCATTTGCAGTACAGATTTAGTCAAACACACTAAAGACGAACACGACGGACAGAACCTAAAACATATTCTCATGAAGAACTACTCCAAAAATCCTTCAGTGAAACTGGATGTGAACAATTTAACCTGCAAACGATGTAATCAACCGATGAAAGATTTTAAAGAATTCATTGATCACGCGAAAGAGTGTCACAATTTCGTAATCAATAAAGAAGTTCTGAAACACGTTCAATGCTACAAATTGTCAGACGAAGAAATGTCTTGCCTGCAATGCGAACAAAAGTTCAATTTCTTCGGTCACCTGCTGTCGCATACCAACAAATTCCACAATAACATGCCGCAGTTTCTATGTGAGACTTGTGGCACAGGCTTTCCGTCGCTGCAACAAGTCGACAAACACGTGAAAATGGCGCACAGAATGACATATCCGTGCAAAAAGTGCAAGGAAGTGTTCCCGACACACTGTAAAATGCTATATCACGTAGACAAAATACACAGGCCCAACTCGATGAAATGTCCGCAATGCTTCGAAGCTTTCGACAGTCGAATTAAGAAGAAACGCCATCTAGCGGTGGTGCACAACGTCAAAGGTCTCCAGCATCCCTGCCCGGATTGCGGGCTTGTTTTTGACTACAGAAGTCACATGCTTTACCACAGATCAAAAATACACTTGAAGGAATTGAATGCAACTTGCGGCATTTGCGGTTTTAAGACCTTCAACAACAAATCCTTGAATAAGCACCTGATATCCCATTCAGCAGCAAGACCGTTTGAATGCGAGTTTTGCAAGAAAACGTTTCAGAGGAAGCGCAATCTAGACATACACGAGCGAATACATAAAAATGAACGGAGATATGTGTGTCAAGACTGTGGAAAAGCATTCATACAAGGGACCAGTCTGAAGGTACACACTAGAACTCACCATTCATCTAATTAAGGAGCTTGGTAGACAAATAGTGACGTATTTAGGCATAGGTACATTTCTGATTATCTTGAGTTCAATTTTACCCAGCTACAAAATAACTGTCAACGTATACCACAACCTATACCTATAATCAGGCTCTGTCAGCAAGGCGGTTTAGTCCAGTGTTGCCAACCAAAATACTTTTCCACTGTAGTAGGTAAGTAATTATTTATAAGTACGATTCCGACTGTATGTTTTATTCTAGGTTAACGTTAAGATAGATATATTAGATAGATTAACACTTTATTGCTTACATACACTTCAAAACAACCAACAAAAGAAGTTAAGTTTGCTTATGTAATATTATGTGCACTATTTTACAATAAATAACGTATAACAGTGTTATTACAAAAGGTTTTAAAAACACATTTTTATTTATCACATCAGATGGGTACTAAATAAATTAAAGCACTCTAAGATAAATATTAACAGATAATTATATAAATTAAGTTTATTGCTAGCCGTATTTCTAACAAATCCTTTTGCTTTGCCATCCCCTTTCCATATGTGGTCGTCCAAATCAAAGGGGACCATAAGGCAGTATCAAGTTCCCGAGATATTAGCGAATATGAAATATACCTCGAAAAATATCAAATTATTAAAAACGGTATTTTTGAAAAGTTGATTGATAATACTACATGTAGATGTGTAAACTTTTCGATATGTCCAAGTCAATGTATAAGATTCTGACGTTTACATAATGACCCGTCCGTATACAGACGAAAAGCAGCATACAAATTGTCGGCACGAAATCCAGCAATATGACTTTGAAATGAACGTTGCATCAACGTTCACATGGTGATTGTATTAGGGTGACCATGATTAAAAAAAAACGATATCCATTCATTTACATATTTACTTGAGTATCTTCGACGGTTACATTTTTACAATCACGCTTTGTAAGTTAAGGCTTACTTATTTATATCGTGATTTAAGTTGTGTTGATCAGTGATCTGATGTATGTGCCAAAGAAATACAATTTTATATAATTATCTTAAACAATGTACAAATTGTTGGTTAAAAAAATATTAGCCAACAAAATATTTGTTATTCTAGTTCTATTGTTACTTAAAAATATTTGTACTGCTCAGAGCTTAGGAACATATTTGTTAGATTCACAGAATTAATATTTTGTTAGTGCTAATATAAATATTAGTGACCATGTCGTCATAAGAAATCTACAAGTCACTTTTGCCATTTAACTTTTGTTAGTATATATTAAATCTTGATATCTTGCAAAATCAACAAAACTTTTGTGAATTTCATTTCATATTAGTAGTCCTCTAAAGCGCGTACTGTCAGACTACAATCATTGTCTTTTCTTGTAATTAAGTAATCCTGCCCGGAAATGTTCATTACGTCGAAACGAGAGCACCAGTTGTACTCGTCCCCAGTCCGCCGAATACCGTGGACATCCTACCACATTTTAAGTGCTGAATAACCTCGAAAATTTTCTGGTTCGTCCACGGGGTTCTAACCAATCCCTTCCGTGTTTCATGATAAGTACTTCTTAAAAACACTTCCTAAAAATCACTTGTATCATTCATTGTCACTGGTAACATAGTATAATTTTATTTACAATATTTCCGTTTACGCCTCCTGCACTGATACTGCTTTACTGTACGCCATATTTATTGTTTTGAGATAACAGCGCCGCCGCGGAGAAATTCAGTACTGGTTCGTACATATTGACGGGCATTATACATAATGTCGACGGTATACATACGTCAGATGGGAATATACAAACGGCTTTTCGTTTGTAAACGAACGAGCTATTATGTAGAAGGCAGCTTTTGACATAGTGACTCCGACAGATACACCATTTAAAAAAAGTAGCTACTGCATGCATCCATGGTATAATAAGATACTCCGCCTGGTATTTCTTTCCGAGACTCGTGAACCACGTGACCAACACAAGACTACGTCATCATGCTTGTGGGTTACCAGAATTACCCACTCATAAGATGTTTTTTGTAAATCATTTATGATACTGTTAACTAATAAATACAATTGAAGTGTTGTTGTAAAGTTCAAGTTAATACACACGTAAATCTAAATTATAAAATTATTAAGAAATATTTTAATCCATTGTTCTGAGATTCAATTTACCCCATAACGTATTTTATTGAAATAAAGTGGCAATACTAAGTGACGTTGTCTTGTGTTTCTCTGGGAAGGAAAGACCATGTTTTATTAGACTATGCATGCATCTAAAGTTATGGAAAAAAGCAGCCAAGAGCGTGTCAAACACGCTCACAAATAGGGCTTCGTAGTCATTAGTCAACGTTTAAATACCCTTAATCTTAAGTGGTACAGTATTCGTGTAACTTCATATTAAGAACTATATTCCATATTTTTTTTCAAATTTTTAGCATGCATACTTTAGAAGTTACCTACAGCTGGAACAAATTATGGCTCAAAAATGCCCCTTTTAAAAGCAAATATCTCGAGACAGAAACATTTTAGAGACTTTGTTTCAAAGAAACCTCCCCTTAGTTTTAAAAGACCTATTTAACGATACCCTACTCAATATTACAGGAGAAAAAAAAAATTGCCTCCCCTTTCACATGTATGGGAAGGGTGTTCAATAAACTATTAAAATATTTTTTTCTCAACATTCCTAAATTTGGGTCAACATGATCTATCTTTACACCAAATTTGAAGTCGATAGCTGCAAAACTGACGAAGTTATGAGGGCGCGGCATACAGACAGACAGACAGACAGACTTGACGAAATGATAAGGGTTTCTAGTAGGTAGACTACGAAACCCTAAAAAGGGGCCTTATCGCGGCTTTAAAGAATCTCGATTTAGACATTTGATCCAAGCAGGGATTGCCATACGCTATGATGATGATGACCATAAAATAACAAAAACTAAAACTAAGCTAATTTAGGTGCTGCATTCCGTATCCTTCCTCCTATAATCAGACTTGGTCAGCAAGGTAGTTTAGTCGAGTGTTGCCAACCAAAATAATTTCCCACTGTAGTAGGTACAGTCAGTCAGGCAAAAAAGTCTTGACATTAAATAAAATGGAACTAATTCTTTTTCACTCTAAATTGTTGACATTTTTAACCAATGTAACCATTTAATTTTGCAATTTATAAGTACGATTCTGACTGTATGTTGTATTGTAGGTTAACGTTAATTTTGCTGAAGTAAATTATGTGTACTACCCAATTCACAAAAGAAGGGGGCCCAAAATGGCAACATTACTGTTTTCGTCTTTTTCATATTACCACAGAATATATAATAGTACTAGGGTACAGAAAATTCACTCCCTAACAAAAGCCATGGTTAGGTATAAAAAGATACCTACTCTCGGCTTAGCCGACCGCCCGCGAACAAAATTGAAACTTATTACTGCGCGCGAACGGCTCAATCTCCACTGGACGCCGCCGGACAATGACCCGGCCGCGCGCGCTCTCATGGGGTTGTCACAATAATCGAGTAGGTATTTAATTTATCTGTTCAGTACATAGGTATTCTAGGTAACTACAAGACAAGTATTGCAAGTGTTTTTAAATCGAATTTAAAATAAGTTAGCGTAACATTATACAATAGTAAGTAAGTACCTACCAACCTACTTATCTTATGAGATGATGGAAAGTGAAGCTTACACAAACTACACCTACCTATTACCTACCTATACTCTGACCAATGTTAGAAATAGCAACAAGTATTTGAAAATTATCAAAATACAATTTTAGAAGGAACTTACCTGTCCATCTCCTTCGGAATAACGAAAAAACTTATTTCCGGGTTAATTTTTATATTGTTCTTACATATATCTACACTGTAGTATTTGCGAGGTACATGGCTAGCCATTTTTTAGTTTTTAATCCACTTTCGAAACACAAAACAAAACTTCCGTAGAAATAATCCGAATACGTACATACGTGCGGGGAATCTCGCGCGCGGCAACCGACCGAGATTAGCCCCTTCAGGGAGCGGCCGGCCGGGTAATACCTAAACCGCGGAGTGAAACCCCCCTGATATTACAAGACATTTGAGAAACAAATCAACAATAATGTTGCCATTTCGGGTCCCCCTTCTTTTGTGAACCAGCTTATACTATTTTAAGATCTACAGTAAATGAAATAAACAAGTTTTTGAAAACACATTTTATTTATCACATCAGATAGGTACAAAATAAATTAAATCACTCTTAAATATTATTTACATATAAATAAATTAAGTTTATTGCTAGCTGTTTTTCTAAAAATCCTTATTTTCCTTTGCCAAATATTTAATAAGTGGTATCTATCCTACTTATTTACAACTAAGGTTGAAATTGATGCATTTCAAACGGTTTATTTAAATTTTTTAATAAGTTTTGGTTATTCGTCTCAATATTCTTTATTATTTATACTCCAGCTCCAATGACAAAATTGCAGGTAAAAAATAAATACCATTTTAATTTTAGTTTGAAAACTGTCCAGCCAAACTGTAGACTTTGTGAAATACTATGTCGTACATTATGGTGTCAGGTAATATCATGTTAGGCATTATTGATGTTGGTCGCTTTCTGGGTCGTGCTAGGAAGAACCACGCTTTTTTTATTTATCGAAGACTAGTATTTATGTAAGCGCGCTATTAATCCTAATGGGTTGTCTATCCACATAAATGAATGAAAACTGGTTCGGTATAGTTTAATACGGGTAAGTCAACATTAAATGTTTGAGGTAGGTTTTATGTAATTTTAAGGGTTTACGTAATTTGAGATAAATTAAAAAGGAAACGTAGCCCTGGTACTTGTTTATGGGCTAAATTAATGTACAAGCAAAATCGCTTCCACTTTAAAGGTAAAAAAAAGATGCTAACAGTTTTAAGTAGGTAGTGAACCAGTCCGTGATAAGGAACAAGTTTTACATAGTAGTGGATTGACTACTACAATCGAAAAATTGCTAAATTTGATACCTTACAAAGGTCTAAATTATGCATCTTTTCAATAATTTAAACTAAAATTGTATACTGTAAGTACCTAAAACGCCTTCTTATTTCGTTGCGGCAATATCGACTCCTTAGCGAAACTGAAGAACGATAGCAAACAGTACCGCTTCGATTTGCGCGAAAGGTAGTCGGTTACAACGTTGTTGTCTCCTGGAAAAAAAGGTGAATATTAGCTTACAGCTGGGTCATTGGACGACTCGGCGTCCCATCCGAAAAAAGGAAGAATATTTCTGCAAGAAAATGTTCCAGAGAGGTTTCGATCGTCCCGAATGACGCAATGATAAATTGGTATTTGGTTATAAATGAACTTATGAACTTTAACGAATGAAATAATTATAAATGCTTTTTGGATCATTATGGCTAAAAGGTAATTCGATACTTTCCCTGCTTGAGAATGTACAACAAAACAAGTAAATTAGGGTGCAGTTCTGCTAATGAATGACGGTCGCCGGATGTTGGATGCGCATTCTCTCTGCGAGCAATATGTTTGAAATGGTGTAAAATGCATTTTGAAGTGCAATGTGAAAGGCAAAAGGGGAGGAAAGGCAAAAGGTGCGTCCACACCAACCAAGGCTTCTCGCTGCCTCACTGCCTCGCGGCAAACTTCTGAGGCGCGTAGATTTTGGCTAGGCCCGCGCGCGTTCGCCCGAGTACGAACAGGCGTTGCCTCGGGTGAGGCACGTTATTTATTGATCGTTTGCCTCGCGAGGCAGCAAGCAGCCTCACTTGGTACCTATGGACGCGCCAGGCAAATGGTGGGTGGTGAGCAGATAAAGGATAGGTATTTCATCAGTTACAGTTACTATGAATGTAGGAATACTATAAAGTATTATTTATTGTAATATATGTAAGTATTATTTTAATTTATACACTCACCTAATAATGGCTGTTTCTCCCCGGTAGTGGGCAGCACATAGTCATTCGCTGATAGCGAGATGAACAGCGCAAACGGCACCACCCATAGGCATATTGTGAAGTATGCGAGCACCTGTAAACAATAAAGTAAAATTATGAAAATAGCCTAATGAAGGTCCTAGGATTATCTAATATTAATTTGATTATCAGTTACAAATTGTAGGTATTCAAAATTATAATAAAATAAATTAGGTATACGGGGTGTTAGGGACGGTGTAACGAAAACTTTGCAGGCGTGCTCAGACCATGAAACTGAACAACTTTTACTATGGAGCCAATGGTGGGAAACGAAAAAAAATTTCCGGCCTCCCATACAAAGTCAGTCAGCTTATCGTGAATTTTGTATGGGAGGCCGGAATTTTTTTTCGTTTCCCACCATTGGCTCCATATTAAAAGTTGTTCAGTTTGATGGTCTGATCATGCCTGCAAAGTTTTCGGTACACCGTCCCTAACACCCTGTATACTATAGGGTTACATTTAATTAAGTACAAATCTCTTGAGGGTGTAGTCTACTCACAAAACTGAACAACTTTTGTTAGAAACTTTTATTCGAAATATGAAAAAAAAAGTTGGACCTCCCATACAAAAATGTTGAAAATGTGTGTCACTTAGTATGGGAGGTCCAATTTTTTTTTCATATTTCGAAGAAAAGTTTCAAACAAAAGTTGTTTAGTTTTGTGAGTACATTACACCCTCATAAAACATCATAGCTTATTGATATAAATTATTTTATAATTTGTTTACTAGGATTACATGCAGTTACAGCGCTGTTCACTGCTGTATTATTCTTGTTATTGTTGATACAATGCTATATTTCATTGTCATTAGTGAAATTAACTTACTGAGTATTTTTTTTTTTTGTAACCTTGCTATGGAATGATGTATCATCATATCTTATCTTATTTCAAGAAACTTCAAGATTTTCTACATTTCAGATCAGAGTTTGCATTTTCTTACAGATGTAGTTTATAGATTTCTTGGTTTACTTTATAAATAAAGGAAAACAAAATATTCACTGACCTCAGAAAAGTTGAAGTAAACACTGCCAAAGAACTTGAATGCAAGATAATGGCTAGCAATGAGATTGATCAGCGCCGTGATGAAAGTGAAGCTGGTCACGCGGACAACCGGGAAGTCTTTCATCAGGAGACCGTGGAGGAATTGCTGCACCAAGCCGAGGATATTCAGGTAGAGAGGTAAGTCTTCGAAGATCATAAGACCTATGTGGATTGCAGCTGTAATCTGAGGAATAAAATAAAACAATTAAAGAAAAATATGCTTGTATTATTTTTCTGTGTAATGCAGAATTTAAAAGGTTGGAAAAATATACTCTTTCAAGGTATTTTCACAAGCGTTTTATGAGATAAATTTGAGTTTTTGGAATCATTGTTCATTTGGGAACAGAGGTTGAAACATTGCATGAATACAAAAGTTCCCCAAAAATGATCCCAATGAATGTACACATTTTAAACAAAGTTTCTGGCAATTTTGTGGGAACATTTGCTAGGAACTATGTTTCTAATGTGTTTCTTAAAGAAAGTTTCTGGGATTTAGTCCCCAAAGAATACCTGGCTTGAAATCCCGCCAAGACAGCACCATAACAAACCTATTGCCAAAAATAATGATATCATTAATGAAAATACTTACGATAACAGCCCATGTGATCACATATTTGGCCATAACTGTGTATTCTTCTACTAATTCAGCTAAATAATAGAGACCCGCAGCTAGAACCAAAACCCAAATATGAATAATAATACATGTTACAAAAATTGTGAATTTGATATGATGATCTTCACAATACATTAAAATAGGACTCTTTCTACATTAGAATAGAACCTCAAGAATAAATTTGAATGGCTATTATTCATTAGTTTCAGTTAATTTATGTAGAAAGAGGCTTACTAATGCTAAAACTCAAACGTTGCAAATATTCCTGGGAAAATGCGTGTTTTCGTATAAATTAATTACCTATAGCGCAAGTGACGAATATGGCCTGGACCACCATTGATAATATGCTCACGAAATATAAGAACCACATTTTTAAAATGTATTTATTACGTTTGTTTTGATATTTTTCGCAAATTCGCGTAGGTTATACGCGTTGTCAGCTGTCAAAATAGGGATACCAGAACCAGTTAGACCAGAAGCAAAAAAACAGCAGTTTTTATCTTTGGTTTTTATTCCGTTTACCGTCTTTCCAGTTTAAATAGACAGATAATAAGTAAAGAACGGAAATAGTTGTTCTGTGTCATCATCAGTTACGGTGGTAACCATCCACCTTGTTACACACACCGTGCGTGTAACATTCTCTACCATATCTCACTCGAAGCAATACATTTTTTATCGGAACCTCTTTCAATCGAATTGTCAGAAGTAGGATATTCTGGTTATGTCTGGCAATCTGGGGGCACGGCAGTGCCCCCACCAAGTCGAGCTGAAAGCGGCACGGCCGTACCATCCTTTTCTCGAACCAGTTCAGGCCATTTTCGACCCCCCCATAACTCCCTTGTCGATAAGTTTAGAACCCCCATTTCAAAATATCTTATCAAGCACTGCATAGACACGATACATTTAAAATTTCATCAAATTTAAACCAGTAGTTTAGAAGTTATAGTCAGCTAAAGTTTCTAAATTTTCTGCCTGACTGACTGACCGATCATCAAAATTCTAAGGTACTTCTGGCAGACTGAGGAGCTTCAAACTTAGAATACAACTTGTATTTAGTGTATGAATAAAGGGAAAACTATAACATTCTGCAAATTCGGTTGCAACCGCATAATTAACTTTGTATTTCCATACAAATGTATAGGATTACAAAGTTAACTTTGCGGTTAAAAGTATCACCATGCACAAACACACTATTCCGAAGATACGTGATCGATGATCGGCGGCTAACATATTACATTATGTAGGTACCTACCTTTTCATTTTTATTCCACGAATTCCAGCAAAATAGAAACAAAAAACTTTCGAACGTATTCAGCTATGATAATGTATGACACAATTAGGTAGACGTACCTAAGTATAGGTATGTCGCCTTGTGGTGCCGGCTTAGAATAGCATCACCCCTAATCACATTAAACATCACCCAATCTAGGGAATTGGCAGTAGCGTTTTCTGTGAATATAACACCTTATACCGCGCTCGCTAAGGAAGAGGTAGATTACCTACAAAAAGAAATGAGATCCAACCAAAAACATTCACTTGTAAAAAGAACCAAGTCTCGCTTCTCAGTTCTTCTACTGTAAAAATTTGTGAGATCCATGTGATGCCAAGTCGGTTAGTGATTTATTCAAGGACTACTTCAGGGAACTTTCATCTTAAGCTATTGCGTAATTAGGTAACAGACATCATCTAATAGTAGCCATATCGATATTTAAAATCTTTTATATTTACAATAACTATAATGACTTGGCAATCGCAAACTATTTGCTTGTGAGATACGATGGTCCTGGTGCGATGGCCGGGTCATTCTAGTTATTGTAAATATAAAAGTTTTTAAATATCGATATGGCTACTATTGGATGATGTCTGTTACCTAATTACGCAATAGCTTAAGATGAAAGTTCCCTGAAGTAGTCCTTGAATAAATCACTAACCGACTTGGCATCACATGGATCTCACAAATTTTTACAGTAGAAGAACTGAGAAGCGAGACTTGGTTCTTTTTACAAGTGAATGTTTTTGGTGGGATATTTTTTACGCTTGCCATAAAGCCTTGCTTCCAAGCCCAAAACTTTAAAAGTACTAATTAGTACTGCTACTTGATACTAGATGGCGCTCATAAATTGTTGCTATATGTGATACGGCCTTAAAAATACCGATATTTATTTCCGTTTTTCTATGCGTTTTTCTCAGCTCTATATTGTTTTTTTCATTTGGTAACCCTACCACTAAACGTCAAAATCATCCCAAAAAAATCACAAAATTAGAGGTTACAATTTTGTAATAGCTCACGAGATGTTATGTAGGAAATTCAAAAACATTATACTCACAAAACCCGCAAACAACAATGCTATTTATCGGCCTTTAGTTCAGACCCGTCCGTTTTCCAAATGGTTCGAGATTTTGTCCGGTTCAAACATGGCAACTACGAACAGGTTAAGAATATTCCGCGACTTATTTCTTACAAGGATTTTGAACGCCTGGACGAAGACTTATATGGCTAATTCAGTGTTCAGAAGACGTATGGCAGAAAAAGGGATGAGCAGAATGTTTCTATACTTCCGACAGGTAATTTCAGAAATAGTTTACTGGAGTTTAAATTCTTGTTAGAATCTGGTCAGTAGGTGTGTTTTTCGATGTTTATCACTGATAACGATTTTATAATTCAGGTCTAACGACATAAAATTTTCACATCGTGCTCTTGAAAATACTTTAAATTGCTTTATCCAATGATAAACAATGTTATAAGACCAAGGTCATGTTAGGGTTGTTTTTGGGTAATCTTCCATTATCTTACAGTTATCAGTGAGATGTGAATCTTTTAACGTCTCTGTACTATGCACTGTTTTATCACACACCTAGAGTTCTAAAAGTAATGTTTTTCACTATGTCTCCCTTATGACACATTTATTTAGCAACATTGTAAATATACCTATAAAAGCTACACAGCTGTGGCTGTTGCATGATGATGTTGTTGAAGAATGTAACTAAGTAAACACCATCCACTCTAGTTTAAATGATGCATGCAATGTTTATAAACATGGAAATCTCTGCTGGCAATAATCATGAAGTTCTGCGGTTGCGGTATATCTTTCAGAAAGTTGTTGATATGCAATGTTGCAAGTCACATGTTGCAAAATGAATACCTGCCTTTAGGGTTCATATTTATTATATACTTACCTACATACTGCAATGTAAGAGGCATGCATCACAATATAAGGTCCTATTAATTTCACTGCAAATATTTTAAGGGCATGCGTAAATATGTATAAGAAAAACTCAAAAACATCTAAGGCATTTAAAAAAAATCTACACACTTTTTTATTTTCAAACAAACTTTTTAATTAATTATGTGAACATCCTTTGACTGACCCGACTGACGTTTCGCCACATAGACAGGATTCACTTACATGGCATGCACACTAACAAGCAACCAATCACAGCACCTTTATTTGGCGCGTAATTTAAATTCAGCGAAGTGTGTGTTTCTAGGACAAACAGGGTGCACTTCTTACGTTTTCTTTTTTTTTTTTTAGTTAAATGCTATTTTCTCGAAAACTAGCATGCAGATTTCTTTAAAAATTTGCCTAGTACATGCTTATATTTTAGTTGATCTGCCCCTAAAATATTTGCAGTGAATTTAATAGGACCTTATATAAAAAACAAAAATAAAAAAGTATTACCTATGCAAAGAAGAATTATATCAATCTATATGTTGCATCTTAATATCCATAGTATAAGATTAAGTTGCTTTGTGGGCTTGTTTGTCTATCTGTCTAACATGGACCACTAGCTTCTAAACCACACAATGGATTTTGATGCGACTTTTTTATACATAGATAGAGTGATTTAAAAGGAAGGTTTTTATGTACATTGCAATGCATGCCAGGAAAATGTATTATTACGACAGGAAAATGGTTAGCAAGGGGTGAAACTGCATGGGTGGGGGGCTGGGCTGCCTTACACATTGCTTGCCAGACAAGTAATTTTTTCTTCACTTCACAGTATACTTGTAATTGGCAGTGTATGTGTTAATTAGCTGTAAATAATATACAGTGCGGATCATGTAGTGATGACAATAAACAAAATTTAAATTCCTTACACTGAGAGATATCTCAATCTCCGCCATGTATATGTCGAAGTCAATATGTAAGATTCTGACGCTTACATAATGACCCGTTCGTATACAGACGAAAAGCAGTATACAAATTGTCGGCACGACATCCGGCAATATGACTTTGAAATGAACGTTGCTTAAACTTCAACGTGGTGATCATATTAGGGTGACCATGATTAAGAAAAAAACAATGATATTTATTCATTTACATATTATTTACTTGAGTATCTCGAGGTATCTTCGACGGTCACATTTAGACTGTTTGATAGATATATTTACAATCATAGCTCGTTTAAGTGCTCTGATTGTATATATTTACAATCATAGCTCGTTAAAGTGCTATGATTGTAAATATCTATGTAAGTTAAACCTTACTTTTTAACATCATGATTTAAGTTGTGTTGATGAGTGATCTGATATTTTTGCTAAATAAAAGTTCTTAAGGAAAACAGGGCTGTGTGAGAATAATGCATCACCATCATCATCATCATCATCATATCAGCCATAGGACTTATACTGCTGAACATAGGCCTCCCTAAATATTGCCACTTTGTCCGATTAAAAGCGGCCTGCATCCAGCATTTCCCCGCAGACTTGACCAGATCGTCTGTCCATCTCGCGGTGGGCTATCCTACGCTGCGCCTCCCGGTACGTGATCTCCACTCGAGAATTCCCCTGCTCCACCTATTATCAGTCCTTCGAGCAATGTGGCCCTGCTCTTTGCCGCTTCAGCTTATTAACTCTAATAATTAACCTGTCCTTAACCGTTGATTCAAATCTGATGATATGATTGGTTTAGTGACGACGCACTTCTTAGCGATTTTCATTTTTAATTCGCATAAAGGACAAAGCGACACAAACAAGTCCATCGCTTTTCTTATAATCATTAATTGATCCTTCAATTGATACAATAGATACAAAAAAAATCATGTCCACCGTGCCCGCAACTTTCGTCAATTCTTTATCCGCACCAGTTATACTTGCAGGGTGATTCGGATATGCTGGGTTTAAGGAATTTAAATGTTGTCAATTGACATCACTGTATGGTCCAACCTGTATATTATATTCAATTATAAACCAAATATTCTCTTCTTGTTCTGGCAGCAAATTGGCTATTATGAGACGGTTTGTAAAAAAAATGCTGTATGTATACTATATAGCTAGAATTTTGCACATGTTTTTTTCTGTTAGCTTAGAATACCATCACCCCACATCTTTCCCGTGGTGGGTTTCGTAAAAAGCGACCTAAGACTTCAAATCCTGCCACCCAATTGTAGACTTTATTTAGGTCTACACGATTTACTTGTTATTTAGCTGGTAGATGGTGTAGCCCTCTACGTTTCGGCTGGTTACGACAGCCTTCTTCACGGAGGACGACAATCACACACGCGCGACCGCCAGTTGCGATTGTCGACTGAACCAACCGAAACGTAGAGGCCTACACCTACCAACTAAATAACAAGTAGGTGCGTCCACACCAACCGAGGCTGCTCGCTGCCTCACTGCCTCGCGCGGCATACGCTCGTGCGCAGGCGAGCCAAGTTCGGCCCAATTTGGACGCCTAAATAAATTATAGGCAAACTTCTGAGGCGCGTAGATTTTGGCTCGGCCCGCGCGCGTTCGCCTGAGCATGACCATGCGTTGCCTCGGGTGAGGCACGTTATTTTTTGGTCGTTTGCCTCGCGAGGCAGCGTGGTGTGCACGCGCCTAGTAAGTCGCGTATACCTACCTAATAAGTGATACGTTTTCGTTTATTAATAAAACCGTTAGAAATTGCACAGCTGCCTAGCTTTACCGCTTTGCTTAAGCAAAGACGATTGCGGTGGCTAGGGCATGTGTACCGCATGGAACCCTCGCGTCTACCGCGGCGTGTCCTGCTTGGCGCCGTAGCTAACGCCAAAAGAGGAGTTGGAAGACCGATGCTACGTTTCAAAGATTGCGCCAAACGGAACATGGCTGCGTTTGACATCGACCATCAAAGCTGGGAGAAGCTTGCTGAGAATAGGGATGTATGGAGAAAGCGTGTGTTTGATGGGCGTAAAGCTCACGATGATGCCTGGTTCGCTGGTCTCGCAAACAAAAGGCAAAAACGACATCTAAACATGCATGTGCCAGTCTCCAATTTCACCTTCGTTTGTAGAGCGTGCGGGAAGTCATGCCGCTCCCGTATCGGCTTATACAGCCATGAAAAATCTTGCCTCAGACACTGAATAAATCGTCTGTCACAGACATATGAGGCCAATGATGATGATGATGAGACATTTTTGTAATTTTACCTAAAATTGTTTCCAGGTTTTATTCAGACCGCGAACCCAGTTACTAGTCAGTGCAACGGCCACAATAAAAAATACTGAAGAAAAACCCGGACCCCCAAAGAAATGTAACAGAAATATCAAGGATAAGTACATGAAGGTATGTTTATTTGTTTTTGGGGTGTCGTAGCTTTCTTATGGTGAAAGAATTTCTAAAATTGTTGTTTTGGAGTTATACAAATAATAATTCTTATCTCTTATAGTGCAAAATAGAGATTACCGCCTCTTAATTGTTTTAATACATAAAATACCTACTTTAGGATATGTGTAGTTCAGATGAACTATGAATGCGACTCTACGAGGCATCGGTCTCATGAGTGTCCTGCGACAACTGTAATGAGCTTCATCCTCCACGATAAGCTATGGATTCTTCCATAGGTACCTGATGATCCGAAATGAAGGTGAAACAACCGGGACCTTTCGCCATCGGTACTTCGGTACTCATCGCTTTAGCTTAAATGCTGACTAAGCAAAAAATACTTGTCTTCATTGCTGAGTCATATGCTTTTTTCCACAGAAACTAATCAAAGACCTGGACAGAGTAGAGGACCTTGCGAGAGACACACTATACTGCCCTGGCTGTGACAAGCGGATAGTACTGACTACCCAACATAAAGGCATACAGTACTGCCAGTAAGTTATGCATCTTTCCATTCTTCATCTTTCTTCTTCTTCGAATGGGACACCAAGTCATCCGACGACCCGATGGACCCTGATGTTAAAGTTTTTCAACCACCTACTGCAAGTAGCAGGTATCTGGCATAGTTGTGTAACGACCGCCGTCTAAATACCGAGACCTACGGCCGACGGCTTAACGTGCCCATCCGAAGCACGGAACCATCTTGCTTTTTGGACAATCAGCTGGTTCAGCCTGCAATGTCCTAACTAGACAGACTGGTAACAAATTCACAAAGTGATCCATAGCTACTTTTTGAGTGACCCCACCGGGAATCGAACCCGGAACCTTCTGCGTGGCAGGCAGTCATACTAACCACTGCGCCACATCGGCTGTCAAATCCTGTATACTATGTACACACAGCAAAGGAATAAACTACACAGCGCTACTCCAAACGAATTGAAATATTATGATCTCCGATAAAAATAAATCTGTTATGAAAACAGAATCATGTGGAAAGAGTCATTTTGTACTAGAATCAATTTTAAAGAATTATAGTAATTTTTATGAAAATAATAATATTTTCAGTCGTTTCGACTACCCCTGTGTGGCTTATTCATAATGTGACTGTACTTATTGATATTTGTCTACAGGTGTCCAAACACTGGAGCGCCGCACGGCTCCTACGACGGCTGGGTGCCCTACATGGAGGCCGAAGACGTGATCATATGGCGGAAAGAGTACAAACCAGGGGGGCTGTATGCTTATAAAGGTACGTAACGTGCCCTACGAAGCACGGAACAAACACTGGAGCGCCGCACGGCTCCTACGACGGCTGGGTGCCCTACATGGAGGCCGAAGATGTCATCATATGGCGGAAAGAGTACAAACCAGGGGGGCTGTATGCTTATAAAGGTACGTAACGTGCCCTCCAAAGCACAACACGTGATCATAGGACGGAAAGAGTATAACGTAAGCAACATCACATAGATAAAAGCATATGACCCCTTATACAGGTTATACCTCTAGACAAAGGTAAGTGGCGACCTCTGGGGGCTAAAACATGAAGCTCAAGTGGTTCACAAGCAAGCAAAATGCAACAGAAGTTCTCAACGCATCCGTAAGATGGCGCCACGCGACAAAACAGCCCAAACAATGGACACTAAAACGCGGTATCAAAGTGTTCACCGCTATATACTGCCAAATTAATCCAGGTGGATTCATATGGCGGAAAGAGTACAAACCAGGGGGGCTGTATGCTTATAAAGGTAGGTATATTTTGATCTAAAATGTCAGCTTTATACGCTAGAAAACCCACTTCTTGTTCCTGAATTTTTCGGGATGGTATGGATGGTAATTGGGTTCACTGGTGCGGAAAAGCATGGCAGCATATTCAAAAAAAATCTTGTTATTAGATTAGGTAGAAATAGTCTAGTCTCTTTTCTCTTCTTTTGTTTTTCCCTATTTACATTTTGGTATCGACTATCTTGGATATTCCGCTTGTGAAAACTTTTTTGTTCAGCTCACACTCAGGATAAGATTTCTTTTAATTTCATTACATGTAGATAAAATGGCTACTGAGGTCGCTATGTGCTGTAGTCTCTACAGCCAAAAAAAAAACAACTACAAACTGACTATTCCCTATTCCTATCTACCACTACTTTTCTTACGAATCTAGTATTGGTAACAGCTAAAGAAAATCTGATATTGTTTCTCTTTTTCTCTCTTCGTATGGGACACCGAATCGTCCAAGTACTCAATGAGCCCTGGTGTCAGGGTTTAGTCAAATTTTCACTAAATTTTTGTGTTGAATATTATTTCTCTTTTTTCAGTATACGGCCGCTACAAACACGTGAAAGCGGAAGATTTCGCGAACATCCAGGTGGACGGCGCGTACAGAACGGTCTGGGACAACGCCGTCGCCAATCTATCCATTGTGGAGAAAGAAGCAAACGGCATGAAGGACCAGACAGTTTTGCATTGGGAGGTGTTGTGGCCGGTACGTTTGCATCTAAAGCACTCTGGTACATATAACAAGTATGTTTTTGTAATATCTGGGACAAAGGCTATCGCTAATCTATCCATAGTAGAGAAAGAAGCAAACGGAATGAAGGACCAGACGGTTTTGCATTGGGAGGTGTTGTGGCCGGTAAGTCTGCAACTAAAGCACTCTGGTACATTCGAAAGTCTTGTGGCTGTTTTGGCAACAACTGCAACAAACCTTATTAACTAACTTTATTCAATTGCATTCGGTAGTACTATCTTCAATGTGCTAGCAATTATAATATCAGAATGGTACCTATAAGAAATATGTTTTTGTAATATCTGGGATAATGGCTATCGCTAATTTATTCATAGTAAAGAAAGAAGCGAACGGAATGAAGGACCAGACAGTTTTGCATTGGGAGGTGTTGTGGCCGGTGAATCTGCAACTAAACCACTCTGGTACATTCGAAAGTCTTGTGACTGAAACCTTAATAACTAACTTTATTCAATTGCATTCGGTAGTATTATCTTCGATGTGCTAGAAATTATTATATTAGGACGGTACCTATAAGAAGTATGTTTTTGTAATATCTGGGACAAAGGCTATCGCTAATTTTATTCATAGTAGAGAAAGAAGCAAACGGAATGAAGGACCAGACGGTTTTGCATTGGGAGGTGTTGTGGCCGGTAAGTCTGAAGCATCTTCAAGCTCATTTATTCTCCAAAAGACCAAAGTAGCGGACATAGTATGGAAGAGTAGCAAGCTAAAGAGGCAGTAGGCTGAAGGGAGGGCATGCCTCGGCAAACGTAGCGTTGGATGCCCGATACTCATATGACTGAAAGTGACCGGCTAGTTCCGATTAGATGGCGAAAATGAGAAGATTCTCAAGAATTCAATATTTACTTTAGCTAGTATTATCTCTAGTAAGCAAGCAAATTATAACAATAGGACAGTAACTTATAGTTAAGAAAGAAGCGAACGGAATGAAGGACCAGTCAGTTTTGCATTGGGAAGTCTTGTGGGCGGTAAGATTACAGCTAAAACATTTACGTCCTTTTTTTTCAAAAATACAATACTTGGGAAAACATTTTCTTCATCTGGACATTGAGAGATTACAGCTCTGTAAATCTCACTTCTATACACTGACAAATTTTCATTTTATTGGCCAGGCCCACTCCCTAATAAACGAAGTCAGGGTCCTTTAAAATTGAAATTTACTGAGAGTGAAAAGTGATCGCATCGGAGAAACTACCGGACTGAGCTCAGGCAGACCAAGGGATATGTGTTCAGCTTTAAATAAACTATTATTACAACTTAGTTTCATTCTGTTATTCGAAAAAATAAAAATTTCTCAAAAAAAAGTAAAAGTGGTCGTATCTGGAAAACTGCCAGGCTGTGGTCAGGCAGACCAGTATTTTTCTAGGCAGACTTAAGCAAGCTATCGGTACGACATATTTTTATTCTTTTATTCGAAGAGATAAAAATTTTACTAAAAAAAGTAAAAGTGGTCGGACCGGGAAAACTGCCAGGCTGTGGCCAGGCAGACCAGTATATATGTAGGCAGACTCAAGCAAGCTATCGGTACGATATATTTTCATTCTATTCTTCGATGAGATATTTTTTACTTTTTTAAGAGGGCATACTTTTAGCTACTCCGCCAAACGTGCCAAGATAGCAGAAGGCAGACCAAGATTTATAAGCTTTACTAAACTGCTCCTATCGCTACAGCCATGTCTCATTCTATTCTTCGATGAGATATTTTTAACTTTTTTCAGAGGGCAAACTTTTAGCTACTCCGCCAAACGTGCCAAGCTGCGCCGCGGCAGACCACGACCAATCCGAAGTACTCGAGCTCCTCTACCCGTACATAGCTAAATTATTCTATTCTTTTGTGAGGTATGGATTAGACCAGTCGCCGCTCGGGCTATTATCTATATACATACAAATTGCTTGCTATTCTCATATGTGGTGTGAAATACAGACATAACAATTTTGTTGTCACTTTTAATCAGTCTTGAATGAAAACCTGCCCTTTGCCTACGCATGACAGCATAAAAGTCATTGACCCTGTTTTCGGCAAACATGCCTGACGCGCTACACCGCCACGGCAGACGCAGCATGGCTCTGAACGCATTGTTGTACTGCACACGAAGAGAGTTATAAGCTCTCCTCGTGTACTCGTACCACAAATGGCTGGTGTAGAGCGCCTGACAGTATGCCTTGAACAGGGTCACTTTAACTTGGTCTGTACTATGGCAAAACCTCCTGGCCAACATGTTACTTTTACAGGCTAGGCTTCTTCTCTGTCTTTCGAGATCTTGATCATCTGATAAGTCATTTGTTACTACATGACCAAGATATTTAAACTTGTCTACAATTTTTAGGGTTGTTCCACTGAGCTGAACAGGAAGAACAGAATCAGGGCCCTTGCCATGTTTGAAAATCATAATTTCAGTTTTCGTTACATTATATTTCAACTGGTGAGTGTTTGCATAGCGCTCACATATGGCTACTAGTTCTCTTAATCCTATGATTGAGGACTAAGCAGCACCATGTCGTCAGCATAGCTTAAGTTGTTAAGACATTCACCTCCAATATTGCATCCAACCCTGGTGCTGCTTAGTTCCTCAATCAGGTCATTAATGTAAAGGTTAAACAACACTGTCGAAGTTAGGCCGCCCTGCCTTACTCCGGTGGTAAGTTTATAGCTATCAGAAAAGGCATCACCCCACTTTACATGGTTCAACTGATTTGCATACCAATATTGCAATATGTTTACAATGTCGGGCGGTACTTTTGTATTGCGCAGTTTTTCCCAAAGTATAGAGTAATTAATTGAATCAAAAGCACGACTTAAATCAAGAAAGCATGCATAGACTGACGTATTTCTTGAAATATACTTATGTACAGTATTCTTAAGAGCAAAAATTGCCATGTCGGTAGATAAACCCTGCCTAAATCCAAACTGGGCATTACTTAATGGAATATTAGTCTCATCTAAATGCTTATTTATCAGCCTTTCAAAAACTTTTGACATGATAGTGGCAAGCGAAATAGGTCGGTAATTGGAAAGACTAGTAGCGTCACCTGTCCTATTCTTTACAATTGGAATTACAGTAGTTTTCATAAAATCTTTGGGTAGGTAATTATGATCAATACACGCATTGTAAAATAATGCAAGCTTTTCATATAATAAGGGTCCCGCATACAAAATGTGTTCCACACTGAGCCCGTCGTGCCCCGGGACTTACCACGTTTCATATTTTGACACATTTAAATATTTGGTCTGGCGTGACATGAAGTGCGCTGGTGTCGCGTGGTGTGGTCTCCGGCGCACCACGGGCCGCGCGCTCCTCACAATAAGGCTCCGTCGGCGGATTAAATTTGTTTACAAACATGTTGGCAATAACCGCTGGGTCCTGACTATCATTAACAGTAATTGGTAGGCTAGGTTTAAGCGTCATTTTATTAGTCTGTTTCCAAAATTTTCCAAAATCCTTATTAGATCTATGCGTAGCTAAGATATCCATTTTAATTTTGTTTTCATTTGTTTGACACCATTTTATTTTATTTTTAAAAATCCTACGACTTTTAACCATATTATCATAAATAGGGCCTAGCTGTGGGCGACCGTATAATGTCCATAATTGAAAAAACTCCCTGGCTGCTAGGTGATATTTTTTCACATGATAGTTCCAACCTATCACACGTCTATTTTTAAGAGTATGAGCGCCAATGTAGGTATTAGTTGCCGCTTTGGCTATACATTTAGTGATGTTGTTATAAACATTATCAATAAGCGCATGGTGGTCGGGATCCGCACATGATGAACCACTGCAGGGCAAAGGTGACCAGCTACACTTATACAAAAATGAATCGCACAACTCAGCATATTTAATCTTCTGTTCATTATTCCTATTACCCCATATAACTTTGTTAACTTTTTGACTAGATTTGGTAACCGTTTTTGGAACTATAACATCAATATCACAGTTAATTATTAATGGTTGGTGATCTGACCAGTATACATCATACATGACATTAATGTTCTTAATGATGTTTAGTCCCGCGGAAGTTGTGATACAGTGGTCTATCCAACTGGAGGTACCGTGCGCGTCACTGGTAAAGGTAAAAGTATTTGAAGACATACCAATTAAGTCCACATCCGCACATGTCAAATCCTGATCCTGGCAGTACTCACGTAATTCGCGGCCGAAAACACTATTCACACGCGTAATATCCGAATTATAATCACCAAGCGCGAATACACATTCTACCGCACTATTTTCGATGACCATTTTCGAGTTTATACATCCGTGTTTTCTTTTTCGTTTTATTTCCTTATATAGCATTAGATTCTTCATGAAATAGATCCTAAATATCAACCAAACCCCGATTACAGTGTTTACACTCAACTATTACATGCGGAAAGTTATAATTTGAAGTTAAACTTGTATATAATTTTGTGCATCGACAACGTCATAGTCATCATCATTATAGTCTATGATCAGCACTGGCTGGGGAATCCGTTCGATTCGGCGCGTGCGGTTCGGAAATATTTTCGAGGTTCCATAGATTTTCATACAAAGCATCCAAATTCGGTGAGTGCGTTTCGGGTGTGCGGGTATAAGTAGGCACTTTTAACTATAAACAGCTTTGCAACTCTGAATTCATGTAACAAAAAGTGAGAATTGAGATGGAATGGAGTCGATATTTTCTTTTACTTGTAACATTAAATTTTGCTAGTGAACAATACTAAAAACCTAGAACTTGCGTTTAAAATTATCTGAATGGGGTTATGGAACGGAGTAGATTTTTTTTATTGTAAAAAGATATTTCGCTAGTGATCAACACTCAAAACCTACACTAAATTTCAGTAGGTGTAGGTTTTTGTCGTATAGTTTTTAAAATGAGTTAAAATTCACTGAAATAAATTTACTTGCATACGTTTATTAGTTCCTATATACATTTTTTAAATAGGCTAGCAACTAGGGTTTGCATTATCCGTTAATTTTTACTATCCGGATAATTCGGATAATTTATTTTCTATTATCCGGATATCCGAATATCCGGATAATTGAAACATCAAATAAAATGGATTCTTTAGATTCATTAAATTCTTAGTAAAAATATGCTCTCAGTTAAAAACTAATTAAAAAATCGTTTATTTAATATTATAAACGCAGAAGGAACTCTTTAACGGCCAACCCGCTTAAAACGAACTTCATTAAATTTTGCAAAGAGATTGCGATCATTTTGCAGAAGGACAAGTTCCATATTTTTCAGAACGTGAGCGTTTTAGTTCTTGATATAGACCACTAGGAACTTTGGTCTATAAAATGTGAGAAAATAGCTTCATAGCGAAAGTTGTTTAACATCATGGTCCGTTTATGCTGGCTTACAGAATAAGATATCCAGATTCTGAAATACTCGTTGTGGAACAACAGGAGCCCAGCTTAGCTACAAGAGATAAGGAAATAGGCACATTGCATTTTTTTCATAATTACCGGCTTTATTTGGCACATAAATGTTGAGGGTCTGGAGTACCTGATGCGGAACACCAGGTGCCCAGCTACAAAACACGAGAAACGGAAATAGCTCCATAGAAAAGGTGGTTAGGTTAGCATGATGTGCTGCTTCTGCTAGCATGTAGACATCGACGAGCTGAGTTACGTCAAACTATAAGACATATAAAATGTGTGATGGACTGCGTCTGCAGGTACATAAACGTCAAGGGTCTAGAGTACTAGGTGTGGGTGGCACTCCAGTAGTCAAGCTAAACTACACGAAATACGGTAATTGAGCCATATTAAACATTGTTCAGTATAATGTGATGACCCATTTTTGCTGGTACATAGGAATCAGAATCGTGAATCATGATTGTGATTGCATCTCTAATGAGAGCTACTGCGTCACAGAATTTGACTAACAAACAACCCATTGAACTAAGGTTAAAGAAATGCTGCCACTGCCTTTGTGAAATTAAATACATCCATTTATTGCGAGAAAAGCCAAATATTGATTAGTGCCATCCTTATTTTTCTTAGTTTTATTAATATTTTCAATGCAGGCAAATGTGGTATGAATAACGTGATGAAATAGTTTGTACTTTCTGTCATCATTTGGTTAAAATAACTCCTCCAAAGTAATAACTGAATTATCCGGATATCCGAATATTTAGGTAAAAACTATCCGGATTTAAAAAGTGGCGGATATCCGGATAAAACGGATATCCGGATATCCGGATTGCAAACCCTACTAGCAACGCTCGACCGGGCTCGCATGTGTGACGTCACTAGACATAAATCAATGAGACGGAGACCTACGCAACGATGTCAGATGTCTACGCCACAACGTCATAAACGCCTAGGCAAGGCAATCATATCAGAGGACTAGGCATTAATGTCCGAGTTATAAAAAAAATATATTTTAAAGTAGTCTTATTGAAAGGATACCGACTGGCATAGCCATTTTTAGGGTTTTGTAGGGTTTCTACTCATCATCTGCCTGCCCTTATCCCAATTTATTTGGGGTCGCCGCAACATGTCTTTCTCTACCATTCATCAGTCGTCAAATCTTCGTTTACACCTTTTTGATTCATATCATCTTTTACACAATCCATCCAAACTTTTTTAGGCCTTCCTCTCCTTCTGCGTCCATCCACATTCATATTCATTACCTTTTTCGTCACATGATTTCCATCCCTCCTCGCGGCTAGCTCTCAACTTTTCTGTCACAGGTGCAACTTTTAAACTTCCTCTAATATACTCATTCCTTATTTTATCCATTCTTGTCACACCACACATCCATCTCAACATTCTCATTTCAGATACATGTAATCGTCTTTCATCCGTCACTTTTGTAGGCCAAGACTCAGATCCATACATGGCGACAGGTCTGACCACCGTCTTGAAAATCTTGCCCTTCAGTTTGAGGGGCATTCGGGGGTCACACACTGTGCCCGTGACCTGTCGCCATTTCATCCATCCTGCATTTATTCTGCGCTTGATAGTCCGGTCTATCTCACCATCGCCTTGCAAAAGTGAACCGAGGTACCTGAAGTCGGAGCAGACTGGTAAGGTAACGCCATGTAGCGCTACCGGAGCATAGCCGGAGAGACCGCCGAAATCACAAAACATTTCTTTTATTCAGTCTCCGTTCTGCCGTTTCTCAGGCCGACACTCTCCAGCTTTTCCCGCCATTTTTCCAGTCTGCTCTATGAGTTACATCATCAGCCTAGTTTATTTATTAAATATATTTGATGAGATATTAGCCAAAGTCAAATCTAGGCAAAGTCATGCCAAGTCTAGGGTTCCTTGATGCTATTTCTTTATTCATATAGTTAAATTTATACGACTGGACGTTAAATTGTATCCACAAATCGTATGTCAACGTAACGTTCAACGGCCAGTCGTATTAAAGATATAGTATCAAGGAACCTTAGACTTTGCCTAGATTTGATTACTTTTTAGAGATAAACAAGCAGCTCCATCGAGACTTGGCTACTTTTTTACAGAATGTTTTTGGTGGGATTTCACTTATTTTTATAGAAGAATCCCATCAAGGTGAACAATTTTTGCTTTGAAGTCATATCTGTATCTCCTATGGTGTAGCTGGGCTCCTAGTGGTGTGGCTGGCCTAACCTTCGATTATCCTAGTTTTTAAAGTTTTCCTTTATGTGGTCATTAAAATCTAACTCCGTACTAAATTTCAGCTCTCTGAGTTTATGGGAAGCACTAGTTCTATTTTGATGATCATGAGTGAGTGAGTGTCTGTCTAAAATCTGAAACTTTGCCTTTACAGACTTAAAATTTTGGCTTTTAAGTATGTGATTATAGCTTACGACGAGATAGGTGCCTGAAAATGCGGCGAAATTGTTCCAGTAAAGGATGGTACGGTAGTGTTTGCTTTGCGCTCGACTCGGCGGGGGCACTGTCGTGCCCCCAGATAGACAATAAAATTTCCACCGCTGACAGGATTTGAACATGCGACCTTCGGCATCTTCACTGCTGTATATTCACACTTATGTCATTATCATTGTCCCTTTTTGTAATAATTGACATTTCTCAACTGAAGGTCGGGTTTCCAATATTGCAAAAAAATATGTAAGTATCTTGGTACTGGAAGTAGTGTTAGAATTCAATGCCCATAATATTAGGTGAAATTTTACTAATGGCTGATAGTGAAATCTCAGATCGGGCTGGTATAAGAATCAACTTTGTCCAACGAACATGGGTCGAAATATGAAAAAAAATGTACCTCCCATACAAACAAAGTTGCCAATCAGCTGATATTTTGAGTTACTAGCGGAGATCAAATTTTTTTTATATTTCGTCCTTTGTTCCTTGGGGAAAGTTGAACCTTATCACCAGCCCGTCTTGAGGTGTCGGTCACTAGTCAAATTTCATTGTATATAAATTTTAGTACCTATAAATATATTTAAAAATTGAGTATCTGTGAAAGCCATTACTAATAATACCAAGTAAAAAATTTTTTTGATAGGTACGTACATTGTTTATTCATCAAATTTAAATAATGTTTTGGCGACTCTATGTACTCTGTGCCAAAGTCTCCGTGACGTCTGTGGCAGATATTTTCGCAATTTAAAAATCTGTAAATATCTAATCTAATAGGTAAATATAAAAATTATTTAAATTATTTTGTGAATATGTTCATGTAATTATGATCGTTTTCATTGATAATAAGCAATAAATAATAATCCAATAATCTTTCATCAAGTTAAAAAAAAAACATGAAAGAATATGTAATAAGTATTAAGAATTTATGATTAAAGTAAGAGTGTAAAAAGAGAAAACCTAAAAATATCCAACAAAATAAATACAAAAAAACTATATCTCGGGGATTTGATCCGAGTACCCAAAGTTTATTAGTATGCAAAAGAATTCTCTCACTCTAGCCACTAAGCCAAAGTCACATCTGACAGAGGTATCAAAATTTAGAGTAGGTATCGGCAAACTCGTTCAAAGTAATGCGATTGATTAGAGGAGATTCCATGCATCAACACTTCTCTCTACCAATAAGGTGTCTACATAATGTGTACGCGTTATATTGGTAAAAAAAGCCAACTACTCTTCTTCACTAACATAAATATAATTTACTTTTTCACATAAATAGATAGTACTTGATAAATATGAACAAAAAAACGTTCACGTAATGCTAAATGTACTTATTTCCTTATTTTTTTTGCATTTTGCTATTTTCGCGTTGAAAAAATCTTTTTTTGCGCTTCCTCAATATGATTGTTTTTGATTTGTCGCCCATTTTTCAAATTTACATTGTGGGTACACTGGATGAGGGAGGCACAAGACCGTAAACTGGCGTAAAAAAACTAGATACACTTATTCTAGTAACGTATCTTATTCAGAGTTGACTACAAAATATTTAGAAGCCTAAAAATGTACACAATCTTCAAATAAACAAATAACTGAAATTACGACTAAAGCTGTCAGTTTCGGCGTAGCGTGCGACATGACCTCTCTCTGGCAGTGGCCACGGTGGAATGAGAGCGCAGCTGGGTGTGGCCTGTTTGCAATTCGCGCGTACGCGTTAGAGAGGGACAGAGCGACCCGTCCGCAAAATGGTTGAAACCAAGCCATTGTTGAAAATCTAAAATTATTGATTTTTCAGCAATAAAAGGTTTAAATAAAAAAACAAACGTTGACGAACTAGATAAGTATAATGTGCTTATGCTTACGAAAAATCATTGATTAACTCCGCACCTTTTCGGCATAAAGTTAAAAAATCTAAAAAAATGGAGTCATCTTTGGAAAAAAAATCTATCGAGAAAATTTTATCGAATCGTGTTTTGCGAACGTTGAGAATCTAGCAAATATTATCAAAAATCATATATAAAATAACCACAGTCAGGTGTCGTCTCCAAGTGGAAGTATTTTGAATTGAAAAAACCCTTTTTGCATCACGGCACGGCCTTAACGTTTGTATTCTTCTATCCCCAGAGGCTATTCGCGAACCGGGACTACGTGTACCTGCGCCGGCACAAACTGTTCAACGTGCGGTCGCGGTGTTTGGCGCACAAAGATGGCATCTTCCCGGATAAAGTAAGTTGAAGTGTGATCTGATCATATCCCCAATCAGTTGGAGTAGCCGCAACACGATTTGTTAGACAAATCATGTTGCAAAAGTATTTGGCAATGTTATATGACCGGCCGCCTGCCTGAGGTCAACCTTCTTTGGGGATGCTTTTGTAGGTGGAAACACCGTCAGTTGACCATAGTCGACAGATATTCAGCCGGCACAAGCTGTTCAACGTGCGGTCGCGGTGTTTGGCGCACAAAGATGGCATTTTCCCGGACAAAGTAAGTTCTTAGCATATATAGTGTGATACATGCTTAAAACAGCATCACCCCATTACTTTCCCGCGACTGAAGGACTCGAGAGTATCATGTGTATTACTATTTTGGTGGCGGCACAGGCGACAAGATGACAACATGTCACAATTGTGGCATTTTCCCGGATAAAGTAAGTTCATACTTCAAAAGAGCCATTTACACCACGTCTGACAAAAGTTTGAGAATCATTCAGAAGACTGTGTATCACCATACCTTTCCCGTGGGTGTCGTAAGAAGCGACTAAGGGATTTGAGAGTTGATGTGTATTGCATTTTAGGCGACAAGCTGTCAACCTGTCGCTATGGTGATACACAGTCATCTGAATGACTCTCAAACTTTTGTCAGACGTGGTGTAAATTGCCGTTATTTTTTACAGTCGTGTACACTCTGTCTTCCCCACAAGGGATATAGGCGTGATATAGGTATGAGCAGGGAAAAGTTGTTACTTATCACCAGCCGGTTCCGAGTTTTCGCTATCGGTCACTGGTAAAATTTCACCCTTTGTTAAACGAAAAACTTTCAATAACGTGTCCTTGGACAGTTTCTCATTTCAACGTTTTCAAATGACACCAATTATTTATTTCGCAGGAGCGTTGCATAGTCGACAAAAACTTCAAAGAGGGTGCCAACAAGTGCGCTCACGATAAGGCGAAACAAAAATCCCTCGAAATGGACCGCGCTGAGGCTGATGCTAAATCGGCGGCGACTGGGGGCAAAGAAAACAGGGTAAGCAGATTTGACAGCTGTCATTTCTGATCATAAACAAATAAGACAAAGAAAAATAGAAGTCGCTCGAAATGGACCGCGCCGAGGCTGATGCTAAATCGGCGGCGACTGGGGGCAAAGAAAACAGGGTGAGTTGATTTGACAGCTGTCATATTCATAAACAAAAAACACGCACTCGTTTTGAATACTAAATCAGGACTTACAAGGAGTATAAAATTGTTATTATTGTTACTAGTCGAGATCAGTTCCTGTCCTTTTCTAAACATATTTAACAGAAAGTGACAATGTTAATTTAAGGCATGTTTAAAATTTATTTCTCGTATTGCCAGTTATACCTATCTTAACTACTGGCTGGTGCCTACTACACATTTTGTCTATTTTTAGGGTTTCGTAGTCTACTAGAAACCCTTATAGTTTCGTCATGTCTGTCTGTCTGTCTGTCTGTCTGTATGCCGCGCCCTCATAACTCCGTCAGTTTTAGAGCTATCGACATCAAATTTGGTGCGAAGATAGATCGTCGTGACCCAAATTTAGAAATGTTGTGAAAAAATTATTTTGATTATTTTTTGGACCCCCTCCTATACAAGTGAAAGGGGGGCAAAACATTTTTATTCTCCTGTAATATTGAGTAGGGTATCGTTGAATAGGTCTTTTAAAACTAAGGGGAGGTTTCTTTGAAAGAAAGTCACTAAAATCTTTCTGTCTCGAGATATTTGCTTTTAAAAGGGGCGTTTTTGAGCCATAATTTGTTCCAGCTGTAACTCCTAAAGTACAAACGCTAAAAAATTGAAAAAAATATGGAGTATACTTCTCAATCTGAAGTTACCATGAAAACTATAACGGATACTGTACCACTAAAGATTTTAGAATAAAAAAAGTTTTTCTATTTGCGGTTGGTAATCATACAGCTGCAAACAAACCAGCAGCAAAATTAACTTTGTAATGCTGATAACCTGATATTTAAACGTTGACTACGAAACCCTATTTGTGGGCGTGTCTGACACGCTCTTGGCCGCTTTTTTTTATTTTTGAATGTCTTTGATATATAGTCATTATATGCTGCCTTGTCACGATGAATGGTTGTTTTTCTTGGTTTAGGTATTACAGCCTATATTTCTAGGAGTTTTTTCAACAATAATGGTTTTCAGGTGTACGTGATAGTATCAAGATCGTGCGTCCACCCAGAAGTGCCTCATTCTAAAAACGCCGTCAGAGTGATGGAGTATTGGAGCCATATGGTCATCACCACTCTTGATGGGCCCGATAAAGTAAGTCATTCATCGCGTGAGGCTCATGTCAAGTTATGTGATGCCATGCCATATCAAGTTACGTCAAGCAAAACAAAATCATGTTCAACAATTAAAACCAACCAATTAAAAAATTATATTTTTCAGCCGGGCATGGAATTCGTGTTGACTTACTATGACGAGCCGGCAGTGGGCGGTCTACCCACCGCCATTACTTCGTGGGCGATGGGCCGCGCGGGGCCCGTCTTCCTCGAGAGAATGCGACACGCGGCGCAACAATATAACACCTGGAGGGAAACACATAAACAGGTCAGATATTCATCAAATACAAGTAAGCAGGCGCGTAGCAGGACCTCGGCCCACTCTACACCGGTATTGCTGGTCCTACTATATGCGTAGGCGTAGCCGGCCCTATGTCACTTGTACAGAGATTGGCGCTCCCACTATATGCCGGCGAAGCCGGCCCTATGTCACTTGTACAGAGATTGGCGCTCCCACTATATGCCGGCGAAGCCGGCCCTATGTCACTTGTACAGAGATTGGCGCTCCCACTATATGCCGGCGAAGCCGGCCCTATGTCACTTGTACAGAGATTGGCGCTCCCACTATATGCCGGCGAAGCCGGCCCTATGTCACTTGTACAGAGATTGGCGCTCCCACTATATGCCGGCGAAGCCGGCCCTATGTCACTTGTACAGAGATTGGCGCTCCACTATATGCCGGCGAAGCCGGCCCTATGTCACTTGTACAGAGATTGGCGCTCCCACTATATGCCGGCGAAGCCGGCCCTATGTCACTTGTACAGAGATTGGCGCTCCCACTATATGCCGGCGAAGCCGGCCCTATGTCACTTGTACATATATTGCTGCTCCCACTATATGCCGGCGAAGCCGGCCTAGTGTTATTGAGGCTGAGATTGCTGGATAACAGTGTCGTTCTGAATTTCGCTACTTGACTGAGTCGTAAATAAAATACAAAAATTGTATGATTAAAACTATTGTCCAAATCACTACAGACTTCATTCATATCACATTTTACAAAAACAGTTAAAATTATTAAATCTAAAAAGATATGAAAGGTTTGATTCCATCCAAAATATTGACATATGATTATATTACGTCATACTTATTTTATTTTTATACAAAATATCGTTCTCAGTCTTCTTAAAAAGTAGCTCATTTGACCTGTCAGTCAAGTAGCGGATTTTCTCATGCTTTCCGGGTGAATTTCTACACCTGTATAGTTATTTATCACGTTGTTGTTTCAGCCGCCAGATTTCTCCCCATTCTCTCTTGAGCCGACCGAGGTGTCGTATGTACATGATGACGATGATGATGACGACATTTCTGAGGAAGAAATGGAGGTAAGAAACCTTTAAACGATTTATTCACAAAGGATTGAGGTGGGGAGACGATGATGATTCATTTATTTATTGTTAGGTACGAGTTTTAAACAATATAATGACTTCTTAGCGTTTATAATAGCTAAAACAAAAATAACTATTTACTATTGAACATATATTTTTTCGCAGTCAACAAATGAAGGTCCAGACTTAGAAGCAGAAATCCCTTGTGAGTCCGGAAAGAGCGATAGCAGCACTCAAACGCTGCCAGTGATCATAACGCCGGTTGACGATCCTCCTACAGACGGTAAACACTATAACAGCCACAATACAGTCCACTGCTGAACATGGGCCTCCCCCTAGGTAGGGATATTTGCCATACTCACCACGCTTGGCGAGCGCAGTGCAAGATATTGCAATGCGATTGCGAAATCCATCCAGAGATTAAACCCCTGGATGCATTTAGCCCTTAGTCGCCTCTTACGACACCCATGGGAAAGATATGGGGTGATGACATTCTAAGCCGGCATCACACTTTAAGCAATCAACACAATTATTTGTGATGCGGTGTTGGTTGTTTAGTGGGACCAACTCTAACGTCTATAGATTCGATTTTTTATCTTGCGTAGGCAAGCTAAAAAACGTCTTTTCTGTACACAAAAAGACGGTAAGAAATATTAAAGTTTATATAAGTGTCGCAGTACGATGGCAGAATTAGGTTAAAGCCGGCATATGGCAGAATCGTAGACTTCCTTCGGTCATCGTCCTAAGCTGATCCAGGTTTTTGGCCAAAAACCTAGGATTTTGGCCAAAAAACTAGGATTTTGGCCGAAATCCTAGATTTGTTTAGTATTATGTCATTTTTTGCATTTCGGGGGAACTTCTTCGTCTTCGAGTGGTACACCAAGTCGCCCAACGAGCCGTTGGACCCTGGTGTCAGAGTTTTCAACCGCCTACTGCAAGTAGCAGGCCTCTAACATGGTTGTGTAACGACCGCCGTCTAAGTGATCATAGAGAGAAATCGGGACCTACGGCTTACCGTGCCCGTGTGGTTCGGGGGAACGAGGAGTGGAGAGGTAATTTATGCACCTCCCTCTGATATTTTGAGGGTAGACTTGGACACCGTAAATGGACTTCCTGAAGGACGGAGGGTAACATCAGACAGTCTGAACAGCAGGATTGCCTCGGATTCCCTGAAGAACAGGGGGAAGCATCAGACACCATAAGAGCAAGACGTACCACTGAACGCTCTAGAGGATTGGTGGTAGCGTTGGACGCCCTGGATACCAGGAGGTAGCGTCGGACCCCCAGAAAATCCAACGTCCGTTATCTTACATCCTCCAGAGTGTCCGACGCTACCCACGCCCTCCAGAACGTCCAATGCTACCTCCTGCCTTTCGAGGTGTATGCCCGAACTACACGCGCACGTTAAGCCGTCGGTCCCGATTGCTCTTTATGATCACTTAGACGGCGGTCGTTACACAACCTTGTCAGAGGCCTGCTCCTTGCAGTAGGCGATTTAAAAACTCTAACAACGGGGTTCATCGGGTCGTTGGGCGACTTGGTGTACCACACGTAGAAGAAGAAGTTCCCCCGAAATGCAAAAAAAGTCATGATACTAAACAAATCTAGTATTTTGGCCAAAATCCTAGCTTTTTGGCCAAAATCCTAGGTTTTTGGACGATGGCCGAACGAAGTCTACGATTTTGCCATATGCCGGCCAAAAACCTAGGTTTTTGGCCAAAAACCTGATTCTGCCATCGTACTGCGACATAAGCAAGTTATAGAAAGCGCATTAACCGGGTTAGTAATGAGTATCAACTTTGTGAGTGAAGTTGAGTTAACCCACGGGGAATTAAACCCGGAACCTTCTGCGTCGCAGGCAGTCGTACTAACCACTACGCCACATCGGCTGAAGCTTGCTTACGTATACTTTAAGGCACCAGGCCACACCAGAAGCGGCCTATGTTCAGCTGTGGACTGAACAGTTGTGCCTCTTACTGTTTTTGATGTTACTTGCTGTTGATATGTATACTGGGTGAAATTTTACTAGTGACCGATAGTGAAATGAAAACGATAAGAATAAATAATAACACTACCGTGTAGAAATGAAACTCCTTTGTCTGTGCCCGAAAAGCCGCGCTTTAAATACCTGCTTCCCCCCTCAGCCCGCAACGCCCCGCGCGCTCCCGCACTTTAAGCCAGGGCTGCCACGTGCTAATTGTTTTATTCCGAACTAGCGGCTCGCCAAGCACTTGCATGACTTTCGGTGTAGTATTTTTACACACCTACGCGCCATAGGATGAAAAATCGTGCAAATGCAATTATTTAAAAAAAATACGATGTATACGAATTTGTTTGTTACCATAATCAGCCAACAATAACTTAACTTAGACACCTACCTACCTTAGAAAACTGAAACTATGTAGTAGGTACCGACGTACGTAAAAATAGGACAAAACAAAACCAATACGTACCTATTAAAAATGGTAGGTACCTATTTACTGTACCTAGAACCTTTGCTCATCTTTAGGCAAATTAAAAAAATCAAATGGAGAGTCATCCTCGCGTCACTTTTACAGTCATAAGCACCATAGTCATTCGGAAAGGCTAAACAATTCCGAAAAAACAAAATTTGACCCGCGCGACGAACGCTTACGCGGGGAAGCGCACTCCCGACCGAATTGCTCGCTCTGCGACCGCCATACGGTAGGCAAATATAATGACCTTGAGCGCGTCTGGAGTGGGAGTGTCGTCTCTAGGTGTGTTTACTCTTATGTGAAAACTTAGAACCTGCTGGTGATAAGGAAAAACTTTCCTCAAGGAACATAGGTCGAAATATGGAAAAAAATGTCCTCCCGTAGTAACTTCTTCTTCTTCGAGTGGGACACCAAGTAACTCAAATCAGCAGATCGGCAATTTTGTATGGAAGTCCAATTCTTTCTTCATGTTTTGACCTATGTTCCCATGGGGAAAGTTGTTCATTATTACCATCCGGTTCTGAGTTTTCGCTATCAGTCACTAGTAAAATTTCACCCTATATTTGTTGTCACGTGTTTTGTAGTTAAGTTATAGCAACACTTTCCTCTTACGCCTATGGACAATATTCTATTTGATGTCTCATAATTAGAGATTAAAACGTTTATGAACTTATCAATATTTATACTTGAGAATTGTTATAACGTTATAAGGTATGGATGGACCTATTTACCTATTTGTAGTATTTGTTCCATATAAAGCCCATAGAAAGAAATATTTTCCCTTTTATACAATACTTTCAACATTTTAATATTTCAAGGTCCGAAAGTGCAAGCGGAAGCTTCTGCACCTATTACCTATTCAAAAGAGCCTTATTTTGACCATATGATGAGTGTCAATCAAGATGACGCCACTTATAAAGATGCCTCCTTCAAAGATGCCCCTTATAAAGATGGCCTCTTCAAAGATGGCCAAAAGAACGAAGTTACAATGCCAACTATGAATCTAAATGTCGATGTGAAGGAGGTAAGTTTGAAACGGTTTTGCGAAAGAGGGTGCTTATGTTTTGATTTTTTAGATTAGAGGTTTTTGTAGCGTTTTTAGAGCATTTAAGTGAGTTGGGCTTGATTAAAAATATTAGATTTAGTTGTTTCATAAAGTGAATCTAAACTAACCTGCTAAACTGAACTTTTTTTCCTAAAGTCCACGTTAAACATATTGGACCTCCAAACTATAATTTCAGACGTCTATACAGGGTTATTTTTTAGTCAGTGCGCAAACTTTGCAGGATGTTTTCTACTCGTAGTTCTGGACAACTTTCACTATGGGGCTACCTGAGAAATCTAAAAAAATATTTCGTGTGCTCCATACATTTTTGCCGAGTAGGTATGAATTTTTCTATAGGACATCCCAATATTTTTTTTCCCGAATTTGCAGGTGGTCCCATAGTAAAAATTGATCATAATCACGAGTAGAAACACCCTGCAAAGTTTGCGCACTGACTAAAAATAACCCAGTATTTTGGGGAAAGTTGTTCAGATTAATGGTCTTCATGCTTCCTTTACGGAAAACCATAATTCTTATTTGTAAATAGCATATGTATGTTTCTTATCCTAACCCTTCCACAAAATACCCGAAAATCTTGATTTTGAACCTGCAACTTTGGCGATACGGGATAACACTGTTATCAACTGAGCCATCGTATGTTCCAGCCTTTCCAGTGTATTTTTTACGTATTTTGTTTTTCTTTATCATTCTGCGTTCTTTTCAGTACCTTACTGAAAATTAACCCTATCGCAACCAATGTAAAGTTAAAATGAACCCTATCGCTACCAATGTTATTTTAAGATAATCATATGAAAGAAAGGAAGTATCAAGCTCTATTTCCACAATTACCTTTATATAAGGTCCTATCCTATTAAATTAACTGCAAATATTTTAGGGTATGTTCTACTCGTGAAACTGAACAACTTTTCTTTGTAACATTTTTCCGAAATTAGAAAAAATATTTTGGGCCTCCTATCAACCTCCCGTACAAAAATGTCCAAAACATGTGTCAGTTTGTATGGGAGCTCCAAATTTCTTTTTCTTGTTTCGGAAAAAAATACTAAAAATTTTATTCAGTTTCATGAGTAGAACATACCCAGAAAATATTTGCAGTCAATTTAATAGGACAAGGCTTAGGGTTGATTTTCAATTATCTACTAGAAGTAATATGCCTCTGAAAAGTTCGTGCGCTAATCCTAAAATAAAAATTTATCTATATTCAATCACATTCTTTTTTAATTCCAGGACAGTCTCGAAACAGTGGCCAACGTACAGTCACCAATGTCGGAAACTAGCCATACCTCCGACAAAACATCCGACGACAATAAAAACTCCATACAAATAATCGCAAATGTAGTAATCCAGCCTTCAAATAAAATTGTCGAGAGCGAGCGAGACAGTATTGACGATAACCACGAGAAAGAAAGAGATGACCATATGGAAGTGGCGCAAGAGGAGAATAAAAAGGCTTCGTACTGGCGGTACCTATACCCGTGGTATTATTTTGGTTGGCAGTAGATTTGACACTTTGACAGGTGATGGGCCGAATTCGGTTTATGTTCGGTAATCGACATGTTCGGTAGACTAACCGGTGTCGGCCAAGTTTTCGGTAATTTTCGGAATCTTAGGCTAAATAAAAACGTATTATTTTTATACAGGGAGTAACAGAAAGGGTATAACAAGCCGAAAGGAGGTCAAGGTACTCATGAAACTGAACAACTTTTCCCATGGAACATGGGACGAAATATGAAAAAAAAATTTGGACTTCCCATAGTAAATCAATCAGCTGATCGGCAATTTTGTATGGGAGGTCCAATTTTTTTTTTCATATTTCGATCCATGTTCCATGGGGAAAGTTGTTCAGTTTCATGAGTAGCTTGACCTCCTTTCGGCTTGTTATACCCTTTCTGTTACTCCCGGTATAGGGTGTAATTTTATTAGTGGCGGATCCGTTAAGGGTGTGTTCTGTCAATGAAACTGAACAACTTTCCCCAAGGAACATGGGACGAAATACGAAAAATAAATTGGCCCTCCCATACAAATTGACCCGGCCGGCCAACACACTTAGTATGTGAAGACCAAAATTTTTTTTCGTATTTCGACCCATGTTCCTTGGGGAAAGTTGTTCAGTTTCATTGACAGAACACACCCTTTACGGATCCACCACTAATAAAATTGCACCCTATATGTATAGGGTGAAATTTTACTAGTGACCGATAGCGAAAATTCGGAACCGGCTGGTGATAAGGAACAACTGTCCCCGAAGAAAATAGGCACAAAAATGAAAAAAATAATTGGACCTCCCATACAAAGTTGCCGATAAGGAAGTCCATTTTTTAACATATTTCGACCTATGTTCCTTAGGGAAAGTTGTTCAGTTTCATGAGTACCTTGACCTCCTTTCGGCTTGTTATATACCCTTTCTGTTACTCCCGGTATATTTAGGGTGAAATTTTACTAGTGACCGATGGCGAAAATTTAGAACCGGCTGGTGATATGATAAGGAACAACTTCCCCCAAGGAACATCTAGTTAAAATATGTAAAAAAGCGGCCAAGACCGTGTCAGACAGTGAGCGTCAGGATGGCCGGTGTACCACCTCAGATTTGAATGAGACCTATACTGAAAAATAGTACCTAATTAGTACCAAATAGTACCTATAAAATAAAAATTAGTACCTCAATACTTTAGCCGTAATATTAAAATTCTGGTACACCGGCGGTTCTGACGTCAGGATGGCCGGTGTACCGTTATATCTTCTTAATCGCTACAACTATCATTCTGAAACCTACACCAATAAATGGTACCTAAATAGTACCCCTTGAAACACGCAATAAGTTGTAGAAATATCAACGGGTTATGAGACAAATTGAAAAACAAATTTATGTTTCGAAACTACCAGTGTTGCCAGATTGCTCCGCCGTTTTCGTTTCTGACGGTTTGGCTATTCGTAACTAAACTACAGTACCGTCATCCGAATGGGCCATATTTGACAACTGTGACCTTCAGGAAATAACAAGGATATAATGATGTGTTGAACGCCACGCAAAAATCATGGCCTTTCCATTCAGGCCACGAGGCTCACCGTGTGACCCCGCCCATGCTGTACCATTCAAGCCACGAGACCCACCGTGTGACCCAGCGCAGCGGTAGGCTTCTGTTCAAACGCACTTTATAGGCCATAGGACATTGGTATCAAACTAAATGGTTAAAGCAGTGTGCTGCATGGCCCTGTAGAACAGCCCGGTCAGCTTGGTTCTCGTCTATCGAAAAAGTCTTAGAAAATATTTGCAAATTTTACCAATCTTTAGGGTCGCTACAATGTGCTCCATACAAATCATGCTTGCGTTATTTCGAAATCCGAAATTACTAGACTGATTTCCAAAATGCTTTCACTATAGAAAGCTACAACATTGCTGAATGACATAGGCGACTTTTAGCCACGGGAAAATTCCTCATTCCCACGGGAAAACGGCTAGCAGCAGAAAAAGCGGGAAATATAGTGGATATTACCCAGATTTTCCAAACAGCTTTACAGATCTTCGCGAAATTTGGCACTGCTATAATATTACAGACGGACATGGACTACTATTGGTCAGCACTTGAGGATCTGGAGTACATGATGAAGTAAGCTGTTCAGCATGACACGGGTCGCTTCTGCTGGCACATGGTCATCGAGGATCTATAGTACCTGATGTAGACCACCAGCATCCCATCGAAATTACAAGAGATACGGTAATGGCTGCCAAGTAAAAGTTGTTCAGCATGACGGGCCGCTTTTGCTGGCAAATGGTCATCGAAGGTCTGGAGTACCTAATGTAGACCACCAGCATGCCATCTAAATTATAAGAGATACGGTTATGGCTTTAAAGTAAAAGTAGTAAAAAATGAAAATCGGGGACAGTTTCAGATCATTTGTTGACTTTAGTGCTTGCTTTTTATAATATACTAGAGGTAATCCGTTTTCCCTTAGAAATAACTGGCCGTGATATTTGCTTAGGCCGGAATAAAACCTAGGACCTCTGCAGCGAAAGCAGCTGTAATACGATTGCCATGTTGGTTGATGTTATAGCACACACACCTAGCGTTAACAATGAATAATGAAACAACAAGTAACAGCTTGAAATACTAGCTACGTATTAGGTAATCAAATTTAGCGCATAAGCACATCATTATATCCTTGTTATTTCCTGAAGGTCACAGTTGTCAAATATAGCCTATTCGGATGACGGTACTATAGTTTAGTTACGAAAAGCCAAACCGTCAGAAACGAAAACGACGGAACAATCTGGCAACACTGGTAGCTTCGAAACATAAATTTGTTTTTCAATTTGTATCATAACCCGTTGATATTTCTACAACTTATTGCATGTTTCAGGGGGTACTATTTAGGTACTATTTATTGGTGTAGGTTTCAGAATGATAGTTGTAGCGATTAAGAAAATATAACGGTACACCGGCCATCCTGACGTCAGAACCGCCGGTGTACCAGAATTTTAATATTACGGCTAAAGTATTGAGGTACTAATTTTTATTTTATAGGTACTATTTGGTACTAATTAGGTACTATTTTTCAGTATAGGTCTCATTCAAATCTGAGGTGGTACACCGGCCATCCTGACGCTCACGTCAGACACGCTCACAATTAGGGTTTCGTAGTCAACGTTTAAATATCAGGTTTTTCAGCGTTACAAAGTTAATTTTGTTGCTGGTTTGTTAGCAGCTGTATGGTCACCAACCGCAAATGGAAAATATTTGATTTTTCTTAACTTTTTAGTGGTACATTATCCGTTATAGTTTTAATGGTAACTTCAGATTGTAAACTATATTCCTTTCTTTTCAAATTATTGCATTTATTTTATACTTTAGAAGTTAGTTGGAACAAATTATGGGGCAAAAACGCCCCTTTTAAAGGCAAATATCTCGGGATAGAAAATATTTGTTAGTTTGTTTCAAATAAACCTCTCCTTTGTATTAAACCTGACCTATTCAACGATACCCTACTCAATATTACAGGAGAAAAAAATATATTTTGCCTCCCTTTCACTTGTATGGGAGGGGGTCCAAAAAACATTTAATATAGTTTCTCAACATTTCTATATTTGGGTTAACACGATCTACCTTCTTACCAAATTTCATTTCGATAGCTCTAAAACTGACGAAGATATGAGGGCGCGGCATACAGACAGACAGATACACAGACAGACTTGACGAAATGATTAGGGTTTCTAGCTGTAGACTACGAAACCCTAAAAACATGTCACATTTGCTTTTCGGTAGCAAATGGCTTTTGCAAGCATTTTCTCGGGCAGTTTCGGCCAGTATTGCACCGATTTTAATTGAAAACTTTTTTACTGCGAACTGTATTTCAAACGAACATACTGGCCGGTGCCATAAAGTTAAAGAAAAAGAAAATAAAACGTCGTAAGGTCAAGTCACATCAAGCGCCATTCGGCGCAACCCATTTTGCGTATGAGATATACTATGTGGAATTAGATTCCAACTTGGATTGATTGCTTGGAAACACGCCTTTTGCATGATGCCAACCCTTATCGTGTTTATTTCAATAAATATGGAGTTCAATTCTATTTTTTGCTGAAAAAGTTTGCGCCAAATGGCGCTAGATATGCATGGGCCTCTACATTACTTTTTAATCGCAAATGGTTTCGGCCAGTACCTATCTTTGCCAATATCCTTTTAAAGCATATTTAAATTGAAATCTCTTTGCTTGCTATCTTGGTAAACCATACTTTTTTGCAATCTCTGATGTAAGTACTATTGGAGGAAAAGATTTGCATACAGACAGACAGACAGACAAACTTGACGAAATGATAAGGGTGTCTAGTAAACTACGAAACCCTAAAAATGGACCTCCGATACAAAGTTGCCGATGAGCTTATTTGAGTTACTGTGGGAAGTCCAATTATTTTCGTTATCGGTCTCATTTCAGTCTATATTTTGTTATAAATTGCCAAGGCAAGGAATGCGGCAGTTTTTTAAGGTCCGGTGGTCCGATGCGAATCAGCGAGTAGTTATTCCGTAAACAAGCGAGGTTCCTAATTGTTTTGTATGGATATCGATTCCTGCCGAATAATTCGGTAAACTTATTATCGAATTTTCGGCCGAATATTTGTATTCGTATTTATATTCGTAAATGTTCGGCCCATCTCTTGTCACGTTGTCCTTTACCTTCGTGTGAGGTAGAAAAATGGGGAACTAATGGCGCCACATTTTAACCATGAGATTTTAAACATAATACGTTTTAATCCTTGAAAAATAAACTCTGCTAAATATGGTCACACCATTGACGCGACAATAGGTCCCCTTTATTGTTTCTTACTGAAGGTAGCATTTGTTATTTAGGTTAGTGATAGTGAGTAATATGTTGTTAACACGTTATTATTATGAATAACTTTTGTAGAAATATGCCTACAGTATGGCCACTTTAAAAAACCCATTTTGATGCCTGTCAAATCCATACTGGAACCAAGTCATCTCTTCATGTCAATATACAAAAATAGACTTCATCTCATAGCATTGGGTTCCTACATACGTAGCGATATCGTCGCATAGCGCGATTCTGCTCGATATATCGCCAACCTTCACAGACGAGACGATACTTGGCGATAATGCATAATCTTGCGATATAATGTTGCCATTTTTGTGAATTTTTCACTGCATATATCTAGTGGAATTATTGGATTATAAATTGTGGCATTTATTTAAGATTATACTTTATTTATTGAAATGACGATAATGTCCGATTGCATAATTTTAATCATTAAAATAAAAACATGTCACTAAAAAAATAAAAAATCCACTAAGGTAGCAACATATCGTACGATACTTCACGTTAAGGTGCGTTATAGGACGATAACATTATAGCTACATCTGCAGGCATTTTTACAGCTGTTAAAATTGGCTTTTAAAAGTGGCCCGAGATTAGAATGTAGAATGCGTTGGGTGTATGTAAACTTGTAATAAAAATGAAGGTTTTAGCGAAGCTTGTAACTCTTTTTAAACAATCGGGTTAGTACGGTATTCCGAAAGTGAAAAGTCTTAAGTTTGAATCCCGCTCGGGTAAAATATTAAAGTTTCTGAAGTCATGTTATACCATCCTTAAACCGCTTAAACCACAGAAAAAAAATTACCATTTTAATAACTTTCGATTTTTCCACAGAAAAAAGAAATGCCATTTTAATAACTTCTTCGATTTTTGTGCCAACGGTTAAAACAATTTAATTTAATATCAATTTGTATTAAAGTAACCAAAAAGTAAAATGAAGAATCCTCGATAATTTTGTAGCGGGGTCGCTAGAGATAACCGATTTGTCAATTCCTTTAGTAAAATCCATTAAACAAGCTTCCTATAACCTCCATTTTTGATTATAGTCGCTTATAATAAATAGTCATAGATGTAAATGAAATTGTTCAATTATTGACAAATTATTATCGTAAGCTATTAACTAGTAAAAATTAGATTTGTAAGTAAAAATATTATGTAAAAATAAGCAGTAAGTCACTATTACAAGTTGCAATATCAAGTTAGTTGTAAGTATTTTAAAATAATGTGCGTTTTTGAGTATTTTTTAACGTTTTAATATTAAATAAACAAATATACCTCAAATGTCCGGACTGCATAAAATAATAGATGATTGATTACATTTTTTTATACTGGTCAACCCGTGTTGTATCAGAAAAGTTGTTCAGTTTGATATTAACCAGATGTTTTGGGATTTCTTGTTTTGGATATTAAGTTAGCACAAAATATATTCACAAGGAGAAAAAAATTTTTTTTACATCTATTTTATTGGGCCCAAGAAACTTAACAATTTCCCCCATTGAACAACATACATCGAAATTTAAAAAACTGGTCCTTACATTCAAATCGACCCAGCCGGCCGGCCAAAATATTTTTCATTTATATAAATTCTGCCTATGTTCCTTAAGGAAATTTGTTCAGTTTCATGAGCTAGTTCAACAATTAAAATATATGCAACAAATTTTTTTACACCTTGTTATAACTTATAAGCCAAAGAGTTTTTGTATGAGTCTAGGTAAAACCTAGTATAAGTTTCGAAGTATGAAATGAAATGAATGAAGTTTTGTTATTTTGGCTATTTATACCTATGAGTACAAAATTTGAAATTATCATTGGATTTTTTTGAGAAATTAAGAGGATACCTAAGTGATGCCTGTATTCCGCATTTTCATACAAACGTATTCCCCTGTTTTCTTCCCGAATGCATGTAGATTCTTTTTTTATTAAATTTAGGCCAACTAAAGGTTATTTAAAGAATAACAACATTTTTCATTATTTTATGGTAAAAGAAAATTGCCAATATATTATTCTATTCGTAATATTTTTTGGAAAAAATACATAAATGAGGGGATGCCTAGGTCCTAATTTAATTTAAAGAAAATATAGCTCTACATGCATTCTTTGGAAAGCAAAACTGGGAAATAAGTTTGTATGAAAACTTGGCTCCAGAGATTGATTTTAAGGTACTTTATATTTTTTCTTAATTACCTAACTTCTAATATATTTCTCTTATAGAAAATGCTACAATGACATACCACCAACTGAATGCTGGTAAGAAAAAAAGGATTGAGAAAAATTACGGACAACAGTATGTATTTTAATATCTTGCGGAAAAGATACCATGTTCTTATTCTAAAATACCTAGAAAACTGAACAACCTTCCCTAATGAACAGGGTAAAATGTGAAAAATGTTACCTTTTTATTGTTTTTTAGGACGCAAATCTATGTTTCTTTGGAAAAAGTTGTTCAGTTTCATTGGACCCTCCGAAGCGTGGAACTATCTACTTAGGCATATATTCAAAGGATTTTAAAAGAAGTAGTTTTTGGTAAAACGCTTTTAACAAAAAATTTAAACGAATGCACTTGAAGAAAACTGAATTTTATTTATGAAACTTGATTTTCGATGCGAAAAAGTTGTTTAAATTTGAATACTTCACAAAAATCCTTTATAACTTGCGAAGATAAAGGATGGATCCCTAATTAGTAACATAATTGTTGACATCCTGCTCATATGCCATAAAATATGCTAGAGAGGTAAACAATGATGCCAATTCGGGATCCATTCTTTACCGGCGCAAATTATACAATATTTTACACGAAAAAAAGAAATGTGGTATTTTTAGATATTCACTATTCTTACACTGTCAAGGGGTGATTCTTTCCGTGAGACTGAACAACTTTTTTCCAAGAAAGTAAATCTAAATTACATTTGAACTTACAAAATGACTCAGTTTGCTTAAGAAAATTTATACTTTTAGACAACAACCTATGTTCCATGGGAAAAGTTGTTCAGTTTAATGGGCTAATTATAGCGCAAATGCAATGCAAACAATATCGTTAAGAAATCAAAGAAATTTATTTTATTGTTAGTAAAATGTAAGTTACTTTAAGTGACTATGAAAATGAAGTCATTAAAATAGATGGGATGCATTATGTGTACAAATATATTAGTTTTCTTTTGATTTTCCTACCTATTATCCACTATTTGCTTTTTTGTTTGAAGAAACAATTATATGCTTTTTCATCGAATAAGTCGGAATAACTGTCAAAATTTAATGACTTAATATCCAGTGCAGTGATGTGAAGTAGGTATAAAAAAAATTTGGACCTCCCATACAAAATCTCCGAGCAACTGATTGATTTACTATGGGAGGTCTTAATTTTTTTTCATATTTCGACCCATGTTCTATGGGGAAAGTTGTTCAGTTTCATGAGTACCTTGCTTGACCTCCTTTGGGCTTGTTATACCCTTTCTGTTACTCCCGGTATAGCGGCGTCATACGCCATCTTTTAGTTTAGTTTCTTCAGATTTTTATTAGATCAAAAATCGTCTATTCTGATAGAGATTTTACATAGCTGATAGGCACTGTGGATGGCACCTACGAATAATTTCTAGGAGGGCCCAGGCCAACGTGACTGGCTTTTAGCTAAAATAAATGTGCAATCATATATTTGGCCCAGGCCAAGTCTCGAACCTGTGAAAACGTGCGAACGGTACCCACGGTACCGGATATATACTATGAGGACACGGTACAAAGTGTAAACCCGAGCGAAGCTTGATTGTCCGCAAAACTTGTAGGATTTAGTTGTCGAAATGTAGAGTTTGTTTTGGTAGGTGGTTTCGCATCTCGTGAGAAAATGTGAAGTTTAAAAATGTAGGTACGAAAATGTAAAAAGACAGGACATGAAGACAAGAAGAAAATATTATAAGGAGTGACCCAACCATTAAAACTGAACAACTTACCCCGAGGAACATAAATATGATGAGATTTTTTTTCAGTTTCATGGTCAGTTCTATTTCTCCTTCAAATATTTTCTCCTGTTTTTTGATCCTTTCAAATATCAAAGTACTTTTTTGTGATCCACTTAAAAATGTTTTAATATAAAATGCATACAAAATCAGTCCAAAATATTTGTAAAAATATAGTTTACTGTAAGTTATTTCAAGTTGTAAAATGGTAAAAACAAAAAATAACTGTTAAATAAAAAAAATTATCGAGCAAAATTTCGTTTTATTCCTTTAAAATACAGGGTGTTTTAAATGCGTGCCATAGCTTAAGGGTAGGTTTAGTATCGATAAAGGATTTACTTATAAGGAGATACTTTTTATATGTATTGGGCACTCTCTTAACAACAACAGTGTCAAAAATTGATTTTGCAAAGAAAAGTTTTGACTAAATCCAAAAAAATATATTTTTAACGGGGTATTTTTTTTTTATTTTTTTACGGCAGCATCCTTAATTGATACTTAACCTACCCTGAAGCTATGGCACGCATTTAAATTAACACCCTGTATAGTTATTTGTTCTATGTTTCTATTGTAAATTATTTTGCTACTGCAAAACTTTCCCCTATCAGATTTAGAGCTGTATTTCGTCCTCGTATTGAATAATGCAACCCTGGCTATGTATGTAACAAAACAAGTGACAATCGCGAAAATCCTAAATAGTACCAAGTGATCCTTCTGTAAATTCTATTTAGTGTCGCTGAGCTCATAAAATTGAAAAGTGAGCCTTATAAAACAAAACTAATGGCCAATCAGTAAAAATATCAGCGTTATCAAATTAAACTCGATTTTCAAGTTAACGAACATGCAGCTCACATAACTCAGTGTTTTAGGGGTAAGGCTGGTTGTCAAACGAATCAATGGAACGAAAAAACGTTTATTTAAAAACATGTCTGCCTGTAGTAAGTATTCTTTAACAATATAATATGTAAAAAATAACTACCTACAAATATTTTAAGGGGTGAACCAGATAACTTTCCCAAAGAAACATAGGTAGGTCGAAAAATGAAAAAAAATTTACCTCTCATACAGATAGACTCGCTCGGCTGGTACATTTATATGGGAGGGTCAAAAAATTTTCTTTTCTTGACGTACTTGTACGTTTTTCGGGAAAGTTGTTCAGTTTTATGGGCTGGTTCACCTCATTAAAATGTTTGCAGATTTTTTTTTACATTCTGTATTACCTAGACTAGGTTATACAGGTCTAAAAAAACAACAGGAAATATTTAAAGAGGTTCGGTCCACCACCACCAGTCCACAAAACTGAAATTTTGTAGCTCCTATACAAAATGTACCAGCTGACTGAGTCAATTTGTATGGATGGAAGGTCCATACAAATTGTTTTTCTTTCATACCTATTTGGTCCTACGTTTCTTGGGAAAGTAGTTCAGTTTCATGGGCTGGTTGGCACCCCTTGGAATCATAATTGCAGTGAATTTTTACACCCTGTATTTGCCAGTTTCATGATAAACCTAATTTAATTATATTCTTAACAATTTCAGTTACTTCTTGTAAATATTGCTCCGGTGAGCAGCTTAGACGTCTCTCAATTTCAACTGGTAAGTTAAATTACATAGGTACCTACACATACATAGGTACATCACGCCTATATCCCTTGCAGGGTAGGCAGATAGAAAACGGCCATTTACATCACGTCTGACACAAGTTTCAGGAGATGTATCACCATAGTGATAGGTTGTCAGTCTGTCGTTCTTAATACCTAAATAAAATTTAAGATGAAACTTAACCCAACCTACCATTTTCATGAAATAACGTCAATACCTAAGGGTTTTCAGGGGCGATAAATCGATCTAATAAGGTTTTTATTTTCCAAAAATTGTTGCTTCATTCCTTTTTTGCAAGTTTTTTATGAATTTACAACGCAACGCCATCTGATGAAAAATCGAGGAATCTCGGTCAACCAATTAGGTACTGTGACGTTTGGTCCGCTATTACGACCAACGTATATCACAAATATAATTCTTATTTATAACTTTACTAACAACACTTTTGTTTGGTTCAATATTTTTAATTAAAATAAAGCCATCATTTCCATAACAGTTCAAAATGCAAACCGATATTTTTCTATTAACTAGTATAAGCGCCTGTAAATTTGCGCCATCAAATACGTAACAATTGCTCCAACCAAAATACAAGGCGTTCAACCTGCGAAAACTTTGAGATAATTATTTGAGCTAAATTAAGGCTTAGCATTTACTTTTATTGTTTAAAAAACAAGTATTGTTGATTGTGATTTAGATTGGGTTGATTGTTTGATGTTTAGAGTCAGTTTAGCCTCAAACCCTGGCTGAACCCTTTTCATATTGGTAGACGAATAATTCCGGTACAACGTAATATTTCATGCTTTGAATGAATTCTATTCTCAAATATTATACTCTCGATTCCTGTTAGATACAAAGAAATTCATTAGGCCTTCGTTTAGAGATTTTAGATTTGCTTAGGTATAACATGGTCAGATAGTCCATGGGATTTGAGCCGAAGATTGTATGGACGGTAGCGTCATCTGCCAGAATGGCGTAGTACTCGCACGGGTGTGTGACAGCAAAGCAGACGTTCGTATTTGATCATATTGGTAGTATGAAGCGGTGTAATCCAGCCAAATGGGTAGGTCTACCTTTCTTTGGAGGCAGCTATTATCTAGTATCGCGATGAAGTTAGCCGGTTTTTATTTGTCGATCGGGAGCGTCTTTCCTGGCGTCTATTTTATGTTGGTATTACTGTAAGATTTTGAATGAATTCTAAAGCGAAAACGGAAGTAATATTAAACTACACAGTTTTTATCATACTTTTTCCCAGAATTATGCATTTTGAATTTCAGATAAAGAGGTTCGTAAATGTTTATGTTGCAATGTATTTTGCATTATATTTGTGGGAGTAAATATCTGTTTTTGTGGAAAAAGGTATTTCAACTGTGGTACTTTGGAAAACAATAGGATTAAGATCGGTAGTGATGTCAAGAATGCTTAGGTAGTTCAATGGGTTGATCAATTGACTCATCGTTCGTTCTTGGGTAGGATTGAGTTGAGTCTTCAAGTAGATTTCCATAGTACGCCATCAGTGTAGTTAAGGAGTGAGTCAGTTCGAATGGATCAATCACTGATCAGTTCGTAACTTACTACAGAACTAGCTGCAGGACAAAGGAATTGGATCCTACTTAAACGCATGTCGGCTAGAATCATCCTCTTAGTTTGAACGGGACACCTGAAGAGAAGACATCAAGACATCGAAGCTGACCGGCAAGCCTGAAGACCAGAAGCGGTTGGCTGCAAGAAGGAAGGCGAGCGGCTGCAGGTGCCATGCTGTTCCAGGACCCCGAAGCTGCGTGGCTGTCCGGAGGAGGAAGCTGAGGCGGAGCGTTCAGGGAGCTGCAGGACGGATGCTGAGCAGGCGATCGGCGGGCAGGTGCCGCGTGAGTTTTTGAACATGGTCGCTCTAATGTTTGACGGTGCTTATTTTCCTGTGTTTCTCTTATCAAGTGCTAAAAGGGATCGCGTTCTTTTATTTTACGGGGCGTGGTCGATTCATACATTCACTTCTGTGCGGGTAGTTTCCATGTGGTAGTTTTACTGAATCTCGGGCTTTTAAAAGAAAAGGGGTTGTGTTCTTTTGATTTACTTTATCGGGCGTGGTCGATTTACAGTTTTATTTCATGCAGGTACTCCACGAGGTAGCTTTTAACCGATACACGTGGTTTTAGAAAAGAGGGGTTGTGTTTTTGGATTTGTTTTATTAGGCGTGGTCAGGTTATAGTTTACTTCTGTGCGGGTACATGCCGCTTGGTAGCTTTTAACCGATTCACGTGGTTTTGTAAAAGAGGGGTTGTGTTCTCTTTGATTATTTTTATTGGGCGTGGTCAATTTATAGGTCGCTTTCTAGTAAATGCTTTGAATTAAGTGGAAATTCATAGTGATTAATGATTTCACGTTATATTTTGTAGTTCAGTGTTTAATAAGATCACGTGTGGGTTTAGTGTGACCGCGTGGTAATTTCTTGGGTTCCGCTCGTAGGTTTTTATTGAAAAGTGTAGTCGGGTTTTAATTTTTTTATGCAATAATTTCGCAGCGTTTTAATAGACCACGTGCTATTCGAATTTACGTATTAGGTTGGCTGATTGAATATTAGGTTTATGGGGTGGTTTTCCAATTAGGTTTTTATTATTTTACAGGATTGTTTTACGACAGTTTCGCCATTTATATTTTGTGGTTTTATTTGTTGTGTACCTACCCTTCTTTTATTTGAAATTTCCCCTGTTTTTTTATCATGACGTGTTTGCAGCATTTATTTTATTTGGCGGTGTTTTCAATTTCGTGATTTACTTATTACGTTGTGCGGCATATTCTTTCTTTTGCGTCCATTTGAATATTCGGTTTTTATGTGTGGTTTTTTCTTATTGTTGCATTATTTTATTTGTGTGCCTATCCTCTTGATTTTCCCCCCCATGCTTTTTTATTTTGTGCAATCTTTTGACTTTCCTTTTGAATTTCATTTGCGGCAATATTTTATTTTTGATTGATTATTTTCTTATGCTTTTTCATGCTGCGTCATTTTCTTCCTACATTTATTTGCGTACGCTTTCATTTAACATTTTATTTGCATTATTTGATTGCGGCATTTTTCTTTTACACTTGTTTTATTATGTGTTTTATCCATTCTTTTGATTTGTTGCGGTTTTATTCGGGATATTTTCCCTTGAATTACGGCTGTGTTTTTGGTGATATCTTTGACTAGCCATATTTGGCATTACTTTTATTTTTATTTACGGCCGTGCCCTTTTCGGCAGTTTATTATATTTTTTTAAATTCCACCTACATTTGTAGATGGTTTTTGGTTTTAATCTGCGGTTCTGAATTTGGCTATTTTCTCTGTGATTTTATTTTGCATTTTTCCTTTTAGGTTTTCTTTTGAAATCATTTCTTTTACTTATCGACTTTATTTACTTCATTCCCTTTTAAATATATTTTCTTTCCTTAAAAGCGCTTTTCTTGAACTTACATGTTTCTACATTACTATTTTACATCATACTTTACAGGGTTCTTGAAATAATTTCGCCTAATAACATTGCTAATTAGGTTATGTTCGTTTACCGCAATGGTGTATTAGTTAAAAACTCATACGCGCTTTCAATGATTCGAGCAGAGTACCTACAGATATGGGTTCGATTCCGCAAGCGTACTAATTACATTGGATGGAGGGTATTTTTGTTAGAAGCGCGTCGCCAGTCGGTTGTAAGTAGTTAGTGCGGCCTGCGGTGTGCGGGGGAGGGGTAGATCTATGCAGGGTTTGTCATGTAGTTGATAGGTATAGCCCGTTTAGTATGGTCCCTTGTATTTGGTAGGTCTACCTAGATTGGTTCTTCATACAGTTGCTAAGTATAACCAGTTTAGTCTGGTCCTTGGATTCGATAGGCTTACCTACGATGGTTTCTCATATAGATTGTTAGGTATAACCATCTTCTTTTGGTTCCTTGAATTTGATACGTTTTCCTATGCTGGCGTCTCATACATTTGTTAGGGAAAAACCAGTCTAAATTGGTCGCTAGGAGTTGTGAGGTCTATCTAACCTAGGTTCCCATACAATCACCAAGAACGACCAGTTTAGTAAGGTCCCTTGTACTTGGTAGGTCTACATATATTGGTTTCCCATACAGGTGTTAGGTATAACCAGATTAGTTAGATCCATTGTACTTGAGGGCTCTTTATATCTTGGTTTTCCGTACTATTACTAGGTCCGACCGTTGCAGATAGATCCGTCGTATGTGGGAGATCTTTATTTGTTGGTTTTCATACAGTTGCTAGGTCCGTCCGATGTAGTTTGATCCTTTGTGTTTGGGAGGTCTATCTAACCTGGGTTTCCATACAGTTACTAGAAACGACCAGTATTAGGTAGATCCTTTGTATTTGGGAGGTCTGTCTAAAATGGTTTCCTATACGTTTTCTACGACCGACCGGTGTAGGTTGAACTTTTGCATTTGGGAGATCTATCTGAAATGGTTTCCTATACAGTTACTAGGCATGACCGATTTAGGTTGGTCCTTTGAGTAGGTTTATGAAGCTGCTGGCGTTATGTAGTAGGAGGGAACTATCTGCAGTAGGTACCGTAATAAATTATGTTTTATGTAGGGTTTGAAATGGTTTGACTTATGTCTTATTATGAGAGTGGTTTAGGTTATAGGTAGCAGAACGGTGTGTCGAAGGGCACGTTTTTGTCTGTCGCTGTTACGTAATCTTGTACGGTTGCGTTGGAAGTTACGAGATAGTCGTAGGTAGATTTTATGCTCCTGGGTTTAGTGGGTATTGGTAGGTTATAAGTACATAATGTACCTACGGATGTTGGGGTTGGTAGGGACATTCGTCGACTCGGTGTCCCACACATTGTGGTATCGATAGGAAGACTGCGTTTCGAAAGTTTTATAATGTTTTAGGTTATTTTAAAGATTGTGGTGCATTTTTATAAGGTATCTAGGTACTTTCGCATTTTTGATTTTATTTCGAACTCAATTTTGGGTACGCGATATTTATATTTAGTTTCATTCTTTCATTCATTTAGACATTTATATTTAGGTTCACTTATTTACTCTCTTACTTCAAGGATTCCGAATTTTTACAAATTTCGGTTGTGCACAGATGATTAACCCTTTGGCCGTAGTGGTGCCATAGTTGTGTACGGCTATTCTTACGGCAATTTACCTGAACCAGTTCATAGTTGCGGGTGACCATGTATTTTTAGTTTGGAATTTAACTTAATGAGGCTTTATTAAATAACATATATTTTAAAGATTATATAAATACATCCTACTAATATTATAAAGGCGGATGTTTGTGTGTGTGTTTGTTACGACATCACGCAAAAACGGCTGATTAGATTGACATGAAACTTTGCAGAAATATAAAAGGGCATCTGGAATAGCACATAGGATACTTTTTACCACGGAAAAATGTCTCATTCCCACGGGATCACGCATTTTCCAATATTTTTGAAATAGGTGGCGTGACTGAGCCGATTCGCGTTTTAAACGTTTTCGCCGAAAAATAACAGCGACATCTCTTGGCGAAAAAATGCTTTTTTCCCGCGGAATAATAGGTTGCAGCGGGTGAAACCGCTGACGGGCAGCTAGTTACTTAATAATAGGTAATTAAATCGACTTAGTTACTTGAGATACTTATTCACTTGTGATCAATATTAAATATTTTAGGGTCTTAAATATTTTATAGCTTTATTAGGAATCATTGTCATTTTAATAACTTTTAGATTTGAGTGTTCCTTCTGAATTGAAATAATTTTAGAAACTTCAACAATTTCGGGACTTACTTTCGGAAACATGAAGTTAGTTGTTGAGTTGCGCACTTTTACCCATCATGAACTGAAGTTAACTTTAATTTCATTCTACTGAAGTTAACTTTCATGTATGAATAGATACTTAATTTAATTTAGTAACTTGCGTTTTTTATACATTTGCAGTCAATAATAAATATTTAGGATTTTAAACATTTTAGAATTTTATTTGGAATTATTAATATTTTATGTAGATGTCTTTTGGACTGGATCGTTTAGGGTTGCTTCCTAATTAAAATAATTTAGAAACTTTAAAATATTTTGGGATTTTAAATATTTATTTTTATCCTTTTTTGGAATTAATAATATTTCACTTAGGTTTCGTTTAGGTTGGAATGTTTTATGCTGCTTCCAAATTAAAATAGTTTTAGAATTTTAATTTATTTTATTTCATTAGAAAATAAATAATTTTAGATAGTTTAAATATTTTGGGACTTTAAATATTTTTTTATCCTTTTTTGGAATTAATAATATTTTACTTAAGTGTTGTTTAGTATGGGTTAATTTATGCTGCTTCCAAATTAAAATAATTTTAGAATTTTTATTTATTTTATTTTATTTATAAATAAATATTTTTAGAAACTTTGCAATATTTTGGGACTTTTATATATTTTTCATCCTTTTGGAAATTAATAATGTTTTCCTTAGGTATCATTTAGTTTGGGGTATTTAATCCTGGTTTCAAATTTAAATATGATTAGATTTATTTTATTTAATTTATTTTATTTACTTTTGAAAATTCATTACCATCCACACTTGCGTATTTTTACCCAACTTTGGAGTTAACTTTTATTGCGTATTCTTACCCAACTTTAATAGAAGTTAACTTTTATTAATTCAATATCACAATAAATAATACTTTATATTAAAACAATTATTCAAATAAAATTGAACGGGATTTGTTTCATGGTTGAGTTTAACCAATTTTAAAATAAAACACTTAAATTTCGGTTTGCATAAACATTTATGGTTTTCAAATAAGTTTATCTTAAATGGAAACGGTGGTTACTATCAGCCCTCTAGTAATACAACCAACACATATAAAGTTAAATTCAAATAATACTAAAGACGTATTACATATTCCGATTCTTGTAAGTTAATTCAAAGACAATTACTTACTTGAATGTAATGTTGAAGTTAATCATACTTAGGCCAAGCAGGTCAGTGCCTCGATAGCTATACCCTATACTAAGATGGAATGGGATACTATCACCAAGTTGGTTAAAGTCACCATTGCCTTACTAAATTAATATGGTTAAAGAATTACCAAGTTATTATACAGTTGTATTTAAACTGGAAGGTTGTAAATAAATACCTATTTTACTTAATTTATATTGATAAACTGCTGTTGTGAGAAATGATGACTCAGTAGTTAATAATAAATCTTTTCCAAATTCAAAATTCCTTTTGTGTATAAATTATGCACTTTTGGCTTCTCATTAGTAAATTCCTGGTGAGGAATGGTGATTCAGGAGCGGAGGAGATGGCTGAATCCCGCATCCCTTTAGGGATGCGGTAATAGGTAGTCGCTTCTCTCACATAGATTAGATTAGATTAGATTTATTTATTTCATATTATCAATTTCATAATTACAATTTCTTAAAATTAGATAAAAATGTCCAAGGATAATATGATCGTCAAAACAAAATAAAATAAAAATCATGTCAAACTAACTAAATAAAAACCAAAAAATAGCAATGTCAAAAAACATACAATAATAACAAAACAATAACAAAATATACAATGTCATAATAAAAAATAATTGTAACAATACAATTTCAATGTCAAATGGAAATATATAAAAATACAAAAAAGAAAAATAAAAATAATGTCATAACAAATAAAAATGTTGTAAACAATTTATAAAAATTTAAAAGTTAAAAATTCCTTGATTGTATAAAATTCATTATCCAACAAGAGATTCTTCAATTGGCGGTAGAATATTTCGTCACTGATTTCATTTTTTAGGTTTGCGGGTAATCGTTCATAGTATGTAGGTCCTATTACCCGCGGGTTTTTTGTTGCTATCTCGGTACGGCGGCGAACAGTCGCAAGTCTTCCCGTGTTTCTCAGCAATCGATTTCCAGCTGAACGGCGACTAAAACTCGTGATATTCCTGCGCACGTACGATAGCAACTCAAACAAATACAAGTTAGTCATAGTCATTACGCGAAACATTGAAAAACGTGTTCTGCAAGTTTCACGGGGACCTATATCGGCCATGATGCGTATTGCGCGTTTTTGGAGAACGAATACACGCTCGGAATCAACTGAAGTTCCCCACAGAAGTATACCGTACGACATCAGGGACTGGAAATGTGCGAAATATGTTTGCTTAAGCACCGAACTAGAGACAACAGGACGCAACTTCCTCAACGCGTAGGCAGCACCAGTAAGCCTGTCACAAAGTGTTTGCACATGAATTTTCCAATTCAAGTTTGGATCAAGCGTGAAGCCTAGAAATTTGCACGATGGACATATAGGGACTGGGCTATTTATGCTGAGTGGCTTTTCTATCGATTTGGCTGAGAACAATATCAAGTTGGACTTGGAGGCGTTGAGAATAAGTCCATTTGAGGAAAACCATTCTTGCAGCTTGTTATAAGTGCATGTTATTTTGGTGTTGAGTTCCTCGTAAGTACGTGCACAAAGTATAACAGTCGTATCATCCGCGAATAGGACAACCAGACCTTCCGTGATGAAGTGCGACAGATCGTTAATGAAGGCCAGAAACAGCGTATTTCCAAGCGAGGATCCCTGCGGAATACCTATGGTGACGTCACCCGCCACTGATCTGTACTTGCGACCATTTGTAGTGACCTCAACCAGCTGCTTGCGGCCACTCAAGAACGACTGCAGTAGCGTATAGGCATTGTCATTGATCCCGTAGCGATGTAACTTGTCCAGAAGCACGTCGCTTTGAATAACATCAAACGCTTTCGTGAGGTCACAGAAGATTCCAGCCGTTTTGTACCTATCGTCGATACTCGTAAGTATTGAATCAGTTACTTGATGTGCAGCAGTCGTGGTAGATTTCCCCTTCCTATATGCGTATTGTCTGTCTGTCAGTAAGTTATTTGTTTCCAGATGTTCCATTAGACTTTTAGATACAATCGATTCGATAATTTTCGAGATGTTTGGAACTATTGTTATTGGTCTGTGGCTATCTACTTGTGTCTTATCTCCTTTTCCCTTATAGACAGGACAGACCCTAGTGGTTTTAAGGGAATCAGGGTATACTCCATCGCGAAACATTTCATTTATTAGGCTTACTAATTTAACTGCTAACACTGGCCAAATTGATAAAATAATATTAACAGAAATGTCGTAGATGTCCAATGTTCCTGATTTTTTCAACATGCTTTTAAGTATCTTATTAAGGGCATCTAGCGTTATAGAAGGTAAAACATATCGTCGGGTGAGAATACGTTTGTGCCATACACCATATTCCATGTTTCAGATATGAGCGAAATAAACAATTTCGTTAATAATGTAAAGGATGTGTTCCATTGTAAACACAAACTAATTTGTCAAAAAGGAACACAAGAATGCAATTGTTTTTAATATATTTTATCCAGTAAAGTTAAATGAAACATTAGTTATTTAGCTTTTTTCAATTGCTATATCCATTTTTGATGAATCATTGTTCAACGTAGAATGTATGATATGACACAAATTACGCGGATATAGCACAAAATATAAATTAATTTAAAAAAAACAGGTTCGATGAGACACAAATTATTAATTAGAAAAAAAGATTTGGAGGGTTATATGTCTATTATTAATAATAATTTTATATGAAATCACTCCAGAGGTCTAGTAGAAGGTTACCAAAAAATTTAGACCTCCCATGGTAACACAAATCATTGATCGACAGTTTTGTATGGCGGGTACAAATATTTTTTTCATATTTCGATCTATGTATGGCCTTGGGGAAAGTTAACTCCTATCACCAGCCTATGCTAAGGTTTCGCTATCGGTCACTAGTAAAATTACACCCAATATAATACACACATATCACGCCAATGTCCCTTGCGGGGATAAACAGAGTGTCAATAGCCCAACATGCCTAACATACAGTTTCCGCCACGTCCGACAATGTCTATGGTCGTAAGTTCACAACACCATCATCATCACCATCTGCCTGCCCTTATCCCAACTTATTTGGGGTCGACGCAACATGTCTTTCTCTTCCATTCGTCTCTATCAGCCGTCAAATCTTCGTTTACACCTCTTTGATTCATATCATCTTTTACACAAACTTTTTTAGGCCTTCCTCTCCTTCTGCGTCCATCCACATTCATATTAATTACTTTTTTCGTCACATGATTTTCATCCCTCCTCATAACATGCCCATACCACGATAAACGCGGCTAGCTCTCATTTTTTCTGTCACTTCACTGGTGCAACTTTTAAACATCCTCCAATATACTCATTCCTTATTTCATATTCATAAGTTCATAACATGATATTAAATACAGTGAAAGCAATCGTAAAGTATGACTTTGATGATTGATTTCTTAATTAGTATGTGCTTGCTTACCTATACTTCTTCTTTGTACATGGTGAACTCTACGACTCTTCTTAACTCATTGTGACAACTTTCACTAAATAATTATACTGATATCAAAATAAAACAAAATTCACAGCTGATAATCACAAATACACCTAAAATAGTCAGTCAATGTAAACAAAGTAGGTGTTGAATAATAAGGATATGGCACAAAATCTCACGCGTAATGTCGCTTGGCACACTGTTTCCTGGGGTTTTACTATACGTTTGTGCTATATCCGGACATGGCACAACGTATTGATTACGTTTAAATTTACAGAGCGGATATAGCATAAAATCAAATAAATTATCTTTGTATCAAAGAGGTATTTTTAAATTTCGATCCGTGGTAAATATGTATCGTAAACTGTATTGTTGGATTTACTCATAATCGACTTTTCTTAAAAATGGATATGGCACAAACGTATTCTCAGCCGACGATATTGTGGTGGATGTAGCTCGCTTAAATACTGATCTAGGTATCTAAGGGCCTGTTGTTTATTAGTATTTAGCTGTAACTTAGAAGTTAGTGTAAGAAAGTACTCGTTAAAGCAATCAGGAATACGGTCGGTTTGGACTTGTGATCCCTCACTTGTAAGGCCCACATTTTGTGACCTATATTTATCTGATGTTTCTCCATTTACAATCTGCCACACTTCCTTTGACGGGTTTTTTGTGTTTCTGAGTCTGTTTTCATTGTATGTACGGCGATCACGTAAACTAAATGACTTTATAAGGTCTGAATAGTGTTGTATGCACTGATTCAAGGTTTTATCGCTAGGAAATTGGTGTTTTAATGCACAGAAATCGTCAAATTTACGAATATAGCCAGATAACTCATCGCTCATCCATGGTGTACTTGTTTTCTTTTTAGGAAATACTTTTTTAAACGGAAAGTGAATGTTAATATATGATGTCAAGATAGAAATTAATTTATTAAATTTGTCATTAATTGTCATGTCTGGTAAGTCAATAAAATTCCAATTATAATTATTAATGTCAAGATAAAAATTATAAATTGAATTCTCATTTATTATTCGTTTTTCAATAAATTTATTAACGTTTTTTGCCTGTGTTTCTAATGTGATCTCAAAGTGTTGGGCACTGTGATCACTAATTGGGGTATTAATTAATGTAGCAGTCACATTGTTATCACTGCAAGAAATTATTCCGCAATCTAATGCGGTAGCACAGGTGTCGCAAATTCGCGTGGGAAAGTTTATAATATTATGTACATCGTAGCAGCACAGGAGATCATTTAACTATTGTCTGAGGTCGTAGTCTCTAATGTTATCAACATTTATATCTCCGACAATGATGAATCTCTTGTTTTCGTCGGTCAACTTAGATATCATTATTTCAATACAATTCAAAAATGTTTCATAGTTGCCATGTCCAGACCTATAAACTCCTATAATTATAAGTTTCTCATTACATAACTCAATATATAGGCATAGGCAGCACACTTCCGTTAACCTTGAATCTTCAAAGCTAAACCATGTAACATGCTTGCTGTTATTCCTTAACTCCTCAAATTGACAATCATTTACTATTATAAAACGGTTAACTTCTATTTAAGTTGTCTTCCCTTTTGCTATCGAATACATACAGCGCAATCTTACCCTCATTCAATTATTATGGTTCGAACTTAGCTGCGCACTCTTACACATATTAATGGCCTTAGCATACTTGACTTTGTAGGAATGATATTTACTATTTAGTTGAATTATATTCTACTTCCTTATCATTTATTAATCATAATCGAGTTTACAATTGTAGGTACTTAAATTTTATATGCGGTTCTTATTAGTTTCAATTCTTTAACTTGTTTTATTTAACTTTAACTTTTGTTTTGACAGTTTATTACTTCTTTGCGTATAGCTCACTTAGCTGTTAGGGAATTTATTATTTTGGGATAGTAGGTTATTGTATAGGGGTCAAGTTAGTTAAATACCATTCCGTATCATAAAACAACCTTGGGATACTACATACGGTTCACAACGTAGGACACACTATGACGATCACACATGGCCTTGCTTATGAACCTTCGTGAACCCAACTCCGGTAACCAAGTTTTAGATTTAGCTTAGGATTTTACTTACACGGTTTCAGTTTACAGTTAGGTCGCTTTATCATTTACAGTTAGGTCGCTTTATCATTTAGGTAGATCGCGTTTACTAGTTAGGTTAGCTAGGATAAAAAAAAAAAAAATTCGTAGGCAGGGGGTTGTTACAGTACTAATCATACAATATGTGTTATTTCAGCTCGCTCGGATGTCCTTTCCTACTATGGACATTGTAAGTATTACTTGCATCTAATTATCCGCAAAGCTATAAATATTTTACAAACTGCTTAGCCAAATATCACGTTGTAATCATGAATTAGGAACAAAACAGAAAATTGGAGGAATATGCTTTAATATGGTGTATGCTTATGACATGAATTTCCAAAAAAATGCATCAGTCGCTAGAAATACCTACATGCCTCTTTTGTTTTTTCATTGGTTAAAAAATATCCATGAACTTTATTTCTCGGCTGCTAACTGAAAACTACCTAAACTTTCAGCAACCGTACAATAAGCCGAAAGATATAGAGATAGGCACGAGTCATGCTGACGAGAAATTTGAGAAGCTGAGGGAGTATTACGCCTATGTGTCCGGCCGTATGAAGGAACCTCACAATCCGGTAAGTCTAATCTTAAGTCATTATTTACCTTGCTAATTTTTATTGTATATATGTAAAATAATATATTTTCGGCAATATCCCACCTTTTATTCCTAAAGGTTAATCATCATCTTCCTGCGCTTATTCCAATTACTTGGGGTCGCTGCAATATGTTTTTTATGAACACAAAATCATGTTGCAACAGCCAGAACATCAAGAGCCCTAGAGAAATCAATGAAGAAACTCTTCACGTACCAACTTTTACTTTTATTTAATTATTGCACTCACAGTGCCATATTATGCCCACAAATGAAAATAAGAAATAGAAATATGTCATGCATCGACCGGGGATCGAACTGGGGCCGCATGAGTAAACGCCCGCGCGCCCTACCGCTCTGCCACTGAACTATCGATGCACCGATTTATGAATGCCATATTTTCTATCTCTTGATGCTCGTCTCCAAGCGACAATCCAGCGACATCTGTATAAAGTATTTACAACTTTTACCGAGAATATAACGGCCTAAACGTAACGTAAACCCATATTCTTTTCCCAACAGCCAGAACGCCAAGAGATCCTAGACCAATCCATGAAGAAGCTCTTCGCGTTCATAGACGTCCACATCAAAGATCTGAAGCGTCTCCTCATCTCCACGGACCTGGCGCTCATGTCAATGATACTGCTGAAGCTGAATAAGAAGATGGACACGTCTGAAGCTAAGATCAAAGCTACGCAAGCTAAGATTCCGTTCGGATTGTATACTAGTCCGGGTTTGTAGTTTAATAAATAATTTCTGGCGGTTAAGACAATTTGGTAAGTTGTGGGTGCAATATAGGTATCACCCTAGGTATCACCACTGGTATATTTATAGCCATCTACTGCGAAAACCATACTGACAGTCCCATCTTATATCCATTGACCACACTGGGCATTTGCCCTGACCGTTTGGGGCCTCCATCAAATTACCTCTATACTTCATTGTGGCCTACTCTTATTTTAACTAAAATAACTCTCAAACTTTTGTCAGACGTGGTGTAAATGGCTGTTTTTTACAACTGCTTATGCTCTGCCTATCCGTAAGGGATATAGGCGAGATATATAGGGTGAAATTTTACTAATGACCGATAGCAAAAACTCAGAAGTCAGAACCGACTGGTGATATGGAACAGTTTTCCCTAAGGAAAGGTTAAAAAAAAATTTCGACCACCCATAGTAACTAAACTCAGCTGATCGGCAATTTAGCCAATTTTTTATAATCTTTTTAAAAATATTGTTTAATAAATTATTTAAAAATATTTTATTTTTGAGTTTCGACCTATGTTCCTTGGGGAAAGTTGTTCCTTATCACCAGCCGGTTCTGAATTTTTGCTATCGGTCACTAGTATTTCACGCTATATACCTTGGAACAATCAGAGTGGCACTAAACGAACGACTTTGCCGAAAACTCAAGGGGATAAATCTAATGTGGGGAAAGTTGTTTAGTTTGACGTGTCGATCTTCGGTGAAGTCGGCCATTCGGTACCAAAAGTCGATAGGTATTCAAAGGGCCAAATTATTTTGGGTAGAAATGAAAGCTCCGATAATAAAAAATAAAGTTTTTACTAAAAATATTATACTTACTGCCTAAAATACTAACTTACCGACTACTTTTGTTTCCTGTTTTTGCTGATTTCCAGAATTCAAATGTCTGGGTACTTCGTACTACGTAGCGTCTGCTCACACACAACCAGGACGACGCCCAAATGTCTAAATGTTTTTTTTTTTATATTTCGACCTTGTTGATGTTCCTTGGGGAAAGTTTTTACTTATCCGGTTTTGAGTTTTCGCTGTCGGTCACAAGTAAAATTTCACACTAAGTATCAACATATAATTTTTCTGTGATTCTTGATTTTCTTTCAGAATTCAAATGTCTGGGTACTTCGTACTACGTAGCGTCTGCTCACAACCAGGAGGATGCTCAAATGATCTTGGCCAGCGAGAGGAAACCACACTGCTATACTTTCAGAGGTAAAGTAAAGAAGTTTATTTTCGGTACTCGTTGTTTCATGCTGACCAAGTAATCAAAGATACCCTGCCGTGGGTAACTTCCCATATCAAAGGCTTATCAGTCGCGAAGGATCTATACATGCAGATTTCCAACGGCTTGCCTTTAAAAAAAATTCAAATCCATACTTACACACCAATCTAGTTTCAGTTAGTAGATTTTTCCCTCCGGCCTACCTTCGTTAAAACGCCACCCTTCGCCACTGAGGCCTATCGTAGAGGCCGAAACTCACAGGAGTTGTCGCAAGACACTCGTGAGATCGATGCCTCACAGATTTGAAGAATTCATCTGGACTCTATTCTACCCTATTTGGCAAAGAAATTCAGTATTGTAGGGAAAGAGAAAACTTCGGTAGGTATGGGGTAGGAAGCAAATGTCTGGGTACTTCGTACTACGTAGCGTCTGCTCACAACCAGGAGGATGCTCAGATGATCTTGGCCAGTGAGAGGAAACCGCACTGCTATACTTTCAGAGGTAAAATAGACGGAATACATTTTCGGGAAAGATAAGATCAGTTTTTCAATATACCTGCCCTACAGTAGGTATATTACCGGTAAAAGGGCATATTCATACTGGAGAATTTAGGCATCTTTCAAGTAGATACTATGGATCTAACTGTGAGATCATGAAAAAAAAATAGGTAGGTTAATAAGCATAATGCATATAATCATAAATTTAAAATTAGATAATTGTATAATTCGACACTTGGGATTTGAACCTGGGATTGTGGGGTACCGTCCCACCGCTCTGCCAACTGAGCAACGGGCGCCTGGCGGACCCTGGTGAATTTCTCAACCTCTTGATGCTCGTCTCGAAGCGACGATTAAGCGACATCTAGTAGTAGTTTTTACCGCTAAATACTTTGGTTAGTCTACGTTACAGTAGGAATTCAAACCATATGATGAAGCTTTTTGCTGAAACCAATGCTGTGCATAATAATTTATAATGGTTGTCTACTTGTCTATGGAACAGCTGTTTAATTTTTACGTTTCAGCAACAGGGCTGTCCCTTACATCCTGTCTGTACTGTATATTATATACTAATTTACAAAGATTACTTGAATAGAGGTTGATCATTCCGTCCATTTCCTGTACAGGGGCCTTCGCCTTTACCGGTTTCTACCATCGTCATTCGGAGACTACCTACGTTGGGCCACATGCCGAGCAGTTCCAGGCAGGAGACCCTAGTCAGGGGCTGTTCTGTAAAAGTGACGAGAACTGGAGCGACGCTCAGTGTGTCTACAAGTGAGTAGTGTCAGAAAATAGAGAGTTTACATAAAGTTTACTCGCCCCTATTCATCCAGAGTTCCTCAAACAGTCAAAAATCTCAAAGTACTTATAAGAATATAAAAACAGCAAAATCTGATACAAGAACGTCATATGAATTTGTTCCCAGTCTAGTTAGGACATCGCAGACCGAACCACCTGATTGGTCGAAAAATAAGGATGGTCCCGTGCTTCGGAATGATGGGTACGATGTCGGTCCTGGTTGCAGTCTATGATTACTTAGACGACGGTCGTTTTGTTACACAACCATGTCAGAGGCCTACTTGTAGTAGGCGGTTGTAAAACTTTGACACCAGAGTTCATCGGGTCGTACACGAAGATAGTGAGTAGCGTTGTGTTATCCGACAAAAGACCCAAGTAACGGACATAGTCTAGAAGTGTAGCAAGCTGAAGTGGCTGTGGGCTGGTCACAACTGTCGTAGAACCGATGGACGGTGGAGTAAGCGGGTTATCGAGTGGAGGCCACGGCTCGGCAAGCGTAGCTTTGGACGCCCTCCGGCCGAACGAACCGATGACTTAAAGCGAGCGGCTGGTAGCGACTGGATGGCGCAAACGGGAGATCGGTTATCGTGAGGAAAAGCGTTTTATGCAGATAATTGGAGAAAATCTTCATATTTTTACACAACACAATTGTAATACGACACCAACAGCTTTATCACTTTTATTGTCACCAGGATAAACCCTCGCGAGGAATTCCCGGAGTCGGTAGAATATGAACCCAAGGTTTCCTACTGGTGCGGCCCGTATCGCTACTTCATACCGGCAACTACCGACATCCGCTGTATCTTCTCCATATTCTCCATGAACTTTGTACTACGCTTCGCTTACGATGGAGTCACCTATAAAAGCTCGGATTTGTCTTTCGTAAGTTACCTTTACCACTCTGTATACCCCACAATCGATGAAGGCGTGATCCCGCTTACTACTGAGACTGTATATTCTCCATGAATTTTGTACTACGCTTCGCTTACGATGGAGTCACTAATAAGATCTCGGATTTGTCTTTCGTGAGTATTTTTTATGCTCTGTCTACCCCACAATCGACGAACGCGTGATCCCGTTGACCACTGAGGCTGTATCTTCTCCATAAACTTTGTACTAAGCTTCGCTTACGATAGCGTCACATACAAAAGCTCGGATTTGTCTTTCGGAAGTCTTTCATGCTCTATCCACCATGGATAAAGGCGTAATTCCGGATTCCAGTCACAATATTCCTCTCACTCACTCAGTATTTTATTCCTACCTTATATTTTTTCATTCGTTTATTATTTTAGCCGCTCACCTATTATTATTGTCGCCCAACCATTATTTTTGTCACCGCTTTGTTTTTTTTTCGCTTACAGCACTGCAATATATTTTATTTTCGTTCATAAAGTCACTCGTGGTTTGCACGGTCAAAAAATTACATCCATTTTATTTTTTCACCCGTTTAAAATTATGCCTTTTCATTCCAGATGTACCAAAACGGGCAAGTGTTCTACACGGACGAGCCGTGGGCCGGCATGTCCTGCTGGGCGTGGGCATGCAAATGGCGCCACAACCAGAACCAGCGGTCCAACGAGTTCTTCGTCAGTTAGTCTTCTGCTACAATATTACACTGCCACAATAAAATATATTGGTCTGTCTTCACACCTTTTATTTGAAGCCAGGTATGCATTAGGGACAAAATCTCTGATACTTTGTGTAATAGACAATGTTTAGTATGGACAATGTTCCCAATGTGTATGTTTTTTTTCAGGAACTTTGTTCGGGAACATTGTTCAAAATACGTCCACATTGGGAACATTCTCCAGATACTTTGTGTCATATACAAAGTTCCTGGGATTTTGTCCCCAATGAATACCCGCCTTGAAGATTACTCATGCGAAGTTTACTCACATTTATCTGCACCCTTCATACAAACTCCAAACCATAGAGCACTATCTACCTCGAAAGAATCAAGTAGTGTCATATCATATGGTACACGTTGACTATGACGGGAACACCAGAATTGCTGGCTCCCCTTCGTTCGCAGTAGTCCTATTGAGTATATTTCCATGGAACTACTGCGAAGGTATTTTTCGCTCTAGTTCCATTGGCTCAGACAATGGTACCTTAGTAAGGTTTCGAGGTCTTTGTCAGTTAGTCTTCTTTTAGAGCGGTTTCGCACCACGTCCGATCCGAATCCGATCCAAACCTGCGAAAATATGGTCTGTATTAGCCGTAGAACTATTTACCTATATGGTTTCTTTTTTTCCCGGGTTCGGAACGGATGTAGGTAGTGCAAAACCGCTCTTACAGTATTACTCCGAATCCCAATAAACAGAACTGTTTAAATTCAATTTATTTCATCATCATGGAATGCCATGTTCAAATTTCGGAGGTTAGTATAAAACATACACATAGAAAATCATAATAGGTACGTAGGTAAGAAAGCTAGAACTAAAAGTAAACAAAGACTGCCTATCGCTTGCAGTGATCTCTTCCAGACAGGAAAGAGAGATCTTTAACAACAAGGGTGTAAAAAGATCAAAACTTAACTTTCCTTAAGGAACTTGGGTAGAATTATGAAAAAAAAGTTGGACCTTCCATACAAATTGACTCGGTCGGCTGGTACATTTTGTATGGATGGTCCAAAAATATTTTCATATTTCAACCTATATTCCTTGGTGAAAATTGTTCAGTTTTAATGGGCTGGTTCACCGCTTAAAATATTTGCAGTTGATTTTTTTACACCTGTATACCTATACAACGTGTTACAAAACAACAAATAAATCCGAAAGGGTGTTGAAAGGTCCGTTGCAAAGAGTCAATTAACAAAAAATTAGAGCCGTAGTATCGTTTTTGAAAATTAAGAAAAAATATTATTTTTATCGAATTACACTTATTTTTAATCGTGGCATCGCAGCACTATTTTTGACAGCTCAAAGTTCAAATGAAGTTACCGACGCGGCGCAGCGCAGTTCGGTCTACATTGCTGACTATTACATGAATGTCATCAATACAAGAAACTAACTCAACCAGCAATGTATGCCGATGCGGACATTTTTCGCCAGGTAGTGTAGCACCTGACCTAGACTAGTGATGTGATTATTTCATCGACTGATAATAATGAAAAATATTCTTTTTTTGGTCAGTTATGTAACAGGTTGTATATTACTTATTGCAAGTAGTAGTTGCCGTGTGTGCATCACCCCATATCTTTCCCATGGGAGTTGATTTGTATTGCAATTTTCGGCGACAGGCTGACAACCTGTCTCTTTGGTGATACACAGTCTTCTAAATGACTCTCAAACTTTTGTGAGACATTGTGTAAATGGTCGTTTTGTACAGCCATTCACGCTCTGTCTACCCCGCGAGGGATATAGGCGTGATATATGTAATGTATAGGTATGTATATAGCCTATATTTAGCTTATGTACCTATTGCTAATTGCAAGTAAAGTAGTTAGGCAGTAGCAGCGATCTCGCTAATTCTCAAAACGCGTCGTTCAGGACCTTCAGTCATAATAAATCATAATCCAAGGCTAGAAAATAAAATTGCATTGCGCTAGAACTACAATCTAATTCAGAACAATCATTTTTTTGTTAAACTTATTTTCGAAACTGGCCAACCAAACCAAAAAAACGCGCGGCCCTGAAATATTTTCGAAGCAAAACAATAAAAAAAACAGCCGACTTTCGAATCGTTTTGCGTCATAGCTCTGAGTTTTTATGACGCCCGTTTTCGAGAATTTTTAACTTGTTTTTGTATGGTGTAGCGGAAACTTTTTGGCTATTCATCGTAAGCAGGGGGGACTAACCTGCGGCCCGCGTATTTACACGTGCCACTGCAGTTTTAAAGGCTTTATTTTAATCTTTAAACAGGCGACTATATTATTTTATGGCTGAAAATACCGGGAGTAACTGAAAGGGTATAACAAGCCGAAAGGAGGCCAAGGTACTCATGAAACTGAACAACTTTTCCCATGAATCATGAATCGAAATATGAAAAAAAAATTGGGTCTTTCCATAGTAAATCAATCAACTGATCGTAGATTTTGTATGGGATATATATTTTTTTCATATTTCGACCCATGTTCCATGGGGAAAGTTGTTCGGATTCACGAGTACCTTGACCTCCTTTCAGCTTGTTATACCCTTTCTGTTACTCCCGGTATATCATGCGGTGCTAAAATTATGTTGGAGAAAACCACGGCTGATTTAAGGCCCTGCGCACATATGAGACACGATAGTCCCACGACTATCGTCCTCCTAATGAAATAGTACTTAGGTGCGCACATACGCGACACGACTTCGCCACGACAAAAAAGTCGGGGCCCGACCGCGATAATCGCGCGACGCGACTATCGGGCGGCTGGCGGCTTCCTTTGAGTAGGGTTGCGACTTTTGTAACAAAAAAATCGAATTACCAATAATCGATTATTTTTAAGTCAGCCAAAAAAATCTGTAGAAGGTGTCGTGTATTTTAGTAATACTTATATACAAGATTAAAATAATTCGTTAGTGTCAGAAAAATAACCGATTACTTTTTAATCAAAAATTTGAAAAGGGCAAGGAACCTTAGTGGTATACCTATTGTTGGAAATCAAGAAAAAAAGAACAATTTTGGCGTCAGGCGATAAAAAATGTGTAAAAAATGTTGCACGCTGTTTAAATTAATAAAAAATGAGTTTAAAGCTGAAATAAATGAACCTACCTACTTAAGTATCTACCTAGATTTAACAACAACAATACTTATATATGAAACAATACTTATGTATGAGTACCTAGAGTTACCTACAATACTTACGTGAGTATCGTAGGCAACTCTCGTTACTCAAAGTAAGTAGGTTTATTTAAAGTTCATTGAGGAGGAAAGGGGAAGTTAATAATAAATAATACAGTTGAATACCAAAATTTTAAAACACTTATAGTGTTAGGTAAACAATTTTTGGAAAACATGCAAAATTTTCAGGCAGGATTTGAACCTGCGACCTTCGGCAGTACTGATGCCTAGAAAAAAAATATAGTCTAGGAAAACAATAGACCGAGAATAGTTTTTTAGCTCACAATTTGGTTTATTTAGATCCCTACAAATGTAACCAAAAGTATTTTTTTAAAGATCTTGTTTGTATTCATTTCAGACCTTGGTCAAGTTTATAGACAACCCTATTTTAGAATTTATGAAAGCCTATTTTAACTTTTTTATCCGCCAACAATTTGTCGCCTTAGAAGAAATTCAATTGCCACAAAAGAAAATCACTGCCAGATAAAATTTAAATAAGACCTCAAAACTTATTAAAAAGCCGCCGCTTTCTAGTTAAGATGCTACCTCAAATTAGTCGCCAAAGTAGTTTATTTACTACCCATTTTCAGTTTTATTAAGACCCGGAATGGTATCAATTTGTCGCCGTGTTAAATACATGCCTTTTTTTTATTGGCTTAGAAACCGTACACGTTACGACATTTTAGCAAAGAGTATTTTCTGTTTGTATTTTTGTGTACTATCAATTGGCACATGTATTATCGCCTGAAGCTGATTTTTTTTTATCATCGTGAAGTTTAGGTATACCACCTTTCACAGTAAAATGTCCCATGCTCTTTATCGATAATGAGAATTGCAAAATCGGTTTAAAAAAAAACGATTATTTTCTAATTTTTACATCGTTTTTTTCAATAATCGATTATTTTTCACATCACCAGTGCCGAGTCGGCCGGGACCCTATAATGCACAACATAATAATGCACAGTGTGACAATACCGACACTAGAATTTAGAGGGTCTAAAGTCTGTAGGTACATAAAATATGTTAAAAAAAATATGTTTGAGAATAGGTAGTGTGATTATAACAGAACACGTTCCCACAAATTTTAGTTTATGTTTCTGTTTAGATGATAATATGTGACAGCATCAGGCGAATACGACGGATTTTGATAAAATTTGGCACACAGATTGCTGGCACACCGGGGGAGGTTATAGGCAATTTTGTGACCGTTTGAGGGAGGAGGGATTATTAAATATACATAATATAAGGAATACAAGTCGAAATATGAAAAAGAAACCGGCCCGATGCGAGTTGGACTCGCCCGCCGAGAGTTCCGTACTAAGATTTGTAGCACGTTTTTTTGTAGTACTAAGATTTGTGTACGTAGTTTGAGGTACGGAACCCTAAAAATTATCCATCTTGCCGTAAATGCCGTAATGGACGTCATTCCTATATCCCTTGCGGGGTAGGCGTGGCATTCCAGGTGAGCCCTTGCACACCAAGAAATTATGAGGATTTAACGACCATCAAAAAGGTCGTTATCACCACTACTGCCAACAGTACCAACCAAGTATTTGGGGATCATTTTAAGCAACTGTGTATCACTGTAATGTCAAGTTGTCAGCCACGCGCTCGTCGTGGAGACATTTTACAAGAAAATCTTTTTTGCAATAATTTGTGCTATCTGGATATTAATAAAGCATCAAGCATCATTTTTATTATCACGGTAATCAAAAGTACGATTCAGTAGAATATTGATGGTAGCATTAAAACATGTACATTATAATGTTTTTTACCACAGATGAAATATTGTAATGTGTTGCATTGTCGCACACTGGTTCCATTTAATATAAAAGTGGACATTAAGGAATTTCGGGTCGAAGGTCAACGGATGTGGCTGATTTTTTTTTGTGGACAGCTGTTGCAATTACAAGTATCTTTTATACATGTTGTTTTTTTCAAATACCTATATAAAAATTAATGAATTATTATTTGTATGGAAGAAGTCATAATTTTGACTATTACTTCCAAAATTCACATGTACTTAAAATAAAACTTAGCGCAGCTTGTAGAGGCTAATTGCTCACAACTTTGTCATAAATCCTCAACTGCGCATTTTGCGCGTTTTGAGTTACAGGCACTTTAAATATTTTATCACCGGATGAGCATCATTTTTTTGTAGATAGCTGACGCAATTACAAGTCACTTTTATACATGATGTTTTTTCAAATATGCCTTAACTACAGTGTTAAAAAATATTGAATTATTTTTTTATATGGATGAAACAGTGTTGCCACCCTCTGATTTTAAATTTCCCCTAACTCCCCGTGAAAATCCCCTAAAATTGGCAATTTTTAAAAAATCCCCTAAAACATTTCTTATAATTATATATATAAATCAAACCCAAACTGAAAAAGAAAAAAAAATAAAACAGATAAAGTTCCGTTCGGATACATGCACATCAATAGAATTAAATAAAAAACCGTTCAGATACACGCATTCAAACTTTTATTTGAAATAAATTGAATGAATTATATATATATATTTTTCTCCTAAAAAATCCCCTAAGTATTTTTATCCCCTAAAAATCCTCTAAATTTCGGGGAAAACCCCTAAGGTGGGCTGAAATCAGAATTTTGACTTCCAAGATTCACTTATGCTCATCCGGTGACAAAATATTTAAAGCGCCTGTAAATCAAAACGCGCAAAAATGCGCAGTTCAGCGTCTATGACCAAGTTGTGAGCATATAGCCTAATAAGCATATAGCCTAGTAACCTGTCTTAAGTTTTATTTTGAATACGTGTGAATCTTGGAAGAAATAGTCAAAATTATGTCTTCTTCCATACAAAAACTAATTCATTATTTTTATCTTTGTAGAGAAGGCATATTTAAAAAAAACAACATGTATAAGAGATACTTGTAATTGCATCAGCTGTCCACAAAAAAAAATCAGCCACATCCGTTGACCTTAAACCCGTAATTCCTTAATGTCCACTTTTTTATTACCTAAATGGAACCAGTGTGCGTCGCGACAAAACTGTCTCAAGACAGTCGGCCGACTATCGCGCAACTATCGCGTCGTGGTGTGCGCGGGGTGGACGACACGATAGTTTCGCGATTGTTTTGTCGGGGGCCGACAAAACAGTCGTGAGACTATCTTGTCTCATATGTGCGCAGGCTCTAACATACCGAAAGTGCTGCTAACAGCGGGCGACAAAAAATCTAAATCGGGCGTAAAAAAATAAGTGGGTGACAAAAATAATAAGTGACCGACTAAAATAAAATTTGCAAAAAGTAAATTAAGTGGGTAAATAAAATAATGAGTGGGCGAAAAAATAGTTTATACCGGGAGTAACAGAAAGGAGGTCAAGGTACTCATGAAACTTGTAGGACCCGGAGCTGCAGCCGTCAGGGATTGTGACTTGTGGAAGATGATTCAAAGGCCGGGTAGGTGATGAGTCGTTTATTATGGAGAGAAGGAAGGAAGAAGAAAGGCCCTGAAAATATACAGTTGTGGTGATGGATATATACAGATGAAGCAGAAGTATGAGGAGACAGACTGAGAGGACCGGGGCGCACTTACCTGAAATTCAGGGCCTGATCAGTGGTACTTTTCTAGATAAGAGATGAAAATAATAAATACTCGTAATAAAGATGTAGTGACGTGGTTAATGAAATTTTGTCTGCGAAAGAAAGTCAAGTGCCAGAAAATGTCGATTTGATTTAGAAGTATGATGATGGATGTCACGACGGTTATGAATGAGCAGTTTGGTGGGGGAGTAGGTATGGTCCGAATGAGGTTGGCAACGTTACAAACTGAACAACTTTACCCATGGAACATGGGTTGAAACATGAAAAAAAAAATTGGACCTCCGATACAATATCTCCGATCAGCTGATTGATTTACTATGGGAGACACAATATAATGGTAGGCTGGTAGCGTGGAGGGTGGAGTGGACCGGTGCGAACGGCGAACTTTTCGTAAAGAATTAAAGGCTCCGAATTGTTTTATATTGTCATCAATTCTATTCCTGCCGAACTATTCAGCCGATTATTCGGTTCTGCAAACTTTTTACCGAACATTCGCGTTCAGTGAAACATACTTTCGGTATATCTCAGATTTTTATTTTATCGGCCCGCTGAAAACATGAGTTTAGAGCCCCTAGCAGAGGGCGCGGTACTAGGTAGATTAAAAATTATGATTAGTCACTTTTCGCTGCAGCTATCTACATTTTGAATTAATAACTCTCTGTAATAAAACTTTACCAAGTTTGTAGATAACTTATCAATACTGAACAACTTTTACCATTGAATACCAAATTTTAAAACACTTCTCGTGTTAGGTATACAATTTTTCCGCAGGCAGGATTTGAACCTGTGATCTTCGGTATCTGTACTGCCGACGCCACTACCAACTAGGCTACCGCGGTTCTAATCAAGTCGGCAGTACAGATACCGAAGGTCGCAGGTTCAAATCCTGCCTGCGGTGGAAAATTTTGCAAGTTTTCCAAAAAATCTTTTACCATATACATAGGTACAGGGTGGTACCGAACGACCCACTTTCCTGAAAACGCTAAGCTCAAGAGGTCGAACTGAACAACTTTCCCTAAGAACCAAACTTCAAAGCCTAAAAAATTGGTAGGTACTACACAACGTAACGTAGGTAGGAACTAGGTACCTACTACCACAGAATATATATGTCGTAGCGAGCGACAATTTAAGCGACAGCGACGTGTCGTTTCGATATCGTAGTACCGGCAACCCGGAGTAACTGTAGTGGGATTTGAAGCTCTACGATTGGTTGATTGTGAAAGTGCAATAAACGTCCGTGTGGTGGCGCTAAAATCAGTTCCGCCCATGTGTATCGGGTCGGCTGGTGCATTCTCTCTCCAGACCGTGGAACGGTGCACACGTCGGACCGGTTACGTTCATTGCACTTGCTAGATGCACTTTGGTGCATACTTATCCTGTAAACTGCATTCCTTGAGAAGCTGAATAAAATCTGAGTTCGTGACCATTTCCTGACTTTTCCTTGGATTTGCCTGAGGACCCACTACGAGCCCACAACACAACCATGAAACCGCAGTAGAGCACTCCTGCCACTCCAGAATCCACAAGAAGACACCACACACACACACACAGCACACCCCCTTCTAGACGACATCAGAAGCGGGATCACCTCGGGCATCCATCCAGCAACGAAGACAGATGTCGATTTTACAAGCAACAAAACCACTTCACGATGCGGATGTAAGAAGCCAACAAAATCAAAATTCGGAAGAAGACTATACAAGAAGTTCGGCAAGGTGGCGCAGCGGGAAGCGGCAACCAAAGCGGCGGCAGCGGGCAGCGGCAATCAACGCGGTGGCAACGGCAGAGGCAATGGCGGCGGCAGCGGCGGTGGTTCCAGGGCCGAAGGCGCGGCGCGAACCCTCCGTTCCGGTCCCCTACTGCAAGAGGCCTTTTCGAGACAATTGAACAATCCGGTGAGTCGTAATCAGTTTACTTTGATAATGGTGCAGATTTTCGGGTCAGAGTATACTTTTCGTTTCGCCTTATAAAAGTGCCGCGAATAAATTTTCATGAGGTTTCGTCTATTTGCTAACGTAATTTAAACAGGCGCGATAGTCATGTTCCGAGGAATTTTCATGGGGGTAGTCATAGTTTAATAGTGACATTTGTGATCGCACAAAATAATATCATGCCACACGAGATAGTGATCGGTTCGACTACTTTATTTCGTTATTCTCGTTTTTACCAAAGGATCTTCTTAACTAAGTTACAGTTTCTAACCCGGTTTCATGTTTTACCGCTATTATGGCAGATTTGAGTGCAATCGAAACTGATATTCCACCTAATTCCACCTGTGTAGAAAGTGTTGTGCAATTTGTTACGCGAGTTTCGGTTTTCGTCTATCACCAGTTTATCACAGGGCGAGTAACTACCTACAGGTGAGATGAAAATTCGTTAAAAACTAGCTCGTAGTGTTACGTCATTCTTATCAGCTTAGCGAGCCTTAACGCGAGGTAGTGCTTAGTAAACAAACGAATTAGGTACCAAGTGCAATCATAATTTGACCAAACAATCTACTTTCCTAGCCCGTTTCTACTCGTAGCGCAACGCGACATTTCACTACGCATGATAGTAGTTTATTGTGAGCTAAATTCAAACACTGTCGGATCGCTTCTCATTGCTACAAATTAGAGAAACGGCGCACGGGGCGCCTATACAGATGGCTAACTCAGGACTAGCTACGATTTTGACGCTTACTGACGACTGTAACTGGAAATAACGGGAATCTCAGGGGAAGTCAGGGTAACTAGGAAGTTGGTTCGGCATCATATGACGTTTTTGTATCGGATTTTACTGTTTTGATATTCTTATACTGTGTGACTGTTGACAGTAGCAGCTCTGGCTTTGTAACAAATGACAATCGCAAAAATCCTGAATAGGGTCGAGTGAACCTTCTGTAAACTTTTCATTCCATCGTATAGAAGCATAGGTAGTGCGATTTCAGGTCGTATCATTTCCTATTTCCGCGTATAGATGCATTGCATAGGTAGTGGGATTTGAGGTAGACGATCTTGTGAAGAAAATAACCAGACAAAGCTGAATCAAAATTATTGTCGTTGTTTGATAAGTTCGATTCTTATTAGAATTATAGACTGCTAAAAGAACATACAGTATGACCATGACATAATTGGGAAGATGCCTTTTGATCAAGCATTAGTAGACTCGGAGAGTGATTTGATAAGAACATTGCTGGTCTTCAACTAATTGTTGATAGTTACAAAACCTGAGGTAAAATCATGATTTATTTGGCTGCACTGTATGCGTTAGTCGTAGTCGTAACTGCGGCCATGTTATGGTCGTTCAGGGAGCGGTGCGCGGCTGACGGTACGGCGAGGGCCCGAAGTCTCGATGAGACTATTAGTATCAATTGGCTGACTTGGAGTGGCCCGAAGTCTCGATGAGACTATTGGTATTGGCTGACTTGGAGTAGCCCGAAGTGAGTTATGCGCGCAACTCACTAGTTAGGCGAAGATCATGGTTTTAGCTCTGCTATTGTTTTTCCTTTGATTTATTTCGATTGTTTTCATTGATTTCATTGTAAAGTGAACGCTTGATCAGATATTTTCTTAATTTTGTGCTAATCAGGTTGGCCGAGCAGGCCGAACGTAACATGTTGCTCTACACTTTTATTTGGTTGTTTCAGGTACACACGAGGACGTGTGACTCGTCAGTATGGCCGTGTCGTAGCGAGCGACAATTTAAGCGACAGCGACGTGTCGTTTCGATATCGTAGTACCGGCAACCCGGAGTAACTGTAGTGGGATTTGAAGCTCTACGATTGGTTGATTGTGAAAGTGCAATAAACGTCCGTGTGGTGGCGCTAAAATCAGTTCCGCCCATGTGTATCGGGTCGGCTGGTGCATTCTCTCTCCAGACCGTGGAACGGTGCACACGTCGGACCGGTTACGTTCATTGCACTTGCTAGATGCACTTTGGTGCATACTTATCCTGTAAACTGCATTCCTTGAGAAGCTGAATAAAATCTGAGTTCGTGACCATTTCCTGACTTTTCCTTGGATTTGCCTGAGGACCCACTACGAGCCCACAACACAACCATGAAACCGCAGTAGAGCACTCCTGCCACTCCAGAATCCACAAGAAGACACCACACACACACACACACACAGCACACCCCCTTCTAGACGACATATACTTAAGGTACCTACTACCATTGAAAATTGCTTGGTCTCTTTTTGGGAAAAATTGTTCAGTTCGACCTTATTGGGAAAGTTGGTTGTTCGATACCACCTTGTATAATAAACACGAGAAAGACGGTCACATTGACCGTGATTGGGAGTGCAAATCGGACGGTGTGAAAAAAATTACTGCAAGTGTTTTCAGGCTAAACCCTATGAAATTGCACAACTTTCCCCTAATACACAAATAGACTTGAACGGTCCAAAATTGTTTTACATATTTCTATAGATGTTCTTTTAGAAAAGTTGTTTAGTTTCATACCCTGGTTCACCTCTTAAAATATTTGCTTGCATGTTTATGGACATGATTTGGAAAGCTATTTTTCGATTGGTAGGTATCAAACAATCAAATATTTCTATGAGCATTGTTTTTTTTCTGCAATAAATTAAATAGTTGCTCAATAAAAATAAATTCATTATACCTATTAGGTACTTTGACTGCGAAATGAGCGGTCACGCCTGTGGTCGCTAAGTAGGTTTTATTAAAATACACAATGGGTTCAGTATACAGGAAGTAACAAAAAGGGTATTACAAGCTGAAAGTAGGTGAAGGTACTCGTGAAACTGAACAGCTTTTTTTGTATGGGAACAGGGAACAGATTTTCTATGGGAGGTGCAATTTGTTTTTTCATATCCTGACCTATGTTCAATGGGGAAAGTTGTTCAGTTTCATGAGTAGGTACTTCCTTTCGGCTTATTTGTTGTTTTATTTTACAAGTGATCGACAGCGAAAATTCAGAAACTGTTGGTGAATTTTAACACCTGTAGCTGTGTAGGATGTAGAATACCTAGAAATTTCTGTTGATTATTTAGTCGTGTAACACCCTGAAATTTCGTGTCAAAAATAGTTGGATCTACAGAAGTGCCCGCTGATTAATTTCATAATAATATCTTCTTATGGCTCACGGAAGTAGGAATACCTTACGCTTTACATATTCCGGCAGCGGACCTCCGAAAATTGTCTAAAAACCAACCGGTTTTTTATTTATATCGACTTTTTTCATACACTTTTTGAGTTTGCGTACGCTGGTACCGTTGTGTGACGTAAAACGGAGGCCATATTTAGAGAGGCAAGTGTTTTGAGGTTATTTTTAGACCGGACCATTTTGTATGGTAATGTACGGTCGTTTTATAATTTGGTAATAGGTTCAGTTCGACTTTGGTAGGCTTGAGGATGGTAATTGATGATAGCTATCGTGTTACGAGATTTTTAGGCGACAGGCTAACAACCTGTCACTATAGTGATACACAGTCTGCTGAATGACTATCAAACTTTTGTCAAACGTGGTGTAAATGGCCGTTTTTTACAGCCATTTCCCCTCTGCCTACCCCGAAAGGGATATAAGCGTGACATATATGTACCTACCTATGTAAGTAGGATGTATGTATGTAAATTTTGGTCAGCGGTGTTTGATACCCACTGAATCTCAATTTCCCACGGGAAAAGGCGTTTTCCCGTGGTACCTGTGCTATTACTTACTATGCTTGCAGTCAGTGCAAGTTTGTTGAATGCTGCTGCCTTGACACTGGATTCGGCCTTTTAAGTAAGTACAAGACCTACGGGTAGAAAAGAAATGATGCTAAATATACCAAAACCGGCATAACACGGTCACAGTTTAATAGGCAGATTGGATAGAAGCTTAACTTTTGTGTTTGTATTATTTTGCTACTGCAGGACTCTTTATTATAGCGCGTACGTCTATCCACCCACATATCGACGATGAAGAACTATAACCTACCTCCTATCTTACATGCAATTCCTATAAAGATAGGAGGTTATCGTATACTGGGTGTTACAATACAACAAATAAAGCCGAAAAGAGGTCAAGGTACGCATGAAACTGAACAACTTTGCTCATGGAACATGAATCAAAATGAGAAGAAAAAATTTGGTCCTCCTATACAAAATTGCTGATCAACTGATGTGAGTTACTGTGGGAGGCTTAATTTTTTTTCATACTTCAACCCAAGGGGAAAGTTTTTCGGTTTCATTCATGAATACCTTGCTCCTTGCTTGACCTGATTTCGGTTCTACTGTGGCGCAGTGACTACTTCAGGGCTTCAGGGGACCCGTTTAATGAATCTACAACTTCCTTGAGTAGTATCCCAATCAGCTCACTTAATTTCAAGGTTCATTTATTATTAATTCTTCATCTTTCTTTTTCTTTATCACTTGATCGGGCACTGGTAATGGTGAGACTGTGGTACCCTTATTTTCCAAGCGTCGCGGCGTCGCGGCGTCGCGGCGGCGTCGTTGTCGCTGTCAAATGACTGGTTTGTATGGGTTTGTATGGGGATACCAGAAAAACCGGGCGTCAGCGTCAACGACGCCGCCGTGTCGCCGTCACGTTGACAGCGCGCTGAGAAGCTCAGGGTTTGTATGGGATGCGGTCGGGTTTTTCTACAAGACCGCAGCGACAACGAGGCCTCGTTGTCGCAACGATTGGTTTATAGGCCTACCAAAAACGTAGGAAAATAACTAAAAAAAAATCTAATAAGCATTGTAACTACCGGCCTAATCCTAAAAATAATATAAAAAGGAAATAAAAATGAATTTCCTAACATAGCCGATTTTTCAGCTAAATCGGACGGGAGCAACAGGGACTTAGCCGAAATTTTGAATATTTTTTTAAAATCTCTATAAAATCGAAACCAATCGATAGAATGTCCTGAAACTTTCTAAACGCATGTAGAATAGCATATTCTAGCACATCCAATCACTAAAAGTGATAAAAGCGAAAATTAAATTTTTCATACGTCGAACCGACGCGGACACCCGGTTCGTATCGTTCATATATATATGGGGAGGTGACGGTGCGCCGAGAGGTCGAAAATAAAAGTTCCGCCGATTGACTTGGCAGTCGGTAGGAGGTATCGAGCGATGTCTAGAAACATAAAATAAAATGTTTTAGATGGATTGGTAAACCATCAGGCCCTCGGAATGAAAATATAAATTTTCATATGACATAAAAATCAAGTTTTGAGAAATTTGGTAATAAATTGCAAACTATGTTTGTAATAAAGAAAGACATCGCTCGAAATAAGATTTGCCTTTGGAAAGCATTTCGATAGTGTTTATGGCGATAAATACTTAAAATTAGGATAATCTCCTAATGGTGTAGATGGGCAGAAGTCTGAGCCCTGAGCCTGAAATCAGCAATTTTTGTATTCTTTAAAATGACATTAAAGGCACACAGCCGCCTGCTGAGACCGGGTTGCACTGGGCCCCGAGCAGTATTACAGTATGTAATGTACTGATACAGTGATTACCATTCGAAAAGACACATAGATATCCTATGGTTTTAGTAGTTGGTTGACAGAGAGATTCCGATAGCTTGAATGCAATGGCTAAGAGATCTAGTAATGAGTAAGTTTGATGACTTATGCTCCACGAGTTCCAGAAACGTTAAGCGCTTAATGGTTTGTGTAGTTGCACGCTACGCATTAGATCGCGAGTTATAGATATGTGATATCTGTACTATTTTGCTCCTATAATCTGGGTAGTTCCTAGGTCACCAGGAGTACCTTCAATCGGGAAACGGGACTGCGTACGGTTAAATGACCAGATTATAACATGAGTGAAGAGACTATATGGCCGGCAGGTCATGTCTACAGATGGAATCAGGTCCGTAACTTAAGGAACAATGTTGGATTGCGTATTTTATTGACTTGCTCAAAATATGAAAAGTCTCTAAAGCTAGTATCGCGCCTAGACGGATACCCCAAAGTGCTTAGAGCAATCGGATGGCTTTGGCGACGACGAATAAACAATAGGCTCTATCATTACTTGGAAGTGGTTAAGTATGGAGTACAGTGTGGTTTAGATCAGCACTAGTCCTCTCTACTTGGTACATAGAAATATGTACACTCGAACGCAAGACGACCATGTTGCCGGTCACTCCAAGGAGTATAAAATATATAAAGTGATCCTAGTTGATATCATGTTATATGATATTAACATAAAGAGGATTGACGAACCCCAAATAAGCTTTAATAAGGATAACTGAATGACGAGTGAAGGTGCGTTTCTAGACGTGAAGGTTCAGAAGAGAGGGCGAAAGCTTAATATATCCCTCGCAGGTACCTAATAAATCACTGAAAGAAATGGAATTCGTTGCTCGAAAGTGATAGTAATATCCTCCAGCATACAACATAGTTGTGTGGAGTATATTAGTAAGTCCTAATTAAACAGCTTAATGGTCTGACTGTCGTATTTGATAAGGCTAACTGAATGACGAGTGAAGGTGCGTTTCTAGACGTGAAGGTTCAGAAGAGAGGGCGAAAGCTTAATATATCCCTCGCAGGTACCTAATAAATCACTGAAAGAAATGGAATTCGTTGCTCGAAAGTGATAGTAATATCCTCCAGCATACAACATAGTTGTGTGGAGTATGTCAGTAAGTCCTAATCAAATAGTCAGCTTATTGGTCTGTCTGGGTGACTGCCATATTTGATAAGGATTAACTTTATTGCGGTCTAATACTGCTTGTACAACCGCTTGACTGTGGAAGAGTGCGAACGCAAGACGACCTAGATTGCAGGTCTGAACCCTTTAGGGTTATAATTATAAAAGACATTGAACATTTGTAGCCGGTCCACGGCATGAACGAGTACATTTGTTAAGTTTAACTAAGGTTAAACTGCAATCATTTGAACGCAAAACGACCGGGTTACTGGTCCTGTCCTAGAGACAGATAGTAATTGATTGACTCTGAAGAATACCGCTGGGAAACTAGCCTGTCTGTGTGACTACCAAGGTATTTAGCTAACAGGAACTGCAAGTTATGGATAACGTCCAATATAACTCAAACTAAAGAAGCAGATCTACATTAGAACTCTGAAAAGTCTTAAAGACTTCAAAAACCGAATAATAGAGAATTCTAATTTCATCTGATCGATGAAGTAGACTGTTTGGCTAGCATCCAACTGCTCATGAACGGATACGTTCGTAGCTTGCAGAGTTCTGTAAGCGATTGATGGCAATTCTGGTGAAGCGGAGGGGTCCTGCAGGTATGGCATCTGGGGATGCTGTACTGGAAGAGGGTCATCGTAGTGCTGCGGGCTGGGAGCTTCCCTACCTTCTCCACCCCATTTTATTTTTTATTTAAGATAGAAGATGATTGACGGGGTCTTCTATTTAGAGGACTCCTGAGGATCTTAAAACTCTTCTATCTGCATGGTAAGACTTTTGTGGGCTGAAGCTGTAATTAATAAAATGGAGGAGTTGCGCTTCGTATATCACATTGTTGGTATAGCCAGAAGAAGACATCATTCATGGTTCGCCATGGATGATGTTTTATTCTATTTAAGGGATATTATGTGTTCTAGGGATAGACCTTGGAGTGCGTAATATGTTATTTTATTTTATTTAAGAAATTATTGGCACAGTAATTTCTACATGCGATAGATCAATAGAGGGCAAGAATAGATGAAGTTATAGATTCATTCTGATGGCAAAGTAAGTGACTCGAAAGTATCTGGGTTTACTTACACAACGTGGAGGACGGCCACGAGACGATTACTATTTATTTATGTATTATTATTATGCAACAACGTCGGTCTATTAACGGTGATTATTGAGGTTTGTTAATTTCAATAATTGCACTAACGTTAATTTATAGACCGTTTCAAGATAGAAAGTCGAGCGGGTGATTTTATCATTTGTCTTCTGATTAGTATATCAACAGCAGTTTGGGTTTTTCATTCAAACATTTATTATAAAGTGGAGTCTCTCTATTTCCGAGTGAAATTGAGATTTTTATTGCTTTAGAGCAAATAAATAGTGAATAACAAATATTCGCTTGAAATGCGTTTAATGGGAGTGGGGCTCTCGGAGTGTCAGTTGTCGTCTTCTTGAAAGCGATCTGCGCCCTACAGACTTAACCAGCCCGGACTGGGTGAGATATATCGGACCGGGGTCTGGAGTCATATAAGAAATTAAAATAATATCTGGTTCTTGGGTTCATAGATCTTATGATGACAAAGGTCTAGTTACAATTTGGTGCCGTGACCAGGATATGGAATAATGATATTTCATTCCCCACGGCCCATACAAACTTCTTATCACATATCTTCGCATATATCGAAAGATATTTTGCATTCTTAACTAAAGTCAGTAGGCTTCGGCCTACAATTTGTTGTCCGTGAAAATGGATGAGCGATCTTCTTTGCCATCAGATCATTATTATAACAATGTTTCTATTGTTACAGATCACAACTAAATTTGAGAGAGAGCGAATTACTGAGTACGAGCTGAAAAACGCAGATTAAAGTGAATAAAAGGACAAACATTAAGAACTTTAAATATATACAAGTGGAAAGAAAAACTGAAATAGGACAGTGAGTGAAGAGAAAACTGAAATAGGACAGTGAGTTAAGAAAAAGACTGAAATAGGACAGTGATAAAAACAGTGATAAAACCAGTGCTAAAATGTCTGACGAGGAACGTCAGGAAGAAGAGGAAAGGGGCGAGATGAGTATGAGCCCCGAAGAAAAGGAGGAAATCGAAAAGAGTCAAGCGCCAAACAGAAGAAGACGACGTTGAGCAGCCGCAACACTCTAAGGAGTTCGCGGTTTTGGTAAAGCTGATCAACAAGCACACCAAAAACATCGACGCGAAGCTCACAGAGCTGGGGAAGGAGGTTAAAAGGACTTCCCAGGCGCAGAAGGCTCTGGTGTCTAAACATGCAAACACCAGTGATTCTACCAAGGAGTCAACACCCGTTCCAGAGATCCTGGATAAGAGAATTGTTTATTCGATCACCAACCTCAATCAAGACAAGCCTAAGTTTGGAGGTCATAACTACAGGACCAAAGCAGGGGTTAAAGTCCATCCAGTAACCTTCTTGGAGGATTTAACTGCCTATCTAAAGAAGATTCCTGCTCATACTCTTGAGAATAAGGAATTGGACATAGTCCAAGAGTGCTTATTGGATCAAGCACGAGATTGGTCACGGATCTACAAGGATCGCTGGACTACATTTCAAGACTTCAAAAACGACTTCCTAGAGACCTATTGGGGCGAGGTCGAGCAAAATAAGGTCCGAAGAGAGATCGTCAGCAATCGTTGGGATAGTCACATCACAAAACACCAACGATGCTCGAACACTTTCTCAAACTAGCGGGTCAAGTGAATCTATTACAGTTCACTATTCCCGTCAAGCAACTGATCGCTGACATTATGCGTCATTATCCACCAAACGTCCAGCAACTTTGGGCTTTGTCTAGGAGTGACACGGTCCTAGCAGCCACGGAGTTTCTGAGACAATTGGATAACATTAACAATTATGCTGGAGAACAAAACAACCGAGAGAACAAGCGGCCAGCGCCAGCCGATGTTAAAGAAGACGTGAGGAGACCATTCAAAAAGCATTTTAGAAGATACAATGAATGGAAAAAGCCGGAGTCTAGCACACCCAAGAAGGACAGCTTGGGAGATCGCCCTGCAGTAGCAACAGCGGCGGTTGTGGAAGTTGAAGCTGGTGTAAACTTGGCCAAGGGGCCGGGAAACTAGCAGATGCTAAATGTAATGACCACGAGCATTTAGCAACAATCAATAGTGGCACGAGGAATAGTTCAACTGCGTTGAACATAATGATGAAGTCTGGGTGGAAACCTGGAGAGTCGTTGGGTAAATCTATGAACGGTATTTTAAGACCTATAGAGGTAAAGGGTCAGAAAAGTCGTGCGGGAGTTGGGTTCACCAATGTCATGGAGATAATAACGGATCTGGTGAAAACTAGATTTGAATTACTCCTGGCAGAGAAGGCTATTATTGATTCAAGGATCAATACAGTTTTTGATGAAGACGAAAAGGAAAGGGAGTTAATGTCCACGTCTAGACCTGATATCATGGTCAATTGTGAAGGACTTGAGGTCCGAGCGATGATCGATTCTGGTTCAGATGTAACATGCATTAACGAAGTCTTCTTCAAAGAACTGATAGCAAAAAACGCTAAATTACCGATGATACCGGTTAAAGGGTTCCAAGTACGAGGGGCTGTGGGTCAAAGATCCTCAAAGGTTAATCGTCAGATTAATCTGAATATTCGTTTAACTAACGAGTTGGAATTCGATACACCAGTATTAATAGTTCCTGGATTAGTTCGACCGATGATCCTGGGATATGATTTCATGTTGGGGAATGGAATCAATATTATTTGCCGAAATAAAAGAGGTGTGACCGTAGAGAAAGAAAAAAGGGAATATTTTGTGCCTTTTATCGAACCGGTTGCAATTAATGCGATTGAACCGGAAGTGATGGTAGAGAAAGAATGTTCCTTCGAGGATGGGATAAAGACGGGTTCAAATATTGGAGGGAAGGACAGAGCGGAACTGGTGAACTTATTAAAAAGGTTCAGTAATCTGTTCTCGTCCAAGCTCGGGAGGTGTAACTGTTATGAGCATGAAATAGTCATGCAGGACAATACGCCCATTGTCAAGAGAAGTTACCCAGTTCCATATGCGTACACCGAAAAAATGGAATCAAAATTAAAGGAAATGGAGGAAATGGGGATCATAACTAGAGCGTCAACTCCATATTCCAGTCCATTAACTTTTGCACTATAGAAGGACGGATCCATCAGAGTTTTACTCGATGCTCGGGGTATAAACAAATATATGGTGGCCGAGACAGAGAAGCCGCCAATGCAAATCGATGTATTGAATTCGTTTCACGGAGCGAATTACATCACAACAATCGATTTAAACAATGCGTACTTTCAGATACCTATCAATATAGAAGGAAGGAAGTATACAGGATTTACTTTCAATGGGAAATCCTATGTATACAATGTACTCCCACAAGGATTAAAAACATCCGTGGGTAGTTTCAGTCGTGCAATGGACAAGATCCTAGGACCAGACATTAGGGAGTTTTGTGTCAATTACCTAGATGATCTTGCAGTAATAACTAAGGGGACATTTAAAGACCATCTAGAACATATCGGGCGGGTTCTAGAAAGGCTTGACAAGGCAGGTCTGACTTGCAACTTGCAAAAATGCGAATTTGGTTGCAAGGAAGTTAAAATGTTGGGCTTTATTATTGCAACAGATGGCATCCGAACGGATCCGGATAAATTGAAGGCCATCGAAGAATTTCCCATTCCAAAGAAAGTCAAGCATGTAAGAGCTTTCTTGGGACTATGTAATTTTTATCGGCGGTTTATTCCGAGATATAATGAAAGCATAGTCCCATTATGTGAATTACTCAAAAAAGGAAAAAAATGGCAATGGGGAAGCACTGAACAACAGGCCTTTGAAGATTTAAAAGGAAAGTTCATACGAACTATTAAATTGCACCATCCTGATTTCAATAAACCTTATTATATCCAGACGGATTGTTCAGGAATAGGGTTGGCAGGAGTGCTTTATCAATATGAGGATTCCAACCAGGAGCGAATGAAAATTCTCGGATTCCATAGTAAAAGTCTCAGAGGGGCTGAGCTTAATTGGACTACAACTGAACAGGAGCTTTTTGCCATAATAAGTACTTTTAAAAAGTACGAAACCTATTTAAGGGGCTCAGAGGTTCACATAAGGACCGACCATAAAGCACTTCTATTTATCAACAACTAGCAGCCCGCCCAGCGGTTTCACCCGCTGCTACTTACCTGTTTTCCCGTAGAAATTGGATCTTTGCCCGTAGTAAAAAGTCCATTACTCCGATCCAGCAGAGGTAAATGTGCGAGCAGAAGCGGCCCGTCATGCTGAATAACTTTTACTTTGAAGCCATGGCCGTATCTCTTATAGTTTAGATGGGATGCTGGTGGTCTTCATCAGGTACTCCAGATCCTCGATGACCATGTGCCAGCAGAAGCGGCCCGTCATGGTGAACAACTTTTTCTATGAAGCCATGACTGTATCTTTTATAGTTTAGGTGGGATGCTGGTGATCATCAGGTACTCCAGATCCTCGAGGGCTGACAAAAAGTAATCCATGTCCTTCTTTACTATGCTAGTAATATCAGTGCCAAATTTCGCGAAGATCAGTAAAGCGGTCTGGCTTTTTTGGGTAATATCCGCTGTATTTCCCGCTTTTCCTGCTGCTTACCGTTTTCCCGTGGAAATGAGGAATTTTCCCGTGGTAAAAAGTAGCCTATGTTACTCAGGAATGTTGTAGCTTTCTAATGGTGAAAGAATATTCGAAATCGGTCCAGTAGTTTCGGAGTTTATCGATTACATACATACAAAAAAACAAACAAACAAACAAAAAAACAAACAAAGTTTTCCTCTTTATTATATTATATAGTGTAGATATGAAGTTGTATAACAGTAGGGTTACTAGATGGATATTATATCTAGAGCAGTTCAATTTTAAGATTGAACATGTATCAGGCAAGATGAATGTCGCAGCGGATATTTTGAGTAGATATCCACCGAAAAGCGACATCATACAAGAGGAAAGGGTACAATGCCCTGAGATAGCGTATATGGGAGCAGAAAAGAATACGCAATTAAACAAGAGTTTCAAAAACTTAAAGGGTTTACAAGAACAAGACCCCATTGCTAAAGAGATTATGCAAGACCTAGGGCAAAGCCCTACAGAGCACGTGAATAGGCTCAGTTCACGGTGCTATATGAGAGATGATAGACTGGTAATGACGGTTAATGAGCGGGAAGTAATAGTTTTACCCGCTGCATTAATTGAGAGCGTTGTTAATCAAGTACATGAGGAAACGGGTCACCAGGGAGCGTATAAGGCGATCAAATACATAAAGGAAAGATTTTATTGGCCTAACCTTTTTTTTTTTTTTTTTTGTAATGGACTCTATGTTTTCCGGACCCGGGTCCGTTAAAACTACACCTGACTATTTGGTGGGGAGCGAGGGCTCACCCGGATGTGTTTGGGTGGTTGTTCAAACAACCAGCCCAATCACGCCCTTGGGGCGAGACTGGGCTTACGAGTTGTTCTGGGAAGAACGAATCGGACTATGTCTACCGGGTATATGCCGGTAGTTGCCAAAGAAGGGCACAAATGAGGGACCTCCGCGTCCCCGCCGGCGGGGACGGCGGTTGCTTGAAGAGCTTGTGGAGTGTATGAGTCTACTCGCGTTGGCTGCAGCGGCTGCTAGTGTGATGGGATCGTCATCATCAGAAAGGACATGCCTGGGGCGGCGTTTGAATCTCGAAGTTGGATGGGGAAGTAATTGGATGCTTTAACTATGAGGGGATTCTTATGATGGGCAGCGTTGTCGAAAAATCGACGGGACGCTTCTTTCATAAAGTCTTTTATGGTGGGAGACCTAAGTCGATATGGAGGTTGGCGTTGCGCATGTACAGGGAGCTCCAGTAGCCCTGCGCATGAACCGGTTTTGGATGACCTGCAGCATATTCAGATGCGAATGGAAGGTGTGAGCAAATGCTACGCTAGCGTAGGTCATGATTGGCCTGACGCAGGTGGTGTAGATTCTCACCTTATTTCTAAGGGAGAGTTTGCTCTTGTGATTCAGCATCGAATGTAATCTGCCCAAAACGAACGCCGCGCGGTTGCGTACTTTCATAATGTGGCTACGGAAACTTAGTCTGGAGTCGAGTGTGACTCCCAGGTATTTGGTCTCATTTACCCACGGGACGGGTTGGCCGAAAAGCTTTACAGCTGGGAGTGACCGGTTTGGTCCCCTATGAAAGTGCACTGCTGCACTTTTTTCGGGGTTGACCTCGATTCTCCATTTGCGGAACCAACTCCCGAGGGAGTCCATTGCGCTTTGGAGAATCTTGACTAGTTTGCCGTCGTTCTTGTGAGAAGCATAGATAGCTGTATCATCGGCGAACATGTGGCCTAACCTTAATAAGGATGTAAAGCGAATAATTAGGAGTTGTCATATTTGCCAACTGGCGAAGTGTAACAACTACAAGTATTTTGGTCCTTGCCAATCGATCATAACCAAGGACATTGGTGATCTAGTTATGGCGGACATCTATGGGCCACTACCTAAGGGTAGATGTGCGTATCAGTATATACTTGTAGTTCAGGACACTTTCAGTAAGTTTGCAAAGATGTTTCCTATGCGAAACGCGACTACCAAAGCAGTGGTAGAGAGGATGGCGGAATTCCTAGAAATCATTCACCCAAAAGCCATATTAACAGACAACGGGCCTCAGTTTATTAGTAAACTTTGGAACGATTTCTTTAATAAAAATGGGGTGAAGATACTCCATACTACCGTGCGAAATCCAAGGCCAAATACCACTGAGAGGGTTAATAAGGAATTAGGGCGCATGTTCCGAGCTTACTGTCATGAGAAGCATGGCAGATGGGCATCTGTGCTACCACAAATTGAGGAGTTGTATAATAATACTACTCACGACAGCACTGGCTTTACGCCATGTCAGATCATGTACGGTAAGCCAGTCAAGATGACTTTTGATAAATATCTTCGGCTACCAAAAGAAACACAGGACGTGAATGAAATTCGAGAACAGGTCAGGAAAAACCTAGTGAGCCAAAGCGAGATGAGGAAAGCCAAATTCGATTCTAACCACAAGTTAGTAAAATTTCAGATTGGCGACTTAGTAAAGTTAAAAAGTGGAATGTCTCTCGGGCTTATTATGGAGAGACTAGTAAATTTGATTTACTTTACGAAGGGCCATATGTGGTTGCAGCCGTACCATTCGAGAATGTGTACATTCTACAGGATCCAGATACCAAAGAAGAGAGAGGAAAATTCAACGCGATTCATATCTCCAGGTATTACACCTAATTAGCAGTCTATCACCTCGTGTCGCGTTGATTGTTGTTTTATGCTCAAATTATGTTAATTTGCCACAAGTCTTGTCAATTGTTAAATAATGTTAGTCACATTAAGAACTATTACTAAATAGTATAAAAATTCTTTTCCAATCAAAATGTTAAGATTTGGAATTTTATAGATTATTGTAGTTTATGCTTATGTTTGTAAAAACATAAAGTTTTATTTTTTAAGCCTGAAAATTGTCATATTACAGCGTTGGAAAGTTGATTATGCATGATGTAAAGAATTGATATGGTTTAAAACCATTATGTACAAGTAGTAACAAGTTTAAGTTCTAATTGGATTGTCAAAGTAAACTTTAAAAGCGTTAAACTAAATAGGAGTTGAATTGTATTCAGTTATTTTGTTTTTTTTTTGATCCTAGTAGTAGTAGGTTAGTGTAGGTCATTTAAGTTCATTTTATTAATATAGTAGTTAGTGAGTAATAAAAATTGATTTTTTTTTTCTGGGGTTAAAATGGGGGGTTGGTAAAGGTAATGGTCATACAAAGGTAATAAAATAGGTAAAAAGGAAGAGAAGTATACAAGTGGAGTATAATTTTGTAGCACATGCACGGCTCAGTACCCTAAGCAGGGGGAAGAATAGGCTGTTTTAATTTTGTAGCACATGTACGGCTCAGTACCCTAAGCAGGGGAAGAATAGGCTGTTTTACTTTTGTAGTAAATGAAAAGCTTAGTACCTTAAGTAAGGGAAGTTTTGGCTTTATTAACAATAGACTGTTTCGGCAGTTAGGGAAAATTTCCCTTCATGAGATTCATGGAAATTTTGGGGCTGGATGTAACTACCGGCCTAATCCTAAAAATAATATAAAAAGGAAATAAAAATGAATTTCCTAACATAGCCGATTTTTCAGCTAAATCGGACGGGAGCAACAGGGACTTAGCCGAAATTTTGAATATTTTTTAAAATCTCTATAAAATCGAAACCAATCGATAGAATGTCCTGAAACTTTCTAAACGCATGTAGAATAGCATATTCTAGCACATCCAATCACTAAAAGTGATAAAAGCGAAAATTAAATTTTTCATACGTCGAACCGACGCGGACACCCGGTTCGTATCGTTCATATATATATGGGGAGGTGACGGTGCGCCGAGAGGTCGAAAATAAAAGTTCCGCCGATTGACTTGGCAGTCGGTAGGAGGTATCGAGCGATGTCTAGAAACATAAAATAAAATGTTTTAGATGGATTGGTAAACCATCAGGCCCTCGGAATGAAAATATAAATTTTCATATGACATAAAAATCAAGTTTTGAGAAATTTGGTAATAAATTGCAAACTATGTTTGTAATAAAGAAAGACATCGCTCGAAATAAGATTTGCCTTTGGAAAGCATTTCGATAGTGTTTATGGCGATAAATACTTAAAATTAGGATAATCTCCTAATGGTGTAGATGGGCAGAAGTCTGAGCCCTGAGCCTGAAATCAGCAATTTTTGTATTCTTTAAAATGACATTAAAGGCACACAGCCGCCTGCTGAGACCGGGTTGCACTGGGCCCCGAGCAGTATTACAGTATGTAATGTACTGATACAGTGATTACCATTCGAAAAGACACATAGATATCCTATGGTTTTAGTAGTTGGTTGACAGAGAGATTCCGATAGCTTGAATGCAATGGCTAAGAGATCTAGTAATGAGTAAGTTTGATGACTTATGCTCCACGAGTTCCAGAAACGTTAAGCGCTTAATGGTTTGTGTAGTTGCACGCTACGCATTAGATCGCGAGTTATAGATATGTGATATCTGTACTATTTTGCTCCTATAATCTGGGTAGTTCCTAGGTCACCAGGAGTACCTTCAATCGGGAAACGGGACTGCGTACGGTTACATGACCAGATTATAACATGAGTGAAGAGACTATATGGCCGGCAGGTCATGTCTACAGATGGAATCAGGTCCGTAACTTAAGGAACAATGTTGGATTGCGTATTTTATTGACTTGCTCAAAATATGAAAAGTCTCTAAAGCTAGTATCGCGCCTAGACGGATACCCCAAAGTGCTTAGAGCAATCGGATGGCTTTGGCGACGACGAATAAACAATAGGCTCTATCATTACTTGGAAGTGGTTAAGTATGGAGTACAGTGTGGTTTAGATCAGCACTAGTCCTCTCTACTTGGTACATAGAAATATGTACACTCGAACGCAAGACGACCATGTTGCCGGTCACTCCAAGGAGTATAAAATATATAAAGTGATCCTAGTTGATATCATGTTATATGATATTAACATAAAGAGGGGATTGACGAACCCCAAATAAGCTTTAATAAGGATAACTGAATGACGAGTGAAGGTGCGTTTCTAGACGTGAAGGTTCAGAAGAGAGGGGCGAAAGCTTAATATATCCCTCGCAGGTACCTAATAAATCACTGAAAGAAATGGAATTCGTTGCTCGAAAGTGATAGTAATATCCCTCCAGCATACAACATAGTTGTGTGGAGTATATTAGTAAGTCCTAATTAAACAGCTTAATGGTCTGACTGTCGTATTTGATAAGGCTAACTGAATGACGAGTGAAGGTGCGTTTCTAGACGTGAAGGTTCAGAAGAGAGGGGCGAAAGCTTAATATATCCCTCGCAGGTACCTAATAAATCACTGAAAGAAATGGAATTCGTTGCTCGAAAGTGATAGTAATATCCCTCCAGCATACAACATAGTTGTGTGGAGTATGTCAGTAAGTCCTAATCAAATAGTCAGCTTATTGGTCTGTCTGGGTGACTGCCATATTTGATAAGGATTAACTTTATTGCGGTCTAATACTGCTTGTACAACCGCTTGACTGTGGAAGAGTGCGAACGCAAGACGACCTAGATTGCAGGTCTGAACCCTTTAGGGTTATAATTATAAAAGACATTGAACATTTGTAGCCGGTCCACGGCATGAACGAGTACATTTGTTAAGTTTAACTAAGGTTAAACTGCAATCATTTGAACGCAAAACGACCGGGTTACTGGTCCTGTCCTAGAGACAGATAGTAATTGATTGACTCTGAAGAATACCGCTGGGAAACTAGCCTGTCTGTGTGACTACCAAGGTATTTAGCTAACAGGAACTGCAAGTTATGGATAACGTCCAATATAACTCAAACTAAAGAAGCAGATCTACATTAGAACTCTGAAAAGTCTTAAAGACTTCAAAAACCGAATAATAGAGAATTCTAATTTCATCTGATCGATGAAGTAGACTGTTTGGCTAGCATCCAACTGCTCATGAACGGATACGTTCGTAGCTTGCAGAGTTCTGTAAGCGATTGATGGCAATTCTGGTGAAGCGGAGGGGTCCTGCAGGTATGGCATCTGGGGATGCTGTACTGGAAGAGGGTCATCGTAGTGCTGCGGGCTGGGAGCTTCCCTACCTTCTCCACCCCATTTTATTTTTTATTTAAGATAGAAGATGATTGACGGGGTCTTCTATTTAGAGGACTCCTGAGGATCTTAAAACTCTTCTATCTGCATGGTAAGACTTTTGTGGGCTGAAGCTGTAATTAATAAAATGGAGGAGTTGCGCTTCGTATATCACATTGTTGGTATAGCCAGAAGAAGACATCATTCATGGTTCGCCATGGATGATGTTTTATTCTATTTAAGGGATATTATGTGTTCTAGGATAGACCTTGGAGTGCGTAATATGTTATTTTATTTTATTTAAGAAATTATTGGCACAGTAATTTCTACATGCGATAGATCAATAGAGGGCAAGAATAGATGAAGTTATAGATTCATTCTGATGGCAAAGTAAGTGACTCGAAAGTATCTGGGTTTACTTACACAACGTGGAGGACGGCCACGAGACGATTACTATTTATTTATGTATTATTATTATGCAACAACGTCGGTCTATTAACGGTGATTATTGAGGTTTGTTAATTTCAATAATTGCACTAACGTTAATTTATAGACCGTTTCAAGATAGAAAGTCGAGCGGGTGATTTTATCATTTGTCTTCTGATTAGTATATCAACAGCAGTTTGGGTTTTTCATTCAAACATTTATTATAAAGTGGAGTCTCTCTATTTCCGAGTGAAATTGAGATTTTTATTGCTTTAGAGCAAATAAATAGTGAATAACAAATATTCGCTTGAAATGCGTTTAATGGGAGTGGGGCTCTCGGAGTGTCAGTTGTCGTCTTCTTGAAAGCGATCTGCGCCCTACAGACTTAACCAGCCCGGACTGGGTGAGATATATCGGACCGGGGTCTGGAGTCATATAAGAAATTAAAATAATATCTGGTTCTTGGGTTCATAGATCTTATGATGACAAAGGTCTAGTTACAGCATCTCGTAATCGTAAAAATCGGGTCCAGCTCTGTCCGCACAGCGAATTTTATCCGCGTACTGTTTTTTTTTTCTCGCGCTGTATTTTATTTTGTATAAAAAAAACAAGCGATATTTTTTCCGTCAGTGCGGAAACGTGCATACCTAGGTAAGATTCAACTGTGTTACAAAATAGCGAGAAAAAATTTGCGCGAAATAAAATCGCTATGCGGATTAGTTTTGGACTTTGGATGTTCTATGTAAATGATCAATCTATTGCTCAGAATTTATTGGCATTAAATATATTAATTCATTTCTAAATCCGTGTGAACGAACTAGCCTTGGTGAAAAAAAAAACGAAAACTTGAACTTCAAAAGCGTCATCAAAATAAAAAATCGCATTGCAATAAATAAAATGAAAACCAAATGCGTCATCGCACTAACCTATAGGTACGTAGGTAATCATAAGATGAAAAAGTATGTTTGTATTTGCGGTGTGGTGCTGGCTTAGAATAGCATCACCCCATCTCGAGTTGGGAGTTAATGTGTATCGCAATTTAAGGCAACAGGCTGACAACCTGTCACTATGGTGATACACAGCCTTATGAATGTCTCTCAAACTTTTGTCGTGGTGTAGGTAAATTGCCGTTTTTTAAAGCTATTCATGCTCTGTCTACCCTGCAAGGGATAAAGGCGTGATATGTTTGTTTATGTATGGACAGTTCTCAAAAAATTGGCCGCAAGATTTCATTTTTGCGTGTTTTTAAAAAGTTCGTGTTTTCGCGAAAAAAAATATCTTGCTAGCTAGACTAATGGTTCTTTATTACATATTTAGTGGAGGGAAGCAATTTTTTTTATTACTTTAGGAAATATGGGCAATCTAAATTACGAGGGAGGCAGGTGAACGACAATGTCGCCAGGTTAAGGACAATAGGTGCAGGTTAACGACATTTTAGTACAAATTTACTAAGTAACGTCAGCAGGTTAACGACTACGGGTACGGGCTGTAATTTCTCAGCAATAAAAACACAAAATACCTAATCATTTAGTAACTTAAATTCGTACAGCACACATATGAACATTTTTGCACTTCAACTAAATCAAACTTTTAATAAGTATAATAAAGTATCTCTATGAAAAATTCAATGTTTTTTAGAAAAACCCTTCTAAAATTATTGTTTAATAAATTTGGGACTACTTTTATCAAATTAGTAAAATATTAAGCAATGAATTAGATCATTTATTTTATATTATTAATTACACATTTGTATGATAATTGTCGCTAACCTGCTATTTGGTCGTTCACCTGCATTTTTGAGACAGGTGAACGACCGGCAGGTTAACGACTAAATAGCAGTTATTTCGTCATCACAGGAAAACCATTTTGTACAAGGATTGCTCACTTAGACACATTAAAGCAAACACTATTTTACACATTATAACTTGAAATGAGTGCAACGGGTAGCATAGTTTTTTACATAAAAGAGGCATAAAAACGACTGCACACCCGTTACAAACTCCAGAATCCGATATATAGCTCGCCTTTTCTCCGGAAACTGAACAACTGACAAGGCCTTCTCTCAGTAGATGTTTGCTAGTGAATGGCTGGTTCAGGTGTTGCAGAGTGAGACGGGAGAGGTGAAGTGGTACCCGCGGTACGATCGTGTTTTCACATTTGCAGATTTACGACAAAAATGTTCGTACAAAACTTTAAATTATATTTTATGTTATGAATAATGAATATTAGCACAAAGTAAGTATTGGCTAGCGCAATCCAGAGAGTCGGCTTCGAGCAAACGCGGCTAAACTCACTCAGACATCCACACGCGTCGTTTACGCGCTCTGTGGAACCGTGTCGAACCGGTAATGGTTGAGTGTGAACGGCGCGTTCGGTGCGGGCGGACGGAATGGCGAGTAAAGAAAAATATTTCTGTGATGCGTTTGGGTTTTTTAATGTTGTCGCAATAATGAAAAGTAAGTAAAACTCTTTTATTTGAAAAATAAATAGATACCTACCTACTTCAAAACACTAGAAACGGAGGGCTTTTTTCAATCTTATTTTTCGTTCGTAATATGTGCTTTAGCGTTTTAGGTACATACGTAGAAGTAGGTAGGTTGCGCTTTGATTTGATTTGGTAGGTTAAGTGGGTTTAGGTGGGTACCTACCCACAGTAGATAGATACCTACCTAGTCAGCATTTGAGGTGAAGCAATGCGTACCGAAATACCGATAGCAAAAGGTCCAGGTTATGTCATCTTCATTGCCGATCATCAGGTAGGTACATACCTACCTATGGTAGTCCAAATGGACTATTACGATCCTGGATATTTTTTTCATTTTTTCGTCACGGCAGACCTTCGAAACTATAGTAGGTAAGTAGGTATACTTCAAAACTAAGGTAGGTACCTACCTACCTACCTACCTACCAACTTACAGCTACAGATACAGCTCCCATGCCCGATTTTTTTCCGGGCGCATCCCCGCGTTAGTCATGTCGTCATGTTCATGTCATGATAGGTACCTACTTACCAACCTACCTACCTACCGTTCCTAGCGCGTATCGCCCGCCCGCCAATACATTGGTAGGTAGGTAATCTTTGTGCGACTGACTAGGGACGGTACGTGTGACTTTCATGATGGCTTGACTCCCTGTTCAAAAATATCTACCTTCCAACCATAGGTACCTAACCTATTAAAGTTCGTGACGGCAAGATAGGTATTTTTTAGGCCTTTCTTTTCCGTGGGAAACAACAATGAACGACGTGAGGAACCCTTTGTCGTGTCGGTCATCGCCACCGGCCGGTCCTCTACCTACCTACTACCTACTTACCTACCTGCCTACCTATGAGTCGCTTCGCTTACCACCTAGTCTCGTGACCAAAACCCATTACCTAACTACCGATTTAGGTGGGGACCTACTTATTTCCTATTAGAAATATGACTTTCTACTCAGGTAGGTACCTACTTCCATATGGTAAAAAATATTTCATATCGGCCAGGTAATTTAGGAGTTTGTCAATTGCATAAACCTAATTCATACTTACAAACGATAGGTAACTTCATTAAAAAAATCAAACAGTAAAAGTAGCAACCCTAAAGAGTAGGCATAAGTGATCGAAAGAAGGGGCGAGCTGGCCTTCTGTAAATTCTCTATTTTGTGATATTAGGTTATTATATTGTGTGATTCTTCTCCTATGGATATACGTAAATAGAAACGTTTGGTAGAATATTTTATTGTTGCGCATTAATATATTTTTTTAATGCTTAAACTTAAGCACATCGTGAAAAGACACGCAGGTTAGCGACCAAATATACGTAAAAATCAGAATAAAAGTATATAATATACCTCGAGCGATATTATATACACATGGCCTTTGTGTAAGAACTGTGTTTAAAAACGAATATGGCAAAAGTTATCAGCTGGGTGCATAAATATAAAAAATATCTGACGTAAACTGATGCACAGGTTGTGCGGCCAATTTTTTGAGAAATGGCCGTATGCATTTAGCCATACGGGTGTAAAGGGAGGTGTACCTAACTTTGCATTGCAGGCGTAATCAGAACATGAAACTGAACAAGTATGCATTACTATGGATAGCCTATGTTTTTAGAAACGTAGGTAATTTCTTTACGGGTTATAGAAAGTCAGTCAACTCATCAGCTGATCGAAAATTTCGATTACGAGGTCGAAAAATTTTACTCGATTACCTAGTTGGTAATCTCCGTCTCCGTGAAAATAGTTGTCAGTTTCATGGTCTGAACATGCCTGCAAGGTACTAAATAAAAATCGTTTCAAATCAGTTGAGTGTCGATGGCATGTCAGTTGGATGGTTTTGGTCATAGACAAATGAAACCTTTTTCGCGCAGAATGACATTTTGGTGCTTTGTGGTTTGGTCATAGTTTTGGTTGTTTCGAATTCTGCTAACATACCTAAGTTTTTAGTATGGAAAATCACAGTGGCAATAGAATGACAGTTCACTGTCGATGGCGATACAATGGCAAAAAATTAGCAGACTTGGGGTCCTGGTTTGTCGATACCTAATCTCCAAAATTTATAGACTGATGTTTTTAACGTAAGAAGTATAATCTCTAAGTAAGCAACCTTTAATCGCTGGTAGGTAAATGCTTTATTCTCAAAGGGAAACTGGTAGCTACAACCTGATTAAAATAATAAAGGAGCCCAGAATGGCAATATTACTGTTGGCTCAAATGTCTTGTAATATGAAAAAGACGGAAATAATAATAATTCTTCTATGTATCAGGTTATACCAGCGGGCAAAACCGCTGGGTGGACCACTAGTCTCTTCACTCCAAAAAACTCTAGTTGAGATGACGCACGGCGCGGAGTCCATCGAACGATTTAAAAAAACACCTCTAAACCAAAGGTCAGAATTTACATGTACCGAAACAGATTTCAATTTTTTTTTGTGTCTACCTAGATATTTTCATAGAATTTTGAATTTAGCACTTTAAGTGCCAAAAATTGTTTCATGTCTTGTGGGACTACAAGTCAACAAACGACTTGTTGTATCAGAGACTTTTTTAAGTGTTCAAAAGGACCGCCACTTACTAGCGTAACGACCACGTGGAATTGCGTGATTTTTGGGGTGCTTCCTCGGAGAATCGACTCAGGGGCCTCAGGTCAGGATACTAAGACTAAACCTAGGAGGATTCATACAGCTACACAACAGAGGCAGGATCAAAAGTTTACTAGTTACATGAAGTTCCATTTTCAGAAAAGTCCTAAGCCTGAACTCCTAATCTCTGCACCACCAATCAAAACAATCTTCAAGGCGCTCATGGTCTTTTTCAAATCACAGACATGCACACACAGGTAGGTACTTCAGCCATACAGCCTAATATAGATACTACTTTTTCGAGTAGCTATCCATGTACAAAATAGCGTCTGGGTATCGATTCAAAAAAATTCTTTCCTTGCTACGCAGCCGCGGAGATATAAAATTTTTTACGACCCTCCCTCCGCGCCGCGTCTCAAAAATTCGTCTCCATTTATTTCGCGCCAACGATATGAAGGATAAAATGAACATCCCATTTTGAGTTAGCGCGAAATCTCGTCAATTTTGTTAACTTTGAAAATAGAATACAGTTTCTATAAAGTTATGTATATGACTTTGGTGGGTCCACCCGCATAAAAAGTTTAAAAGTTCTACCAACTAATCAAGTAAAAGAAACTTTGTGAAACGCATAGGTACTTACATCTTATAAATCTTCATTATAATTAAAGCATACTTTATTTACCTGTAATTTAATTGGTTTTAATACAAGGTTAACTAATGGAGTGACCGGCATCTGAAATTCTAAGGTCCTTATAGGTGTGCATTGTGCAATGGTATGCGTATGATGTAAAACTTATCGAATGAGCAGTGATAGCGATCCCCCAAATACCTTTCATCAAAAATAGAAAACGTAAGAAACACATAGATTTAAAAATAAAATAGAGGTAAAAAGCCGACTGCGGTAATTTCAAAGTTGTATTTTGCGTTAAAAAAGTAAAATCTACCATTTTGAATTTATGAAATTTTAATACAACCCTTGTAACTCGCACTGCTGAGACGACTCTAACGACATCTTGTTTGTCCTGATCCGCCCAGCTGAAAAACATAACCCTCCTTCTGAGGAAGTCGGCTAAAAACGAAAAATATTTCAGTTATTTACAGTGTCTCGGCAATGCAGAACTTTGTAAGATTTCTCATGTGCGGTTTTTGAACGACTACCGTAAGATGTGGATATACCTCTATTAGCTTTCTGATTTCTCTTGGTTTGAAATGTACCTATGATAAATGCTACAATAGCGAATTTTTTTGTTTCGGTAGTATACCTACCTACCTATACACTTCAATTAAAGATACAACTTCGTTAAACGTTTCAACGTTTACACTCTGCCTACCCCGCAAGGGATATATGCGTGACGATAAATGTATGTTGGTGTGTAAAATAACAAAGATATCTTTTTAATTAGGTACTTACATAATTATTTCAAACAATATAGTAATTAAACAAGATAACTTATCCTAATAATAATAATATTATAGGTAAATGTAGAGCTTAAGATTTTTTTTTATGAACTTATACATATACCGCATACCTACCTACCATATACCTACGTAGGTATGCAATATTTTTATACTACATCACATCGAGCAAAAACAATAACATAAAAATCACGAAAATGCAATTTCAGCACATTATGGGTTCAGTTCAGGCTACTTAGCTATGCCAAGTTATAAGTTATACGCCCGGCTGCCTATAAAACCGAAGAAGCCTTCTGAGAATAAAAAATATATAAAAAAGCGGTAAAAAGGCATCCGGGGTTGGTGAGGGGAAGGGAGGGTTGGCCAACTTTTGAAAATCGATCGCTCGGCGCGTGTGTGGACCGTTTTGGATTTCGAACTATAGAATATACGTACTAAACTGTACCAAAAGTTTTCCACTTGCGGGAAAAGCGCTTTTGGTTGTTCACGTAAGGTTGAGTTTTGAAAGTCGCCAGATAGTAGAAATTTGTGACGCCTGCGTGGCTGCCGTTGGTCTGCTTATTTCGTTGTAAGATAATTATTATTTTTATTTTTAGTCACAGATATGCCAATTCTGGGTAACAGAAACTACAGATTTATGCAAGGCAAGGATACAAATAGTAATGAAAATAAGTGATATAACTCGTAGGTATTCAGGTCAGTCAGTTTTGTGTGAATTGGCTTTTAAATGTCACGGGACATGTTGAATCGCCGAACGAAGAATCAAAAAGTTAAATGTTCATTTAATTTAAGCGTGGAAAAGAAATTGTCCTATCTCGAAGCTTATTCTCTGCACTCTCTATATTTCGTATTTTCGCACAGTGTTAGTAAACACCTTCTCATACAATTTTTCTACAGACGTTTCCTACTCTTTTATTTAAGTGACCTCAATTTTTACACTTTATTATTTTATAAGTAGGCGTGCCAGAGCCACTAAAATCAGAAAACATTTTGTATGTGTGAGTAACCCACACAAATAGGGCAAGCCCAAAATATTAATGGTGGCCTCCACACCACGGTCCCGCCAAAATAGATTTTTATTTTTCTACGGCACAAAATTTTGTCGACAATCTTTTTTGGGGACTGAGCACAGTGAAAATAAAATTATCGAAAATTGTATCTTCTCGAGTCACCTTTGGATTTTATAGTTTTATTGTGTTAAACACACAGCTGTTTTATGAACTCAGGATTTAGTTAATTTGATTTGGATAAGTTATTTATTGTTATGGGGTTCTAAGGCAAGAACTTTGGTCTGTATCCATCGCCAGTCAAATCAACATATTTATTTAAGGGATCAACGTAGACTGGTTTTTCTTAGTATTTGTATGAATAAAACAGAATAATTTGGCCTTTTGAATGGGTATGTTAATATAATTGCTGGCAATAGTAAGTAGGTACCTATTATGTCTGTCATGTGAAAAGTGATGGTGATTGATAACGGCTTAGAATATTAAGCATCAACCCATTTCTTTACTGAGGGACGTGTCGTAACTTTTCTTCCTAAATCGCGATGAAACCCCTTCCGATTGCAAAATTTAAACTCAATTTTATCATTAACCTGAAAGGATTCAGGTTTTTGATGTGAAGGTCAAATTGAGATTAGGTTATTATCATAAATATTAATAAAGGTGGTATTCCGAACACTGCAGCCAACAGCCGACAGCCAACAGCATATGCTGCAACGGCAGTTGCAGCCGTTGCAGCACTACTGGTTTGTATGGAGTTCTATGGAACGCTATCCGAAGGCTGCAGCCGACAGCACATGCTGTTGGCCGCTGCAGCATATGCCGCAACGGCCGTGACTGCAGATCAGTATTGCTGCAACGGCAGTGCGATACGCACGTATCTATTTTTGCTATTTTGCTATAAAACGTAAAATGTGTGGTTCACAAATAATTATGAAGTAATTAACTATCATAATTATTAAAAAACGAAACCACACAGCGGTAATTTCAAAGCTACCTACCTATTATACCTACCTAGGTTCGAGTTTCGGTACACTGAATTGTACCAACTAGGTACTTACAGTTCGTGCATGAGTTACCTGTAGGTACCTATTCTTCTTCTTTTCGTGTGGGACACCGAGTCGATCAACGACCCGACGAACCCTGGTGTCAGAGTTTTTCAACCGCCTACTGAAAGTAGCAGGCCTCTGACATGGTTGTGTAACAACGAGGTACCTATTATAGCTACCTATGTACCTACCTGCTACTCTGCCGTGTGATGCTAGCTTAGAATAACATCACCCCGTTTTTTCCTGTGGGTGTCGTAAGCAGCGACTCTGGGTCTCGAAGGTAACATGGGTATTGCAATTTTAGGCGACAAGCTGACAACCTGTCACTATAGTGATACACGACAATATCCCCCTATCGGGGGGTATTGCCATACTCACCACGCTTTTCAGGCGGATTGGCGAGCGCAGTGCATGATGTTGCATTGACGGGGAACGCTGCTGCCCATTCCCTGGATAAGTATCCCTTAGTCGTTTTTTACAACACCCACGGGTAGAATTGGAGTGATGCTATTCTAAGCCGGCATCACACTGATAGTTATTTACTTCATAATTATTTCTGAACCACACATTTTACGTTTTATAGCAAAATAGTAACAAGTGGACAACCTGTCACTATAGTGATACACGACATTAGCTAGAACGGCTCTCAAATATTTGTTACACGTGGCGATAACGACCGAATTTTTACGGCCGTCGCTACCCCGCAAGGGTTTAAGGCGTGATTTATGTATGTAGGTACCTATTAACCTGTAGGTATCTATAAAATCTACCTAAGTCTACATGCAACTATCGGCAGTCACGGCATGTGCTGTCGGCTGTCGGCTGTCGGCCGGTGCCTTCGGAATCGCATGTGCTGCAACTGCCAACAGCATGTGCTGTGACTGCCGATAGCTGCAGCCGTTGCAGCATATGCTGTTGGCTGTCGGCTGTTGGCTGCAGTGTTCGGAATAGCAGCTTAAAGTTCTTTTCAAAAACATGAATTTACGTTTCATGACAAAATAGGCTGCTTACAGACAAACGGCACTGTGTTGATTGATGACAGCCGTCGTCGTTCTGAAATAAAACTAAACCAATCCTCAGAGCAAACCCGTGTTTTTGAAAAAAAAAACATAGTTATTTTATTACATAAGCCTAATTTAATTTCATTAATCAAACTGCGACACAGGTATCTATCATACTTGTAATTGTAGATTTATAAAATTCGCCCCCCAGGTAAATACAGGCCGCTGTCATGTCGTAGCCGTAAAAAAATAAAAAATGGTACCGACATCAACGGCGTATATACCGGGAGTAACAGAAAGGGTATATCAAGCCGAAAGGAGGTCAAGGTACTCATGAAACTGAACAACTTTCCCCATGGAACATAGGCCGAAATATGAAAAAAAAAATTTGGACCTCCCTTACTAAATCAATCAGCTTATCGGAGATTTTGTATGGGAGGTCCAATTTTTTTTTCATATTTCGACCCATGTTCCATGGGAAAAGTTGTTTAGTTTCATGAGTACGTTGACCTCCTTTCGGCTTGTTATACCCTTTCTGTTACTCCCGGTAGAGTTTGAAGAGTTCCCTTGATTTCTTCAGGATTCCATCATCAGATCTTGACCAGGATGACCATAGAATCACGTTGGTTTATACTCTTTCGAACAAAAAAGAAATTATTTAGATCGATTCAGACGTCTTTGAATAATCGGTGGCAAGAACAAAGTCACCGACGAATTTCGGAACTCTTCTCTATTTTTTAAGTAGGTTAATAGTGTTATTTTTCTTTTTGATTTAATGGCATCCAGTGGATTTTTTCACCTCTTTCAGCCAGTACCTGAGTAAAAAAAAACGGGGAATTATAAAACGAGCGAACAAAAAAAAACTTTGCGACTGATGATGACATACTGTTTTAATAACTTGAGCGGTATGAATTTGAGTAAGCGAAAAATTAACTAAACTGACGACGAATATTGATTTATAATAAAATCCAGAACGAGCTTACAAAAAGTAGATTGTGATAAATCAATTTCAGATATTAAAATTTTATCCGAGCGACTTCATTACTAAGTGAGCGACTGGAAATACAAAGAGGTCAACTTCAATATTAAGATAGATTCGATTTTTCTAAGTGAGGTTATACTTAGCGAACTACTAAAAAGTTCACTTTGAGCAAAGTTTTGTAAGCTGCTTTATTAATGATAAATGATTACTGATATTCTATTTGAGGGCTTATGTTTTTTATTTGGCAGACTTTTGACGAGTATAAAAAGCAGTCAGTTGCTTTCCAGAAAACCACATTGCCAAATTTGGACTGGCAAAAAGGATCGTGCGACTGTCCCGAATTTTTCAATAGATATGTATGCAAACACGTTTTGGGGCTAGCAATTCGGCTCAAACTAACAACACCACCACTGGAAGCAAAAATGATACTTATTGGACAAAAAAGAAAACGAGGCCGGCCCACTAAGTCCAAGCCAGCACTTATTTACCAGTGACGATGAGTAGTAGGGCTCCTCATACCTATCAATGTTTCTTAGTATTAATAAGAAGTTTTTTTTTGTTGACTAAAGCGTCTTATTTTATTTTTTGTTCATTTGATTGAAATAAATGCATGCATATTACTTTATTTTTACGGAGTACATTGTTTTATTTAATTATCCTTATATTTCGATAATAAAATTTCTCAACTAATAGAATGGTGTTTCTTCAAATAGTTATTTCATATTATTTTTGTTTTTTAAATGTGAGCTCATTATACTCTGCTCATCACTGTATTTTTCAAAGTGGTTTTTGTATTCGAAACACTTCATTTAAGATAAAATGCCGCGCAGTATAAAAAATACATTTGCCAAATATTTAAAAAAATGCAGGACGTAACGTTGACACGCAAACAAATATTAGGTCGCTCAAATATTATGAAGCTGCTCATTATGTATTTTAAGAAACTCAAATTAATGTTTGTAAGTTGCTGTTCTGTTGATTTCTCGTCACTCGCAGTCAGTCGCTCACTTAGTAATTCTATAACCCAAATTAATTAATTTTGACACTTAGAACTGTAATTTACAGTCACTCGTTTTATTGCTACCCAAAAAAAACTAATTTGGAAATCAAGAATCAAATCTCTTTTGAAGAAAACGCATCCACAGCGGACATGACAGCGGAAATGGCGGAAAGCGAAATCAAAACAGTTACAAGCAAAAGCGAAAATACGTTCAATTCATTACCGAAACGACTCATATCGTAGGTAAGTAAATATTTAGTTTTTGCACGTATTTCATATTGAATTTCTTTCAACAACTACCTATTTCTTTAAATAAACAAGTAAAAAAGTTGTCAACTCAACTAAAAAGTACAATGACTTCCGGGTAAACGTCATCCCAAAATTTTAACTCTTTCGCTGCCGGGGGGGTCCAAAATTACTGGTCGATTATTAATTAGCCTAATTTTCTTTTAGCTATATTAGAAAAACAAAACTAAAAACTATTGATAAATGTGAAATACGTTTATAATTTCATTGTCTAAAAGTACTTGTGTTACGATACTAAAACACATGAAATAAAGTGAGGTGAATAAGTAGTTTAATGCTGAGAACAGGGTGAGAAATATTGCGTTACCTTCATTACATACATATGAACTATCTTTTACTAATGAAAAGATTAAGCAGTTTGTGTCCGACTGTGCACTAAAAAATACCAGTTCGCAAAAAAAAGCGTTTGGGCGTGGCTTGTTTTGTATAATTGAGTAGGTATAAAAATTGCATAGTTTAAATTTCGGACGACGCCGTTACATCCCCACCGCTTCATCTCATGCCTACTTTACTTACCTCCCTAGGTGTTTAGTGAACGGCAATATACCTAGAAACTAGAAGTAGAAATCGTGCTTATATTTTTAAGTTCAAGGTAGGTAGGTAGGTATTCAGCAATTCTCTAAAATTATAGCAGTGGCTGCATAGAAAAAATTCTTGAGGGCTTGGAAAAAGTAGCGGTACGCTTATGAGGGTACTGGGAACTCTCAATTCTTTCAAAGAAATGTTAGAAGGATCTGTTTTTTTTTTAAACTAGCAAAATTTTCCACTGCAGGCTGTATTTGAACCAGCGACCTTCGCTATCTCTGTACTGGCGACGCCTCTACCAACTGGGCGGCTCACTGGATCTGTAATTTCTTGTAAGGCCTGATCTGATGTTACGAGGACGAGTGACCAATGATACCAATAATAAAATATCCAAATTGACCAAATAACTAAGCTATTTCTAAGTTACTAAGTTAGGTCAAAAGCTAGCTGCGTAAGGCCTAAGTGTACCTACGTACCTGCATTGGTATTACATATTTTTCGAGATTGTAGTACCAAACCAACGTAAAAAATACTACCTACTAACGTACGCATTACTGTTGTTTTGAGCCTTTTCTCACTATCTACAGTTGGTAAATATATGATCAGAGAATTAATTAATAGGAGGAAGCGGAGCAATGACACATTTCATTTCACCCATCCATCCCCACCCGCTCCTTAAATTGCCTGATCTGATCTGATCAGACAACTTATTGGCCTCAGTGGGGAAATAGCAAGGGTAGAGCTATTAGATACACGTAAAGAGAATGTTTCCAGCGTCATCGTCAGAAAAGAAACCTACATAGATACATACATATATCAAAAAAATAACCCTTGCGGGGTGGGCAGAGCGTAAACGGCTGTAAAAAACTGCCATTTACATCATGTCGTCTGACAATAGTTTGAGTCTTTCTGTCACTGTAGTGAGAGTCACTCACTGCCAATAGTGACAGATTGTCGCCTAAAATTGCAATACACATCAACTGTCAAATCCCTTATAATATATTCCTTGTGGGGTAGGCAGAGCGACAGTTCCCACCGCACCGTAAGTTATTAATTATCATAACAGTCGTGTTTTCCGTCATAGTGAAACGTCATCTTACTTAATGGGTTGGTAGATTCATTATGAACCTATGTAACTAGCTAGATCTATCTAATCACATACCTATAAGACTACAAACGCGACCTATATGAACTTCTACCTACCTATTAACTTGGAGTCCCTAAAGTCAAAGAGCGAAGAAAAGATACATCTTCCTACTTGCTTCAAAAAGTTCGTAAAGCGAAGACATGACTTGCTCGAAAATATGAAATGAATTTCTAGATTATTGATTCCGGTGAGCCGCCTTACTATACAATTTTTATATAAAGTCATACAAAAACGCACACTACCATACAAAATTCATACGATAACTACACGTACGGGAAGTTACACACACCAGCACAAAATATACATAGAAAACACCGCTCTCTAGCCTATCTATACATATTATAGAAAAAAACTTCAAAATGCTACGGCTTCGCTCACTTTCTCAGAATATGATACGAAAATAAAACATTTCAGTATGAAGACGGTAGGGCAATAAAGTTGAGATTCGATCGCACAAAACACACGACCGTCTCGTTCTCGCAACCGAATGCTTTCGAGTTTTCCCGTTCTCGTACCAACTCAAAATACGCCAAAAATGACGTCGGGCCAACGTTGTTTCGAAAACAGTGTCTCGCGTTTCTGTCCACGGACACCGCGTGCCCGTTCGCCACTTGTTATTTGGAATTTTCCAATCGACTGATTATTGCTCAGTCGTAAGTTTTACAAACAAATTCGTATCCGTTTCGTATTTTTCGCGACTAGCGCCAAATAGGAAAGTCGTATGCGGCCGTCTATGTAGCAGCGATAGGGTTGACATTCGTTCGTACCGGGCGATTAACCGACTAAAGTAAAGAGTCCCGCTCGTTATCTAATTGGTATTCATTTATCACGTTTTCAAATAAGCGGGGTAGTAATAGAAAATTCTGATTCTGACAGTTGGAAGCCGTCACGAGAAATGATGTCGATTTTATTACATTTTTTGATAAATTATTATTCTAGTTCAGTTGCGGGAACTATTAAACGGCCTTATCGATTTTCCTATTTAGTGCGCTTTACAATATTGTGTTTTTATGTGTTCATACAGTTGGTGTCTTACGAAAAACGACAATTTTCTTGAGTTAAAGTTGTCCTAGCCTCGGGACTCAAATTGATCATAATTTTCGTTGATTACTCAGTAATATAGTGCCGGAATATGGGCTAGTGTACAATATAACACAATCAGTGACAGTGCGACACTAAATTCTGTGATAAAAAGTGAATATTTAGTGTAAAAATTGTTACATTTGTTTATCAGTTTGAATATGTGTTTACTGTATTTGTGAAAGTGTTTTTAGTGTATTTCCTATGCCGTAAGTGCCTGTGCCGATCGTCTTGGACTACCAGGCGATCATACACCTCAACAAGTATACAAAAAGGACCTCTGGATGTAATTTCTACAAATTATTTCTTCCTTGATGTAAGTACTGGTTGAAAAACTTTTTGAATATGGAACATTGGAAAGGGCAGCATGACCTTTAAACGTTCCTAATAAGGCACAATCTAGTTACCAGCTAGTTCTGTTATCTAAACTAAATATTTTTGTTGGAGTGAGTTGTTTAAAATATTTCTTCAAATAACTTTGATAGTGTATGCTGGTTCAGAACATCCTGTTGACTTTTGTTTTGAATGTTGTATGTAACTAGTTGTATGTGGGTAGGTAAAATTATTTTGTACCATTCCAGTAAATTCATTTAGGTACCTATTTATGGGACTAACTTATACTGGATTTCATACAAATACTAAGAAACACCAGTATATGAGGTGTAAAAAAATTAAACTGCAGATATTTTAAGGGGTAAACCAGCATGAAACTGAACAACTTTCCCCAAGAAACATGGGTCAAAAATGAAAAAAAAATTGGGCCTACCATACAAATTGGTTCGGTCCGCTGGCATATTTTGTATTGGAAATGGAAGGCCCAAATTTTTCTTTCATGTTTTTCTATGTTACTTGGGGAAAGTTGTTCAGTTTCATGGGCTGGTTCACCCCTCAAAATATTTGTCTCTTACTTGGGATGGTGGATTTGCTGGTAGGTAGTTAGTACCTAGAGTGCCGTCATCCGAATAGGCCATATTTGACGTCTGTCAAACCCATACTATTTTTTTCTAGGAAACATGTCAACAAAGAAAAATAGACCTTATGTCATAGAATTAATATGATTTTGACAGACGTCAAATATGGCCTATTCGGATGACGGCACTCTAGAAAAGTAAAAAGCCAATACAGGATTTAATTCTGCCTTCGAAAGTTGAGTTCTCTAGATTTCTTAAGGATTCCGTCATCAGATCTATACTTTATTATTACTATATTTACAAATATAGCTCTAACTTAGGAGTATATCCACCTTTTACATATTGCCCTTTTAAAATAATTTTCCTGAACCTGTGAAAAATGTTTCAAAATTAGTCTGTTTATTTAGGAATCATTCAACATACGTACCTTCAATAGAAATAACAAAGTTTCTGATGAATTAAGTACCCAACTCCCTTTTGCAACTTTAATAATACAAAACAAATTTTTAAAACTTTATATCGTAAATTGCAAATGTAAATTCTTCATTGTAGAAATTTTACATAGAAAGGTGCTAAACTTTAGCAAAATCATTAAAATTTACATATCCAAAAATAGTTTTTTATAGGTATGTTTTTATTATAGCTGTAGGTATTTTTAGGTAAACTCACTGTACCACAGCACAGCAGGTGGTACTTTATATCATGATCATTAATGATCATAGTATAAAATGAGTCGCTTGTTGCATTTCTCTGTCTGTCTGTTGTTATATTCGCTTACTCCTCCTAAACTACATAACGGATTTGATGTAGTTTTTTTCTAGTAGATAGAGTGATTCAAGAGGAAGGTTTAGTATATCACATGAAAAAATTATTTGCAACAGGTGAAACTTGACTCAATTTTTTAAATTGTTGTGTTACTTTACCTGAATTAAGGCAAAAATTATAAATTATTATTAGTATTAGGTCAATAAAAATGTTTTAGAAGTCGTAAAACTTTTTTTGACTGAGCTGTACCTTACACCCTGTAAAAACAAAGAAAATTAGTTTGAATTCCAAATTTTAAAACACTTCCCATGATGAGTCCCTACATAAAATTTTTGGAAACCTTGCAAAATTTTCTACTGCAGATACCTAGGATTTAAACCTGCAACCTTCGGCATATGCGGAAGTGTTTTAAAATTTGGTATTCAATTTATTGCTTTGACTGCATTTATCTGCAAAGAATGAATTAGGCACTGGGAATAAGTTGCAAAACTATCCCGGTAGATGGAGCCCTGCCACGCGTTAGTGGCCAAGATATACTTGGTTAATTCACAGGCTAGGATAGAACTGCGGTAGCCCAGTTTGAAATGGCGTCTATAGATGCCGAAGGCCGCAGGTTTAAATCCTGCCTGCAGTGAAAATTTTGCAGATTTTCTGAAAATTTGTTTCTAGCGGCCTGTTCATATCCAGTCGTTTCAAACACTGCTATCCATTTCCCATGGGATTAAAATGTTTTCCCATGGTGTAAAGTAGCCTGTTAGATGAAAATGTGGCTTCCTATCTATATGTGAAAGATTATTTCTAAATTAATATGTGCCTCTGTTTTAATCAAAAGTTTTAGATCTAGAATCTAGACTAGATTCTAGATTATTCTAGATTCTAGATAAGCACTTTGGGCCTTACCACAAAAAAGTTAGTCCAGTGTTGAACGCGTGTCTAAAATAAAACTTCATACAAAAAAAAAACGCTAGACACATGTTCAACACTGGTCTAACTTTTTTGTGGTAAGGCCCTTTATTGCTTAAAACTAAACACAAGAAAAAACATCAAACAACACAACTTAAACTAGACATTAGGCGCGTCCATACCAAGCGAGGCTGCACGCTGCCTCACTGCCTCGCGCGGCAAACAACCAAAACATTACGTGGCTCACCCGAGGCAACGCATGCTCATGCTCCGAGCCGAGCGAACGCGCCAAAATCAACGCGCCTCAGATATTTGCCTATTCGTTTATTTAGGCGTCCAAATTTGGCCGAACTTGGCTCGCCTGCGCACGAGCGTATGCCGCGCGAGGCAGTGTAGCAGCGAGCAGCTTCGGTTGGTGTGGACGCACCTATTCGGAAAGAGAACAGGGGAATACGTTTATATGAAAACTTGGCTCTAGGGATTCCTCTCAAGAAACATGTCAGTTCCTACTTAGTTCTATGTAGGTACATATTAGGTAACTGATTCATAGAAGAGAGTGACCCGAAATAGCAACATTATTGCTGACATCTTGCTCAAATAAAAATATGAAAAAGACGCAATTAGTAATGTTGCCATTTCGGGTCCCTTTCTTCTATGAATCAGGTTATACCGTCGAGCAACACGGCTGCCATCAGAACGGGACAGAAAATCTGCGTTACTCTTTGTCCTCTACTGCTTCTATACAACAAAACCCGTATGTACCTATCACCAGTTTCATGCCCTTATCCCAAATCAGTTGGGGTCGGCGCATCATGTTTTGTAAGGACACAAAATCAAAGGGATTTGGCAATGTTTTATAACCGGCCGCCTGCCTGGCGTCAATCCTTATTGGGAATACTATTGTAGGTGGTATTACCGCCACCATGCGGTTGACCATAGTCAGCAGATATTCAACCGAGGTCTAAAACTACGTCGCCTTTTACGAAACACCCTGAGCGGACTAGGGGTGGCAATATTCTTAGCCGCTACCACACGCAATACGAAAAAACCTCTACTGCTTATAATTACAACAAAACCTATATGTACCTATATAGGTATTTTTTCTAATTTTCGTGCATGCACGTAACACGTGTACATTATCTATTTCCCTTATCAAATTGTTATTATGAAATTCGTTCATATTTTTTGGGAACAACGTCTAAAATATCTCGGGGGTCATTGACTCCTAACTTCTAAACATTTTTGGGTGCACTCGTAGAAGGAACCCAGATGGACCGTGTCGTTTTAAGAAATGATAAGTATTTTTATTTCCTTCACACATAATACGTACCTATATCACGCCTTTATCCCTTGCGGGGTAGGCAGAACGTAAACGGCAGTAAAACGGCCTTTTACACCACGCCTGACATAAGTTTGAGAGTCAATCAGAAGATAGGTTGTCAGCCTATGCCTACAATTGCAATACTCAATATCAACCCTTACAACTTTTAGTCGCTTCTTACAACACCCACGGGAAAGATATGTGTCTGACATAAGTTTGAGAGTAATTCAGAAGACTGTGTATCACTATAGTGACAGGTTGTTAGCTTATCGCCTACAATTGCAATACTCGTCAACCCTTAAAACTCTTAGTCGCTTTTTACGACGACACCCACGGGAAAAATATAGGGTGATGTGATGCTATTCTAAGCTGACAAAAATATTTAACACCTCCGGGTCTTTGGACGACTCGGTGTCCCAGTCGAAAAGAAGAAGAAGCACTACAAAATTAAACCAAAACCCAGGAACTCTCCGAGTCTAATGCACAGCCGAATACACCACAGAGGCACAAAATAGAGAGTTTACAGAAGGTTCACTCGTCTGACTCGACCCTATTCAGAATTTTTGCGATTGTCACTTGTTACATGGCCAGGGTTGCTACTGTCAAAAATCTCAAAGTATATAAGTATATCAAAACAGCAAAGTCTGATACAAGAACGTCTTATGATTTAGAGCAAATTTTAATACAAGAAATGTGACGTTCGTGGCAACCATCTTATAGTTACCTTGACCTCCCCTGAGATTACAGTTATTTCCAGTTAAGGTTAGTAAGCGTCAAAATCGTCGCCAGTACTGAGTGAGCCATCTGTATAGGCGCCCCGCGCGCCGTTTCCCTAATTTGTGACAAGAGGCCTTTCGCAACCCAATGAGATCAGAGGTATTGTAGAAGAAACCTTGATTTGAGCCACTGTGCAGCTCATTGGAGCCACTCAAGCGGAAACTTTATTGAAAACTCCAAATCGGGGTCGGCCGTTTTGATAAATTCTGATATGACTTGCGCAGATTTATTTTTATTTATATTTTTTAGGACAACCAATTGTAGTTACAATAAAACGTACACAGGTAAATTCAATGGTAAATTTAACACATATGGTAAAGACATAAATGCACTACATTTAAAGGTGCCGCCGCATACATAAATGCATAACAAATGTGTAAATGTCGCGTAATCAGATAAAGAATGGATCCCGAATTGTCGACTTTTTTGTTGACATCCTGTTTATTAATGTGATAGCGAAACAAATCCACTCTTTATCTGCGCAAGTTGTACATAGACAGAGTTAGGAAATATAGGTAACTTTTTCCGAAACCGTAAGTCCGTTTGTTCCGATTCTGGTAATATCGAAAGTGGTGAGATTATTCAGAGTTTGGTTAGATAAGAATACCTATACTTTATTGCACAAAAAGTTACAAACAGAAAGGAATACACAGTTTCAAGAAATGTAAAAATAGGCGACCTTATTGCTCAGAAGCAATTTCTTCCAGGCAACCTTAGGACAGACGAGAGTGATCCAAAATAATAGCGGGGAGGCTTTTCCGGCAACCACACACCTACTTTTAAATACTAGTTAGGTTAGGACATTGGCTTAAATACCAACCAGCTTGACTCAATGTAACAGTTCAAGTTTTGAAAACTCCAATCTGCTATTTTGATGAATTCTGATACATTGACTGAGCCTGGGTGTTAGGAAAAAATAGTTTTTTGTTTTTGGGTCGTCCACAAATTACATATGTACATACATACATAACGTCTATATCCCTTGCGGGGTAGGCAGAGCGTAAACGGCCATTTACACCACGTTTAACAAACGTTTGAGAATCATTCAGAAGACTGTGCATCACCATAGTGACAAGTTGTCAGCCTGTCGCTTAATATTGCAATACATACTCTCAAATCCCTTAGTCGGTTCTTACGACAGCCAAGGGAAAGATATGGGGTGATGCTATTCTAAGCCGGCACCACAAATTACGTAACGCAAAAACAAATGATCTTTTTGACTCCTAAACTTTTTAGATTCGTGTTGAAATTAGAAATCATAAAATCGCGTACCTATTGTGGAAAAACATGCAATAATTTTGAAATACACGAGCTTCTAAAAACATTAATAAGAATACGTTTTGTAAATTAATGAAATAAATAATGGATAATAACGTGCATTTTTCCTGTTTGGTTATTAGTCTAGTAACTAACGTCACAGCTATTCGGATTGACCCATGAAGCTGAAAATCGGCATGTGGGTACTTCTTGACCTCTTGGTCAAAATTAGACATGGAGCCCAGCGGGCACCACCCCCCTTAACCTTTTACCACCCCCCCCCCCTCCTTTACAAGGCGTAACTCTTGAAGTAATTGACTTGGAGGGTAGTTTGCATTTCGAATCGTGCGTGACATCTCACTTGAAGCTTATTGTATCGTCAAAATTACCCTTTAGGCCCCCCGGGGGGCCCAAAAGCCCGAAAAGTGGGGTGTCCCGTTCTTATATGAGATTTTCTTATTTTCAAGCTATCGACTCCCAAGAGGTATCAAAAGTTGCGTAATTAGACACAGATTGCCAAAAACCTAATATATCTTTAAATAATGTTTATCTTTAGGGCTCTATCGATCGTTAAAGTGTTGTGACTACGAAACCAACATATTATTGTTTTTTAGTGTTCGGCAAAGCCCTAAAGATAAATATTATTTAAAGATATTTCGCAACTTTCTAATTCCGCAACTTTTGATACCACTTGGGAATCGATAGCTTGAAAATAAGAAATCTCATACAAGGACGGGACACCCCACTTTTAGGACTTTTGGGCCCCCCGGGGGGCCTAAAAGGTAATTTTTAGGGCATAATAAGCTTCAAGTGAGATGTCACGCACGATATGAAATAAAAACTACCCTCCAAGTCAATTACTTCGAAAGTTGCGCCTTGTAAAGGAAGGGGGGCGGTAAAAGGTTAAGGGGGGTGGTGCCCGCTGGGCTCCATGTCTAATTTTGATCAGGAGGTCAAGAAGTACCTACATGAAGATTTTCAGCTTCATGGGTCAATCCGAATAGTTATAACCAGCTATTGACGTTAGTTACTAGACTATATGTTACGTTACGAGTATCCCCAAGTTTTCAGGCATAATAGATTTTGCATAATGTTTTGCAAAAAAAAATATTAATACCCGACTGCGATAATTTCAAACCAGAACTTTGCGTTTGAATCACACTCTCGAAAAACATGACACTCGTTCTGAGGCATTCGGGTAAAAGGTAGAATAAAAGAAACCTTACAAAATTTTAATGATTTCAGTCCGATCCACAGTCCTATGGATCGGACTATGGGTAAATAGCATCCCTTCAACCTCCTACGCAGAATGTATCAAATTTCCTTACACCCTGTATTTAGATTTGAAACTGGCGTGTTAATAAAAATTTTCTTATCTATCAATACATAGTAAGTATAAAATGAAGTCGCTTTTAGCGTTTTTCTGTCTGTCTGTTGTGGAATTCATCATCTCCTAAACCACGAAACGAATTTTGATGCGGATTTTGTATTAGAGAGAGCTGTCCAAGAGGTAAGTTTAGTATAAAACATACTGGAAAAATGCCTATTTGCCGTGGGAAAATAAGTTGCATCGGCTGAAACTATTAACAGTCTAATTCTAACCTGTCTAATTTAGAGGTTGAAATTTCATTAGTGACCGATAACGAAAACTCAGAACCGGCAGGTGATAAAGAACAACTTTCCCCAAGGAACATAGGTCGAGAAATGAATAAAAAATTTGGACCTCCACTCATACATTTCCGATCAGCTGCTTAGAGTAGAGTTGCTGTGGGAGGCCAATTTTTTTTTTCATATTTCGTCTTATGTTCCTTTGGGAAAGTTATTCCTTATCACCAGCCGATTCTGAGTTTTCGCTCTCGGTCACTCACTAGTAAAATTTCACCCTATATATAAACGAGAAATAATTGTATTGTATCGTGATTTCGAAAACGGCTCCAACGATTTTCACGTAAAGTCTTAGGTTAGGGGTTTCGGGAGCGATAAATCAATCTAGCTAGGTTTCATCCTCAAAAAATCGTTATATCACCTGTTTTTAGAGAATTGTTTTACAACTAACAAGCCATGTATTAATTAACCGAGGAAACTCGATCAACCACGTACTATCATCCATCATACATAATAATCGAAACATATCATAAAATATCAAGCCTTATTAATTAAACTGTTTTTGTTTACTAAATTACATTGCACTGAGAATCTTGAGAGAATGTCTATTATACTTATGTACGTAGTTAGTTGCACACTTGCATAACCTGCATTTGTGTGCAACATTGCATCTAGTTAGGGCTGTGTCTGGACTTTTGTCGTAGAGTGCTAGCCACTTCTCTTATAGAGAGAGGCAAGCAGCTAAAAAAAATCTCTGGCTCAGTGACTTCACTCTTCCCCGTAGCTAAAGCATGGAGTTTCCAAACTATCAATTAAAATTTGCAAAACTGTTTAATTAGTATTATTAAAAATTTTGGAATACATGCGAAATTTCCACCACAAGCAGAATTTGAACCTGCAAGCTTCGGCATCTGTACTGCCGACACGCCTCTACCAACCGGGCTACAATTTCAACCTGCGAAATAGTACAAGTGTATCGTGGCCACTAACAAATTGTGACAAATTTAAAAAGTATTCTTATTTCCAGTTCTCGCAAGTCGCAACCTTAGCACACAGCAGTACATTTTGAATTCACCCACACATTGAAACAGAGAAACTCGGTGTCATTTTACTTGAGGTATTTGCACTTGGTTACTGCAAGTACTTACCTATAGTTGCAATTGCATTTTGAAAATATTATCGTTAGACATGGGCCTCCTAGTTCCTACTTTTAGAAGGTGTATATATATAATATGCCATAATTATTTTTGATTCAATCACTTGTGCTCATTTTACTTAGTTTTTTTATTGGTATATAAGTACGGGGTGTAAGGGACAGCTCTCCGAATGCTGATAGGGTGCAATCAGACCACGAAATTCAACAACTTCCCATCGGAAAATATTTCAGGAGACTTAATTTTTTTTTTTACCTTCCATACAAAATTACGATCAATCTCCTGAAACAATTTAAGTCTCCTGAAATATTTTCTTAGGGGAAGTTGTTCAGTTTCATGGTCTGAATGCACCCTTATAGCAGTAATCTTAGCCTTGTAATCGTTTCACTTAGTTTTTATATAAAGGGTGTAAGGGACAGCTTTGCGAATACTGTAACCACTTGTAATCGTTTCATGATTTATCATAACAATGGAGTTTCACCAAGCGCCGACAATTGCAAGTATAAACTTATGTGTATGCCATACTCACCGCACGTTTTTACGCTTACAACAATCCTCTGCTGGGCACAAGCCTACTAAAAGGTCTATGAATGCCATAGGTTGGTAAGGTAGGTACACTAGGTACCCACCGCGCATTTGTCAGACGGGATGGCGAGCGCAATGCAATATGTGTTGTATTTACAGGGAACTCTGTTATGTCCGTTGATGATGATGGGACGATTGTAGGTTGCAAGTAGAATAGAATAGAATAAACTTCATTCAGTGACCAGATAAAACAGAATAGGTACAGTCAATATACTTAAGGTGGATCGTTTTCCATACAAAATTTAAATGGAGTTACGTCTTTAAATGAGACAAAATTATGATTAAAAAACTTGATGGGAAGTCCCGTGCTTTTATAACATTTTCGCAAAATAAAACAAATAATTTTTTAACCATCAGATTTCTCTGTAAAAACCGTGTCGCCACTTAATGAACATAGATGGAGCTACTGCTGCAATAAACACGTTTAATTTTTTTGTGGAGAAATTACTTGATATTTTTTTACGTTAAGCAGTTTTGCGACATATTTACGTGTGCCTTCCTCATCTCACATAAAGATTTTTTGATAAAATTGTTGTTTAGCTCACGTGTAACTCGGTTGAAGTTCAGATTTTAGTTTGTATGACGTAACGATCCCCCTTAAGGCATTCCGTTTTCCATACAAAAATTCAATGGAGTTATGTATGTAAAGGAGACAAGAGTCGGTTTAAAAAACTTAATAGGGAGTCCCGTGGGTATATAAGATTGTCGCAAAACACTAAAAAGAATTTTTAAATCATCAGATTTCCCCATAAAAAGCGAGTCGCCACTTTACGGAAATAGATGGAGCTACTGCTGCAATAAATACGTTTAATTTTATTGTGCAGAAAATACTGATTATCTTTTAACTATAAGTAGTTTTGCGACAAATTTACGTGTGCCTTCATCATTCAGAATAAAGTTTCTTTAAAAAGAAACTCTACAGCTCATGTGTAGTGTAACCCGACTGAAGTGCAGTTTTTCGTTTGTATGACGTAACGAACCACCTTAATTTAACAAGTAGTTGCAACAACGCGCTTGGCAGGCGGACTGGCAAACGCAGTGCAATTTTTTGCATTCATAGAGAACGCTATTGCCGCTACCCAGTGTATGGATGAATTCATCTCTCATCTTTTTGTCACGTTGTGAAATTCATCATCATCATCATCCTCAGCCCACATCCACCCACTGCAGGGTATAGGCCTCCTCTCTACAGCGCCAATCCTCACGGTCCCGTGCCAGCCTGGTCCATTGAGGTCCTGAAAGTTTGATGATATCATCGGACCATCGAGCGGGTGGTCTGCCCACTGACCTTTTCGCTCCTCTTGGCCACCACTCTGTGACTGCTTTTGTCTAGCGATCGTCACTTCGTCTTACCAAGTGTCCTGCCCATTTCCACCTCAACCTCGTCACTCGCTTACCTACATCTTCGACTTTCGTTTTACGTCGAATTTCAACGTTTGGTACGCGGTCAACGAGGGAGATACCTAGCATTGAACGCTCCATAGCCCTTTGTGCGACTTTAATCTTGTGCATGTTTTGCTTAGTGAGCGTCCATGTTTCGGCACCATAAGTGACAATAGGTTGTGAAATTGGTCTGTATAAATTACGGCTTGTACCGGTCAATGTATAGGGATTTTAATACACTCACATTATATCACTGCTAGGTATATTATTCTCATAAATTGAAAACAAGCTAAATTAAAAAAGCATTAGCGACCGCGGGGACTTAAACCCGGGACCGTGGGGCGCCCGTAGCTCAGTTGGCAGAGCGGTGGGACGGTACCCCACGGTCCTGGGTTCACGGTGGTCGCTAATGAATGTTTCAATTTTCTCATTTTCAATTGTAGGTACGGTCAAACTGGGGCTAGGTTACACAATTCAGACTTAAAACCGTTCTTACTGAGGCGCTATCTTTACACATAAGACGTGAGGCGTAAGATGACATCTGATCTGTCAGACAAGTGATCGTCGGCCGTCATCGACGCCACGCACGTCTCTCGTGTGTTTGTAAACGGCGTCTTTTATGTTTCATACATTTTATATGTATGGTTTCAAGCGTTGCGATGTCTCATGATTCACGTGCCATGTCTTAGGTACGCTTGGAGATAGGGCCTTTGAGATTTGAGTATACTTATTACTTACTTATTTAAAAAGTGAATTACAGATAATTATCCGCAGTCACACCGAATCGGGGCTATTATGGACTCCAAAATAATATCTCTATCGGTAGCAACAATGGTTTTCCTAATTATTCCATTTCCAACGCCGGCTGTCCGTGACGGAGTATTTCAAAACGCGCACAAAAACGTCAATCAATAGAGAATACTTGGTTATTCATGCAAAACGCGCAAAAAGCAACGTTTCGAACGCGCATTTTCTATTTGCGCGCACCGTTTTGAGTTTTCTTCGGTGAAAACCGATTGTCGATGTGGAATTTATCGATTTGAGTCTGTTTTTTTTTTGTGGAGCGTAAGAAGAGCGTAAGTAATCGTTCAGTAGCAGTGGCCGGTTGTTATGATGAGTAGCGCTGCGTACCGTGTTTTGGAAGAAATGCATTATGTTGGAAACTCTGCTTAGGGTATCGTACTGAACAGTCTTATGCCTTTAAACGAGCAAGAATATAATCGGTATCTCGAAAACAACTCCAACGATTTTCTCGAAATCGGACCTAGGGGTTTTTGGGGGTAAGAAATCGCTAGATAGGTATCAAAATAGCTTTGAAAAAACGTTCCTCCACTCTTTTTTGTAAGTTGTTTAAAAACTAACAACGCCATCTATTGACGAGTAGCGAAAATAAAACCGAGCGAGCTCAGTACATCAACTAGTTTTCGTTTAATAGAATCAGTGCTCTGGAAAACGGTAATTTCGAAATCCGACACAAAACTTCCGATCATCTAACTGACTGTGTATCATCATCATCTTTCTATCCTTATTCCAAATCTGTTGAGGTCGGCGCAACATATTTTGTTCGAACTCAAAATCGATCGTGTAGGAAAAGGATTTGGCTATGTTTTATGATATGACCGGCCGCCTGCCTGACGTCAACCTTCTTTGGGAATGCTATTGAAGGTGGTATCCCCTCCACCATGCGCTTGACCGTAGCCGACAGATATTCAGCCGAGGGCAAAAACTCCTTTTACGAAATACCCTGAGTCCTAGTCCACTCAGGGTAGCAGTTTAATCTCTCTGATCTGTCCAAACCTTAAATGGAGAACTCTAATTTCGTGTAATCTGGAAGTTAATGACAGCTGATACAGATTTCCTATTTCTATAATTTAAAATAAAGATATTGAAACGAATAGATAACACACACGTAAGCCTAAAGCGAGGCCAGTTTTTTTGAGTCTAGCTAGAATATTACACAACCTGTACTAGATTACCAAGTTGCCTGGGTTTAAAAATTGTCACGAAAGAAATCGAATCTTTGACCTTCGTTATACCGCAGTGTTTTTCGTCTGTGATTGTAAATTTTCAAGGTTTCTTATAACAGATTTTTTAATGTACTACGTCCAAAAAAATGAAGTTGCATTTTTAACAGCTTTATAAATGAAAATAAGTAAGAACTTGTTTTTTTAGTGTCCGCCGGAGCTTGAACCCGGGACACAAGGACTGCTCTGTTACTGTCTTACTGGTGCCTAAACGACTCTTGCCAAATTTTCAATCTCTTTAATGCTCGTCTCGAAGCGTCGGTCGTTTTAACTATTTTTTCTAAGAGCTTTGTCGCCGTAGTTGTGTGATGCCGACTTAGAATAACATCATCCTCTAAAGGTTGAACCACTTGATTGTCCATAAGAAAAATGGTTCCGTGCTTCGGAGGGTACGACGGTTAATCCGTCGTCGGTCCTCCGGTTGCTGTCTTTGTTAATTAACTTGACGGCGGCCGTTCATAGTATAATGCATGTCGGGAAAATATCTTATTCCCTCGGGAAAACGTCTTATTCTCTCGTGAAGACGACTAAAAGCGGGTGCTACGCTGGGAGAGCCGCTAGTAGTAGTAGCAACTTATTTTACCATCCATTATATTCTATCAAGGTTAGTGCCTAAGAGTGCCTAGATCAGTTTCAGATCTAGCAGCTAGAAACCGTTAGGACCGGTTCTCCCAGGGTGCACTATAATACAATTCAATAGTGGACAAAAAGTTGCGCGCGCGATGCGCCTGTGTGCAAGTGTGCAGTGTTGCAGTGTGCAAGCTAGGGTTGGCTAGACTATATTACATTAGCTAGCTACTTAGGATTCTGTTATAGCCATGTGGTAGCAGCTAAGAATACTGCCGCCCCTAGTCTACTCAGGGTGTTTCGTATTTGTAAAAGGCGACATAGAGTTTTTGATCTCGGTTGAATATCTGTCGACTATGGTCAACCGCATGGCGGCGGCGATACCGCCTAGGTACAATAGCATCCCCAAAGAGGGTTGACGTCTCAGGCAGGCGGCCGGTCATAAAAAATAGCCAAATCCATTTGCTACATGATTTTGTGTTCGAACAAATCAAGTTACGCCGACCCCTAAAAATTTGGGATAAAGGCAGGAAGACGATGAGATACTTAGGATACTGATGTTAAAAGAAAAAGATCCCTATTCCCTCAGTCCTCAATCTATTGACTGCGTTGTGGTAAAACCACAATCTGGCTGTCCTTATCTCAAATCAGTTGGGGTCGCCGCAACATAGAGCAGCTTTTTTAGAGCAGAAAATCATGTAGCAATAGGATTTGACAATGCTTTATGACCGGAGCGTGGTGAGTATGTCAATACCCCCCAATACGGGGGAGGCCCATCTCCAGCAGTCACTGTTGTGGCTGTAAAGGTTATGATGCCCGGCCGCCTGCCTGACGTCAGCCCTCTTTTGTATCACCGCCACTATGCGGTTGACCATAGGCGACAAATATTCAGTCGAGGTCAAAAACTCTACGTCGCCTCTTCAGGAACACCCTGAGTGAAGGGGTGGCAGTATTCTTAACCACTCCCACAACTATAATTTAGGGTTGATGATGACGATGAGGTCGGTCCTGTTTGCTTTCTATGATTATTTGAATGGCGATCACGTCAGAGGCTTACTATAGTTGAGACAGCCACTAATTGCTGCATTGAGCTGTTTGGCGCTTCCTTCCCTTCCACACTTGAGTTTACCACCAAGTGGGAAAGGGAGCGCCATTCAACTGTCATATGGCGAATGTAGCGAGTGGCTGTTTATCTAATTTTGTCTGGAAAATACATACATACATATATCACGCCTATATCCCTTGCGAGGTAGGCAGAGCGTAAACGGCCATTTACGCCACATCTTGCAAAAGTTTAAGTCGATCGAGAGTCATTCAGAAGACTGTGCGTGCATCACCAATCATCACCATAGTAACAGGTGGTCAGCCTTTCGCCTAAAATTGCAATACACATAAACTCTCAAATCCCATAGTCGCTTCTTAAGACGCGCACGAGAAAGATATAGGGTGATGGTATTCTAAGCCGGCACCGCGCGGCAAATTCAGTTGGAAAAGTGTGGCAAAAACGTGCGCGCGCGGCGATGCGCCTGTGTGCAGTGTTGCAGTTGCAGTGGTCTGTGTGCTTAAGTCTAGGGTTTGCTAGATTACACACACACATACGTTTTTGAACACGCATACATAGTCAGTATACTATCCTTTATAAAAGGTGCTCAATACCGAGAATTCATTAAAGGCTATTATAAGTAACCTGATTCATAGAAGAAAGGAAGGACCCCGAAATAGGAACATTATTGTTTGCGTCTTTTTCATGACATTTGAGCAAGATGTCAACAATAATGTTGCCTTTTGGGTCCCCCCTTCTTGCACGAATCAGGTAGTACAACCATTCTGTTGCATCTTACAATTTCTATGTACCTTTAAGTACTTAGGCACGGTAGGGGTCAAAAAGAGTATGTACATAGGACCGCCTCAAATGGTCCTATGGGGACTACTGCCGATTCTGGTTTCTTAAAACATTTTTACGAAATCACGTTTGTTGTATGAAAGCCCCTCTTTTACATTTTTTTAGTATTTTGAACCATATTGTGATGCTATTCTAAGCCAGCATCACACGTTAAATACAAAGCAAAGCAGAGGCAGGTTTTTTGCAAATCCATAGTTGATCTAAGACCGTGGGACTGGATATCTTCTCACCGCGCGGCCTACATATTTTCACTAGACTTTTACTTTGCAAAAACTAGGAGCGAAATCTACACTTAGGTGAATAGAACTTTAAAATACTTGCTATTTATCGGTAGCACTAAACAAATAAAGCCGACACGAGGTCATGGTACTCATGAAACTGAACGACTTTCCCTATGGAACATGGGTCGAAATATGAAAAAAAAAATGCCGATCAGCTAGTTTGAGTGACTATGGGAGGTCCAATTTCTTTTTTCATATTTTGCCCCATGTTGCATGGGGAAAATTGTTTAGTTTTAAGAGTAGCTTGACCTTCTTTCGGCTTTATTTGTTGTTCTGTAACACGTTGTATCTATAGCTGGATACAGGCCTCTTTCTATTGGGAAGTATTGCCTTTCTCAACACACTTAGTAGGCGGATTGGCGATCGCAGTTCAATATTTTGCACTTATAACGCTGTCCATTCTCTGCCCTGCGAAGCACGTAACCAACTTAAACTTATATGACAACCAAGGGTAGAATAGGGGTGTCTTTTTGCAAATCCATGGTTAGTTAACCCGTTGAGTGTTTCTTGTGCACACGGGTGCTCAATAAATTTGAGAGCCCTGCGTGCATCCGTGTGATGTGCGCGACACGCGGGGCTCTCAAATTTCTTGAGCACCAGTGTGTACAAGAAACACTCAAGGGGTTAATTTAAGGCCGTGGGACTGGATACCTTCTCACCGCGCGGCCTACATATTTTCACTAGACTTTTACTTTGTGCAAAAACTAGGAGCGAAATCTAATAGAACTTTAAAATACTTGCTATTTATCGGCAGCAGTAAACAAATTAAGCCGAAACGAGTTCAAGGTTCTTATGAAACTGAAAAACTTTCCCTATGGAACATGGGTGGAAATATGAAAAGAAAAAATGAGTGACTCTGGGAGGTCCAATTTCTTTTTCATATTTCGTGTTCCATGGGGAAAGTTGTTCAGTTTTATAAGTATCTTGACCTCACTTAGTCAGCATTTAAGCTGAAGCGATGAGTGCCGAAACACCGATGGCGAAAGGTCCAGGTTGTTTCACCTTCATTTCGGATCATCAGGTATGGAAGTGTCCATACGACAACCTTTTAGGATATGTATAGTCCAGATGGACTATGAATGCGAATCTGCGAGGCATCGGTCTCACGAGTGTCTTGCGACAACTCTTGTGAGTTTCGTCCTCTACGATAAGCCACTTGTACACATTACAGTGTAATGTGTACAAGTGCTTGTCATATGGTTATGCCCAAAATGTGCCATTAAGTATAACCTAATAAGACTGCCAACGATATTAATGATGACATTCAATGTTTCTTGTCATATTTCAAATAGTTAGCCCTAGCTCAGGCTTTAAGCTTTTTTGGGCTGCTATCGGACTACAAACACCCAAAAAAAATTGTCATGGTAGATCGAGCGCTTTTCTCCCATCAGGTGTTAAAATGGACATTAGGTTAAGTAATATCAATAAATAAATAAATAAATAAAAAATAAAATCCTTTTTCACTTAGTCAGCATTTAAGCTGAAGCGATGAGTGCCGAAACACCGATAGCGAAAGGTCCAGGTTGTTTTTGTCCTCTACATATTTTCACTAGACTTTTACTTTGTGAAAAAACAGCATCTACCTACAAGCTAAATCTAGACATAGGTGAATAGAATTTATGCAGGGTGAAAGGAAATTCGATATATGTATACCAGGTAGGGTGAAATTTTACTAGTGACCGATAGCGGAAATACAAGTACGGGCGGGTGTTTTGGATCAACTTTTTCCAAGCAACATAGTTCAAAATATAAAAATAAATTGGGCTTTTATTCTACTAAGTTGCCAATCAGCTAATTTGAGTTACTCCTATTATAGAAGGTCAAAATATTTTTCTTAGGAACGAATCAGAAAGTGATAAGATAAATATCAACTTTGCGAGTGTCCCACCGAGAATCGAACTCGGAACCTTCTGCGTCGTAGTTAGTCGCACTAGCACGTCACATTGCCGTAATACTAACCTACACTGGCAAGCAGAATAAGAAACTAATAAAACTATCACAAGTTGTATGCTATTGCCGTGTGGTAGCAGCTAAGAATACTGCCACCCCCGGTCCACTCAGGGTGTTTCGTAAGAGGTGACGTAGAGTTTTAAACCTAGGCTGAATATCTGTCGACTAGGGTTAGGTCACCCATCCGCATGGTGGCGGTGATACCAACTACTATAACATTCCCAAAGAGGGTTGACGTCAGTCAGGCGGCCAGTCATAAAATATTATTTAAGCATTTTGCCAAATCCTTTTGCTACATGATTTTGTGCTCTAAGAAAACATGTTGCGCCGACCCCAACTGATTTGGGAGAATGGCAGAGCAAAAAGATTTTGATATTACGTTTTAAAGTAAGTACATAATCCTTGTCCATTCAATTCAATAACATATTTACTTCACATAATTATAATTTTAGAAAGTACAAAGTACGATTTTTATCACCGTACGCGTTTAGAAATATTTTCGAAGTGGCGATAATGGCCGATAGTATACAGTACTAGCGACTTACGCAATTTTGGAAAAGATAAGAGGTTATAGGTCCATAGCCCTTGGGTAGGGCGACCATGCGCCAGTGTTTAGATGGACAATGGAGCAGGGATTGTATTACTGGAATAGTCCCGTTTAGATTTAGAAAGATTAAGGTTATAAAGCCATTAACGCCATACCGAAATACCGTAAGTAACAGAAAGGACATGACACTGAACAATACTTTCCTCATTGAACATGGGTCGGAATGTGAAAAATAATTGGCCCTCCCATACAAAATCGCCGAACAGCTGATTGATTAACTATGAGAAGTTTATTTTTTTCTTTCCTATTTCGACCTATGTTCCATTGGAAAAGTTGTCCAGTTACTCCCTGTATAACGATGGCATAACATTTCGGTACCGAACTTTAAATCTCTCACGATCGAAACTCATCGTCTGCTTATTTTATTTGGACTAAATTGAAAGTAAATGGTATCGTAACGACTGACCTGGGCAACATTTATCGAGCATAAAACACTGTCAAAGACAATTAGGTATGAAATAGTGATACGTACGTACCTAATAAATCGTACCGAATCTATCATCATCATCTTCCTGCCCAAGGAGGTTAACCCAATCATTTAGGGTCGGCGAAACACGTTTTTTTGAACACAAACAAAATCATGTTGCAAAAGGATTTGGCATGGATTTGGCTTAATTTTACGACCGGCCGCCGGACTGACGTCAACCCTCTTTTGCGAATGCTGTTGTGTTACCGATTCTGAATAGGTATGTGTTCCAAATTATGTTTGCCCAAAAAACGTAAAACATGGTTTCCCTAACGTTATCATTATCGCACTCACTCAAAATAGTTGTTATTCTAAATGAATTTTTGTTAGTAATTAACTAACTTCCGTTGGTTAGCTATTTTTGTTTTGTTTTATACACAAACATAAAATCACGCCTTTTACCTTGTGGTTAAGGCAGAGCGTCGCGTTGTTGCGTCGTCTATTCCTTGGATCTTCTTCTGTATTGTGGGACACCGAGTCTTCAAACAACCAGATGTAGGTACTCTTAAGGTGCAAGTTCGTCGTGTGCGGCTGATCGCATTTACACGCGCCTGCGACCCATGCGGCTATAGACGCGATATGAAAGTGTATCGTGTACCCCTAACCCCCCAAAGGAATATAGGCGTGATATAATATATGTATTCATGTAGTACCTACACTCATCCATCACTAATAAAAAAGTGTGATTCAGTGACTACAGAAAAGTATTTACACAGTGTACCAATAGCTCAACCAATAAGTAGGTTTTTTAACATTATTTTTTACACTTGTTTTAGTAAGTAGGTATCTGGTATATACCGGTTTCCAAAAATAACACCTACGTGTATGGAAACTTCCAAATTTAAACTCGCACCTTTAGACGAGTAGTGTTGCAGTACTAGCGCCATTTGACGACAAAAAAATCCCACCCAAAACATAAATGTGAAAGGCTGCCAAGTTCGATAATATTGGAATGCTTCGCCTATAAAAGAAGTGAGATCTAAATAAGTACCAAGTTCCATACACAGACCTCAGTTAAAAATAGTTACAGGAATGCACACTTGATTTTCCGCAGTTTGGGAAGTAGATTCTTATTTCCAAACTGCGAAAAATCAAGTGTGCATTCCTGTAACTATTTTTAACTGAGGTCTGTGTATGGAACTTGGTACTTATTTAGATCTCACTTCTCTTATAGGCGAAGCATTCCAATATTATCGAACTTGGCAGCCTTTCACATTTATGTTTTGGGTGGGATTTCATTTATTTTTGTAAGGTTTTTTTTTCTTATGATTAAGTTAGGTAAGGAAATATCTCATTTATACTTTACTTTGACTAAATACAAACCTTCGTAACGAATTTTAGGTCGGTACGACGATTGGAAGATATAGTTAAATTTTTGTTTTAGTTCCTTAGGGGTATGAATTTACACCTTCATTATTTTTAAAACCGACTCACACTTGGCCATTTTCAGATTTTTTCCTTTACCTTTACCAAAAGACCTACCTCCATGCCAAATTTCAAGTCAATACGACCATTGGAAGTGGTCTAGGTTTTTGATGAGTGAGTGAGTGAGTGAGTGAGTGAGTCAGTGAGTGTATAGTAAAAATAGCGATTTTCTGACGTCAATATCTCAAGACCTACAATAGGTACATTAATGAAATGTTGTATTTTAGATAAGTAAGTAGATCTCACAAGACATCTCTAGACAATTTCGCTTATGAGTCATATGTTGAAAATTTTTCTGAAGGTAATTCACTGTAGAATCAACAATAAAATCGAAGAAAAAATATCAGATACCCAGTTTGGCTTCCGGAATGGTCTAGGAACGCGTGACGCATTGTTCGGTTTCCAAGTACTAATGCAACGTTGTTGGGACATGAACCAAACTGTGTATATCTGCTTCATCGATTACGAGAAGGCGTTTGACCGAGTGCAACACAAAAAGCTCATTGAAATTCTTCACAATACTGGAATAGACTCAAAAGATATACGTATCATCCGTAATCTATATTGGCAACAGACAGCAAATGTACGGGTAGAGCAGGAACTTTCAAACGACGTCGAAATTCTGCGTGGGGTCCGACAGGGCTGCATACTATCACCGATCCTCTTTAACATCTACGCTGAAACAATCTTTTCTGAAGCTTTAGAGGATGCGGTTGAAGGAGTGGTGATTAATGGACAACTCTTGAATAATATACGATACGCTGATGACACCATTCTGCTAGCTAACACTTTGGAAGATCTGCAAAATCTTGTAGACCGTGTTGAAACCATCAGTGCTGCGTATGGTCTTAATATAAACATCAAGAAAACGAAGTTCATGATGGTCGGACGAATACCACAAACAAATCGCTCAATTTTGCAAGTTAGAGGCCAACCACTCGAAAGAGTGCAATCGTACAAATATCTCGGATGCATCGTAACTGAAACAGCAGACCATAGCAAAGAGATAAAGTGCCGCATTGAACAAGCGCGTAGTGCATTTGTAAAAATGAGCGACCTCCTCTGCAACCGGTCTCTTCAAGTATCTACGCGAGTCCGTTTAGCACGATGCTACGTTTTTTCTATCCTTCTGTACGGATCCGAGGCTTGGACATTAACTGAAGCTATGACTAAGCGAATACAAGCTTTTGAAATGTGGGTGTACAGACGTATGCTTAAGATATCGTGGACGGACAAGGTACGAAATGACGTAGTGTTGCAGAAAATGAGCAAGAAACTTGAAGTTCTGAACACCATCAAAAGGCGGAAATTGGAATACTTTGGCCACATAATGCGGAATGAAAAATATAAACTCCTGCAACTTATTATCCAGGGAAAGATTCAAGGTCGCCGACTACCAGGCAGACGTAAAATATCTTGGCTCAAAAACCTCAGAGAGTGGTATGGAATGAGTACCAGGTCGTTATTTCGAGCGGCCGTTGATAAAGTGAAAATTGCTATGATGATCGCCAACCTCCGGTAGGAGATGGTACCCGAAGAAGAAGTAGATCTCGACAGATACTAGAAATTTCATATGCGTAGATAAAATAGATTTTGAGTTATAGGTGGGTCGAACTTGGCCCGAAATGGTTCGTGTAATATAACCCACGGCCGGTGTGTCGCTTTTTTTGCTCGAACTTGGCGGACACACTGCCGTGTGTCTAGATAGATTTTGAGTTATAGGTGGGTCGAACTTGGCCCGAAATGGTTCGTGTAATATAACCCACGGCCGGTGTGTCGCTTTTTTTGCTCGAACTTGGCGGACACACTGCCGTGTGTCTAGATAACATATCTTTTCATGCAACCAATACATAAGAATGTCTGCTTGTTAAAATAAAATAACCTCAATACCAAGGGAAAGGGAGATTCTCAATGTATCACTTGCACGAATTAAATGAATTCCCTGTCGGCAAATCTGTTTCCGGACCATTATAACTTGGGTATTTTTTTAGGCAAGAGTGAATAGACAAGTGAATAGGCAAGCATGCTCCAAGATCGTCTGCATCGTCACTTACCAACAGGTGAGAATGTGAGATAGCAGACAAATTTGGGCCTATCTTAGTTATAAAAAAGTTTTTTCATAAAGTAGCGCTAGTTCTGCGGCACACCACTTAAAGTCAAAACGATGGCCTGTTATGTTATGAGTGCGAACGAGAAAAAAAACTGTTTGCTTTTCGTTTTGTAATTTTCCATTTCGAAAGATAAGATATGGACGATGTTTATTTTTGAGATATCTATTTTGAGTTTCGAGCGGTCGTATGCATTTTTGTTGGTTTTGTGCACTTATTTATTGATTGATAATAATATACCTACTGACAAGTTATTTTGAATACTTAACACAACTGATTACAAAATATGTACAAAAATATCCACTAACCAAAAATTTTACATGGCGATATTTGAACCTGCTACTTTTTGGCGTACCACATTCTAAGCTATCGTGTTTTCTAGTTCTTGCCCTGTGGGACACTAAGTCGACAAACGACCCGATTAATACTCGGTGGGTAATATATAAGCGACTTTTATTTTGGAGGTGTGTGACTTAACGGTTACATCAATGTATATACTCGAATCTTGTATGTTAGTTCGGAAAAATCCCAACTTGTATACGCCACTTCAGAACACAAAGCGTAACAATCGCAACCTCAACAAACTAAAAATCCCATTTTCAAAACTACAATATGTCTCATCTGGTCCCCATGCTATGGTAATAAAAATCGATAATCATTTGACGAATACTTTAAAAAACATTGAAAAGCTATCGACATTTAAGACAAAGTTAAAAGAGCTGTTAGTTGAGAAAAGCTATTATAATATGACAGAATATTTTAATGATAAGTTTCCTGAATGTAATGTATAAATTTTGAATGTATTGTGATGTTTTGGTTAACTATAATTTTGACTGTATTTTAATTTATTGATTCTTATTATTTTATATTTGTAGGAGAAAATGTAATCGAATTTTACTTTATTTTGACATTTGTTTAATTTGACTAATTTTATTGAATTCTACTGCTTTTGACATTTTTATTATTATGATTAATCTTACTGTATTTGACTATTTGTTTTAAAATTTTTGTTTCTTTGTTTTTTATATTATTTGGTGACATGTATTTTTTTAACGGATTTTTAATTGTAGTTCTTTTTTTATAATTATTGTAATAACTGTAAATATTAAATTTAGTATTTATTATGTGCGCCGTCCGCCTCTACATGATTGCTGCGCCCTTACAGGGCGTCACATTTAAACTAAGTCGTATTTATGTAACAACAATAAATGAAATGAAATAAATGACTTATTTAGCGCCAACTATAACAGTATTTTTTTTTGTTACAGGTAATCCATCCAACCACCGAAGGCAAACATTCCAACTCACAACTCAAAAAAACACCCATGTACCTAATCCTGAAATTATTTAAAAATTAGTACCTAATTGTAAATATTATACAAAAAAAAGATTATCGACCAAAATTTTCTACCAAACTTTAAGAATCTAGTTAAATTGTCGGAAATTCTAGAAATTAGACCTGCCTTTGATACCAAAGCCTTAATGTAAATTTATTTATTGGTGAGTGTAAAAAAAGTCAGTAGTGTAAATATAAATCAGCAAATTCACTGACAAATTCGAAATTGAAGAGGCTAATAAGAACATTGACTGAAAAAAGCCAGTTCTAAGTAATCGTACACAAATTGTCGAGATAAGACCAAAACCTCGTCAGCAGATTGCAAATTCTGGTCAGCAAAGTGAAAAAACTGGTCAGCAAAGAGCAAAATTCGTCAGCAAATAGAAAAATTTCGTCAGCGAACAGAAAAATTTCGTCAGCAAACTGAAACATTTCGTCAGCGGACAGAAAGACTTGGTCAGCTAACAGTGAGGACCTGAATCAATGAAGATGATGCCCCAACAGTACTGTCTGCGATGGAAGCACCACCATTCCAACGTGCAAAATATGTTCGCGCAGCTGCTCGAGAAAGGTTGGTTTTTGTGGCATAATACTTATTTTTTATTTATTAGTTTACTAACATATAAACCTTTTTCTTGAATTACTGTATCTAATTACAACTGCACATAAAACCAGCTGTGTTGTTTGGGAAGAGTTATCGAATTCGCTGTCAGACATACAGACAGAGAAACGTAAAAAGCGACTTCATTTCATACATGTACATATTGATAAAAACAAAATACCTACATAATGATCAAAAATAGATTGGAAGTTATTTTCGAAATGAACTGAATGAACATGATCAAAATGTTAATGACGGTATCGAAAAGTCAAAAATACTCGCAACCGGTTTTCGAATGAAAAAATGCACGTTTCCACTGCGCTCCATCTAAAATTATGTTATTTCAGTTTAGTGATAAATGAAAATTAGAATTAGTGATAATTGATAAATGACATGCATCGACCGGGGCTCAAGCCGCTCAAGCCTGGGTCGCATTCAATGCTATTTCAAATTCAATGCTAGTCGCAGGGGTCAAAGTCCCACCGCTGTGCCACTGAGCTATCGATGCACCGACCAATGCTTGCCAAATTTCAATCCCTTGATGCTGGTCTCCAAGGGATGATCTAGCGACGTCTAGTAGAGATTGAAATTTGGCAAGCATCGATCGGTGCATCGATAGCTCAGTAGCTGAGCGGTGGTGCGTTGACCTATGCGACCCGGGTTCGATCCTCGGTCGGTGTATGACATTTTGCTTGTTTTCAGTAGAATAATATAGCACTGTGAGTGCACTAAAACCCAGTAGTTGAGAAGTAAGTAAGGTAATTTTAGGTTAGTAAGGTTTAGTTCTAAGTGGGTGGCTTTAACACTGAATAATGTTCCTGGAGAAATAGCGGTCAAATTAAACTATTTTGGATCGGGACATCGATCTCCCGTGGTAATTATGTTAGCTAATCAAATAGTTTTGAATAGCAGGAAAATCAATAAAAATTAACATATTTTTTTTATGAAAAGGAATACAATTTCAGAGCGCTGTGGAATTAAATAAAACCGGCCAAGTGCGAGTAAGACTCGCCCACCGAGGGTTCCGTACTAAGATTTGTAGGTTATTCTGGTTGGTAAACCTATATTTTACAGGACAACTAGCCAAATTACTTAAATTTGGTTTATTTTTTCGTCCCCATAAAAACTATAAATTAATGAAAATGTTTTTTTTTTTTGAGATTTTCCTTAATTCGTACTGCAAAACAAAGCTACTTGCTGTTCTAGGTCTACGGGAAGCACTCTCTAAATTTTGATTCCCTTGAGAGGATAAAAAACCACGCGTTACTACATAAACGGCTATATCTTTTATTTACTTAAAGTTAGGTGCTTGATTTTTTCACTACTACTAGCCTTCATAAACTTGAGTATACGGTTTTAATTTCAACTCGATATCCTTACGCGTCCCTGAGATTAAGAGTCTTGACAGAATGACAGAATGACAGACAGACAGACGGACGGACAACAAAGTAATCCTATAAGGTTTCCGTTTTTTACTTTTTGTGGTATGGAACCCTAAAAAATGTAGCGTGGTCTCTCGTCATATTATGCGGTTTCTATTTATAACACAAACATTAACATTCACGTGGTTATTTAGTTGTTCAACTTGAGCATAACGACTTTTCGAAATGCTTTACGTCATTTATTTGCTTTGTACTTTTTTTAAGACACAAAACAGGCTACATAAAAAAAATTGTACCTACACGTGGTTCTGACCATGAAATTCAATTTTAACTTTTGTTCTTGGGGAAAGTGGTTCAGTTTCGTGGGCTAGTATAACTCCTGTAAGGAATGCCGAGTAACCTAATTTTTAACTGCTGATGTCTAAAAAGAAGAAGTGCCTGTTGTGTACTTTTTCTGCTTGTATTTTCTTCTATATCATATATCTGTTATTGTGAGTAATAAATTGATAAATAAGTAATTAAACAAACAATAGACTTAATTTAAAAAAAAACTTTTATCCTACTTTACAAAATTATTACGATCAGGTTGTTGAATTTTCTGACCAAGTTCCTTGGGACTTGAATAAAAAAAAGAAGCTCAGTTAGATCGATTTATCATCCACGAAACACCCTACATACCGAATTTCATTAATATACTTGGAGCCATTTCCAAGTTTCTCAGATAAGATATAGATAGATGCACGTTACAGACCCTTAATAGGTGCATTTTGAATAGTTCATTTAATTACAAATCGGAACAGCTCAAAAATTGAAAGCAAAACATGGCACGTGTAACCTTGTATTTAAAAATAAAAGAGTATTTTGACCGATGGCTTTTTTGAGCGACACTATTATGACGATGTTGACTCCAACGTTTTCCCGAAAAACGTAAGGGCACACTTGTTTTGGCATATCTTTTGTTACTGATAGGCAATAATGAAATGTTGATTGAGCTCATTTAGATTTACTAAATCTTAACAAAAACTGGCCTTTGGTCAATCTTATTGCAGATTTCAGCAGCCGCGATGTTATGGTGTGCTGATTGCTATGTACCTAAACGCACCAATAAGAAATTAACCTAACTTTGACATTGACCTCATAACACCCCCAAAAGTCTACTGCTAAACATGGGACTCCCTCGGTGGATTGGCCAGCGCAGTGCAAACTGTTGCATTTACTTTACCCTAGAGAACCCTGGAGGGAGGAAACCCTGATGCCCATTCCCTGGATGATTATCCCTTAGTACTTTACGACACCCGCGGTTTAAATTGGGGTGATGCTATTCTAAGCCGACAGATGGCAATGGCGCCATTACTCCCAGTTTGCTACCTCAAATACTTTCAGTTGTTATAAAGTCTTAATTATTACTACATTTTTAGGGTTTCGTAGTCTACTAGAAACCCTTATAGTTTCGTCATGTCTGTCTGTCTGTCTGTCTGTCTGTCTGTCTGTCTGTCTGTATGCCGCGCCCTCATAACTCCGTCAGTTTTGGAGCTATCGACATCAAATTTGGTACGAAGATAGATCGTGTTGACTCAAACTTAGAAATGTTAAGAAAAAATATTTTAATTGTTTTTTGGACCCCCTTCCCATACATGTGAAAGGGGGGCAAAAATTTTTTTTCTCCTGTAACATTGAGTAGGGTATCGTTGAATAGGTCTTTCAAAACTAAGGGGAGGTTTCTTTGAAACAAAGTCTCTAAAATGTTTCTGTCTCGAGATATTTGCTTTTAAAAGGGGCGTTTTTGTGCCATAATTTGTTCCAGCTGTAACTTCTAAAGTACGCATGCTAAAAATTTGAAAAAAATATGGAATATAGTTCTTATTATAAAGTTACCATGAAAACTATAACGAATACTGTACCAATTAAGATTAAGAAAATATTAATGTTTTTCAATTTGCGGTTGGTCACCATACAGCTGCAAACAAACCAGCAACAAAATTAACTTTGTAACGCCGAAAGACCTGATATTTAAACGTTGACTACGAAACCCTATTTGTGAGCGTGTCTGACACGCTCTTGGCCGCTTTTTTATTGATAGATTTGGGCAAGCAAAAAGTTGGGAATCCCAATTCGACGAATCGAACTTTTTACAAAAAAATCTTTCGAAATTCGTAACTACGAGTAGCCGACTTGTTTTGGACAAACCCAGTTTTTATAATATGACTCAACTATTTTATTTAGATCGCAAGTACAAATACAACTGTACTTGTAACGGTGGTCAATGGTGTGAATAAAGATTTTTTCGACTTTGTACTTGCTGGCCGTGTGGTGCCGGCTTAGAATAGCATCACCCCATATCTTTCCCGTGGGTGTCTTAAGAAGCGATTATGGGATTTGAGAGTTGATGTGTATTCAATTTTAGGCGACAAGCTGACAACCTGTCACTATGGTGATACATAAGACTCCCAAACTTTAGTCAAACGTGGTGAAAATGGCGGTTGCGAAAGAAAATATTAGCATAACATACTACTAGAGACTAGATATTTTCATAACACAAAATGAAAGGAGTTCCTTTTGTAGTACGATACGTCGATACGAATACGAAACGGCGAAGCCATACATTTTAACTGAGATGTAGAGTTTAAGTAGGTAGTGTTGATAGAATGCGTGTGGATTAAGAAATTGGCTCTTACTGAGATCTGATATCTTTTTCATAGGTTTAGCCATATGCATGCATTCGTCTTGGCATTGATTGACATGAAGATGTCTTTGTGGGCTATATTTTTCCATAGGTACTCCGACCTTCGTTACTTGGGAAAGGTTGTTCAGCTTCAGTTGCAACTCTGTACTTTTCCTAAAGCCCTGTGTATTGATACTAATCTATCCCTTTCGTTTCTATTTCAGAGCGCTTCTGCGACGTGACATTGTACTGTTCGCCGAACTTCGCGACTCAAGTGCCAAACAAGGACACTGTCGACCCCCAGAATATTAGAGGCGTGTCTCTAAGGGCTCACAGGTATGAAACAATAGTAACTTAAAGTTCTAAAGCAGAATAACAACTCAACAAAGCGTAAAGAGTCCGAGTAAAGAAACAAGTACCAAATAAAGACACTGCCGACCCTCAGAATATTAGAGGCGTGTCTTTAAAGGCTCACAGGTATGTAGCTACAGTAACTCAAGGTTCTCAATCAGATCAGCAGCTCAACAAATCGTAAAGAGTCCGAGTAAAGACACAAGTGCCAAACAAAGACACTGTCGACCCTCAGAATATTAGAGGCGTGTCTCTAAGGGCTCACAGGTACGTTTACATCAGCCCATACCTCCTAGTGTTTACCACAAGGCACGATCTCCCGTTTTCGCTACCACTTGTTACAATCCTCGCTCACTTTAACTGCCTGCTACGCCAAGGGAAGTGGGTTCGATCCCCACACTACACACACAATATTCGAGAACTTCGCGACTCAAGTGCCAAACAAGGACACTGTCGACCCCCAGAATATTAGAGGCGTGTCTCTAAGGGCTCACAGGTAAATATTAAGTAAAACTGAGCTAGGTACTTCTCTAAGTTCTCTGGCAAGGAAGTTTTCAGCGAATTTTCATGATGGCGCTAAGAGATACGAATGCATCAAAACGATGAACTTGAAACAAAGTGTTGACTGTGAACCGCACACTAATTGCTTGGTTACTCTATTCGTCGCCTTATACCGTAACGAGTGGTTTAAAAATCGATGTATTCGTGTCTCTTAGCCCCGAATTTAATTTAAGTTAAGAGAAATTTGTTTCCGAATCTGTTCTTGGGAGCGAGAGATCTTTGTGGGTGCTTCAAGAGAATCCTATTAAGTGTCCATAACTGTCTGTAATATACATAACAGCCACAACGGTCCACTGACACAGGTCTCCCCCTATCGGTGGGTATTGCCATACGCACGCAAGTTATACACAGTGGACATTAATTTAGATAATAATTTTATCATGACGAACAGTACAATGTACTTATCTCTTTTTTACCGTAAACATCTAGCTAATATGTTAGCTATGAATATTTCTGACCCGGTAATACATTGTATTTCGGATGATATTGGACTTAGCCCTCTTGCATCCAGGAATAACAAATCCCAACATTTAAACTAAACAAAACGACAAAGGGAAAGCCGCTTAGTGTTATTCATCAGAATATTCAGGGCTTTCCCGGCAAGGAGCTTGAGATTGAGTTGTTCCTGGAGGCAAGAAAATGTGACCTTCTTTGTATTTCGGAGCATTGGTTAAAGGATTATGAAATGCTCATTAATTACGAAAATTATGAAATAGTCAGTGCCTTCAATCGAGAGTCCACTATTCGCGGGGGGACATTTATTCTTATTAATAAAAATATTAAAGCTAAAGAGCGGAAAGATATTGTTGGACTTTCGGTTGAATGTGTGTGTGAACTTTCATGCGTTGAGTTGGAGAAACATATTATAGTGTGCGTATACAGACCACCTAAAAATAGTAACTATGAGAGGTTTGAACTCATCATGGAAGATGTTTTAAAGATATTATTAAAATCAAAGAATAAATTTCATATTGTCTGTGGAGATTTCAATATAAACTTATTAGAAAATGTTGCTTTTAGAAGTCGTTTTATCAGTTTGTTTAAGTCGTTTAATCTAGACAACATATTTAAAGAACCTACTCGAATAACTGCAACCACAGCTTCTTGTTTAGACAATATCTACTGTGATTGTGTCTATTCAGACCAGGAAATCGTAAATTGTTGTAAATCAGACCACAATGGGCAATCCGTGCTCTTTCCATGTCGTCCTAAAGATGAAAAGATTGTCATTAGTAAAAGAATTATAAGCTCCAACCAAGTAGACAAATTCCATACTGCACTATCAGAAAAACTACCGGTTCTAGACTATGATACTAATAATCCAAATAACTTTTATTCAAAGCTTTTTATAACGATACGTGATGAATTTGAAGCCAAATTCAAGGTAAAGAAATTAACAATTAATCCTAAATTTAAATTCAGTGACTGGGCGACTGTAGGTATTCGAACAAGTAGGAAAAGTTATTTGAGCTCTATGATGAAAAGTCTTATAATCATAGTGAAACATTCGTTGAACGTGTTAAAAATTATTCAAAAATATTCAAAAATGTTTGTATACAAGCTAAAGCAATTTTCACCAAAAATAAAATATACTCTGCTGAAAATGTTATTAAAACTGTTTGGAAAGTTGTTAATTCAGAGACAGGTCGAACTAAACCTATTGAAAAATCACATTCGTTAAAGACTACTCAGGAATTGTTACTGCAGACGCTGATGTAGCTAATGAGTTTGAAAGTTTTTCAGTAACATCCCATTTAAAACTACTGAGTCACTTAACTCTTCGCCTATCATCGCGTCAAATCTTCTTAAAACGAATGTTCAGACTTGTAATAATGTATTTGAGTTTAGGTACATTAATGCAAATGTAATATTAAAAACTTTTAAAGAAATAAAAATAAAAACTACAGAGGATTTATGGGGTATGTCAGTAAGACTATGTAGTTCCTTAATAGATACATTAGCACCATACTTAGCCTGTATATTTAATGCTTGCATTGATCATGGCGTATTTCCTGATCTCATGAAGCACAGTAAAATTATACCTCTTTTAAAGCTGGCGATAAAACCGATCCCAGTAACTTTAGGCCAGTATCTGTACTACCAGTTTTGAGCAAAGTTTTTGAGAAAATTATACTTAATCAAATGCTCCTACATTTCAATCTCAATAAATTACTACATGATCAACAATTCGGTTTTACGAAAGGGCGCTCGACAACCGACGCTGCTGTTAAGCTCCTGCAACATATTTATGGTGCTTGGGAGGAGTCGCAGGATGTCATAGGGTTGTTCTGCGATTTGTCCAAGGCGTTTGATTGCGTTGATCATGAGACACTGTTGTTGAAACTGGACCATTACGGTATAAGAGGAAAAGCACTTGATTTGGTTCAATCTTATCTCGGAGGTAGGACGCAGAGAGTGCAGATAAATGGTGTGAAGTCACTGGGTTCTACTGTCAAAATTGGTGTACCGCAAGGATCAATTTTAGGACCGTTCCTATTTTTAGTGTACATAAACGACTTGCCCTTCATGGTACAGAATCAAGCCAAGATAGTGCTTTTGCTGATGATACTTCTTTAATATTTAAAGTGGATAGAAAGGCTGTAAATATTGACGAAGTAAACGGCGCACTAGATCAGGTTAATAAATGGTTTACGTCAAACAATTTAGTACTGAATTCTAAAAACTAAATGTATTAAATTCTCTTTGCCTAATGTAAAAGTATTAAACACGATGTTGTTCTTAAGAATGAAAAGCTTGATTATGTTACTGAAACAGTTTTCTTGGGGATTACACTCGACGCAACAGTTCAATGGGATCCACATATACTAGCACTGGCTAGTAAACTCAGCTCTGCGGCTTACGCTGTTCGAAAAATTCGGCAATTGACCGATGTTGCTACGGCCAGGCTTGTATATTTTAGTTACTTTCACAGCATAATGTCCTACGGACTTTTGTTATGGGGTCAAGCCGCTAACATAGAAACTATCTTTGTGTTACAGAAAAGGGCAATAAGAGCAATATATAAACTGCGAAGTCATGAATCCCTAAGAGAATTGTTTAAAGAAATTGGCATTCTTACGCTTCCTCGCAGTACATATTTGATAATATAATGTATGTGCGCAAGAATTCCAGTTCATATTTAAGAAACTCAGATATTCATTGTCGTAATACGAGAAATAAAAATAAAATTGTACCGCCACAAACCAGATTAAGTAAGATCAGTAAATCATATATGGGTAACTGTATACGCTACTATAATAAAATTCCAGAGGAAATTCTAAAGTTAAATGAGAGGCAATTTAAACTTAAAATAAAGAATACTTTATGTTCGAAAGCGTATTATAAGACAGAACATTATTTGAAAGATAAAGATGTCTGGTCAGTAGCAACAGTTGCTCCAACGCAATGCAAGAGATAGGCATTATTTAAGAATAAACATGACATATATTTTAGTGGATATACCTTTACTTTTATGATATGTAAATTGACATGTATAGTTGTTAAAGACATTTTCATATTATTCTTTAATTTTATTATTTTTTTGACATGTATTTTTTACATTTACTGTAAATCTACTATTTTATCTTTTTTTTTGCTATGTTATTTAATTGCTCAAATGTTTAAAGTATATTTTAAAGACAAAACAGTTAGAATAATCTACTGTAATTTTTATTTTTATTTTGTGAGCCGTTTTTGGCTATTCTATTAATTTATTTTCTAAGTTAGCTAGGGTAGCTTAGGGCCTAAGAATATTGTAGATTTTAGAATAGGTGCACTTCTGGGCAGGTTTTTGGGCGGTTTTCCTGTCCAGGGGGTCCGGCTAACCATACAAATGTAACTCCTTTTTAAAATTTTGACAGAATGTTACTCCATTTAATTGTCATTCATTGAGGCATAAAGTTGCATGCTGTGTGGTTAGCCTGGCCAGCCCCGAGGCAGTGCCTTTATTTTTATTTTTTTATCCCGCCTGAGCCGCGTTTAAAGTAGGAACTCAAATTGTTATAAAAAAGAGAAAATTTTGCATTAGAAATTTTCTCTTTTTTAAGATTGTATTAGAATATGACTTTCTTTAAGAGAATCTTGTACATTCCTACAAAGAAATAAATAATTGAAATTTGAAATTTGCACCACGCTTGGCAGGCGATTGAAGATGTTGCATTTACAGATAACACTGCTACCCATTCCCTGGATGATTATCCCTTAGTCGCATTTTACTACACCCACGGGTAGAACTGGGGTGATACTATTCTAAGTCAGCATTACCCGATAAAGTGTTAAGTATGACCGCGTGTTTACAGGGTGGTGCTGGCAGCATGCTCGGAGCTGCTCGGCGCGCTACTCGGCGCGCACGACGCGCTCGGCGAGCCCGTGCTCGTCATAGACGGCGCCGAGCCGCGGCACCTGCGCGCGCTGCTGCGGTACATGTATACTGGAGAGATGAGCGTGCCACAGGTCAGTAGATATACATACATATATACATACGTACATATAGAGAGGGGGTTCTGGTGATAGACTCCGAGCCGCGGCACCTGCGCGCGCTGCTGCGGTACATGTATACTGGAGAGATGAGCGTACCACAGGTCAGTAGATATACATACATATAGAGAGGGGCTAACCTAACCTCATATATATACAGAGGTTCTGGTGATAGACTCCGAGCCGCGGCACCTGCGCGCGCTGCTGCGGTACATGTATACTGGAGAGATGAGCGTACCACAGGTCAGTAGATATACATACATATAGAGAGGGGCTAACCTAACCTCATATATATACAGAGGTTCTGGTGATAGACTCCGAGCCACGGCACCTGCGCGCGCTGCTGCGGTACATGTATACTGGAGAGATGAGCGTGCCACAGGTAAGATATATGAACATAGCAGCCAACCAACCTAACCTAACCTCATATATATACAGAGGTTCTGGTGATAGACTCCGAGCCGCGGCACCTGCGATACATGTATACTGGAGAGATGAGCGTACCACAGGTCAGATATATGAACATAGCAGCCAACCAGCCTAACCTAACCTCATATATATACAGAGGTTCTGGTGATTGACGGCGCCAAGCCGCGGCATCTGCGATACAGGTTATACTGGAGAGATGAGCGTGCCACAGGTCAGTAGATATACATACATATAGAGAGGGGCTAACCTAACCTCATATATATACAGAGGTTCTGGTGATAGACTCCGAGCCGCGGCACCTGCGCGCGCTGCTGCGGTACATGTATACTGGAGAGATGAGCGTACCACAGGTAAGATATATGAATATAGCAGCCAACCAACCTAACCTAACCTCATATATATACAGAGGTTCTGGTGATAGACTCCGAGCCGCGGCACCTGCGCGCGCTGCTGCGGTACATGTATACTGGAGAGATGAGCGTACCACAGGTAAGATATATGAATATAGCAGCCAACCAACCTAACCTAACCTCATATATATACAGAGGTTCTGGTGATAGACTCGAGCCGCGGCACTGCTGCGCGCTGCTGCGGTACATGTATACTGGAGAGATGAGCGTGCCACAGGTCAGTAGATATACATACATATAGAGGGGCTAACCTAACCTCATATATATACAGAGGTTCTGGTGATAGACTCCGAGCCGCGGCACCTGCGCGCGCTGCTGCGGTACATGTATACTGGAGAGATGAGCGTGCCACAGGTCAGTAGATATACATACATATAGAGAGGGGCTAACCTAACCTCATTTACATACAGAGGTTCTGGTGATAGACTCCGAGCCGCGGCACCTGCGCGCGCTGCTGCGGTACATGTATACTGGAGAGATGAGCGTGCCACAGGTCAGTAGATATACATACATATAGAGAGGGGGTTCTGGTGATAGACGGCATATATCAAGCCTATAAACCACCAATCGGCCCTGTCACTAAACCAAGGCCACCGGCACAAATCGGCCCCAGAAGACAATGATATATGAACAAACAGGGACAGCATCCAACCAACCTAACCTAACCTAACCTAACCTAACCTAACCTAACCTAACCTAACCTAATCTAACCTAACCTAACCTAACCTAACCTAACCTAACCTAACCCAACTATGTGTCGAAAGCATAGCAAGCGAACAATTGATGGCCACGGACAAAAACATGCTTCAAGCCCAATATATCGCCGTGAGGATACATACATATATATACATACATACATATACAGTGGTGCTCGGAGCTGCTCGGCGCGCTACTCGGCGCGCACGACGCGCTCGGCGAGCCCGTGCTCGTCATAGACGGCGCCGAGCCGCGGCACCTGCGCGCGCTGCTGCGGTACATGTATACTGGAGAGATGAGCGTGCCACAGGTCAGTAGATATACATACATATAGAGAGGGGCTAACCTAACCTCATATACATACAGAGGTTCTGGTGATAGACTCCGAGCCGCGGCACCTGCGCGCGCTGCTGCGGTACATGTATACTGGAGAGATGAGCGTGCCACAGGTCAGTGGATATACATACATATAGAGAGGGGCTAACCTAGCCTCATAAACATACAGAGGTTCTGGTGATAGACGGCGCCGAGCCGCGGCACCTGCGCGCGCTGCTGCGGTACATGTATACTGGAGAGATGAGCGTGCCTCAGGTAAGATATATGAACATAGCAGCCAACCAACCTAACCTAACCTCATATATATACAAAGGTTCTGGTGATAGACGGCGCCGAGCCGCGGCACCTGCTGCTATTCATGTATACTGGAGAGATGAGCGTGCCACAGGCACAGAATAGACAATAGTATGTAGTATAGTACTACATACAGAACGGACACTCTCCCCCCCGCACCCGCGCCGCTTACCCGCCCCCGCCCGCGAAATGTCAAAAAATTAGTGAAGACTTAAGTGAACCAAAGTGCTAGGGTGCTAGGTATGGTGCTGGACTTGTTGCATGTTCGTTTCATCCAAGAAGGTTTCATCGTGGTTTCTTGTAGATATTAAACTGAAACGAAGGAGGTGCCGGCCATATTCATGTCCATAAAAAAAGGCGCGTACATTTGAACTGAGTTCGCCTTAGATTCGCGGACGGATAAAAGTATTTCTTAATAAAATTGTTGGAATAAATAAAAAATGGTGCGATATTGTGCCGTGTACGGCTGTATGTCCACAAACAGAGACCCAGACAGGAGATTTTTTCGTTTTTCGCGGGAAGAAAAGAGGCAAGAACCTACCTACCTAAGAAGTAATCGGTTCGTATTCTTAACTACTTTCGACTCATATTTAATCGTAATAGATCGATGTAGGCCCCTAAACAATGTTAAATTAGCAGCAACTAGTCAGTACATTATTTTATTTATTACATACTCTTTGGTAGGTACTGTACGTAGTCATTAGTTGTATCAAAATTAACCCGAATGTCAACCCTGCACTCACACGCCTGTTGTCACGCACACAAACATATGTAAAAATGACAGTTGTCTATAACGAGCCCGTTGTATGGAAGTGTCCGAGGTGTGCCACAGCACAGGTAAGATATATGAACGAACATAGCAGCCAACCAACCAACCTAACCTAACCTAACCCTGACAAAAGGTGGGACATTTTGTGTATAAACAGGGTGGGACTAGATTGCAATGCCGTCGGTTCGCCTCTATGAAGGGTTATTTCCAACTATTTCTACTTCCGTGGCCCCAAGCGTCAGGTGAGTATTGGCACCGTGCGCAATTCGCGCAAAGTACTAGACAGCGCAGCAGCGGCGCGTAAAAAACCTGGTTGCCTTTATATTGCAAGTAATCTGTCATATGAATGGGCAAAAATACTGAAGATTTACCATTCATAATTAATTCTGATTAAGGTAAGGAGTATTAACTGAAGTCGTAATTAATTTAAGTACTGATGAAAGATACTATTAAAAACGTATTAAACACACTTAAATACTGAAATACAATAATACTGAAGACGAGGCAGTATGGTCTTTTTTAGAACTTCGCCTGTCTGTACAAAATTGACAAGCTGGCAACAGTCTTGCCAGACCGTCCGCAAACGGACGGCATTCTGTCTCTTTTGATGGTTGACATCCCTTTTTTGTCCGTTTGCATCTTCCGTCCCTTTTGGAACGGTCTAGTACTAGACATTTTTTGATCTAATAAATTATGTCTGCGATCATTGTGCACCATAAAATATAGTGAAGTTTTACGACATGACAGCTCTAATTCGTATCGTATTCGTATGTAATGTAACTGTATGTTACATCCAATACAATTTGTATTTTATACATTCGGGCTATTTCAATTTAGTAAAACCGTTAAAAACCAAGATTTATTTTTGATTTTAAAAACTGCCCCTTTCTATCAAAGACCCTTTCTATCAATAACCGTCCCTTTTGTAGGCCAAACCGCCTGAAATATTCGGAGAAGACTGGCAACACTGTTAGGCAATATTTATTTACGTTCGTTCGTAGACCTGCATCCTTGATTGAATGTGCAATATTTTTCTTTCTAATTCCGCATAAATTCGCATACCTAGTTGAATCCGCACCGCAACAAAAATGGGCTACGTCGGTTGTAGTGTTGTAAACTGTGGAAATAATAACAGAAAAAGTAAATGCAAATTCTACACATTTCCCACTGCCCCGTGGAAAATGGACCAACGGAGGAAGTGGATAGCTGCAGTCAAGAGAAAAAAGTACGTAAGTAACATCTTGGTGAAAAGACCAGCCCCGAAAAGTATACTCTAACCAAAATTAGATCTTGGATTGTCGAATATCACGGTTTTTGGTTTTGTTTACACACCCCACATAACCTAAATCCAAAACGAACCGAAAGTAAGCTCTATTTAGCCTTCATTTTGCAGAGAATTAAATCTTGTTTCAGTGCCGATGGATCACCTTGGCAACCAAAACGAAATGATTATATATGCAGTGAACATTTTATTGGTGGCAAAAAATCAGATGAAATGGCTTGTCCTAGTTATGTACCGACAATATTTCCATCTATTTATCGTGCTCAAATACCACAGGAATCTGCAGTTCTATCGCGATACAAACGTTTTATGGAACGGAGAAAAAAGAAAGAACTAGCTATGCAATCACCGGAAACATGTAGCGAAGTTGAAATTACTTCTAAAAGTGGAGATCAGGAATTTAAGAAATTTAATAATGTGGTAAATACCTTTACATGCGATAGATATATAATAACGAAGTTCGTAATGCTGAAGTTCAAACAGAAATCAATTAAAGTGACAAAGAATATGAGGAGAAAATATGTCAGACCCCTCAAAAAACATATACCAATGTGGCAACTTCTACAGAAAGTACTGGTTTTGCTGGGTTTTCATCAATCTGCAATGATGAGCAACTAACAGATCTTGCGGGGGACATAAGAAATAATTTTCAATTATTATTAAAATTCAACTACATCAACTACAAAATGCAAGTAATTTTTTTCCAAGGAAGATAATATTATTTTGCTTTCTTAATAAAAATTAAAACTGGCTTGACATTTGCAGCTCTAAGTAAGCGTTTTGTTTGGTATTCATAGAACAACAACCTAAATAATTGTCTACACAACTTTAGAAAATTTAGCTCTATCTACAGCTAATTTTGTTTTTTGGCCCAATAAAGATATTGTTCAAGCTACAATGCCAGACTGCTTTTAGGTGAATATTTCAAATTTATAAAATAGATTATTATTAATTATTTCTATTATTTATTTTTTGACATTGCACATATTAATTTTATAAGTTTTTTGACTTTGATTATTTTCCAATACTTTTTGTATTGAAATTATTCCATTATACTTGTTGACATGTTTTGACATTATCTGTTTTTAAAATTTGACATATTCACAATTTACTTTTGATTATTACTTTTGTATGTATATAACATTATGTCCTGTGACATTTATACTATTTTTTATTTATATTGTAAATTGACATATTGTTTCTGTTCCTTTTATACCTTTTTTATTTTTTATACTACTATTGTAGAACATTTTGACATTTTTTCATTTTTATTATTATTTTTGACGATCACATTATACTTTGACATTTTTATTTAGTTTAAGTACTGTTTGTAACTATGAATTTGATAATGTGAAATAAAAAATCTAATCTAATCTGCTTCCATCCAAAATACAGTCATACAAGAATAATAAATTAATAATTGTTTGCACTGTATTAAGGATAGAAGTTTTGTCATCAGTTGGTAACCATGTATACTGTTATTCACATTATAATACAGATACAGATACAGATACAGATATTTATTGATAAAATTATAAATTTTACATGTCAAATGTATATATTCAACTTATAATTAATCTTAAGTTAATGTAGTTTAACTTAAAGTAATTACTTAGTTATAATAACATAAATTTCATATTATATATTATATAATTGACATTATAAGTATTATTAACAGCCTACCTACGAAGCTTGGGGTAGCGAGGGCGAATTTAGGAATTCATTGATTGAGTAGACAGCATCATTCAATAATTTTGTCTTTAATTTAAGCACAAATGACCCGTACGTTTTAGTGTCTTTTATTTCGCATGGAATCTTATTGTACAGTCTAGGTCCTATTATATTCAGAGATTTTTTGTATTTGGCAAGGCGAACTTTGGTGTGCCTAAGGTCGTGGCGTTGCCTTGTGTTGCGGCTGTGAGTGCCACCATACGTTTGGAATTGCTCAATGTTTTGTCGCACGTATTTAGCTACTTCAAGAATATATAAGCTAGGCAAAGTAAGAATTTTCATTTTTATGAACAGTTCCTTCGCAGGGTGATCCCACTCCACACCACACATTATTCTAACAGCACGTTTTGCAACCTAAATACTCTGTCTCGTTCCGCTGCATTAGCCCAAAGATCAATTGCATACATAGTTATAGAATTGAAATAGCCATAGTACGCTTTCATCAAGTTATCAGTGCTAAGTGTAGCTTTTAAGCGACTTAAGGCGAAGCATGCGGACGATAGGCGATTACATAAGGCGTCAATGTGAGGACTCCATGTCAACGCCGAGTCTATGACTATACCTAAGTACTTTACTTCGTCGACCTGGGGCACGCCCAGGCCGTTGCAATAAATGTTGAGGTCGTGAGATACCTTTTTTCGTAGTCCGAAGTGGACAATATTAGTTTTATCAACATTTAGGATCATGCCGTTTGCCGAAAACCATAAAGCTATTTCATTCATGACTTTAGATAGTTTGATTTTCAATAGGTCGTAAGACTCAGCTGATACAATAACACAACCGTCGTCCGCGAACATCACGAACTCTGCATCGTCGGTTGACGTTGTAAAATCGTTCATAATAAGTAAAAATAGATTATTACCCATAATCGAACCTTGCGGTACCGCACAGTCCCTAGTTGTAGTGGATCGGAGCGTGTACCATCGACATATGTCAGCTGCGATCTGCTACGTAAGAACGATGCTATTGTGTGCTGAAAGTTACCTACAACACCGTAGTGATCAAGCTTAGCGAGCAGCAGCGGATGACTGACGAGTTCGAAGGCACGCGACAGGTCGCAGAATATAGCTGCGACCTGTCGCCTGCCCTCCAGGTGAGTCATGACACGAGTGATGACGTCACGCGCCGCATCCACCGTTGACCGGCCAGGCTGATATGCAAATTGTTGTTTATTAAGTAACAAGTTAGTATTAAAGTAGGACATTAATTTATCACTAATTAGGCGTTCAAATACTTTAGAGAAAATAGGTATGAGAGAAATGGGCCTAAAACTCTTTAGCTGATGCATTTCACCTTTCCTTTGTATATTGGTTGAACTTTGACTTGCTTCAGACTATCTGGGTAGATACCTACTTCGACACATCTGTTAAATAATTCGCAAATTATTTGGAAAATGAATGTCGGAATCAGATCAAACAAATATGTGGACATATCATTAATATCTCTTGAGTGCTTTCTTTTATGTTCTTGATAGTTTTAGTGAAGTGTTGTTGCGAGAATTTTTCGATGCACAGTTTATTTACGTGTTTATCAATATACTTACATAAGTACGATAGTGCAGTAATGATGTCGGGGTGCGTGTTCGCATTCTTGTTTGCGTCGACGTAGAACTGGTTCAGCTGGCCGGCGGTGTCGGCGGCACGCTGCGCGTGGCTCCGCCCAGCTGATCTGCTTATCAGTATATCGAGTGCCGTAGATTTGTTCTTAGTTCTACATGTTTCGGTTGCGATTACTTGCCATGTAGTACGACTCATGTTTGTGCTATTCGCAATCGACCTATTAAAGAACTCTGCTCTTTCTTTATATATTTCATTAGCATACATATTTTCCAGATTTAATAGGGTGTCTTGCTGAACCTGAGACGGGTCATTTGATAAGATTGATTTTATATTATGTAACTGGTTTCTTATACTTTTGACACGGTCGCTAGCCCAAGCTTTACAAGTAGATTTTATTGGATATTTCCGTACCGGAAAATGGACGTCATAGTAATGAATAATAACATTGCATATCATATTAAACATCAAACTAGGACAAATAGATTTTGCAAGGATAGAATTCCAGTCATAATTTTGTAAACTAGCATTAAACTCATGTCGATTATTTTAGAAAATAATCTTTTACACATAATATTATTCAATTGTAATATTTTGCTAATTTTAACACACACATAAACACATAAGTGATCAGATAAGTGTAAATCAAGCTTTTTCACGCTGGAAATGTCACCCTTAGGTATATTTGTGTACGCATGATCAATACATGTCTCAGTAGTCTTACATACTCTTGTAACAAAATTGACCAAAGGTGTCAAACCTATTGATTTAGTTAAATCTTTTAACTTCGTACATTCAGCTGACTTTTATGCAAATTAACATTAAAATCACCTGTAATAATTATTTTATATTGTTTAAATATTGAAAGTTGGAATAATTTACCTAATTGCTTAATAAATACAGGAAAATTGTTCGGTTCACCTCTTCGGTGGCGGTTTGTATACACATATCACAATTATACCTAAACTCACGTACTCAGCTGCACAAACTTCGAAGGCTGATTCCACGCTCAGGTTGGCAACCTCTGGACGTTCGATTGTTAGAAGCGAGTCCTTGGAGTAGATGCAGACGCCACCGCCCTCACGTTTGGGCCTGGAATATTTTGAACTAAGTTTGTAATTATTTATGTTGATAGTTGTTATCTGCGCTGATGAGAGAAAGTGTTCCGATAGACATAAAACGTCGACATCAGTGTGAACTTCAAGCTCACACTCCAGTTTGGAGGTTTTACTCTTCAGTCGATTAATATTCTGGTGAATTACCGTGAAAGTGTCCGCTTGGGTTTTGTAGTTTGTTGTCATCGATCGGTGGTGTGAAAGCTAGGGCGAGGTCTGCCTGCGTTGCTTTGTAAACAAAAAGGGCTGCCACGGCGCGATCCTTGTGTTGATAGGCCAAATAGATGTGGACATGAAGGTGTCATAGACTGCGGCCGGAACGCCGATTTTGAAGGATGTATAGCTGTCATGTTTTGCCGGTATTGTTTCAGCGGTATAGTTGTAGCCACTTTTTATTGTCTGGAGATACTTCACGATGTCATCAGACTTAGTACCTTTCAGGAAGTAGCAGGCGTGAATGTATTTGGTTTGTTCTATTCCTTGCAGGCCTGTGTTCACTGCAGATCCATTTATAGTGGTCGCTGGCTTTCGACGTGGTTTTTTGTGAGTCACTATTTTGAACGGGTTATTGTCATCACCTGGGTTGTCGCTAGATTCATTCTTCTGGATGAGAGATATGTCATTGGGGCTGGATGCGCCCGGGGTGCTGAATGCTGGACGATGCGAGTCCAAAATTCCTGAGTCGACTGGACTATCGACCTCACTGCCCGTCGGTGGTTTTCTTTGGTTTTTGGCTGTTTTTGCCATAAGGCAACTTTGCAGTCAACTTTTCCATTGCAGCGTCAGCAGCAGCACGTTTAGGTCTGGTATTCCACTTATTTTCGGGTTTCGTCATCTTTTTTATAAGAAGGGGTTTACTGTGATAGATATCACTCCTGGAGGCTTCATTTCTTTTAAATCTAAAGTGGTTGGTGGAAGAAAAAGTGATTATCAATTGACAGTAGAATCTGGATTGATTGATTATTTAGAAGATGGGGATGTGGGCCTGGCAGATAAAAGGTTTCCCGGAAATTAGGACCATCATAGACATAAACGGAACAGAAGTAAAAATGGTAATACTCCTTTTCTAGAAAATAAATGTGAATTTGCCAGAGAAGAAACTCAAGAAACTTAGATTATTGCTAGTGTAAGAATTCATGTCGAAAGAATAATGTAAAGATTAAAAGTTTAGCAAATTTTTAATAAAATGCTGAAAAGTTATTTCACAGCATTGAGGACATTGTGCATATCTGCTTAGCTGTGTTTTAGTAAACTTACGGCCACCAAATTTTTTTAAAAAGAAAACCTACATAATGCTTTTTACTTCAGTTTAGAGGAGAAACTTATAAAATTGTGGGCTGTAAATTTACCAATAACACAGCAAATATGTAAGTACTATTAGCAGCACATAATCTACCATTTTATGGGATTTGGTTTGAAATAAGAAAGAAATTATCAGTTTAAGTTAATCCCTCAAATTGGTAAGTTGATGTGCTATGTAGGAGTACATTCTCAGGATAACTAAAATAACCAAATGACAAATAAATAAACTGTATTTTTCTTTATTATGTTATTTATTATGTAATAAAAATAATAAAATAATTTCTATGACTTATTCCTGTTCTTGACATATTTAATCATAAAAAGGAACCTTTGGATTCGAACAGAAATATAATTTCACTTTTTTTACACATATAATTACTATCACAAGTTTTACAAAGATAATTAACAATGTCATTTTCTATATTAGTATAACAATAAAAAAATATGGGGCACTGGGGTACCTTTGGGTAGGTTAGCTTTGAAAAACAAGAAAAAATTATTTACTCATTTGAGAGGAATTTTCATACTCGTATTAGATGAGGAATAGAACCAAAAATCGATGTAGTATCTGACTCAGATATTTTTGTTTCAGTCCCAACTGGCGAGCCTGCTGAAGACTGCGGAGGAGCTCCGCATCAAAGGCCTTACTGACATCCGGTGGAACAACAAGGACGAGCCGCCGGACGGCCAGTCGGGGGGTAAGTTTCTTCTTATTTATTTATTAAACTTTATTGCACGCATATAACTGGACTGGCTAGACGGGATGACGGACGGTGGACCAAAGCGCTAACAGAGTGGCGTCCGAGATCAGTTAAACGTCCAATAGGCAGACCACCCGCTAGATGGATGGACGAAGCAGTGTACGCGGGAGGCACAGGACCGGCGTAGATGGCGATAAAAAGAAGAGACCTATACTGAGCAGTGGGTAGACGTGGGCTGATATGATGATGATGATAATGATATTGCACATAAAGTACAAAGGGCGAGCCTAAGGCCACGCGGCATTCCCTACCGGCCAACCAAAAGGTATAACTAAGAGAGTCAAAGCGAGTGCATTTATAATAAAAAACATGAAAGCAGGTTAAAAAAAGTAACACATTACATTAGTAATATATACGAAAAATAACAATATATACCTACATAATAATTAAGTTATAATAGAACCTTACTTTATTACAATATTTATAAACTTTATACGTATAAAATATACTATGATTATATATGTTATCTAATTGAGCAATAGTTTCTGTGTTTGAATTATATTCACACATAATATTTCGCATTCTTCATTCGCAGTTAAAAAAGGAAGGTACATAGAATAGCTATGAGTTTCAAAGGTTTTCAACTTTAAATGGATCTCTTTATTTATCGATGTCTTTCTTATTTTATTACTTGGATAATCAAAATGTAACGGGTCTGTAATGATTTGAAGGAATAACTTAGAAAATAATAAAACAAGAAACTGGCGAGTATGAGGCACAATAATTTTGTGTCCAACCAAATCCATTTTGACCTTTGTTCCTCGAAGAAGTTGTTTAATTTCACAAGTACCTAAGTATCTTAATTTCTTTTTAATTTGCTGTTGTTTTTGTTACATCTTAATGTAGTGCTAATTTTACAATTATAATTATGTACTTAAATAATTACAGGAATAATAACGACAACCACGGACAAACGCTCCCCGGAACGCAAGACCCCTTCACCCAAACCTTCGCCAAAATCTACGCCGCAACCAGACAAGCCTTCGACACCGGTTGTCAACACGGCAGAACTCTGTCCGGAGTTGAGAGCATACATGAAGCAAGAAAATAGCGATTCTGAAGCACAAAAGTTTAGCGTCAACGGTAAGCAAAAGATTTAAGCTGATATAGACGAAAACAATAGTAAAACTTTTGAGGGAGTTCCACAAGGTAGCCCATTAGGGCTATCTTTATTTCTACTGTTTTTATAGGCAATATTGATTAACTTATAAGGTCAAGCCTTAAACATCGGTTGTCAACACGACAGAACTATGTCCGGAGTTGTGAGCTTATATGAAACAGGAAAATATGAGTCACATAAGTTTAGCATCAACGGTAAGCAAAATATTTAAACCGATATAGACGAAAACAATAGTGAGACTTCTAAGGGAGTGCCACAAGGTAGCCTATTAGGATTAGGACCATCTTTATTTCTACTCTTTATATTAACAATATTGAGTATTTTATAAAGTCAAGCTTTCGACACCGGTGGTCAACACGGAAGAACTATGTCCAGAGTTGAGAGCTTACATGAAACAAGAAAATAGCGATTTTGAGGCACAAAAGTTTAGCGTCAATGGTAAGAAAAAGATTTAAGCTGATATAAACCAAAACAAAAATGAGACTTTTGAGGGAGTTCCACAAGGTAGCCTTTTAGGGCCATCTTTATTTCTACTGCTTTTATAGACAATATTGATTAACTTATAACGTCAAGCCTAGACACCTGTTGTCAGCACGGCAGAACTATGTCCAGAGCTAAAAGCTTTATTGAAACATATCAATTTAATAGCGATTCTGAGGCACACCATTTTAGCGTCAACGGTAAGAAAAAGACATAGAAGAAAATAAATTTAAACTTGAATACTCTAGGGCCATCTTTATTTTTACTATATAATCTGTTTTGGTCTACTATAAAATAACTAGATAATATTATATGTTTTTCCAGGAGGACCGCCACCGCTTATAAAACTTGCAACAAAAGACAAAGGCAGCCCTGTGAAACGGGAACACTCTGATACGTAAGTGAAACATAAATATCTGCTTTACTTACAGCTCTTTACATTAAAAAAAAGTTTGGATGGATTTTATAAAAGACGAAATGAAAAATAAAGGCGTAAGTGAGGATTTGACTGCTGAAGAAAAAGACATGTTGCGCCGACCCCAAATAAATTGGGATAAGGGCAGGCAGTTGATGACTAGCAAGGTAGCACAGTATTAAATAATTAAACACTATACAGGGTGGTTCAATAAGTGACGTCCAAAGAAAAAAACCGTATGCCTTGTAGTTGAGGGGTAATCCGAATTACCACCATGTACGTTCTGCGATTTTTTGTAGTTTCCGAGATTCTCAATCATGAGTTATGAAAACAATGCCTTCCATTCTGATTGATATTGATGATACAACTTTTACTTTTAAAACTTCCGAGATTTTCAATAAAAATGTATGAAAACTATACCTGCCATTCTGATTGATATTGATGATACAACTTTTACTTTTAAAACTTTAAACTCCGAGATTTTCAATCAAAATGTATGAAAACTGTACCTACCATTCTGATTGATATTGATGATACAACTTTTACTTTTAAAACTTTAAACTCGGATATTACAACGAATCGCGGTACAAACATGGGGGTGATTCGAATACCTCTCACTACAAAGCGTCTGTATTTTGTCTTTGGACGTCACACCTTGGACCTTCCTGTATAATATTCTTATCTTACATACTTTGGGTGCCTTGTATCTGGCTATATTTTAAGTATTTTGTTGTGTAAGCTGTTGGTTTTACTCATTAATAAAAATTAAAACTAAAATCAAATAATTGTTGTTAGTTGCGATGATGTAACTGAACTTTAATTTGATGTTTTTAGCTTCATTTACCATAAAAGTGTTACATAGTATAATGTTAAAGTTTAAAATAAGAATCCCCCGGAAGATGCTCATGTAAGTGAAACTTGTCGGGTTAAACGAGCAAAATATAGGATGCAATTTTATTAGTGGCGGATCCGTTAAGGATGTGTTCTGCCAATGAAACTGAACAACTTTCCCCAAGGAACATAGGTCGACATAGGAAAAAAAATTTTGGTCTTCCCATACTAAGTGTGTTGGCCGGCCGGGTCAATTTGTATGGAAGGGCCAATTTTTTTTTAATATTTCGACCTATGTTCCTTGGGGAAAGTTGTTCAGTTTCATTGACAGAACACACCCTTAACGGATCCGCCACTAATAAAATTACACCCTATATAAGTGAAACGAGTACAAGAGGTTTATTTACAACTATGAAAACTAAAATCTTTTAAATTTCAGTGACACGCAAAGTCCAAAGCGACAACGTTTGGTGAGCGGCGCCGACAATACTGACGAGGAATCGCAGAGTTGTTCCGTCAAAACGTAAGTAACAACCAATTGATATTGAAATCTGAATACCAAATTTTAAAACACTTCTCGTGTTAGGTATACAATTTTTGGGAAACTTGCAAAATTTTCCACCGCAGGCAGGATTTGAACCTGCGACCTTCGGCATCTGTATTGCCGACGCCACTACCAACTGGGCTACCGCGGTTCTAGAACCGATGCCGTCTAGAGGCGTCGGCATTACAGCTGCCGAAGGTCGCAGGTTCAAATCCTGCCAGCGGAGGAAAATTTTGCAAGTTTCCCAAAAATAAATTATTGGGGACTCGTTCACTTTAAAACCAAACTTGTTTAAACTTAAACGCAAGCTCCGTAGAGTAGACGTGAGACTTAAGAAGACATCTGTAAGACAAAGTGGTTGTCAGACGTCACTGATGCGAAACGTGTCTCTTGTGTGTAGCTTTGTCCCTTCTATTACATACATTTTATATATGGAAACTGTTTTAAGCGTCGCGATGTAGCACCTCTCATGTCTACTCTGTGGAGCTCGCGCCTAAAGTTAGATAGAATCGAGAATAGTTTTCAGCTGTGACAAGCCTTTATTTTCTGATCTAAGAACCTTATATTCCAACAACAACAAAAGGAAAAAGTAAATTGAAATTAAACGCAGGTGTTAGATATTAAATTTCAGAATTCTAATCAATGCATACGTTTTATTTACAGGGACAGAGACCAAGAATGGCAACACGGGAATTTGGTAAGCACAATATCAGTGTAAATAATTATGCTGTTTCATTGTTTGCCGTGTGGTGCCGGCTTAGAATAGCATCACCCCATATCTTTCCCGTAGGGGTAAGAAGCGACTAAGGTATTTGAGAGTTCATGTGTATTTTAATTTTAGGCGACAGGCTGACAACCTGTCTCTATAGTGATACATGACAATAACTGAGAGAATCGTTTATCTGGATGTTACATTGATAAAAGGGTACCCCGGACGTACAGTATTCGACTTGTGTACAAGCATGGAAAATATTTATGAATTGTTCAAATAATTATTCCCTTTCTTCAGGACATATCAGCAGAACGCGTAGTAGGCTGGGGCTCCGGCCTGTCGCCTGCCCCCACCGGCTCCAGAGGTGACCCTGAGGGGTCCTGGAGCCATTCAGGCTCTGATGATGAATGGGCGGATGCTCCTGCTGATATAGGGTCCTTCCTGCATACGAGGTTGAGAGTTGATGGCGATAATAGCAACGGTAAGTGGATTTTTACTTAGACTGAAGTTGCAATCGCAACATTATTTCAAGATGTGACCGTTTTGGATACAGTTGTAACACTATTACAATTATGTGACCTATTGAGCCACATTTGAGACATTTGAAATCGATGTGACCAAATCGACCACACTTGCAGCACTAGTGATATATCCCATTTGGCCACAATTGTAACATTTGGCGACGTGTTTTTAATTGATGTCTCGAAGACCCTGAGGGGTCCTGGAGCCATTCAGGCTCTGATAATGAATGGGCTGATGCCCCTGCTGATATAGGGTCGTTCCTGCATACGAGGCTGAGAGTTGATGGAGACAATAGTAACGGTAAGTGGCTTTTGCTGCAACTGTTACAAGTATGACCAATTCTTCGACAGTTGTAGCATTTTTGTTATAGACGTTGTATTTCGCTGCAATTGTAGCACTTTGTAAGAGACGTTTTGTAAATGTTTGATATTTAGAGGGACAAGGGCGCGGCAGTTAAACGCGATGGTCAGATGCACACTAGTTTATTACAAAGACATACGGCGGCGTCGCAGCGCGCGCTCCATAACTATTACCTACTACCCTACGTACACATACATAACATCCCTTCCCCTTCAGTTGAGAAACAACCCCTTAAAAGTTTAAATATAACAAATCGCAAAAGTCAGTTAAAAGAGGCCAGTAAAATTGAACATTGAACGTCTTGCTGGAGTTTCTGGCGTTTGAGCAAGTTCTGTAGTGGTACCAGAACCCGATGGTGAGGCAGAGTCATCGGCGCCCTCATCATCAGCAGTGACCGTCGGTGAAGATGGATAGTCCGGTGTCAGCTCGCGGCGGCGCGTGTTCACCCGCGCAAGTGTAGATGAGGTATCCTTCTCAACATCACTCTCCTCTCCTCCTAGCTCAACCTGATTTCCCTCTTGGTTAGACGAGCCTGTTTCGCCGTCTGGTTGACTCTCATGAAGGTCTGACGGTATATCGGGGATGACGTCAGGATCCCAGGTCCTACTTCCGGCACACGACGAAGATGTCACTCTTCTCCTGATCTGGTCGATGTGTCGCGTTACCTCACAGTTCAAATTTACAGCCAAAACTTTGTACAAAACTGTCCCAATTTTCTTAATAATTACTCCTTCTATCCAGTTAAAAGTCTTGTTGCTTGAATGTTTTGTAATCCACACTGTATCGTTTTCACGAAAGTCCGATCTGTCTTTTCCCTTATAGTTCTTACTCTGTAAGCACTGATTTCGCGCGACTGTTTGAGATAGGTCAGTGGATTGGCATGACGTTGTTTGTGTACGAATCAAATCTAATCGTGAACACAAGGGCCTGCCATATACCAATTCAGCTGGAGACTTTTCCGTGGTGCTATGTTTAGAGTTCCTATAATCGAAAAGGAATTTAGCTATTTGTTCTTGTATAGGTTTCTTATGTGAGCTATTTGTGATAAGTGTTTTTAAACCCTTCTTCACAATTTTTACCATGCTTTCCGCTTGACCATTACTTGATGGATGGTAAGCTGGTGAACAAATGTGATTTATACCGTTAAGTTTACAAAAATCACTAAATTCTTGCGAAGTGAAAGATGTTCCGTTATCACTCACCAGCACACGAGGTACCCCTACCCTAGACATAAAATCACACATTTTACTTATGACAGCTTTTGAACCATAAGAGCCTGCCATTGTATAACATTCGACCCATTTGCTATAAGCATCAACGATTATAAAATACATCTGATTATGGATTGGACCAAGGAAGTCTACATGAATTCTGTAAAATGCATGGGGTGGGTGTGGCCAGCAAGCAAGTGGAACCCGGGGTGGCACAGGCCGTAACGCAGCGCAAACGGGACATTCCGCTGCTAGTCGCTCCAGGGCCGCGTCAATCCCTGGAAACCACAATCTTTTCCGCGCTTCTGCCTTCATTTTTATTATACCAAAATGCGAGCTATGCAGTTCTTTACAAATAGTCTCGCGTAACGAATAAGGTATAACCACTTTATGGCCACGTATTAAATAGCCGTTCTCCAACGCAAGTTGCAACCGACAAGCGTGGTATGGTTTTAAATTGGGATCAGACATTTTTCTCGGCCAGCCATTTAACACATAATCTCTAACCTTATTCAAAATCGGATCTTTATCCGTTTCCTTTTGTAATTCAAGTGACGTCACTGGCCAGTCACCTTCAATTACAAAGTTTAGGTAACACGCTTTATCTGTTCCATTGACCTGTTCTGTCGCACCATCAGCCGATAAGGGAGCTCTAGACAAATAATCCGCGGTGTTAGCACTACTACGTACATACTCAATAGTGTAGTTGTAGGCGGAAAGGAAAATAGCGTAGCGCTGGAGCCGGTTTGCGGAAATTTCAGGAATACCACGGTGGGGACCGAAGATCGTGAGAAGAGGTTTATGATCGGTGCGTAATACAAACGGTACAGAGCGGGCATATAAATACTGATGGAAACGTCTTATTCCGAATACGATAGCCGTGGCTTCCCTTTGTATCTGTGCGTATTTGCTTTCTGCCGAAGACAGGGTACGAGACGCGTAAGAAACTGGTCGCTCTATGTTATCTTCACCAATTTGCGACAATATGGCGCCTAAACCAGTCGGCGACGCGTCGACGGTCAGGATTATTTTAGCATCTGGGTTATAATGTGTCAATACATTGTCTGATGCCAAAATTGATTTGATTTTGTCAAAACTTTTGTCATGTTCTGCGGTCCATACCCATTTTTCATTTTTGTGCAATAACTTATACAACGGACCCAAAATAGTTGATGCATCTGGGACGAAATTGCGATAATAATTAGTAAGTCCTAAAAAAAGATTGCAATTGAGATACATTTTGTGGTTTAGGAGCATTCATTATCGCTTTGACCTTATCCGCTGACTTCCTAATTCCGTTTCTGTCAATTACGTGGCCCAGATACGTAATTTCATTTTTGTAAAACTCGCACTTGTCTTCTTTTACGGTCAAGCCAGAGTCCTCAAGACGCTGTAATACGGCACACAACCGCTGTTTATGTTCATCATAATTTTTCCCGGTCACTAATACGTCATCCAAGAAAACCACTACCCCTTCTAAGCCGGCCAGCACACATTCCATAGCCCGCTGGAAAATGGCTGGTGCTGATGATAGTCCAAAAACTAATCTCGTGTACTTAAAAAGGCCGCGGTGTGTATTAATCACCGTGAGATCTTGGGACGCCTCGGTCAATTTAAACTGGTTGTAAGCCATAGACAAGTCTATTTTGCTAAATTGGACCCCGCCATTTAATTTAGAGAATAATTCGTTCACTGTCGGCAAAGGGTACTTATCAACTAGTAACTGCTTGTTGATAGTCACAGAATAATCCGCACATAAACGAAGCTCATTATTTTTTTTAATAGCGGGTACGACTGGGGAAGCGTACTCAGAGTGTTCCACAGGCTGGAGAACACCCAACTCAACCAAGCGATCCAGCTCTTTGTCAATCTTTTCTTTTAGAGCAAATGGAACAGACCTAGCTTTGAAAAAAATAGGTTTCGAATCTGGTTTTAGGCGCAGTTCAACACAATACTTATTAAATTCACCTAGTTTTCCCGAAAACACATTTGGGTATTGTTTAACCAATTCTTTAATTACCGGGTCATTTTGTTGAGAAATAACCGTATTTACGGCGACGGGTGCTAATTGTAAATTAAAAATACGTATGAAATCTCGTCCCAACAGTGAAAACATTCCATTTTTAACTACAAATAAATCTAAGGTTCGTGTGATCCCCTTGTAGGTGATAGGTAACCGAATGAGCCCCTTTGTTATGATTTGATCTCCCGTGAAGCTAATTAACCTCTTACTGGTAGGTGTTAACGGTACATTTTTAAAATGACATGAATAAACATTTTCCGGAATCGCACTTACAGCTGAACCACTGTCAATAAGGAACTCCAAAAATAAACCGTCGATAAGTACCTGCTCAGCCATTTGGTTACCCTCCAGCTCCACTGAATTAATATTACATATATAAACTAGCTTACCGTCGTCGTCAGCCATATCCACCGGACCTTCCTCAACCAAATTCACTACGTTATCACGTGACCCGCACATTTTACGTAGGTGACCGCGACGGCCACATTTTTTGCACCGGTAGTTTTTAAAACGGCAGCGGCTCGAATCGTGGTTATTATATCCACACACAGCACATTTTTCCTTTTTGGAAACCGCGAACACAGGATTGAACCCCGTAGCGGCGGTCACGGTGCCGGCGCCTACCGGCCCAGCCGTGGCGGCCAGACGCGCGCACCGCGCGCTCTCCGCCAAGTCGACCGCTTTTGCTAACGTCAGCTTGCTCTGATCTTGCGCAAACAGTTTATCCCTTTCATGTCCCGGTATCATGCCCATGATGAACCTATCCAAAAGGGCCTCTTCCAAATTCTTGAACTCACAGTGTGCTGATAACCCTCGTAATCTCGCTGCCCATTGAGTGTGATTTTCACCTGACCTTTGTGAAGCTGAATAGAAGATTCGTCTGCAAACCCAATGCGTTTAGGAGTGAAATGGTCATCTAACAACTTCACTATTGCGTCGTAGTCTTTTTCTTCTACTTTTTCCGGTAGCGCTAAATCACTTGCTAACTTGTACGTCGACTCACTCAACGCGCTCAAAAGAATTGCACGCCGCTTGACCTTTAGCTTGTCCGTCGTATCGTCGATGTCATTCGCAATAAACCACTGCGATAAGCGTGATTTATAGCTATCCCAATGGTGACTGAGGTGGTCGAAATTAGATAAAATACCGAACGACACTCCCGACGACATTTTTACGTAGGTACGAACGTCGCCACGTGTTTGATATTTAGAGGGACAAGGGCGCGGCAGTTAAACGCGATGGTCAGATGCACACTAGTTTATTACAAAGACATACGGCGGCGTCGCAGCGCGCGCTCCATAACTATTACCTACTACCCTACGTACACATACATAACAGTAAAGAAATTAATTCGAAAGATGACTGACTACACTGTTATAGACTGTGTCGGATTAGTCGTCGAATTTTGTCCACCTTTCGGATACAGAGAGGTATTTGTAATTGCTGTCTTGAAGACCCTGAGGGGTCCTGGAGCCATTCAGGCTCTGATGATGAATGGGCGGATGCTCCTGCTGATATAGGGTCCTTCCTGCATACGAGGTTGAGAGTTGATGGCGATAATAGCAACGGTAAGTGGATTTTTACTTAGACTGAAGTTGCAATCGCAACATTATTTCAAGATGTGACCGTTTTGGATACAGTTGTAACACTATTACAATTATGTGACCTATTGAGCCACATTTGAGACATTTGAAATCGATGTGACCAAATCGACCACACTTGCAGCACTAGTGATATATCCCATTTGGCCACAATTGTAACATTTGGCGACGTGTTTTTAATTGATGTCTTGAAGACCCTGAGGGGTCCTGGAGCCATTCAGGCTCTGATAATGAATGGGCTGATGCCCCTGCTGATATAGGGTCGTTCCTGCATACGAGGCTGAGAGTTGATGGAGACAATAGTAACGGTAAGTGGCTTTTGCTGCAACTGTTACAAGTATGACCAATTCTTCGACAGTTGTAGCATTTTTGTTATAGACGTTGTATTTCGCTGCAATTGTAGCACTTTGTAAGAGACGTTTTGTAAAGAAATTAATTCGAAAGATGGCTGACTACACTGTTATAGACTGTGTCGGATTAGTCGTCGAATTTTGTCCACCTTTCGGATACAGAGAGGTATTTGTAATTGCTGTCTTGAAGACCCTGAGGGGTCCTGGAGCCATTCAGGCTCTGATGATGAATGGGCTGATGCCCCTGCTGATATAGGGTCTTTCCTGCATACAAGACTGCGTGTTGATGGAGACAATAGCAATGGTGAGTTAATTTGCTGCAACTGTTACAATTATGAAAAATTCTTCGACAGTTTTAATACTTTTTGATTGATATATGACCCATTTGATCACATTTGCAACACTATTGATGTGTTCCATTTGACCTTAACTTCACTTTTTCCGATTTGACCTTTTTCGTACAATATGAAAAATTCGTACGATGTAACCCACAGTTGTAACATTTTGAGACGGTGACCTATTTGACGACAGTTGTAAACTTAGATGCGTATTATTGATATCCTGGAGAGACCCTGAAGGAGAAGTTAATATTTAAGTCAAATTGTAAATTGTCGCTTCGAGACGAGCATCAAGAGGTTGAAAGATTCACTAGGGTCCGTTAGGCGCCCGTAGCTCAGTCGGTAGAGCGGTGGAACGGTGATCCACAGTCCTGGGTCCAAGTCCCGGCGGTCGCTAGTGAATTTTTCAATTTTCTCATTATTTTATTTATTAAATTGTAAACTTTGTAAACCCTTGGCTTGTAATTTTGTCAGTCACAACAGTCCGCAACATTTTGTCTATAATCAAATAAAATGAATTGTATTTATTTCTGTCCAGATGATGAATCCAACGACTCCGGCCCTCTGAGCGGGATGATGACGTCATCGCCCGTGACGTCATCCTGCGGAGTCTCGCCTGCCGATATCAAAGTTGACATGCTACATGCTCCCGTACTCAAAGGTATGTATTACTAACTAATGGTATATAGCGTTATTTTTTAGTCAGTGCGCAAACTTGCAGGATGTTTCTACTCGTGATACTGAACAACTTTTACTATGGGGCCACTTGCGAAATTTAAAAAAAAAATTTGGTTGATTAATACATTTTTGTCGAGTAGGTATGAATTTTTCTATGGAACATCCAATTTTTTTTTTGCGAATTCGCATGTGGTCTTATAATAAAAGTTGTTCAGAATCACGAGTAGAAACACCCTGCAAAGTTTGCGCACTGACTAAATAATAACCCAGTATAACAGTAATAGACTCATCCCAATAGAGAATGACTCCGGCCCTCTGGGCGGGATGATGACGTCATCGTCCGTGACGTCATCGTGCGGAGTGTCTCCCGCCGATATCAAAGTTGACATGTTACATGCGCCTGTACTGAAAGGTATGTATTACTAACTAATGGTATATTACAGTAATAGCATAAGAGTAAACACACCTAGAGGCGACACTCCCGCTCCAGACACGCTCAAGGTCATTATATTTGCCTACCGTCTGGCGCTCGCACTGCGAGCAATTCGGCCGGGAGTGCGCTTCGCCGCGTAAGCGTTCGTCACGCGGGTCAAATTTTGTTTTTTCGGAAATGTTTAGCCTTTCCGAATGACTATGGTGCTTATGGCTGTAAAAGTGATGCGAAGATGACTCTCCATCTTATTTTTTTAATTTGTCTAAAAATGAGCAAAGGTTCTAGATACAGTAAATAGGTACCTACCATTCTTAATAGGTACGTATTGGTTTTGTGTTTTCCTATTTTTACTCACGTCGGTACCTACTAAGTACATAGTTTCAGTTCAGTTTTCTAACCCGACATACCTACTTATTTAAGGTACCTGGGGTAGGTAGGTGTCTAAGTTATTGTTAGCTGATTATAGTAACATACAAATTCGTATTCATCGCAAATCTTTTAAAATAATTGCATTTGCACGATTTTTCAACCTATGGCGCGTAGGTGTGTAAACAAACTACGCCGAAAGTCATGCAACTGCTTGGCGAGCCGCTAGTTTGGAATAAAACTATTAGCACGTGACAGCCCTGGCTTAATGTGCGGGAGCGCGCGGGGCGTTGCGGGCTGAGGGGGGAAGTAGGCATTTAAAGCGCGGCTTTTCGGGCCCAGACAAAGGAGTTTCACTTCTACACGGTAGTGTTATTATTTATTCTTATGGTAATAGACTCATCCCAATAGAGAACGACTCCGGCCCTCTGGGCGGGATGATGACGTCATCGCCCGTGACGTCATCCTGCGGAGTCTCGCCTGCCGATATCAAAGTTGACATGCTACATGCTCCTGTACTGAAAGGTGAGTTCATTTTTAGGGTGCCGTGCCCAAACGGTGAAAACGGAACCCTATTACTGAGACTTCGCCGTCTGTGCGTTCGTCCGTCTGTCACCAGCCTGTATCTATTTCATAAACCTTCGTAAAATGGATGGTCCAGGATTTTCCAACCAGAAGCCCTAATAACCACTTATTGACCACTCTAGTGGTAGAGCTGAAAAGTTATGTGTACCATACGAGAGCAAATTCATTTACAACTTTTGGATCCCTCACTGAGCTCAGGGTAAAACATCCGTACCACGGGATTAAACGTAAAAATATTACTTTTAAAGTCTATTAGGATATGTTTATTCACTCGCAGTACTATATTAATCTCATATATGAAAATAAGACATTGAAAAAATGTCAGGCTCGAACCCGGGCCGGGTCAACGTCCCACCCCATCTAAGCAACTAATTGACAGAGAGGTTGTGTGCTTCTGTCAACCGTTGTGACTTCTGTCAACCGTTCTAACTTTTTAGGCGCACTCTATAGCTTGCTTATATTATATATTTAATCTCTTGACGCTTGTCTCAAAGCGACGACGTAGCGACATCTGTAGAATATATTTACATACAACTTTATTTTTATTTTTTACAGCAATGTCGTCGAAATCTCAAGGCCCCGTCGACCCCCGTTTCGCGGACGTGGTCAAACTGAACGACTACTTGCAACATGGGCGACGACCGCAGTTCTGGGAGGAAAACTACGTTAGACGAGTAAGTATATTGTTTGAATTATCGTAAGCAAGAATAAATACGAATTTCAATCGTGATATACTTTGGAAGTAACATGTCATCGAAGAAACATTGAGGATTGTTGCAATTGTTTAAGATTGGTCAAGGTACTCATGAAACTGAACAACTTTCTATATGAAACATGGATCGAAATATGAATTCCTTGACCTTCTTTTGGATTTTATGCTTGCTTTTTTACATAAAAACTGTATACCCTCCCGTTTTTGTTATTCTCGGTATAATCAGGAATTCGGAAACGGGTCTAACGATTTTCACGAAATTTCGTAAATCGGGGGTTTATTTTTCCAAAAATCGTTGCTTCACCCCTTCTTTGCGAGTTTTTTATGAACTAACTATGCCATCTGTTGAAAAACCATATTTAAATCACTAACATTCAAATGTCTTTTTCCAGGTAATGGAAGCAGTCCGCCTCAAAGAGCTAGAAATGAAACAGGCTGCAGAAATTCTCGGAGTCAGCTACGGCACTCTGTACGGACGATACAGGGATGTATACGGGTGTATCAATAGACCCTACAGGTTGGTATTATATTTAACTCTTAAGCAGGCGCGTGGGATAGATTACACCCCAACGGATGTCAAAAGATACAGATTTCCATAAATATGTCTCAAAAAAAGAGTTGAATTTAATGTTTTTTTCTTAAAAGGAGGGTTTACCACGTTAGTTTAAAAAAAGATTTATATGTACCATTGATTAAAGTCTGATTTTGCTGATATGTTTCCTATTTAAATTGAAATAAATGTGGGGTGTTAACTACCCCACGCGCCTACTTACGTAACTTTTTTGGCGCGCCTACTTACAGATTACATATATCTCTGTATATTGATGCTAGTTGAGGCACTTTTTGAAATTGTTTCAAACTTGCATGTTCTACTACTTACGTAGCACAACTATTTAACGTATTCTTACAATATTTTTCTACCTTCTTGTCTCAAACTCACTTATTTTATTTGTTTCTTTCTTGCCTTACAAAATATCTTAATTAAATTACCTACATGTTTTTTTTTTACTACTGAGTAAACAAGATCAATAAGAAATTTGGAACAATTCAGTAAACTGGAAATAAAGAGTAATTTATAAAGTGGTACACGTGTAAAGAAACGTTATTTTCAGTTTAACACAGTGCCTACATGGAACTTGAGAATCCCTAAAAAGTTTGGGTTAGATTCACGCCGAACCGGATTCAACGTCAAAAAATTACATGCATAAAATGTCCCTAGAAAATTTTCCATTAAATGAACTTGCACTTTTCGTACCTTCCTTACCTTTACCTTTACAGCCACAAAAGTCCACTGCTGGACATGGGCCTCCCCCGCACTGGGTGGCATTGCCATACTCACCACGCTTGGCAGGCGGATTGACGAGCGCAGTGCAAGATGTTTAATTCACAGGGAACGCTGCTGCCCATTCCCTGGATAATTATCCTTTAGTCGCTTTTTACGACACCCACGGGTAGAATTGGGGTGATGCTATTCTAGGCCGGCATCACACGGTACTTTCCTTATTTAACTATATTTCACCACAGTTTCCGACTAACGCACACAAAACCGAACCGCGCAATTTCTTCCTTTTTCAGCGGTAAAACTTTTTTCGATAGGACCGCGCGGGACTTCTGGCAGGCGAAGGGCCCGTCTGAAGTGCTGGAGCGGCTGCAGAGGGGCGAAGTCTCGCTGGATGCCGCCTCGCAAGCCCTGGGAGTCACCGCGGCGAATCTAGCGGCTTACGTGGCTGACCTCGCAGCGCCTGAGAAAGGTATGTTGAACCTCTAGGTAGACATACAACTTGACTTCTATTTGATCAAAACTTGACTTCTATCTGACCCCCAACATGACCCCTAACTGACCCCCAAAATGACCCCTATCTGACCCCCGACATGACCCCTAACTGACTCCTAACTGACCCCCTAATTGACCCCCTACCTAAATGACTCTTGTCAGGCGAAGGGTCCGTCTGAAGTGCTGGAGCGGCTGCAGAGGGGCGAAGTCTCGCTGGATGCCGCCTCGCAAGCCCTGGGAGTCACCGCGGCGAACCTGGCGGCTTACGTGGCTGACCTCGCAGCGCCTGAGAAAGGTATGTTGAACCTTACATACAACTTGAGTTCTATTTGACCCCAACTTGACTTATATTTGACTCCAACTGGAAAGCTTATCTGAACCGCAACTGACTTAAACTGACCCCCAACATGACTCCTAACTGACCGACTACTTAACCCCTAACAGACCCCCAACATAAACCCTAACTGTCACCCAAAATGACTCCTAAAAGACCCCTAAAATGAACCCTGACTGACCCCCAACAGGATCCCTAACTGACCCCAAACATGACCCCTAACTAAACCCCTATTTTACTTCAACATGACCCCAGCCCTACCTCAACATGACCTCAATTAGACCACTAGCACTAGTCTAAGAGACTTCTAGAAGAAGGGTCCGTCTGAAGTGCTGGAGCGGCTGCAGCGGGGCGAAGTCTCGCTGGATGCCGCCTCGCAAGCCCTGGGAGTCACCGCGGCGAACCTGGCGGCTTACGTGGCTGACCTCGCAGCGCCTGAGAAAGGTATGTTGAACCTTACATACAACTTGAGTTCTATTTGACCCCAACTTGACTTATATTTGACTCCAACTGGAAAGCTTATCTGAACCGCAACTGACTTAAACTGACCCCCAACATGACTCCTAACTGACCGACTACTTAACCCCTAACAGACCCCCAACATAAACCCTAACTGTCACCCAAAATGACTCCTAAAAGACCCCTAAAATGAACCCTGACTGACCCCCAACAGGATCCCTAACTGACCCCAAACATGACCCCTAACTAAACCCCTATTTTACTTCAACATGACCCCAGCCCTACCTCAACATGACCTCGATTAGACCACTAGCCCTAGTCTAAGAGACTTCTAGAAGAAGGGTCCGTCTGAAGTGCTGGAGCGGCTGCAGCGGGGCGAAGTCTCGCTGGATGCCGCCTCGCAAGCCCTGGGAGTCACCGCGGCGAACCTGGCGGCTTACGTGGCTGACCTCGCAGCGCCTGAGAAAGGTATGTTGAACGTCTACTTGACATACAACTTTACTTCTAATTGATCCCAACTTGACCCCTAACTAACACCCAACATGATCCCTTATTGACACCCCACATGACCCCTGACCCCCAACATGACCCCTGACCCCCAACATGACCCCTAACTAACACCCAACATGACCCCTAACTGACCGACGACCTGGCCCCTTTTTGACCCCATTAATTCCCAACATGACCCCAGCTGTACCTCTAAATAGCCTCCGTGGCGTCTTGACCCCACATGACCCCTGTCTTGTCCCTACCTACCTTAGCGACTTCTACCTAAGGGCCCGTCTGAAGTGCTGGAGCGGCTGCAGCGGGGCGAAGTCTCGCTGGATGCCGCCTCGCAAGCCCTGGGAGTCACCGCGGCGAACCTGGCGGCTTACGTGGCTGACCTCGCAGCGCCTGAGAAAGGTATGTTGAATCTCTACCTGACATACAACTTGACTTTTATTTGACCCTAACTGACTCTCAGTATGACCCCTAACTGACTTCCAACATGACCCCAAACTGACCCCTAAAATGACCCCTTAATGACCCCCAATATGACCCCTAACTAACCCCCAACATAACCTAAACTGACCCCCAACATGACCCCAACTGACCTTCAAAATGACCCCTAACTGACCCTCAACATTACCCCTAACTGACCCCCAACATGACCCCTAATTGACACCCATTTTACCCTTAACATGACCCCAGCCCTACCTCAATTAGACCACTAGCCCTAGTCTAAGAGACTTCTAGAAGAAGGGTCCGTCTGAAGTGCTGGAGCGGCTGCAGCGGGGCGAAGTCTCGCTGGATGCCGCCTCGCAAGCCCTGGGAGTCACCGCGGCGAACCTGGCGGCTTACGTGGCTGACCTCGCAGCGCCTGAGAAAGGTATGTTGAACCTTACATACAACTTGAGTTCTATTTGACCCCAACTTGACTTATATTTGACTCCAACTGGAAAGCTTATCTGAACCGCAACTGACTTAAACTGACCCCCAACATGACTCCTAACTGACCGACTACTTAACCCCTAACAGACCCCCAACATAAACCCTAACTGTCACCCAAAATGACTCCTAAAAGACCCCTAAAATGAACCCTGACTGACCCCCAACAGGATCCCTAACTGACCCCAAACATGACCCCTAACTAAACCCCTATTTTACTTCAACATGACCCCAGCCCTACCTCAACATGACCTCGATTAGACCACTAGCCCTAGTCTAAGAGACTTCTAGAAGAAGGGTCCGTCTGAAGTGCTGGAGCGGCTGCAGCGGGGCGAAGTCTCGCTGGATGCCGCCTCGCAAGCCCTGGGAGTCACCGCGGCGAACCTGGCGGCTTACGTGGCTGACCTCGCAGCGCCTGAGAAAGGTATGTTGAATCTCTACCTGACATACAACTTGACTTTTATTTGACCCTAACTGACTCTCAGTATGACCCCTAACTGACTTCCAACATGACCCCAAACTGACCCCTAAAATGACCCCTTAATGACCCCAATATGACCCCTAACTAACCCCAACATAACCTAAACTGACCCCCAACATGACCCCAACTGACCTTCAAAATGACCCCTAACTGACCCTCAACATTACCCCTAACTGACCCCCAACATGACCCCTAATTGACACCCATTTTACCCTTAACATGACCCCAGCCCTACCTCAATTAGACCACTAGCACTAGTCTAAGAGACTTCTAGAAGAAGGGTCCGTCTGAAGTGCTGGAGCGGCTGCAGCGGGGCGAAGTCTCGCTGGATGCCGCCTCGCAAGCCCTGGGAGTCACCGCGGCGAACCTGGCGGCTTACGTGGCTGACCTCGCAGCGCCTGAGAAAGGTATGTCAAGTAAGGCCAACCAGACAAGATAAAGAATGTAAACAAACCAGAAAGAGACTACTGACATTATACTATATGACATATAAGGACAGATCGTAATAGCTGTCACAGAGTCTTTTTAAAATTGTTTACATTATTTATCTCGTTTCGTTTGCCTTTCTTAAGAACCTCTACTTCACCCCTATTTGACCCCTAACAGACCCCCAATATGACCCCTAACAGAGCCCAAACATAACCCCTATTTGACCCCCTTTTTACCCCAACATGACTCCTTATTTGCCCCCCACTAGCCCCTACCTAAGTGACACTCTAGTTCAACCCTTACTTGACCCCCACTAGCCCCTACCTAAGTGACCCTCTAGTTCAACCCTTACTTGCCCCCCACTAGCCCCTACCTAAGTGACCCTCTAGTTCAACCCTTACTTGCCCCCCACTAGCCCCTACCTAAGTGACCCTCTAGTTCAACCCTTACTTGCCCCCATTTGCCACCTAAGAGACTTCTGGCAGGCTAAGGGCCCGTCTGAAGTGCTGGAGCGGCTGCAGCGGGGCGAAGTCTCGCTGGATGCCGCCTCGCAAGCCCTGGGAGTCACCGCGGCGAACCTAGCGGCTTACGTGGCCGACCTCGCAGCGCCTGAGAAAGGTATGTTGAACCTCTACCTGACATACAACTTGACTTGTATTTGACACTAACTGAACTTCTATTTGACCCCAACTTGACTTATATTTGTGACCCCAACTGGACCGCTTATCTGAACCGCAATTGACCACAAATTGACCCCCAATTGACCCTAAAACACTCAAACTTGACCTCCCTACCTGATTGTCTCTTAACACCTAATAGGCCCGTAGTTGACCCCCAACATGACCCATATTTGACCCCAATTTTACCCCAACATGACCCCTAACTGACCCCCAACATGACCCCTAATTAACCCCCATTTTACCCTAACACGACCCCAGCCCAACTCCTACATAACCTCCATTTGACCCCTTACTTTCCCCCTACTTGCCCCTACCTAAGTGACTCTTGTCAGGCGAAGGGCCCGTCTGAAGTGCTGGAGCGGCTGCAGCGGGGCGAAGTCTCGCTGGATGCCGCCTCGCAAGCCCTGGGAGTCACCGCGGCGAACCTGGCGGCTTACGTGGCTGACCTCGCAGCGCCTGAGAAAGGTATGTTGAACCGCTACCTGACATACTACTTGACTTCTGTTTGACCATAACTGGACCGCTTATCTGAACCGCAATTGACCACAAATTGACCCTAACAGACTCAAACTTGACTCCTACTTGACCCACAACATGACCCCTAACTGACCCCTAATTGAGACCCAACATGACCCCTAACTGACCCCCAACATGACCCCTAACTGACTCCCCAAATTGACTTCTATTTGACCCCAACATGACCCCTACCTGAACCTTAACATGACCCCTAACTGACCCGCAACATGACTCCTAACTGACCACCAACATGACACTTAACTGACCTCCAATATGACCCCTAACTGACCCCCAAAATGACCCCGAATTTGATCTCGATTTTACCCCAATATGACCTCAGCCCTACCTGAACATGACCTCAATTCGACACCTTACTTGCCTCCCATTCGCCCCACTCTAAGTGACTCTTGTGAGGCGAAGGGTCCGTCTGAAGTGCTGGAGCGGCTGCAGCGGGGCGAAGTCTCGCTGGATGCCGCCTCGCAAGCCCTGGGAGTCACCGCGGCGAACCTGGCGGCTTACGTGGCTGACCTCGCAGCGCCTGAGAAAGGTATGTTGAACCTCTACCTGATGTACAACTTGATTTCTATTTGACTCCAACTGGACCGCTTATCTGTACCGCAATTGACCACAATTGACTCTTATCTGACTCCTAACGTGTCCTTAGTTGACCCCCAATTGATCCCTAGCTGACCTCCAACATGACTTCTAACTGACCCTCAATATGACCCCTAACTGACCGACAACATGACTCCTAACTAACAGACAACATGACCCCAAACTGACCCCCATCATGACTCCTAACTGACCCCCAACATGACCCCTAACTGACTCCCAAAATGACCCCTAACTGACCCCAATATGACCCCTAACTAACCCCCAACATGACCCTTAACTAAACCCCTATTTTACTTCAACATGACCCCAGCCCTACCTGAACATGACCTCAATTTGACCACTAGCCCTAGTCTAAAAGACTTCTAGCAGGCGAAGGGTCCGTCCGAAGTGCTGGAGCGGCTGCAGCGGGGCGAAGTCTCGCTGGATGCCGCCTCGCAAGCCCTGGGAGTCACCGCGGCGAACCTGGCGGCTTACGTGGCTGACCTCGCAGCGCCTGAGAAAGGTATGTTGGACCACACTACCTGACATACAACTTGACTTCAATTTGACCATAACTGGACCGCTTATCTGAACCGCAATTGACCACAAACTGACCCCCAATTGACTCTAACAGACTCAAACTTGACTCCTACCTGACTCCTAACGTGTCCTTAGTTGACCCCCAATTGATCCCTAACTGACCCCAAACATGACCCTAACATGACGCCTAGCTGACCCTCAAAATGACCAGTAACTGACCTCCAACTTGACCCCTATCTGACCCCCAGCATGACCCCTAACTGACCCCCAACATGACCCCTAACTGACCCCAAACATGACTCATATTTGACCCCCATTTTACCCCAACTTGACCCCAGTCCTACTCCAACATGACTTCGATTTGACCTTTTACTTGCCCCCCATTTGCCCCTACCTAAAAGACTTCTAGCAGAAGAAGGGTCCGTCCGAAGTGCTGGAGCGGCTGCAGCGGGGCGAAGTCTCGCTGGATGCCGCCTCGCAAGCCCTGGGAGTCACCGCGGCGAACCTAGCGGCTTACGTGGCTGACCTCGCAGCGCCTGAGAAAGGTATGTTGAACCTGACATATAACTTGACTTCGATTTGACCATAACTGGACCGCTTATCTGAACCGCAATTTACCAGACACTGACCCCCAATTGATCCTAACAGAGTCAAACTTGACTTCTACCTGACTCCTAACGTGTCCTTAATTGACCCCCAACATGAACCCATAACTGACCCCGAACATGACCTCCAACTGACCTCCAACATGACCCCTAACTAACCCCCAACATGACCCTTAACTGACTCCCGAAATGACCCCTAACTGACCCCCAACAGAACCCGTAACTGACTCCTAACTAAACCCCTATTTTACTTCAACATGACCCCAGCCCTACCTCAACATGATCTCAATTTGACCACTAGCCCTAGTCTAAAAGACTTCTAACAGGCGAAGGGCCCGTCTGAAGTGCTGGAGCGGCTGCAGCGGGGCGAAGTCTCGTTGGATGCCGCCTCGCAAGCCCTGGGAGTCACCGCGGCGAACCTGGCGGCTTACGTGGCTGACCTCGCAGCGCCTGAGAAAGGTATGTTGAACATATACCTGACATACGACTTGACTTCTATTTGACCATAACTGGAACGCTTATCTGAACTGCAATTGACCCCTAATTGACGCCCAATTGACCCCCAACATGACTCCTAATTGACCCCCAACATGACCCTATTTGACCCCCATTTTACCCCAACACGACCCCAGCCCAACTCCTACATGACCTCAATTCGACACCTTACTTGGCATCCATTTTCCCCAATCTAAGTGACTTCTGGCAAGAGAAAGGTATGTTGAACCTCTACCTGACATACAACTTGACTACTATTTGACTCCAACTTGACTTTTATTTGATCCCAACTGGACCCTGCATGACCCCCTTTTAGACTCTTACTTAGTTGTACCGAAAAGGCAAAACTCGAATCTGACCCACTTCACCCGATGCACAACTACTGCCCTGTGCCTCAGAGGCTCAAAAGCCGCAAAAGCTTTATGAGGTGTGTCAGTTCGGGAACTGCAGAGTCCCCACAACAAGCGAGGCATCGTTTGTGGGCTTCAAAAACGGACCTGCCCAACCCGTTTGTACCGTTGTCGGAAAACCTTCCACCTGGACACAATCTGCCGAGGCCGACTTGGAAGTCTTTAAATAGGCTCCGAACCCAGGTCGGCCGGAGCAAAGATAACCGTTCGAGGTGGGGTTTCACGCACGTGCCCGACCTTCGGTGTAGATGTGGTGTGGACCCACAAACCATGCTCCATCTCATCTCTTGCCCTTCTGGCCCGGCTACCTGTACGCGGGAGCAACTGATGTTGGCGACCGACAATGCGGTGATAGTGGCTGAATATTGGGCTAATGACGTTTGAGGTATGGGCATGCCATCGACTCGATAGAAGAAGAAGAAGACTCTTACTTGTCCTCACCACTAGACCCATACCAGGTGAACCTGGTCCTCACTTGCCACTACCTGACTTGCACTTTTATTTTTCAATATTCAAAATGTACGCACATAATAATTGTGTAATGTCTTTGAATATTTCAGAGTTCGAGCCGATCCCCATAGAGATAGACCCGTCATTGAAAATGAAGCCCAACCGGCCTCCGCCCTTCCACGCGACTCCCGTGACGCCCAAAGCGAAGTTCAAGCAGCCCCCAGCTACTGACAAGGTGAGTAGTAAATGACAATGACATGTAGATGATATTTTGACTGCCCGATGGCGTAGTGGATAAGTACCCTTGCCTTCTATGCCGGGGGTCGTGGGTTCGATTCCCACCGGACACAAATATTAGTAGTCGAGTTTCAAATATTTGTGTTTAGTTTGGGCGTTTGCTGTGTATGATAAGTTTTTATTTACAAAAGGAAAGTATTTATGTATTATAGGGTGAGATTTTAGTTGTGAATGATAGCGAAAAATCAGAAACGGCTGGTGATGATAAGGAACAATTTTCCCCAAGGAACATTGGTCATAATATATAAAAAAAAAATTGGACCTCCCACAACTCAAATTAGCTGATCGTCAATTTTGTATGGGAGATCCAAATATTTTTTTGATATTTCTGCCTATTTCCTTGGAAAAGTTGTTTCTTATTACCAGCCAGTTCCGAGTTTTCGCATTCGGTTACTAGTAAAATTTCAACCAGTATTTTGATCATTTAAAAAGGTTCATTGGGGTTCATACATTGTTAAAACTTAATTTGTGTTATTTCAGCGTAAAGTGATGGTGGGCAGTTTGGAGGACGAAGAAATACCTGCCACCGTCATCACCACCAGCGCCAGTACCGGTTCAGGTAAGCAGCTGTTTCTTAGGCGCAAGTCAAAGTCACCGTGCCGTGTGATGCCGGCTTATAGTCGAATTTCTAATTGTATGCACTAAAATGACGTTTGGTGGGTGCCCGCCTTTTTGGGAAAAATAAATAGTGATGTGCTAAAAAGATTCAATTCAATCACTCATCTAGTAATATGTTTATAATAATCAAGTCACTAAGTATTTTCCGATACGATATAAGTACATTAGTTATAAGGGCGTGATCAACTCACAAAACTGAATACCATTTATTAGAAACTTTTCATCCAAATCTGAAAATGAAGAAATTGGGTGACACACTTTTTCATATTTTTTGTATTGGGAGGCAACAAATAAATAAATTTCATTCAGGGAATCAATAAATAAATTTGAGTGACCTGAATGAATCAGCTCACCTGAACTTAAAATTCGAGCTGAAGTTATGGACTATATGGAGTTGGTATCATTATTTTGTTGGCATCTGTCATTTTAGTGCATACAATTTAAAATTCGACTATAGAATGTCATCACACCACCCCATATCTTTCCCGTGGGTGTCGTAATAGGCGACTAAGGGATAAATTCATCCAGGGGCTCAATCCCTGCATGAATTTCGGAATCGCATTGCAACATCTTGCATTGCGCTCACCAACCCGCCTGCCAAGAGAGGTGAGTATGGCAAATACCCCCCTAATAGGCCCATTTTCAGCAGTGGACTTTATTGTGGCTGTTATAATAGTCAAAGTCAAAAGTGCTTTTAGCCCGAGCCGCCTTTATACTAGGGTCACAAAATTTATCTATAAATTATCAATGGCTATTATATTATTAGATTGAATTAGAATATAACTTTCGTAGAGAGAATCTTGTACCTAAATGTAATGTACCTACTGTTTTCAAAGTCAAAGTCAAAACGTTTATTTCTTATTTACAAGATTCTCTTCAAGATTCGTAAATATTTCCAGGGTAAGTTTTACTCGTGAAACTGAACAACTTTTCTTAGTAACATTTTTCCGAAATATGAAAAATACAAACTGATACATGATTTGGATGTTTTTGTATGGGAGGTCCAAAATATTTTTTCATGAGAAAAATTCAGTTTCACGAGTAGAACATACCCTAAAATATGGGGTGAAATTTTAATAGTGACCGATAGCGAAAACTCAGAACCGGCTTGTGATAAGAAAAAACTTTCCTCATGGAACATAGGTCGAAATACGAAAAAAAGTTTGGACCTCTCATAGTAACTGAAATCAGCTGATCGGCAAGTTTGTATGGGAAGTCAAAATTTGTTTTTCGTTTCGATCTATGTTCCTTGGGGAAAGTTGTTCCTTATCACCAGCTGGTTCGGAATTTTCGCTATCGGTCACTTGTAAAATTTCCCCCAATATTTATACCTAAACTTTCCCCTTGTATCACTGTCAATCTTTCTTGTAAATTGAAAATTGTAATTTCTTGTACATTTCTTTTCAACAGGGTTAGTTTTTAGTCAGTGCGCATACTTTGCAGGGTGTTTCTACTCGTGATTCTGAACAACTTTTACTATGGGGCCACCGGCGAATTCGCAAAAAAAATTTGGATGTTCCATAGAAAAATTCATACCTACTCGGCAAAAATGAATGGAACACCCAAAATTATTTTTTAGATTTCTCAGGTGGCCCCATAGTAAAAATTGTTCAGAATCACGAGTAGAAACACCCTGCAAAGTTTGCGCACTGACTAAAAAATAACCCCGTGAATATCTATTTTCTTATTTCTTCCCCGTAACTTACCTCAGGCAAGTGGCCGAGCATCCGGGTGGCTCAACTAGACACGCTACGGGAAGGCGGAAGTGCGGGAGGGGCAGGGGGCACTGACCCTAATCAGCTGATGCGCACAAGGCCCGACCTCACCATAGTCGCCGCCAAGAAAGAGAGAACCGACGAGTAAATAGAATACCGACTATCCTACTAATATTATAAAGGCGGATGTTTGTGTGTGTGTTTGTTACGACATCACGCAAAAACGGCTGATTAGATTGACATGAAACTTTGCAGAAATATAAAAGGGCATCTGGAATAACACATAGGATACTTTTTACCACGGAAAAATGTCTCATTCCCACGGGATCACGCATTTTCCAATATTTTTGAAATAGGTGGCGTGACTGAGCCGATTCGCGTTTTAAACGTTTTCGCCGAAAACTAACAGCGACATCTCTTGGCGAATAATGCTTTTTTCCCGCGGAATAATAGGTTGCAGCGGGTGAAACCGCTGACGGGCAGCTAGTTAATAAATATAGTTTTACGCTTCAAGGAGTCTGTTTCTACAGGATTTTACAATTTCGATAGGAACAATGGGTCAAAGAGTCATTTTTGAAAGAAATCGTAAATTCTACAATTGGTCACCATCACCAATCACATTATTTGTGTAGAAGATGCTTTATTGTAGTTTAACCTTATATCTAAGGGAGTAAGAAAAAGAGTATTACTAGCCGAAAGGAAGCCAAAGTACTCATAAAACTGAACACCTTTCCTAGTGGAAAATGGGTCGAAAAAAAGTGGTCCTCCATTGTAAATCAACCAGCTGATCGGCAATTTTGTATGGTAGTTTTTTTTCTTATCTCGACCCATGGTCCAAGGGGAAAGTTGTTCAGTTTCTTGAGTACCTTGACCTCCTTTCGGTTTGTTTTACCATTTCTGACACTCCCGTATATCGAGTTTTAAAAACTAACAGCGACATCTAACATCAAACGATTTTGTCATTCTTTAGTAAAGTGAACCGCCGGGTTCGATACGCTATTACCTATAATGATTATAAAACATTGAGTATAATTATAATGCAAAAAGAAAATTCCTAAAATGTCACAATAATAAAAAGACAAATTTCTGAACAAATATGATATATTCAGATAATAAAATAAGGTGTAGGTAAGATTGCAATTGTCTGGCTATTAATATTTAAATAAGAATATTAAATTAACTTATTTTTATTTAAGATGTTGTATAATAAAGAAAATATATAGCAAAGTGTAAGTATAGTTAATAAATAGTAAGAAGTAGAGTGAACAAATGAAATTATTACCTATTGTAAAATTTTAAGTTTGTCGGGCGTTAAAATGCAAAATAATGGACTATTTATTATGAAATCAAATCAATAACATCTGTACATCTAAATAAACTTTTGATAAGTTTTGTTTTAAGTTTAACCAAAACCTCTTGAAGGTTATAAGCAGAATACTTTTGTTAAATTATACTTAAGTATAAGTAAAATTAAAAGAGACTACTATTATTCTAGTGTTCATTAAAATACTATAAAAGTAAAATATAGTAGATTTATTATAATTTTGATTTTATTTAAGTACCTTCTGTAAAAATTCTGTTAAAATACAGAAGGTACTTAATCAAAATCAAATACTAGGTAATCATTTATTCGTAATTCATATTATAATGTAATTATGAAATTTATCATATTTTTTCTTTATATAATTGTTATTTTAGATTTTTCATAGAAGTGGCTGCGTGGCTTGTAGATTTGTGTGTCTATTTCGTGGGTATGTATACTTTAATATAAGGCTACTTGTCATAAGTTTAATTTTGTATATTACTTTATTTACATTTCCTATGTGTGTACAGTCACTCACGCTAACTCATGAACAATCCAAAATGTAAGGTTGCGATTTTTTTCAGACTGTAATATTTTACAGCATCAATTGTTACTTTTCAAGATGCAGCAACATTTATTACAATAACATAGTTTCTGTCCGGCTTGTCAGTATAAATTACAAGAAAATCGAAACCTTAAAAATGGAATTGTTCATGAGTTAGCGTGAGAGACTGTACAATGTAGATAAAATTGTGTAATGTGTATGCATCTGCACATAATTTGGCATTATACAACGTGTTACAAAACAACCCATAAAAACTCCCATAAAAATGGAGTTCATTTTGTATGGGAGGTCCAAATTATTTTTTCATATTTCCACCCATGTTCCATAGGGAAAGTTGATCAGTTTTACGAGTACCTTGACCTCCTTTCAGCTTTATTGGTTGTTTTGTAACACCCAGTAATGCTCGTGTCAAACTATTATCAGACACTCGCATTTTATTGCCGCCTTTTATATGACAGTTGCATATACTATTTCACATACAACACAGTTAAAATTTTGGAAAAAATGCAATACTTTTTTTCTCATCGCAGGCAGAAATTAGTTAAATATGCGGTCTTTTTATTTCTTTTGCGAATCTCTTTGTGTATTTTTAATTTGTTCCTTGTTTTTCGTAAGAACGATGTGGTTTATTAAATATAATATTATATTCATTAATATAAAATGCAGTGTCCACGATCATAGACTTAATTCTCGTAGTGTTTTTAAGTAAAATAAGTTATTTCCATAGTTTATCCGGTTCCATATTTGATTATATTAATAATCCTTTAATAATATAACATTATATACTCAGTTATATGTCATAGATTATAAATAGATACTAACTTAACTATATTACTCGTTTATTGTAATAATATTATACATAGAAAAAAATATAAATTATGTCAAATCGATGAAAACCATCACTATAGTTAGTTTATAATAGTATATAGTAACAATATAGTAGCCGTGTGGTGCCGGCAGAGTAGAATAGCACCTCCCCCTCTCTTCCCGTGGGGGTCGTAAGAGGCGACCGAGGGATAAACCCTAAACCCTACCCAAACAGCCAGGGCCAACCGTATGGTGGCGGTTAATCCACCACAAAAGCATTCCCAAGGAGGGTTGACGTTTGGTGGGCGGCCGGTCGTAAAATTCAGCCAAATCCTTTTGCAATACGATTTTGTGTTTAACGAAACGTGTTGCGCCGACCCCAAGTAATTGGGATAAGGGCAGGAAGATGATGATGATGAGTAACAATATACCTAGTTGTAAGAAAAATATATTTGATAATGTACCTACACTTGTTCCTCTGACAAAAAGATTTAGTCAATTAAGCTTATTTTTCTGTTTTGTGAGCGTCAAAGTTATTGGCACTTAAATATTAGTAAAATTAATTTGCACTAGCTAAAAATACCGGGAGTAACAAAAAGGGTTTATCAAGCCGGAAGGACGTCAAGATACTCATGAAACTGAACAATTTTCCACATGGAACATGAGTCCGTATACGATAAAAAAATATACCTCCCATAGTAAATCAAACTGGGTAAATCCACGAAAACGTAACGCAAGTTACTGAAAGGAAAATTTCTAGTAATTCGTACCATTTGCGAATAAATTCGGATTTACGGCTATGGAAGACAATTCCACCAAACTATCATTAAATCCATAATATCATGTTTAATATAATTGTCTTCTATTTTACTTTGGTAACTTGCGTTACACAATGCCGTGGATTTACCCATCTGCTGATTGGCGATTTTGTATGGGAGGTGAATTATTTTTTCGTTTACCTACATATGCTCCATGGGGAAAGTTGTTCAGTATCATGGTCTTAACACGCCTGCAAAATTTTCGATACACAACAGTCCCTTACACCATGTATACAGATGCCCTGATTCCGTTTTTAACACTTTGGACAAAGAAACGGAACTAAACAACTTGTGTCCGTTAAAATCTTCATAAAATTAAAAATTATTTGGATTTTTAACACTCGATATACAAAGGGCGATGACCATACACTTAAATATTGACCAACAGATTCGAACTATAGGTAGCTCAGTTTAGAGGTCACGGTTAGGTGTAAATTTTTATCGTGGCGACAATTGTCTAACTAAGTGGCGGGATATTATGAGAAAAATTACAATTATACATACACACACACAATTATGTTATTATTTTATTAGCGGTTCTCCCAAAATGTGATTTTTCGCAGAATATTCCAGCACTTGGAGAAATGTCGCCATAGTAGAAAAATATACCTATATATATTAGTGGCGAAGGTAAGCCGGAACATGAAGTGTACTAAATGAAAGACGATTCACGTTAGAGTATAGATTTGTAAATTTCTAAAAGGTATGCCGATGGGGCATGTATGGACTCTTTGCCACTGCTAACTATGATCTCTAAACTGAGAATTTCAAATCTTTTGGTCAATGTTTTTTTTGGTCTGGGTGGACGTGACGCATCGTCTTTAATTCCTAAAGTACTATGCCATGATTGATGAAATTAGTATTGTATTGGTACCACCTTAATCACCGCATCGTGTAAATAAGTTCATAAAAACATGTCATACTTTAGGTATCGTTTCTTCATTTGCAATATTTCTTAGCGTTTTATGTATCTTTAACAGCCACAACAGTCCACTGCTGGACATGGGCCTCCCCCTATCGGTAATGCAATACTTACCACGCCTGGCAGGCGGATTGGCGAGAGCAGTGCAATTTATAATCTAAAATAAATTCTTTTTATCAAAATGGAATTCTGTGCAAAAAGTTACAGTAATAGACCAAGAGCTACCTAAATGTGCGCCGTTTTTCATCCAAACATCACGCCTTTATCGTTTACGGCGTAAGCAGGGCGTAAAGTAGTTGTTAGCGCCTGAAACTTGTAAATCGCTGTTTACTCGCCTGAAATTCTAATACACATCGTACCCTCGAGTCTCTTATAGCATCTTATGACACATACAAGTGGGGTGATGCTATTTTAAGTAGGAAAAAAACATGAAATTCTAAGAAATATTGCATATGCTTCCGCTCCAACTTTAATTGGAAGCCTTGCTAAACCAAATTAACTATTATTTATTAAATAAATAGTTTATAATTTTGTTATTTGACTCATAGATAGTATTGTTTTTTTTTTATAAATTATTATTTTTTAAGATATCAGTTAATTTTTAGATTTTGTAAGACTTTTTGATTATTATTTGCAATTAAGAAATATTGGTTTAACTGCTTTAGTGAAAAGTGTTGAAAATGTACTAGATTTTAAGCAATTTTTCACTAAATATGTTAATGAAATACCTACATAACCTGTTAGGCAGTTTACAAATAAAATTATTATAAAATATTTCATGGAACTTTTATTTAATGCGTAAGGCTTATTCCATTATTTCTATAATTTAAGGTTCCATTCCATTATATCCATAATAGTATTAAATTCACTGCAAATAATCCCCTTCTTCCTCATGGCCAAACTATTTCGCCTAATTGGTTTGGCTACGAGGAACTCTATATCCTTATGGCCAAACTTGTAATAGCATAAGCAAAGTACAATCATTCACAGTAGTTCCATTGAGTAGTTCCATTCTACTCTTGAAACTCAAGGAACATAGGTAAAAATTGGAAAAAAATTGGGGCCCCCATACAAATGTAACAGTCGACTGTATGGTAGTCAATTTGTATGAGAGTACCTTTTTATTTCATATTTCGACCTATGTTCATATGGCGGTATTATTTTGAGAGGCATTCAATGGGTATATCTTAGCCAACAATGAACGCTGAGCATAATAGTTCTGTATTATGATTGATTCATCCATTCAATACAAGAAGTAAGTTTTCCATGTGATGTAATGCTTCTTATGTGAATACCAGCTGGTGGATCGAGCTTGTTCGGTTTTTGTTTTTCATCTGTTAGTTTCAAAACAACTTACAAACACGGTAATACTATCTTACTCACCATGTTCGTCGACGCAGTGTCCCACACGACAGACTGTGACTCAATGACGCAGTTTACATTAAGTTTTGCTAGAATCTTAGTGGTTTAAACTTAGTGTCCCTCAAGCTGTAATCCTCACTTTTGAAAACTTAACGAAAAGTAATTTTTGTTCGGCCAAAAAATAGTGCTGAAATAGTGATAATTAGTGACCCATGCGAAATAATTAGTGACTTTATGGTTCCGGAGATATAGCTATAGTTTGGTGAGGATTACAGATCGAGGCTCATGCTGTAATCCTCACCTCTCGTGTGAGCTAACGGTAGGGTATTTTCACTTGGTTTATATTCCAAAAAATAGTGACTAATTAGTGACTATTACGTACAAAAGGTGAGAGATATTCGCTTTGTAGTTCCGAAGTTATGAGTGCATCTTGGTGAGGATTATACCTCACCTCATTTTCTGCTGAACGCTTTGGTCTTTTAATTCAAATGTAGTATCAGAAAATAGTGTTGAAATAGTGATTCTAAACTACACAGCAATTGATTCATTTGCATTCCCAAATTAGTCAAAAAGTCCATATAAAAAATCCTATACATTTGTAAAGTCAGGTACAGTCGCAAACAAAAGTGATAGCTGCCTTTTGAGTGTGTTTATAACATTGTTTGCTTTCAAGTAGATTTAGTTTGGGCGTAGTAAATTAATTTAAAATAAGGCATGTATTTAACGCGGCGACAAATTGATACCATTCCGGGTCTTAAAAAAACTAAAATTGATAGTAAATAGACTTTGGCGACTAATTTGAGGTAACATGTGGTAACATCTTAAATAGAAAGCGGCGACTTTTTAATGAGTTTTTGAGTTTAAATTTAAATTTTATCTGGCAGTGATTTTCTTTTGTGGCAATTGATTTTCTTCTAAAGCGAAAAATGAATGGCGGATAATTAAATTAAAATAGGCATTCATAAATTCTAAAATGGGGTTGTTTATAAACTTGACCAAGGTCTTTAATAAATACAAACAAGATATGAAAAAATACGTTTGGTTTTTTTTATAGAGATCTAAATAAACCAAATTGTGACATTCTAAAAAACTATTCTTGGTATATTTATTATTTCCTTGACTATCTTATTTATTATTAATTTCCCTCTTTTAATGGACTTTAAATGAACCTAGAGTGGACTTTGAGTAACTAGAGTTGTCTACAATACTTACGTAAGTGCTCAAACATAAGTCATCATCATCATCATCATCTTCCTGCCCTTATCCCAATTACTTGGGGTCGGCGCAACACGTTTCGTTGAACACAAATACGTGTTGCAAAAGGATTTAGCTGAATTTTACGACCGGCCTCCTATCAGACGTCAACCCTCCTTGGTTATGCTTTTGTGGTGGATTAACCGCCACCATACGGTTGGTCCTGGCTGTTTTGGTCGAGTTTATCCCTCGGTCGCCTCTTACAACCCCCACGGGAAGAAAGGGGGTGGTGCTATTCTACTCTGCCGGCACCACACGGCACACTCTATTTATCTACTAACAGACACAAAAAAAACAGTTGAAGGGAAATAATAGGTGTGTTTTATTTGATTACATACAAACCATTACCTCCATTATATTCAGTAGTGTTCGCGACTGTACCTGAACATTTTGTATGAAGAAGTTATTACGGAATTTTTAATGCCTTTTACTTATAAAATTAAATAAATAACAATGCATTTTAAGAACACTATTTCAACACTATTTTTTGATACTACATTTTAATTAAAAGACCAAAGCGTTCAGCAGAAAATGAGGTGAGGATTATAGCAAATTTGCTTAAGGTATAATCCTCACCAAGATGCACTCATAACTTCGGAACTACAAAGCGAATATCTCTCACCTTTTGTACGTAATAGTCACTAATTAGTCACTATTTTTTGGAATATAAACCAAGTGAAAATACCCTACCGTTAGCTCACACGAGAGGTGAGGATTACAGCATGAGCCTCGATCTGTAATCCTCACCAAGAATATTCTACCACATGATACTCATGGCTAATTCGGAGCTGGATTCACCTTCAAAAAAATGATGGAATTCCCAGAAGCATAACTTGAAAACTATAAGTCCTATAAATATACAAGGACAGTATTGTAGATAATTTTTTAAGGAATATTCCTTAGCTTGACAAATTCTTCTATCTTTAATATTTTCCGAGAAAAATAAAGATAACTAAAATTCGGGACATAAAAGGGGGGGTAAATTGCTTCCCTTCTTTTGCTGAAGCTTACACATGCTAAGTTTCATGCTTTCTGCCAGATGGGACCACACTTCGAGCTAAGGAACCGTACTTAAACCCTACTAAGGAAATATATGTTTCTCTGACTTTATAAATATTGTATTCTGTTTAAGGCGATGTAGCACGCCTCCTTCAACGAAATATTTGGGTGGATCGTGCGTGTGTTCAGATGACATCCTGGTGATCTGCTCGTTGAGGGTTGTGACGAATCGCGCCCTGCAACGCTGGTTCCGTTTCGAAGAGCATACCCACGTCAACGATGACTTCGTCTTTTTCTGGTTGCAGAATGTGTAACCGTCCACGAGTGCTATCTTCCTGTTGTTGTGGTTGTTCAGTAGGTAATGCACTGGAAAACACAAGTACCTACTTATACAGGGTGTTAATTTAAATGAGCCGTGTGATGCCGGCTTAGGATAGCATCACCCCATTTCTTTCCTGTGGGTGTCGTAAAGAAGCGACTAAAGGACTCGAGGGTATCATGTGTATTGCAATTTTAGGCGACAGGCTGACAACCTGTCACTATAGCGATACACGACAATAGCTAAAACGGCCCTCAAATATGTATCAGACGTGGCGATAACGACCGTACTTTTACGGCCGTTGACGCTCTGCCTACCCCGCAAGGGATAAAGGCGTGATTTATGTATGTATGTATGTTAATTTAAATGCGTGCCAAAGCTTCAGGGTAGGTTTAGTATCGATAAAGGATGCCGTAAAAAATATTTAAAAAAATCCCAGCCACAATTTTATTTTATTTTATTTCACTCGAAATTCGTTCAATCTCAAAGTTGTTTAGAGTATGGGCACTCTCTAAACAACAACAGTGTCAAAAATTGAATTCACAAAAAAAAGTTTTGACAAAATCCGAAAAAGAAAATATATATATTTGACTGGGATTTGTGCGAAGGATGGGCTGCGACGAATGTGTAGCGAGGAATGTGTTGCGAGGAATGCGTTGCGAGAAATGTGCTGCGAGGAATATGTTGCGAGGTTTCCACTACATCGCATTCCCCCCGCTCACACATTTCACAGCTTCGCAACGCATCCTCGCTCCGCACATTAATGCGCATTTTGACAGCTCCGCTACGCATCCGGGGGGAATGTGATGTAGTGGAAACCTCGCAACATATTCCTCGCAGCACATTTCTCGCAACGCATTCCTCGCAACACATTCCTCGCTACACATTCGTCGCAGCACATCCTTCGCACACATTTCTCGCTTATTTTGTATGTAGAATGGCCTCGCTTCGCTAAACCCGATTCCACCAGAGCTGAGCTGAGCGAGACTAGGAAAATGAAGTGATTCTATTGGTGGATTTTTTCCTCGCACACCGCTTAGCTACCTCGCACAGCTCTGGTGGATTCTCACCCTTATACCACTAAGCAGGACGAATAACCTTAAGGTTATATTGTTCATATCATTGGATATAGGACTGCTTCAATGTCGATGGTGTCTTGGTGTCATAAGGTTTGTAATCTTCGTGTGCTTATTGACAAATGTGTACAGTTCAGGGGCAGTAAAATCGTAGAACCTTTGAACAAAACGGGTTTTCGCAGCTTACTCTCTTAGTTATTACCGAGAGAGAGATTTGGTACCGTAACAGATTAGACTTTAGAGTCCAAAATCATCCTATCGCGCAGGACGGCGATGGAACAAGAGACCGGAAGGGCCTCTGATTGGACGAAGGCTTTGGACAGGCCGACGAGGATAAGACGTGTTTTCGCCGCTCCACCCCAGGCTGTTATACAATACGATAGGATAGATTCGCAAAGGGCTTTGTAGGTTTGAATCAGTAGTTTGAAGTCAGCAACTGTTCGAAGGATCTTAAATATGTAAATGAGCCTTCGGACACGATTCGATAATGCTAGTATATGTGGAGCCCAGTTTAAGTTGCGATCAATAAGAATGCCTAGGTATTTAAACTTTGATACTCTTTCCAGAACTGCACAATTACATATACAACTGTATGGAACTGTCAAACGCCTATTGCACGGATAGTCATGATCTCATGAATAACAACCTTGAAATCAATTAGTGGAATCGTAGCTTCGGTTATTCCAAAACACAGGTATTTTGTTTTTGAGGTGTTTAATGAAAGAAGATTGTCCTCTAACCAAGATGAGACACAAGCCAGAACTACCTCCACCCTCTGCTGTACTTGTTGCCAAGTCGTGCCGTGGAATACTAATGCTGTATCGTCAGCAAACATAAATTTTTCACCGTTAGGTTTGATTATTCGTTGACGTATACGAGAAAGAGTGTTGGACCGAGTGTGCTACCTTGGGGCACACCATATAAGCAATCAGCGCTATCACTTAGCTGACCATCAACCCTGACCCTTTGACTTATTCCACTTAAATAATCCTCAAACCAACTTAAAGCAACTCCTCTTACACCAATATTTTCTAGCCGTGAGAGTAAAAGTGGGACAGACACCGTGTTGAAAGCTTTCTGTAAGTCAAGAAATACCCCAACACATTTTTTACCCGAGTCAAGATGCTGAGCAACAGTAGTAGTAAGTTTGAGCACCGCATTTGCAGTTATAAATTTTATTTTAAATGCATTAAAAATAAATAATGAAATGACATTTTACTTTTAATACGTATTTATTACGAATAAAAATTATTTTACATTTTGATACAATTTTACATTAACTGTGCTTCAATCTCATGTGATGTACTAAAGTGCCACTTTGATTGAACTTCATGTCGCACAGCTCACATGCATAGGTTGTATGTACTTTGGCATGATGATTTGTTAAACTTTTACAATGTGAAAATTTCTTATCACATATTTCACAACTATAAATCGTTGTGTGTGTTTTGACATGAACTTTTAAACTACTTTTATGGATAAACTTTTTATCGCATACGTTACATGGAAAGCGCTTTTCATCTGTGTGCATTTTGGTGTGTCTATTTAAATCAGTCTTTAATCTGAATTTTCTATCGCATGTCTGACAATTAAAAAGTTTTTCACCTGTGTGTATACTGCCGTGTAACTTTAATGTTTCGAGCCTTGTGAACGTCTTATCGCATTTATCACAAGGAAAAACTGGTTCCCCATTTGTGTGCCACTTGATGTGAGAATTTAGTTCGCTTTTTCGTTTAAACGCTTTTTCGCATAGATTACAACCGAAAGGTTTTTCATCTGTATGCATTACGGTATGCTTCTTGAGAGCACTCTCGTGAAGGAACTTTTTATCGCATACAGTACAGGCATAGGGCTTCTCCAGCATAGGGCTTCTAGGGGCCTCACCGGTGTGTACTGCGATGTGCAATTTCAAAGCACTTTTCTGAGAGTATTTCTTATCGCATATATTACAAGCGTAGGGTTTTTCCCCTCCGTGTGCTTTAATATGCGCTCGTAAAGCACTTTGGTGCCAGTATTGTCTATTGCAAATCTTACAGACATAGCGCTTTTCACCTGTATGTTTCGCCATATGCTGTTTAATATAACTTTTATGCCCAAATTTCTTGTTACATATTTTACAAGCATAACGCTTTTCTTTGGAGTGTTTTTGTATATGACCAATCATTGCTTGTCTTGTTTTAGAAATATGCGCACATGTGTCGCAGATATATTGTTTTTCAGCTGAGTGAGATTTTAAGTGTGCCTTAAACCTGATTTCTGCTTTGGTTTTGTACTTGCATTCAGAACACGCGTATTCCTTAAAAATATCCTCGTTTACATTATCCTTATGACCATTATATCTCTCTATTAACAATTCATTAGTGTTTGATGAAATATCTGAGTCATCGTCACTGTTTTCTTTTTTTATTTTGCTGTAACTATATTTGCTTCGACTACGATCGCTATTGCTAGTAGAAGGACCTGCACACGGCCATACAGTTTTCTTTTCATCTACTTCACCAGTCGACGGGGTACCTAGAAAAAGGATAGATACTTCAATAACGGCTACACACACTAGAGGGCGTATAGCTGAAAAAGTTTACATTAAAATATATATAGTTGCCGGGATGGATGTATGAGTTTTGAAGGCTGTATGGGCTTTAAGCCTTTTCCAAAGGAGATTTCTTAAATGGTAACTGTCACGACTGTCATGCATGGTTGCAGGCAGTGGTTTGTGTTTTTGCGAAGAGTGTTTTTATTGTGATTTTCTGTGAAAATAATAAAGGTCCTGGAGTTTCTTAGGTCACACAGTCGTGCAAGAATTATCAGAAGCCGTGTGAGAACACGGTTCAGTACGGGTCGCTTGAGAACTACGGTAAAAGTGATGAAAATGCACTGGCGAAGTAGCGTCCTTGGACAATGATAAGGCTAAAATAAAAAAATAAAGAAAACATGTTTATTTACGTTAGAGAACCAACAAACATGGCGTCGCTGGCAACATAATGGTTGACTTGACCAATCAGAACGCGAGCTGCGTATCGTATCACAGTTTTATGGTTTAAGTTCGTTTTTTTTTGTAATCTACTGAAAAATTATAGGTACGTTAAATTGTAATACGTATGAATGTGTTACAATATTTCGACAGACTGTAACTCAGCGAGAAATATTATAATATAGCGGTATTTGTAATTTCACGGTAACATTATAACACAAAAGTTATGTGTTATGTGACATAACCATTAGCTAAGAAAGGATTTTTAGAATTTTTATCCCTAAAGGGGTAAAAGGGGTGTAAAACGTTTGTATTAAAGTTTGTGGTTTTTGAACAGATCTATTCTAAAATTTGAGATTTGATGGAGCCAAAAAAAACACGTATTTTAGGTATAAATTTTGACCCCTGACGGGGTAGGTAAAGTAAGAGTTCAGAGTTTGTATGGGAATTCGTGGTGTTTAAATGAAATCCGTTAAAAGATTTGTAATAACAATACACAGTTAAATTAAGTCGCTTTTTGCGTTCTTCTGTCTGTTTGTCGTGGGATTCGCTAACTCCTCCTAAACCACACAACGGATTTGAATGCTGTTCTTTGTAAGAGTTATGTTGACTCACGAGGAAAGTTTAAATGTATAACACATGTCGGGGAAACTATTTTTTCCCGCGGGATAATGGGTTGTAGCAGGTGAAGTTAGTTATCATCTGCCTGCCCTTATCCCAATTTATTTGTCAGGTGAAGTAAGTAGTAACACGTATTTCAGGAGTGTTTGTTTTTTAACCCCTAAGGGGGTAAAAAGGGATTTTAATATTTGTGTTCGTTACCTAAGAATAAAAATAATTTAATACGTGTTTTAGTGGTTTTTGACTTTTAACTCCTAAAGTGATAGAAAGAGGGTTTATGGTTTGTATAAAAGTAATTGGTCTTTGAGTATACTGGGTGTTACAAAATAACCAATAAAGCTTAAAGGATGTGAAAGTACTCGTAATCAAGGTACTCGTAAAACTGAACAACTTTCCCTATGAACATGGGTCGAAATATAAAAAAAATTGCTCAATTTGTATGGGACATTTATTGGTTGTTTTGTAACACGTAGTATGCATATATATATAACTACTAGCTGCCCGTCAGCGGTTTCACCCGCTGCAACCTATTATTTCGCGAGAAAAAAGCATTATTCGCCAAGAGATGTCGCTGTTAGTTTTCGGCGAAAACGTTTAAAACGCGAATCGGCTCAGTCACGCCACCTATTTCAAAAATATTGGAAAATGCGTGATCCCGTGGGAATGAGACATTTTTCCGTGGTAAAAAGTATCCTATGTGTTATTCCAGGTGCCCTTTTATATTTCTGCAAAGTTTCATATCAATCTAATCAGCCGTTTTTGCGTGATGTCGTAACAAACACACACACAAACATCCGCCTTTATAATATAGTAGGATTAGTAGGATAGAGAGCGCGTAAGGCTATTAGCTATGTCAAATAGTCATAGAGGTTTCAATAGTGATGTTCCTGGCGTTATGTTACCTACTGATTGACAGAGAGGTTGTGTGTAGACTACTGCAAACCATTCTAACTTTTCAGGCGCACTCTATATAAGGTCCTATTAAATTCACTGCAAATATTTTAAGGGCATGCGTAAATATGTATAGTATAAGAAAAACATCTAAGGCATTTTAAAAAAAATCTACACGCTAGATATTTTTTTCATTTTCAAACAAACTTTTTAATTAATTATGTGAATACCTTTGACTGACCCGACTGACGTTCCGCCACGTAGACAGGATTCACTTACACGGCACGCACACTAACAACCAACCAATCACAGCAGCTTTTATTTGGCGCGTAATTTAAATTCATCGAAGTGTGTGTTTCTAGGACAAACAGGGTGCACTTTTTTCGTTTTGTGTTTTTAGTTAAATGCAATTTTCTCGAAAACTAGCGTGTAGATTTCTTTAAAAATTTGCCTAGTACATGCTTATATTTTATTTGATCTGCCCCTAAAATATTTGCAGTGAATTTAATAGGACCTTATATATAGGTATCTTGCTTATGTACCTATACTGTAATGTAAGGCCAGGCCATTCTTTATCGTGTGTACTTTATCTACTTACCTTCTTTATATTGAGGCTCCGTCTTTACAGTAACTGGTTCATAAGTGATATCCAGCACTGATTGGAGGCTATGCTGTCCAACTGAAACAGCAACAAATTAGGAACATGTTTAATCATACAATGTTTAAAATCATATGGCCGTGTGGTCCCCGCATAGAATAATATCACCCCATATCTTTCCCGTAGGTGTCGTAAGAAGCGACTAAGGGATTTGTGGGTTGATAAGCAATTTTAGTGTGGGCAGCTGAATTCCGTTCTGTCAGTTTTCAGCGTTTTCAGTTGAGATAACACACTATAAGCGCCGAAATTACGTACAAATCACGCCAAATTACTTCGGACTGACATTCGGCGACGGAATTTCGGCTGAAGTGTGAAGTGTGTCATCCGTAATGCAAGTATCATTGCTGGCGTAATTGCGCCGAATTCTGAAAGACTGGCAGCTTAGGTATTGTGATGTGCACAGCGTTCGCCAATTTGCCTGCCAAATGTGGTGTAAATGGGTATACGTTTCAAACGGTATAGCTGTGTGATGTAAGTTTTGAAAATAAAATAAGTTTTACATGTCAGATTTTAAAAAATCTGCCAGGATTTCGGATGGCCACCCATACAATGTTATTAACTCCTAAACATTATCTATCGTTATAGCATACTTTCAATCGGTAGACTTATGAGGTAAGACTTTGTCAATGGGAGCTTAGTCTACATATCACGCCTACATGTAGGCAGAGCGTAAACGCCTGTTCAAAGCGGTCATTTACACCACGTCTGATATAAGCTTGAGAGTCATTCAGAAGACTTTGTATAACCATAGTGACAGTTTGTCAGCCTGTCGCCTAAAATTGTAATACACATAAACTCTCAAAAGACGCTTCTTACGACGTCCTACGGATGATGCAATTCTAACAGCGGACTGTTTATTATAGTACGGTCACTGGAATAGGCCATATTTGACAGCTGTCAAAATCATGTTAATGCTATGACATAAGGTCTATTATTCTTTGTTGGTGTGTGTATGGGTTTGACAGCTGTCAAACATGGCCTATTGGAATGACCATACTATACTTACCATTAGCATCAACATTGCTGTCAAATTCCTGCGGTTCTTGTTTCAATCTGACAGGCTCTTCATTATCTATACAGTCCATAGGTTCTACTTTCACCTCAACAGACATATTGTTTTCTTGAGAACTGTCTGTGTTATCTAGCAATTCTTCTTTAATATTGACAGTCTCAGTACAAATGTCTTGAGCAGCTATCTGTTGTCTTGTCAACACCACACAACACAAATTATCTTTTGGTTCTTTGACATGTTCAGTACAATTATCTTGAACGTCATTTACACTGCTTTCTAGAGGTGAATTTTTGATTTTGACAGTTTCAGTACGAATATCTTGACCGTCATCTACACAATCGTCTTGTGGTTCTATTTTCACTTTGACATGTTCGGTACAATTGTCTTTACTATCATTTACACTGCTTTCTAGAGGTGAATTTTTCATTTTTACTGTTTCAGTACAAATCTCTTGACCGTCATCTACACAGTTGTCTTGTGGTTCTTTTTTCACTTTGACATGTTCAGTACAATTGTCTTGATCATCATTTACACTGGTTTCTAGAGGCGAATTTTTGATTTTTACAGTTTCAGTACATATCTCTTGACCATCATCTACACAGTTATCTTGTGCTTCTTTTATCACTCTGACATGTTTAGTACAGTTCTCTAGACTGTGATTTACAATACTTTCTAGAGGTGGCTTTATCACTTTGACAGAATCAGAACTGTTGTTCTTACAATGAGCATTACAGCTCATCATGCTGGCTTGAATTTGTAGACTATATTAAATATTTTTTCAGATTATTAGCATTTATGCTTTAGAAGTAATAGCTGAAACAAATTATGGATCAAAAACACCCATTTTCAAAGAAACCTCCGCTTAGTTTTAAAAGACCCATATGCTCTACTCAATGTAACATAAAAAAGAATGTTGCCCCCCCCTTTCACTTGTATGGTAGGGGTTACAAAACATTTGATATAATTTTTACTCAACATTTCTATATTAGAGTCAAAATGATCTTTTCATGTCAATAGCTTTAAAACTGACCTGACGATGATATGAGGGTGCGGCATACAAGACAGACATATAGACTTGACGGAATGATTAAGGGTTTCTAGTAGACTACGAAACCCTAAAAAGAGACAAGAATTGGCTAGAATAGGTACCTAGCTACGCCACAAAAAGGTTATTTTTAATAAATATTTGGTATTTACAATCATTGGGCAGCCAAATAAGTTCTTCAATAGTGCCTTAATGTTCCTTGTGGGATTTTCAAACCCATAAAGTGACCCATAAAACCAATATCTAATCTAGATTGTGCAATATATAGAAGTAAATAAGGTACAAACTCACCAGACTGATTATTGCTCATTTTTAGCTTGGTTTGTTATAATTATATTCTAAAACAGTGCAATATAAAGGGATCATTGATCGGTTAGTCCCATTTTCTCCAACATTCACCATTTAGCCCAATTTTTCCTCGAAAATGTGTAAGGAAACAATAAAAACACAAACACACAGAAGAAACAGTCATACATAGGAGGTGAATGACCTATCTGTCAGTCAACCAATTGTCAGGGCTGCCAGCACATTATTTTCGTAAATGCAGCATTTGGTGGGAAGCTGCGTTCCAAGGTTTTCTGCTCGCACGACCTTAAACTACCAACAAAAATATCTGTATATATGGCGATTGTGCTGCCAAACCTTCTGTACTCTTCCGAGACCTGGTGTGTGTATCGTCACCACATACGCATGGTATAATAAGATACCTACTCCATACGCACTTTGGATCGTTTCCACCTCAAATGCCTTCGCACCATCATGAAGATCAGATGGTCCGACCGAGTGCGAAACACCGAAGTTCTAAGACGAGCCAATGTTGGTGGCATTGAAGCCTACTTAATGCGTCGGCAGCTTCGGTGGTGCGGTCACGTATCCCGGATGGCGGATGAGCGAGTGGCGAAGCGCATCTTCTATTCTGAGCTAGAGGAGGGCAAGCGAAAGCATGGCGGTCAACTCCTCCGATTTAAAGATGTTCAGAAGAGACACATGAAAAGATGCAACATCGAACCCTCTCAATTTGAGGTTTTGGCAGCACAACGGCCAGAATGGCGCGGTCTTGTAAAGAGGCGAATCCGCGACTTTGAGGAGCAGCGTAAAGCAGACCTTGACGCTAAACGCGATGAACTGAAGGCCCGTCCTCCCGCCGCCATTAACTACAATTATATCAATGGCAAACTCACGTGCCCACACTGTGCACGGGAGTTTACTGCCAAAATAGGTAGGCTACAATAGCCACATGCGAGCGCATCAGCGCCGACTTGATCAGGAGTAGAAGTGGTCGCCATGGTCGAAACCGGCCGGAAAGATCATCATCATCATTTTCGTAAAGGAATACTTACTGGAATACTCGACACCAGGGTTGCCAACCTAAAATTTTCTTTTCTCGTACACATGCTCCTAAAAATCTCGTATTTTACGTTTCGAACCTCGTACAGCTTTCGACGTGTGGTAAAACCACAAATTAACTTAAATATGTAGACTAGCTAGGTCAAACCAATAAAATTCGAGTTGGCAAGCGATCAGCATCATCGTTGCTATCACTTTCATTGATTTCATACTAAAGATCATACACCATTTGTAATTATCACGTAAAGTTTTTCTTCTATAAAGTTTGTTTGAAAACCAAAAATTGGAAACAATCCTTCAACGCTCACTTCTACAAAGACAAACAAAAGTACAAAACTTCTATCTACATGTAAAGAAAGAAAAGAAGATAGATATTTCAGTATGTGCGACAGTGACAAAAAGTGCGAGAAACGAACGGATGAACCAGCGAGCGAACGAACGGGAAGTTTTCCGTGTCGCTCGGGAATTTCTTTCATAGAAAATCGATGACTTTTAATAGACTATCATTACTTGAGAAGCAAAAAAGGGTTGTCAGGAATTAAAATTATGTAACATGTGAAAATCTCGTACAAAATTGTACGAGATTGACAGTGTCCTCGTACCTCGTACGGGAGACCATAAATCTCGTATTTGTACGAGAAATCTCGTACGGTTGGCAACCCTGCTCGACACTTCCTTTCGTAAAAGGTAAAGAGCTGTAAAAAGCTATATTTGGATTGAGAAGATGGAGTATTTCGGCCTGATTTCGCCGTTCTTCGAGGAAATTTTCATTTATATAAAAAAATATTAACTTCGGTTTAGCGATATCTATTGTTCATTTACTTGTATTTCTAGACATAATAGTGCTACTTAGCATGAAATAGTACTGCTACTAGGCAACAGGCTACAACCGTAATATTAGTTCAAAATCAGTTTCATAGATGGCGTTTTCTCTAAATGAGCTGATTTACACTCGTGTGTTTTTAACTTGTAACATGCAGCAAGCATGCAGCTCTTGGGCGCGGCTTAAATTTTTTTTATGGCAAGACTATCAAATGTCAATTACTCATTCACTCTCTGTAATCATTCATTCATTCGTTCCTGTCAACTTAAAATTTTTCAGGGTTTGTTTGTGTTAGGTTAGGTTTGTGTATTTTTGTGAAGTAATTAATAAAAATAGGCTGACTTCATAGATCTTATTGTATTAGTTATGCCGATATTGTCAATTTCTTGCATTTGAACGTGCTTCAGGTAAAATCTAGCGCTGTTTTGGCCGTCCACAGTGAGGTAACTCTAAGCCCTGTTACCCGGCTTTTAATTTTTTGTATTTTTAGCGTTATGGAGCAGTGGGAGGCTGTGATTGACGCATGTCCGACGCAGCTGGACCTGAGGTACTTCAACAAGGCCGTCCAGACGGCAGGTGTGGTTTTCAAAGAAGATTTGGCTCACTTTGAAAAAGGTACGTTCTAACCTTAGCGTCGCTACGGTAGAGAGTTTGTCCGGGCTTGTCGTAACTTGTCATTGTTGTCATATGCCTTTCGACGCATGAAGGCGGTTATTCATTGTGGACAAATCCCCGCGGCTTTGTATCTGATACAATGTTCCGGGATAATGTTCCCAAAAAGTTCTCAATGAAGACCTACTCTCGTTGAGAATGTTGTCCCACAGCATTGTATAGATGCAGGCGGGAAATAGGAATTATTATATGACCATGGCTGCAGCGAGTCACTGACTTTATTATAGCAAAGATAGGAATTGTGGTCTTACATTAAAATTTGTATCACATTAAAATTTTATTTTATCACAATTTTGTTTTCCATCTCAGTGGACTAATGGACTTACCAGAAGTTTACTCCCTTATACATAACATGTTATTGTTTTATTACACCTTTCTGGTTATTGATTTGTAAATGTTGCAAACAAATACAATGATAAACACATGGGGTGAGTTTTACTAGTGAGCGATAGCAAAAACTCGTAACATTCCCCTAGAATCATAGGTTGAAATATGAAAAAATAATTGGACCTCCTATCTAGCTGAAATCTGCTAGCTTTGTATCCGGAAGGTCCAGATTTTTTAAGTTTTCATATTTCAGCCCATATTCCTTGGGGGAAGTTGTTCCTTATCACCAGCCGGTTCTGACTTTTCAATATCAGTCACTAGCAAAATTCACCCAATCCCAGTACGTGAATATAATCTAGTACAGCTACATTACAACTTACACCTAATTACTTGAAAATATTTGTTACCATTAGTGAGTCTAAATATTACATAATCTATCAAAAAATCATCAGCTGTGTCCATTTTTCTGAATAGCCTTTGATATTTTTCAGTATAAGTAGGTCTTTTCAAAAAGTCTATTAAACCGTGGATGTACAATTGATCGAATGGTATTAAAGATACAGTTTTGACATTACTGCTATTATTCTGTCTATGTTTTTGAAGAGTGACACATCCTTCTGTGGTTATTCGTCTTGTTTTTGCCGATTCTGATGAGCTGAAACAAAATGTAAAAAAAGTCAATAAACGAAAATAAGAAAAGTTAAAAAAATCATTAACATCGGCCGGGACTTGAACCCGGGACCGTGGGGTACCGTCCCACTGCTCTGCCAACTAAGCACTATTATATATTCTGTGACTGAGCTACCGGCGCCCAGCCGACCCTCAAGTCAACCTCTTGATGCTTGTCTCTCTCAACCTCTTGATGCTTGTCTCTATACTCACTTATAAAATAGATGTAACCTGATGCGTTAAAGAAAGGGATTATGAATAGTGGCTGAGGGTCATGCTTTCTCACTCACACCTAAGGAACCGCCCCCATTTATAATCCCTTTCTTTTATTAATCAGATTATAACTCCTCCAACAAATAAAATACGTATTAAATTCGTAAATGGTTATGGTTTCAGTGAGTAATACCGAATACTAATAATGTTAACAAAATCGGTCAAGTGCGAGTCGGACTACGGCACGAAAGGTTCCGTACCATCTACACTCTCTCTCTTCGTGTGGGACACCGAGTCGCCCTACGACCCGATGAACCCTGGTGTCAGAGTTTTACAACCGCCTACAACAAGTAGCAGGCCTCTGACATGGTTGTGTAACGACCGCCATCATAGACAGCAACTGGGACCGATGGCTTAACGTGCCCATCCGAAGCACGGAACCATCTTACTTTTCGGACAATCAGGTGGTTCAGCCTGCAATGTCCTAACCAGACTGGGAACAAATTCACAAAGTGATAAATATCAACTTTGTGAGTGACTCCACCGGGAATTGAACCCGGAACCTTCTGCGAGGCAGGCAGTCGTACTAACCACTGCGCCACATCGACTGCCACATCTACACTATTATACAATACAATACAAAGTGCTTTGTTTGCACAAAACACAAAATTGATGTATATACATCATCATCTTCCTGCCCTTATCCCAATTACTTGGGGTCGGCGCAACACGTTTTATTTGAACACAAAATTATGTTGCAAATGGATTTGGGTATGTTTTATGACCGGCCGCCAGGCAGGCATTGACATTATTTACAGTAGAAGAAAAATTCAGTACAATACTGGGTGTTACAAAACAACCAATAAAGCTGAAAGGAGGTCAAGGTACCCATAAAACTGAACAACTTTTCCTATGGGACATGAATCGAAATATGAAAAAGAAATGGACCTCCCATACAAAATGAACTCGATTTGTATCGGAGCTTTATTGGTTGTTTTGTAACACGTTGTATATGCGGTCTTATTGCTATAGCATCAATTTCTACCAGGCAACCAACCAATTATAGAGAAAGAGTAAAGATTTGTTTGTTTGTATGTTATCGATTGATGCCGGCTTAGAATAGCATCACCCCAATTCTACCCATCCAGGTAATGGGCAGCAGCGTTCCCTGTTAATGCACCATCATGCACTGCGCTCGCCAATCCGCCTGCCAAGCGTGGTGAGTATGGCAATACCCCCCGATAGGGGGAGGCCCATGTCCAGCAGTGGACTGTTGTGGCTGTTATGTATGTTATCGATTAACTCCGAAATTACTAGATCCATTAGGAAGCTACAACATCTGTGTGTAAAACACGCTACTTTTTTTACGACTGTAAAATGCCTTAATCCCATCGGAAAACGGTAAGCGGCGGGTGAAACCACTGGACTACTCTCTAGTTGTGACCACTTTGCGCGCGAGTACGACTCACCCTTTGCCGGTTTCTTTACCCGACTGCCACAGAAGGAGGGCTGTGTTTTTCGAGAGTATTTATGTATATAGACAAGATTTTTTTTACAGGATAGGTACAGCCAAAACAGCTGGGCGGATCTTGACATATGAGGTGTCGTTAGGTTCGTCTCAGCAGGCAGAGCTAGTGACACTGGCTTCGTGAAAATTTCATAAATTCAAGGTTTTAATCTCAAAATACAACTTTGAAATTACCGCAGTCGGGTTTTTGTTTTTTAATACATTTCTTGTTTACCTTTCAATGATGTTCTTGAACTTTATAGTCCAACTGTCGAAGTCTGTAAACAGCTCTTGTAATCCTTGTAACTTCGGTTTATTGATATCTGAAAATAAAAAGTGAATGTTCCATAACTTAGTGTCTTAGAGTATAAGCAAGCTATAGAGTGCGCATATCGGCCCGCGGCGTACTGTCAATGCGTAAGCAGTTGCTCGAGTTGCTCCCTAGATACAGACGTCAAATGTATGAGCTCATTGAGAAGTAATAGAGGTTGAATAGTTTTAGGTAAATTAAAAACTTTTTACACTAGTTCCACTAATATTCTATTTATTTAAATTATAATGCGACCGGTTTCGTTACACCATCTTCAGGCAGTACTTTTTAAAAATCAAAACTGCCTGAAGATGGTGTAACGAAACCGGTCGCATTATAATTTAAATAAATAGAATATTAGTGGAACTAGTGTAAAAAGTTTTTAATTTACCTAAAATATGGAGTTCCATCAAGAAACCGCAACACGAAGTGTAAAATACTTGAATAGTTTTGACACTAGCATTTTGCTACTGATGGACAGAGAGGTTGTGTTCAAACTACTGCCAACAGTTCTAACTTTTTAGGCGCAATCCTTATATTTGTCTGTCATCGTGAATTACAAACACCGCTAGATTATAATACGGGGTGTTAGGGACGGTGTAACGAAAACTTTGCAGGCGTGCTCAGACCATTAAACTGAACAACTTTTACTATGGGGCCAACGGTGGGAAACGAAAAAAAAATTCGGACCTCTCATACAAAGTCAGTCAGCTGATCGTGAATTTTTTATGGGAGGTCGGAATTTTTTTTCGTTTCCCACCATTGGCTCCATAGTAAAAGTTGTTCAGTTTGATGGTCTGATCATGCCTGCAAAGTTTTCGGTACACCGTCCCTAACACCCTGTATTTCTCGCTACATTACAATCCGTCGAAATATTGTACATGTCGCAGTACGATGGCAGAATTAGGTTTTTGGCCAAAAGCCGGCATATGGCAAAATCGTAGACTTCTTTCGGTCATCGTCCTAAGCTGATCCAGGTTTTTGGCCAAAAACCTAGGATTTTGGCCAAAAAACTAGGATTTTGACGAAATCCTAGATTTGTTTAGTATTATGGCTTTTTTTGCATTTTGGGGGAACTTCTTCTTCTTCGAGTGGTGCACCAAGTCACCCAACGACCCGATGAACCCTGGTGTTAGAGTTTTTAAACCGCCTACTGCAAGGAGCAGGCCTCTGACAAGGTTGTGTAACGACCGCCGTCTAAGTGATCATAAAGAGCAATCGGGACCGACGGCTTAACGTGCCCGTATAGTTCGGGCATACACCTCGAAAGGCAGGAGGTAGCATTGGACGTTCTGGAGGGTGGGAGGTAGCGTCAGACGCTCTGGAGGGCGTGGGTAGCGTCGGACACTCTGGAGGATGTAAGATGACAGGCGTTGGATGTTCTGGGGGTCCGACGTTACCTCCTGGTTTTCAGGGCGTCCAACGCTACCACCAATCCTCTAGAGCGTTCAGTGGTACGCCCTGCTCTTATGGTGTCTGATGCTTCCCCCTGCCCTTCGGGAAATCCGAGGCAATCCTGCTGTTCAGACTGTCTGATGTTACCCCCCGTCCTTCAGGGTGTCCATTTACGGTGTCCAAGTCTACCCTCAAAAGATCTGAGGGAGGTGCATAAATTACCTCTCCACTCCTCGTTCCCCCGAACCACACGGGCACGGTAAGTCGTCGGTCCCGATTGCTCTCTATGATCACTTAGACGGCGGTCGTTACACAATCATGTTAGAGGCCTGCTACTTGCAGTAGGCGGTTGAAAACTCTGATACCAGGGTCCATCGGCTCGTTGGGCGACTTGGTGTACCACTTGAAGACGAAGAAGTTCCCCCGAAATGCAAAAAAGCCATAATACTAAACAAATCTAGGATTTCGGCCAAAATCCTAGTTTTTTGGCCAAAATCCTAGGTTTTTGGCCAAAAACCTGGATCAGCTTAGGACGATGGCCGAGGGAAGTCTACGATTCTGCCATATACCGGCTTTTGGCCAAAAACCTAGGTTTTTGGCCAAAAACCTGATTCTGCCATCGTACTGCGACATACACACGGATCACAATTTGAAGTATAAATTTTCAAAATATTACAATATTACGAAGTAAAACGGTAAAACTGTCAACTCGCGTTCTGATTGGTGGAATGTCATGCGTATCACGCCGACATGTTTATTTGACAGCTGATCGCAATTTCGATGGGTATCAAACGTAAGCAAACAGTGCATATAAGATTATTTTCTTATTTCATAAGTTTATATGAGCAAATTACAATACAAAATTATAAAAAAGGGAACAACAGCGATTTGTTCACGTTCGAGAACCAACTCAGCTGTGAATCAAAGATGTCGTCGTTGGCGACATATGGGCGACATGATGCTTGTCTTGACCAATCAGAACGCGAGCTGCGTAATCGTATCACAGTTTGACGCTTTAAGTTTGTTATATTGTAATCTACTGAAAAATTATACGTTAAATTGTAATATATTTGAATGTGTTACTATATTACGACAGATTATAATTTAGCGAGATAGATTATAATCCAGCGTTGTTTGCAATTTTACGGTGACATATTATACTTTAAGATTCATATAACAACCGTGCTGTGTGATTCCGGCCGCATCGCATCACCCTAATTCTATCCGTGTGTGTCGTCAAAAGCGACTAAGGGATAATCATCCAGGGAACGAGCAGCAGCGTTCCTGCAATATCTTGAACTGCGCTCGCCAATCCGCCTGCCAAGCGTGGTGAGTATGGCAGTACCTCCCGACAGGGGAGGCCCTTGTCCAGCAGTGGACTGTGGTGGCTATGTAATGATTGGTTATGGTTACCTTCTTACGTAATTTTATGGATCAGATCAAACTTATTTTTTAAGACTTAAAAAAGGGGCCCTAAATTGTATCCGGTCTTTATTTTTTAATTTATCCCAATTTCTCAAAAGAATGTCTAGAATGGCTTGAATTATTTATAATTGTTTGAAAGGACATTCTCCCCAGATTGGCATTAAATCTAAGGAACTTTTCGATTGTAACTGATTTTTGTAAAAATAAGTATATTTCTAAATTACTATTTAATTTAAATATACTGGGTTTTATAGAACGACAAATAAAGCTGAAAAGAGTTTAAGGTACTAATGAAACTGAACAGTTTTCCTAATGAAAGGATCGAAATGTTAAAAAAGTAAAATTTTCGCCCATACAAAATGTACCAGCCGACCGAGTAAATTTTTATGGGAGGTCCAATTTAATTTTTTAGTTTTTTGACCCATATTCCATGTGGAAAGTTGTTCAGTTCCATGGGTACCTTGACCTCCTTTCTGCTTTATTTGTTGTTTTGTAAAATGTTGTATATAGGATTACATTTTAATTAAGTACAAATCTCTTGAGGGTGTGGTCTACTCACAAAGCTGAACAACTTTTGTTAAGAACTTTTCTCCAAAATATGAAAATAAAAAATTTAGACCTCTCATACAAAAACGTAGAAAAAGTGTGTCACTTAGTATGGGAGGGGCAATTTTTTTTTCATCTTTTCAAATAAAGTTTCTAGCAAAAGTTGTTCAGTTTCGTGAGTAAAACACACCTACAAGAGATTTGTACTTTAATTTAACCTTATATATTTTTTGCTTACCAATTCCTTCTTCCGGTTCAAACATTTTCACACGCGCAAACAAAAAATATCCACGCCTGACAGACTGAACTCAATGAAACAATTGTTAATTATTATAAATGGAAATAATTATTTAATTATTTCAATAACACAACTCGACTGTTGTTGTAGATATGTAAACAAACACTACGCGCGAGACGCGCAGATAGCGAATACGATGTTTATATCGTAGTGATGTGACGCGTTGTTATCGATTGTGAAATAAATAAAGGGTGAAATTTTAGAATAGCATCACCCCAATTCTACCCGTGAGTGTCGTAAAAAGCGACTAAGGGATAAATATTCAGGGAATGGGCAGCAGCGTTCCCTGTCAATGCAACATCTTGCACTGCGCTCAGTATGGCAATGCCCCATATGGAGGCCCATGTCCAGCAGTGGCTGTTATGGTTATGGTAGAAATACTAGTGACCGATAGCGAAGACTCAGAACCGGTTGGTGATAAGGATCAACTTTCCCTAGGGAACATAGATCGAAATATGACAAAGCATTTGGACCCCCCATACAAAATTGTCGATCAGCTGATTTGAGTTACTATGGGAGGTCTATTATTTTTCATATTTCGACCTATGTTCCTTGGAAAAAGTTGTTCCTTATCATTATTCTGTTCTGAGCTATCCGTCACTAGTAAAATTTCACCCAGTATTACTTTCTTCGTCGATACGTGATAATTTGTTGATTTATTATTGAGATAATGCGAGATAATAGGAAAATGTTATGTATGAATGACAATGCAAATCCAACTTTTATATCGTAGTGATGTAACAATCTCTTATCGATTATGAAATAAATCATGCTTTCGCCGGATACGTGATAATATGTTGATTTGTTATTGTGATAACGCGAGATAATATATGAATTTGTTTTTGTTTAAATAACTACATTTTTCTGCTAAGTGAAAAAATACATAATGTAAAACAAGAAATTCAAGAGTTGATAATACTCGAACTTTTACATTTCAGTTACATTTTGTGCGCCATAGCTAAAACGGCCATCAAATATTTGTCAGACGAGTGGCGATATCGATCGTATTTTTACGATCGTTGACTCTCTGCCTAAAGGCAGGAAATAAAGGCGTGTGTATGTATGTATGTTATCGACATATTCATACGTGTATTCCCATCACTAGTATTAAATCGTAAACACGGGTGATTCTGCAACGGACCGGTTCCGTGGTTTCGCCACGCGCTCGTTGTAACACCGTTTTGTAATCAGCGGCCGCGGTCCCTTCTTTTCCGCAGTCGGGTAAATGTGATGCTGGTGTGACATGCTCTCCGATATGTCGCTGTTAGAATAGATTCTGCCACGCAGAAGATTCCGGGTTCAATTCCCGGTGGGGTCACTCACAACTACGAATTTGTTCCCAGTCTGGTTAGGACATGGCAGGCTGAACCACCTGATTATCCAAAAAGCAAGTTTGTTCCGTGCTGCGGATGGGCACGTTAAGCCGTCGTCGGTCCCGGTTGCTGTCCAGGATGGCGGTCGTTACACAACCATGTCAGAGGTCTGCTACTTGCAGTAGGCGGTTGAAAAACTCTGACACCAGGGTTCATCGGGTCGTTGGACGACTTGGTGTCCCATTCGAAGAAGAAAAAGAACAGATAGCCACTGTACTCTAGTTTTGTTTACAGCCACAACAGTCCACTGTCGGACATGAGCTTCCCCTTCTCGGGGGCTATTACCATCCTCAATTCACCACGCTTGGCAGGCGGATTGGCGAGCGCAGTGCAAGAGGTTTTATTCATAAGGAACTCTGCTGCCCATTCCCTGGATAATTAACTCTTATTTGCTTTTTACGACACCGTCGAATTGGGGTGATGTTATTCTAAGCCGGCACCACAAGGCATTCTAAATTATGTAAACGAAAATAACACAGATAAGAAAACAGTTACCTATTTGCCGTCTCAAGTGACGTTTGAGGATTAAATTATGCATGCATAGATCGCAAGACTATTCATTTATCTCGTTGAAATAATTGACAACAATTGTGGTGTGCAATTTTACAAGTAGCGAAAATGCAGGATCGGCTGATAGGTCGAAAAGTGAAAAAGTATTGACCTCCTTCCTATTGTAACCCTCCTTGTGGTAGCGGCTAAGAATACTGCCGCTCCTAGTCCACTCAGGGTGTTTCGTAAAAGGCGACGTAGAGTTTTTGACCTCGGCTGAATATCTGTCAACTATGACCAACCTTATGGTGGAGGTGATACCATCTACAAAAGCATTGCCAAAGAGGGTTGACGTCAGGCCGGTCATAAAACACAGCCAAATCCTTTTGCTACCTGATTTTGTGTTCTATCAAATATGTTGCCTACTCCAAATATTTTGGGATAAGGGCAGGAAGATGATGATTATGTATGTATGCAATTTAGAATACGTTTACGAGGATCGTGGTGATTGCGTGCGAAGGCGCTAACACAATGAAGGCATCTCTAGTTTATGTAATTATTGCGTCATAACTAAATGGTTATTCACAGCTACTTAAGATGCGGCCCAATTAGGCTATGAGCACAAAATAGAGAGTTTACAGAAGGACAGCTCGCCCCTATTCCCGACCATTTATACCTACATTCAGGGTTGCTACCTTTTAATTCTGAATTTTTGAAATACGGTACCTGGGTTAAACTTTTTATTTTGTTTGTTGCTAGGGTACTTACTTACTTACATTATATCAAAATTACACTATGACACACTATACAAAAATATTTGCAATTGCGAGTCGTAATATTGTTGTCCGCCCGCACCGAACGCTGTTGACACACGCTACAAGCCGGTTCGAGATCGCGCGTAAACGATGCATGTAGATGTGTGTGTGATCGTAGTGACGTTTCCTTGAAGCCGTCTCTCTGTATTGGGCGGCCGCCAATGCTTACTTTGTGCTATGAGGTACAGTAGAGCTAGGCTTCGGTGGAACACTTTGAATATTTGACTATTTTTCAAATCGGACATCCGGGTTTAATTCCCGGTGGTGTCACTCACAAAGTTGGTATTTATAACTTTGTGAATTTGTTCCCAGTCTGGTTAGGACATTGCAGGCTGAACCACCTGATTGTCTGAAAAGCAGAAAGCAAGAGGGTTCCGTGTCCCGGTTGCCGTCTATGATGGCGGTCGTTACACAACCATGTCAGAGGCCTGCTACTTGCAGTAGGCGGTTGAAAAACTCTGACACCAGGGTTCATCGGGTTGTTGCATGACTCGGTGTCCTACACAAAGAGAGAGACTGTTATTCAAATTGAAAATTGACCGTATTGTAGTTAAAATAACGATGTTATCCTCAGATGGCATCATCTGGAATATAATACCTAATAAGATGTAAAACAAATTTGGCCTCCCATACAAATTGACTCGGTCGGCTGGAACATTCTGTATGGTAGGTCCAATTTTTTTTTTCGACCTATGTTCCTTGGGGAAAGTTGTTCAGTTTCATCTGAGCCAGTCACTCCTTAAAATATTTGCAGTTGTTTTTTTATGAAATTGGGGTGACGCTTTTCTATCTGGCATCACACGGTATTTTCCTTTAATGCCCCAAAAAATAGTGTTGTCACAGAATAACCGAATGCGACAGAAGCGACTTCAAATGTATGCGAATGCAATCTGCAAGCCTGACGAGTGGGCGACGGTGACTGATAACAACTGTGTTTACTGCCGTGTGGTGCCGGCTTAGAATAGCATCACCTCATATCTTTAGAATAGCATCACCTCATATCTTTTCTGTGTGATGCCGGCTCAGAATAGCATCACCCCAATTCTACCCGTGGGTGTCGTAAAAAGCGTCTAAGGGATAACTGTCCAGGGAATGGGCAGCAGCGTTCCATGTGAATTTAACATCTTGCACTGCGCTCGCCAATCCGACTGCCAAGCGTGGTGAGTATGGCAATTTCCCCCAATACGGGGGAATGTAGCTTTGAATAACCGCAGTCATTTTTTTGTTTTTAACACATCTGCTTTTTATACGAGTTGTTATAGGTACACTATTTAAACCTGTTATATTTGCAATAAGATTTAACCTCCGTTGACCCTACACGATTAAGGAAACTGCATTTAATATATTTAAGGTCAGTTTTGCACCTACCTGTTGCAAGGTCTTTAGGTTGATTACCTTTGATTGTAAAAAGGTCTGCTATATTTAAACACTTTAAATGAATATTGTTCAATTTTAGGGGACAAAGTGATTGATACACGATTATTCAAAAACTGTCAGACCTCAAATACTTTGTGGCGAAAACGACCCGTACTTTTTGACCTTCAACGGTCTGCCTGCTCCACTAGGGAAAATGAATGATATGTGTGTATGTTTGTGTTGAGAACACACAATAAAACATTTTTTTAATACTATGCAAACTTTACCTAATAAAATAAAATAAAATAAAATAAAATCTAGCGTAAATCTGTGACAGCAGACAGATTCGGTCGGGCAAATATCCAAAGTTTTTATTTGCAAACATAGGGTCCATTTACCTTTGTTTACTTCTGTTTTAGCATGGATCTGACTGACTGTCATAGAGCTCAAGCTATATTTTAATTTATTTTTTTTAAATCATCCAGACCTGCTGTCAAATGTACCTACAATAAATATCTAATCAGCAATACACAACTGTATTATAGCAATAACATGTAGTTTTCTTTGACCGATAACGCTCTTTCTGCATAAAGAAAGTTTATCATATTCCTTAGGTGCAGAGGTACTCACGATTCTTTTTATCAATCTGCTTAAATTTTTATTTGTAAGTGTTTATCTATTGTTTTTTTGTTCAAGGTCAAATAATATAAGTACCTGTACTATAATCTGATATGGTAGGTAATATAAAAAACTTTCTCCAATGAACATAGTAAAACTAAAAACAACCAGCAATTTTGTGAAGTACAGAACATTTTTTTTTAATAAATAACCGCATCAAAATTTGTTGCGTGTGTGGTTGAGGAGGATTGAATGATTCCGCGACAGACAGAAAAAAGCGACATAATTTAATACTATGTATTGATGAATCCAAAGATCTGAAAAGTCTGACATGGCAGAATTTCGTAACATTTCCTACAATAATTCCATTTCGTTCACAATCTTATCTTATTTCAATTCCAGAATGGATCCTCCAGACTCTACTGTATATAAGCCTATAGACCTGCTGGCGACTGTGGCCACAAAACTACTAGCAACTACTACTAGCCCATCCCTAGTTTTCAATATCGCTTTAGTATTATGATTATGTCTGACGTGGCGGAATTTCGTAAGATTTCCTATAATAAGTCCATGTCGTTCATAATCTTATCTTATTACCCGACTGCCTCAGAGGGAGGGTTATGTTTTTCGAGAGTATGTATACGTATCTATGAGGACAAGAAAATTCTTTTAACGGGCTACAGCCCAAACGGATAGTTGGATTTTGACATATGAGGTGTCGTTTGATTCATCTCAGCAGCGCGAGTGACACTGGCTATAAATATATAGAATCAAGATGGCGGATTTTTATAGCAAAATACTACTTTAAAATTACCGCAGTCGGGTTTTTATTTTTTAACACATCTACTTGTTTCAATTCCAGAATGGATCCTCCAGACTCTGCTGTATAAGCCTGTAGACCTCTTGGCGATTGTGGCCTCGAAACGCGCAGACGACGGCTGGTCGAAACCCATAGCTGACGCGTTTAAACGCCTGGCGGAACTCACTGAGAAACATAGCGAAGATGTGGAGCCGTATTTCGAAGACATCGTCAAGGTACGCAATACTCTTGACCACGAAGCCTGCAATAGCTTCGAAATATCGAGGTAAACAAAAACCTTACCGCGGTAATAATCAAGTTTAAAACAATTTACACGCACACATATATCACGCTATAATCCCTTGCGGCGTAGGCAGAGCATTAACGGCTGGCATATGCTGGCCCTTACTAACCAACGCACACACACACACACACACACACACACACACACACACACACACACACACACACACACACACGTGTTTTGTGTTTAAACAAAATATGTTGCGCCGACCCCAAGTGAATGCTGCTTGAGTGAATTATGAATTATGTTTGTTCCAGACATGCCTGCTACCGTTGGACGCGCAAACCCGCGTGCAAGCACTAGCTTGCTTGATTAGTGTTGCCGCGGTTTCTGCGTGCGCGGCTGCAGATGTAGGCCGGCATATAGCGCATCTAGAAGAGGGGACATCTGGCAAAGCACCCACTGCCTTACTTATAGGTAAATTCACTTTATAACTTTTGAAGCACTCGCGATTGTTTTCACACACTTTAAGCAGAGCTTTATAACGTTATAAAAAATAACAAAATATAGCGATATATAACGTTATTTGAAATACCGTTATGCTTTATCTTTTTAATTATAACGAAAATGATGTATAACGTTAGCATGCGAATGGCGTTATAAAATAGCGCTATGAAATATCGATATCAAAATAACGTTATAATATCGATATTTTTGTACGACGTTGCCAGTTTGCCGCACGGTAGCTGCAAACCGCCGCACCGCACCGATTTGTTCGTCGTCGGCCCATCGCAACATTCGCAACCATACGCATCGCGCTGTTTAGAAGGTTGCCGGTAACCGGAGCAGCCCTGTTACTACCTTTTTGTCACAAAATAGAGAATTACTAGCCGATACTTACTTTTATGCTGTGTGGTGCCGGCAGAGTAGAATAGCACCACCCCCTCTCTTCCCGTGGGGGTCGTAAGAGGCGACCGAGGGATAAACCCGACCCAAACAGCCAGGGCCAACCGTATGGTGGCGGTTAATCCACCACAAAAGCATTCCCAAGGAGGGTTGACGTCTGGTAGACGGCCGGTCGTAAAATTCAGCTAAATCCTTTTGCAACACGATTTTGTGTTCAACGAAACGTGTTGCGCCGACCCCAAGTAATTGGGATAAGGGCAGGAAGATGATGACTTACTTTGTACTTTTGTTACCTGTTACCAAGAACACGGTCGTTTTCATCATTATTATCAAGGGCATAGTCTACCTACATCTACACTAATATAATAAAGAGGAAAGATTATTTTGTTTGTTTGTTTTTTGTTTGTTTGTATGTAATCGATAAACTCCGAAACTACTGGAACGATTTCCAAAATTCTTTCACCATTAGAAAGCTACAACATCCCTGAGTATGATAGGCTACTTTTTACCACAGGAAAATTCTTCATACCCACAGTAAAACGGTTAGCAGCAGGAAAAGCGGGAAATATAGCGAATATTACCAAAATTAGCTAAACCGCTTTACCTATCTTCGCGAAATTTGGCACTGATGATATTACTAGCATATTAAAGACGGACATACGGACTACTCTTTGTCAGCCCTTGAGGATCTGGAGTACCTGATGAAGACCACCAGCATCCCATCTAAACTATAAGATATACGGTTATGGCTTCATAGAAAAAGTTGTTCACAATGACGGGCCGCTTCTGCTGGCACATGGTTATCGAGGATCTGGAGTACCTGATGAAGACTTCTAGCATCCCATCTAAACTATAACAGATACGGTTATGGGTTATGTTCATGAAAATAATTAAAGACGTGTTTTGGCGTTTTCCAAAATTCAACCCCTAAGGGGGTAAAAAGGGGGATGGAAGTTTGATATTAACGTGCTGGCCGGACCCTTAGGCGCAAACTCCACCAAAAAGACGAAGAGCATAGGTCGTAAGAATGACAGTTGACAGACAAGTAATCGTCAAACATTCTTCTTAATTTTTGACGATAGCTGTCATAGATGCGACGCTTTGGCGACGCTTGTGTGTGCCTTTGTCAATACGTTTTCATACATTTTATATGGAAACCGTTTCAAGCGTCGCCAAAGCGTCGCGATATCAAACGTCAAGCGTCGTAGGGCATGTCCTATGTCCTCTCTGTGGACCTTGGGGCTTAGAGCTACAGACTTGAAATTTGGCACACTTATATCTGATGTATAGTAGATATCAATATATTCAAAAGTTTTCATAAATCATACCCCGGGGTGTCAAACTAGGGGATGAAAGTTATGCAATGCTGAAAAGGCCAAACCCTTAGGGCTAGAAGCTTGAAATTTTGCAAGCGTATTCTTTAGGCAACGTAGGTATTCACTAAGATTCCAAAATTCAACCCCTAAGGAGGTAAAAGAGGGAAGAAAGTTTGATATTAACGTGCTGGCCGGACCCTTAAAGCCACAGACTTGAAATTTGGCACACTTATTTCTGATGTATAGTAGATATCATTATATTCAAAAGTTTTCATAAATCATACCCCGGGGTGTCAAAATAGGGGATGAAAGTTATGCAATGCTGAAAAGGCCAAACCCTTAGGCTCTGCAACTTTGCGTCAATAAGTGCCCTATCAGCGATGAGTTTCTTGGCGCGCTTCTCCATCGAGTCCATCACTGACCTGGTATTTGGCAGATCCGTCCCGTAGGTGACAGCAATACTCCATGCAGGAACGGACTTGAGCTTGGTATAGTTGTAAAAGCTGTACTGGTGTGAAGTATCGCCTGACCTTTGAGATGATTCCGAGCCTTTTTGCTGCAGTCGTGGCCAAAGACTCGATAGGTATATTGTTCAAAGTTCAGGTCAGATGAAAGGTTCTTGCCAAGAAGCTCAAGATGGTCGGAAATGGGTACTGCTACACCTTGGAAAGTCGGAGTCAGGTCAAAAGGGCTCCGTTTAGTTGAGAATAGATATGCCTGTATTTTAGATGCATTAAACTTGACAAGATTTGCATCATCCGAATGGGGATTCGGATATTGCTTCAAGATTCAAGTTTTGGCGACTCACTAGGGCCTCTCGACAAGACTGAGTAGATTCATTGCTGGCCTTTGCACTGGACAGGTACCTATCAACAACCGTGCTGTCATCTGCATACCCATAGGTGTCGGGCGTGAGCATATCGTTGATGTGCAGCAGGAATAGAATTGCGGAAAGTACAGAACTACAGACTCTTGAGGGACGCCGGCATCAATACGAGTTCATCTAAAGAACGTCTTTCTAGGACCACTCGTATTGACCGTCCACTCAAGAAATGTGGTCTCTTATTATTGGAAAACTTGCAAAATTTTCGACCGCAGGCAGGATTTGAAGTTTGAACCTGCGACCTTCGGCATCAGTACTGCTGACGCCCTAACCAACTGGGCTACCGCGGTCTTAATGGAGCCTGCGAATTAAGCAAGTATATTTTGTCCACTAAAGCTAACGCTAAATCTGGTCTCTAACTGTAGGCCTCCTAAATAGACTGGGAGTCGCTCAACGAGCTATGGAGAGCTATTGCTCGGTATTTCTCCACGTGATCGAATCAGAAACGAGGAGATCCGTAGATGAACCAAGGTAATCGACATGGCTAAGAGAGTCAGTAAGCTGAAGTGGCAATGGACAGGCCACATTGCTCAAATTAGTGATAATCGGTGAAGCAAGAGAGTCCTCGAGTGGAGACCACGTCCTGGCAGGTGCAGCGTAGGACGCCCTCCGAGATGGACATAATAATCCCGCAATAATCCTACACTAAGCACATGAATCGCGCAACATCCCGCATAAACTCTGAGCTGAACTCATGAATCCCCGCACCACTCCGTAAGAATACCGCACTAACCACAAGAATCTCGCACTATCTCGCAAGATTCCCGCAATATGACTCACCATCCCGCACGAATCCTGCACTTACCACCAAAACCACACACCGTTCCGCTGGAATCCCACACCATTCCGCAAGAATATCCCACCACCCCCCAGGAATCCCCCACTAAACTCAAGAATTATCCACCAGAATAAGTCTTCACCATTCCGCATGTATTCCGCAAGTTTCGGTAAGACACTTGTACTATCCCTTATACTATTCTTTGTGTCAGGTTTGAGTTATGAGTTACAAAAAGTTGTACAGTTACACAAAAAACAGTTTCCTCTGTCCAAAAACGCGTAATGTTCAAAATCTATCGCCTGTATGTGATGAGCCAAAAGACCAGTGGGCAGACCACCAGCCCGTTGGTCAGATGACATCACCAAATTGACCGGGTCTAAATGGATGAGATTAGCACAGGACCGTGAGGAGTGGCGCAACAGAGAAGAGGCCTATACCCTGCAGTGGGTGGATGTGGGCTGAGGATGATGAAAGATGATGAACCATACAGCTGCAAACAAATTAGCAACAAAATTAACTTTGTAGTGCTGAAAGACCTGATATTTAAACGTTGACTACGAATCCCTATTTGTGAGTGTGTCTGACACGCTCTTGGCCGCTTTTTTACCCCTCTGGGGGTTAAAAATCGAAAATCCCTGAAACACGTATTATTATTTTTTAGCTCTTTAATCTAATCGCAAATTTCGGAATAGATCACATTTAACAAGTAGATGTGTTAAAAAACAAAAACCTCAACTGCGGTAATTTAAAAGTAGTATTTTGCCGTAAAAATCCGCCATCTTGGATCTATGATTTTTTAATATAGTTAGTGTCACATGCGCTGCTGAGACGAATCTAACGACACCTCACATATCAAAATCCAACTATCCGTTTGGGCTGTAACCCGTGAAAAAGAATTTTTTGTGTACATACAAACATACATACATGCTCTCGAAAAACATAACCCGCTTTCTGAGGCAGTCGGGTAAAAATAGTGATTTTCCATACAAGCATTTAACTACTTTTTTACCCCTTAAAAAAAGGGGTAAAAGATGGGTTGCAGCGGGTGAAACCGCTGACGGGCAGCTAGTACTCTATATACTTAAAAAAAACGCATCAAAATCCGTTAAGGGGTTTAAAAATATAAGCATACAAACATACAGACACGGGAAGGGACTATGTATGTATTGATTGATGTCAATAACAGGTAGGTAGGTAGGTTTTCCAACAGTTCGAAATATCTATTTTTTTATGAAGCCTGTGTGATAATGATAATGCACTGCAGGGCAAAGGCCTCCCCTCTTTCGCGCCACCCGTCTCGATCTTGGGCATCTAACTGCCAAATATCTATAAACAACATTTATCTACACTCAGTTCGTAATATTCGTTTTACAGAATCGAAAGTACGAACATAATGAACTGCATTACGAATATACAGCCTTTAAAAAAAACTTTCATACTACTGGCAGCTACATAAAGTAACTCGATTTATAGTATTTGAAAAAAAATTAAACGAATTGACCCGCGTACCAAATTGTAATCTGTTCCAATTTGACACTGGCCATCAATAAGTCGAATGAAAAAAAAAACAAGTGTCACCCGCGGCGGAACGACACTTGAAATTATGAGGACTTATTTATTATTAAATCTTTGCTTCAAATCATTTTTCGAATTAAAATTCACCGATAAATGCTATTTAATTTTAAAAGTTGTTCAGTTTTTATGAGCCTCCATTTTAACGTTTAGTTAAAAAGTTACTTATGTACAAAAAGTCATTCAGTTGGTGGTTCAGTAGATAGGCTTGCAATCGCCATAGTACAGTGCGGAGGTTTGAATTATTTTTCATAGTTTTTCTTGTAGAGTGTAGATAAAATAGTGTATGCAACTGCAAATAATTAGGCTTTAGAACGCTCGTGTCAAACTATTATCACACTCGGCTGCGCCTCGTGTGATAAACAGACACTCTCATCCTAAAGCCTCTCATTATTAGGCAGTTGCATAAACTACTATTATTTTCTTCCGTCCCATGTACTTTTATTTCGCCTTTCACGGCTCGCCACCAAAATCAAAGTTAACAAATCATCATCATCTTCCTCCCCTTCCTGCCCTTATCCCAATTACTTGGGGTCGGCGCAACACGTTTTGTTGAACACAAAATCGTGTTGCAAAGGATTTGGCTTAATTTTACGACCGGCCGCCTACCAGACGTCAACCCTCCTTGGGAATGCTTTTTTGGTGGATTAACCGCCACCATACAGTTGGCCCTGGCTGTTTGGGTCGGGTTTATCCCTCGGTCCCCTCTTACGACTCCCGCGGGAAGAGAGGGGTTGGTGCGATTCTACTCTGCCGGCACCACACGGTATACTCTGCCGGCACCACACGGTATTGCCGGCACCACACGATATTGCCGGCACCACACGGTATTGCCGGCACCACACGGTATTGCCGGCACCACACGGTATTGCCGGCACCACACGGTGTTGCCGGCACCACACGGTATTGCCGGCACCACACGGTGTTGCCGGCACCACACGGTATTGCCGGCACCACACGGTGCAATCAAAGTTAACAAATAACAAACAAAAACACTCCAACACACCTACTGTATGTAATGCACAGTTTGGCAACGTCGCGTTCAGCCGCTCAGTCTCCGAAAATATCGATATTTTAACGTTATTTTGTGAATATCGTTTACTGAGATCGGTATCATTATTCTGAAGTAGAAATAACTTTAAGTTGTGAAACGATATCTTAATTTATAACGATACCACACACAAGAAGATGATATCGTTATCAAATTATAGCGGTATATAAAGGTCTGACTTTAAGTATTGAACTTATCGCGATAATATAAGTACGTACAGGGCGTAAGGGACGGTGTGCCGAAAACTTTGCAGGCGTGATCGGACCATAAAACTGAACAACTTTTACTATGGAGCCAATGGTGGGATGCGAGAAAAATTTTCCGGTCTCCCATACAAAATTCGCGATCAGCTGACTGACTTTGTATGGGAGGTCGGTAAATTTTTCTCGATTCCCACCATTGGCTTCCTAGTAAAAGTGGTTCAGTTTCATGGTCTGATCACGCCTGCAAAGTTTTTGGTACACCATCCCCTACATCCCGTATATCGCTTTGTCTTGTTCTTCTTCAAGGGAGATCAAGTCGTCTTAGGACCCAATGAACCCTGGTGTCATAGTTTTTGAACCGCTTACTTTACTACAAGTATATAGCAGACCTCTGACATGGTTGAGTAATGACTGCCGTCTAAGAAATCATAGACAGATGATGATAGATAACTATTGAATACCATGAAACACTTCCCGTGTTAGGTATACAATTTATGGAAAACCTCAAAAAATTTCCACCGCAGGCAGGATTTGAACCTGCGACATCTTAGATACATAATATGTGCGGTAGCACAGTTGGTAGTGGCGTCGGCAGTACAGATGCCGAAGGTCTTAGGTTTAAATCCTGCTTGCGGTGGCGAATTTTGCAAGTTTTACAAAAAGATGGTACAATTTTCAGGTACCATATGCGAGCACCACCCCGAGACGGTCGAAAAGGATATCAACAAAATATGGCGGCTGTTCTTAAACTTACTGGACTCCAATAAGAATACTGTAAGTGTTACTCAACAACAAGTGATGACAAAGAGTATCCAACAATTAGTATGGAGCCTGGCATACATATGCTATTAAAACTAAAAAAAACTCTTTTTCATGGCCAGAGTTGAAACATACCACAATCGATTAGGCATAAAAATACAAACCGAAAGTGTCCTTGATAAAAAGTCGTAAAGCGTATAGTTTCGGAGATATTACATTCACTGCAAATATTTTAAGGGCATACGTAAATATGTATAAGAAAGACATCTAAGGCATTTAAAAAAAAATCTACAAGCTAGATTTTTTTTTCATTTTCAAACAAACTTTTTAATTAATTATGTGAACATCCTTTGACTGACCCGACTGACGTTCCGCCACGTAGACAGGATTCACTTACACGGCACGCACACTAACAACCAACCAATCACAGCACCTTTTTTTTGGCGCGTAATTTAAATTCATCGAATTGTGTGTTTCTAGGACAAACAGGGTGCACTTTTTTCGTTTTGTGTTTTTTTAGTTAAATGCAATTTTCTCGAAAACTATTTCTTTAAAAATTTGCCTAGTACATGCTTAAATTTTATTTGATCTGCCCCTAAAATATTTGCAGTGAAATTAAGTATAGTTTTTAAAGGCAACATTTTTTTTACTTTTTTATGTCGATATTTGATTTTAGCAATACTAATTGAATTATAAGGAAGTAAAGAATTCAATAATAAACAAAAAATTAAATTGACTTTTAATACCATATATCTCCGAAACTATACACTTTACGACGTTTTATCAAAGGATACTTTTGGTTTGTATTTTAATGCCTAATCGATTGCAGGTAAACAGACTTGACGAAATGATAAGAGTTTGTAGTAGACTACGAAACCCTATAAATATGTTCCATTTCCAGGATACAATCACGTTACGTCTCCTCCAAGGAATATTGGGCATATTCAAGCACTTCGGTACAGACCTGCCGATCGCTGAACTTGGCGGTTTTTACGAGAAACTCGTCGGCGATTACATACGAATCGCCAGGTGTGAGGATGGTAAGATCTAATTTCTATTATTCATATTTATTTATTTGCATTCATGTACAATAAGTTTATGTAGTAGTACATGAACAGTAAATATAATACAACTAGCTGCCCGTCAGCGGTTTCACCCGCTGCAACTTATTATTCCGCGGAAAAAAAGCATTACTCGCCAAGAGATGTCGCTGTTAGTTTTCGGCGAAAACGTAACGCGAATCGGCTCAGTCACGCCACCTTTGCAAAAATATTTGAATATGCGTTGTCCCGTAGGAATAAGACATTGTCCCATGGTAAAAAGTAGCCTATGTGTTATCCTAGATACTCTTCTATATTTGTGCAAAATTTCATGTCAATCTAATCAGCCGTTTTAGCGTGATGTCGTAACAAACACACACAAACATCCGCCTTTATAATATTAGTAGGATTAAATTAACATTAAATTAGTTAACAGATAATCTTATCTTATCTTATCTTATCTTATCTTATCTTATCTTATCTTATCTTATCTTATCTTATCTTATCTTATCTTATCTTATCTTATCTTATCTTATCTAGCCGTCTGGATCCCACTGCTGGGCAAAGGCCTCCCTCTCTTTCTTCCATTGATCACGATCTTGTGCCACCGTATGCCAGTCTTTGGAAAACCCGTCTAATTCGTCTAGCTTGGGTCGTTTGACGGTGAGGAATCGCCACCCGGGGATTCTTAGCACCCCATGCTCCGGGGTTCGACGAACATTTTTTTATATATTTACAGCATCAATTTCAATTTCTTTATTGCATTATTGTACACTCGATTGTACACATAAAAAAGGGTCTTACATAGTAGGCAATAAAGTCTCGTACAATAACCCTGCTAAGGGCGTGGCAATGTGCAGTGCAGGAATAATTTCATTAATTAATTGTTATAAGTACAATAAAACTTAAATAAGCTATTAATAAATTCATTTTTTTTAAACATGTCATTTTAAAATAGTAAAATTACACTATAATTATCATCATCTTCCTGCTCTTATCCCAATTACTTGGGGTCGGCGCAACACATTTCGTTGAACACAAAATCGTTTTAAGGTTTTGGCTGAATTTTACGACCGGCCGCATCCCAGACGTTAACCCTCCTTGGGAACTCTTTTGTGGTGGATTAACCGCCACTATACGGTTGGTCCTGGCTGTTTAGGTCGGGTTTATCCATCGGTCGCCTCTTACGACCCCCACGGGAAGAGAGGGGTTGGTGCTATTCTACTCGGCCGGCATATCATTTAAAAATTCGTCAATGGAATCACTTGTTTGACAGATGCCAACTCGCGTTTCACGACGCCATGCAGTCCTATACCGAAGTAAAGGGATTTTGTTCCATATAAATTTCAACAGATGGCGTTACTGGTACCGAATTTAACGTTAGGTCCGAAACAAAGGCAAAAATTATAGCAAAAAAGTATTGAAAAAATATAATTCCATTATTTGAGACGCCCGGAGACAAAAAAACGCGAAATTAGCACATTTTTGCAAGCACTGGAACAGCCCGCTTGTAGTGTCATCTGGCGAGCATTTAATGAAAACCACCATAGCCGGCCGGCAACCCCTTTTTGGGGCTATTGGTTTTTTAGTTTGACATAAGGTATCTGTAAACGTTAGTTTATCTAGACACACGGCAGTGTGTCCGCCAAGTTCGAGCCCGACACACCGGCCGTGGGTTATATTACACGAACCATTTCGGGCCAAGTTTGACCCACCTATAACTCAAAATCTATTTTATCTACGCATATGAAATTTCTAGTATCTGTCGAGATCTACTTACTTATCTAAAATATAAAATTTCATTAATGTACCTATTGTAGGTCTTGAGATATTGACGTCAGAAAATCGCTATTTTTACTATACACTCACTGACTGACTGATTGACTCACTCACTCACTCATCAAAAACCTAGACCACTTCCAATGGTCGTATTGACTTGAAATTTGGCATGGAGGTAGGTCTTTAGGTCAAGGTAAAGGAAAAAATCTGAAAATGGCCAAGTGTGAGTCGGTTTTAAAAATAATGAAGGTGTAAATTCATACCCCTAAGGAACTAAAACAAAAAATTTATCTATATCTTCCAATCGTCGTACCGACCTAAAATTCGTTACGAAGGTTTGTATTTAGTCAAAGTAAAGTATAAATGAGATATTTCCTTACCTAACTTAATCATAAGAAAAAAAGAAAATAAACCTTACAAAAATAAATGAAATCCCACCCAAAACATAAATGTGAAAGGCTGCCAAGTTCGATAATATTGGAATGCTTCGCCTAAAAGAAGTGAGATCTAAATAAGTACCAAGTTCCATACACAGACCTCAGTTAAAAATAGTTACAGGAATGCACACTTGATTTTCCGCAGTTTGGAAAGTAGATTTTTATTTCCAAACTGCGAAAAATCAAGTGTGCATTCCTGTAACTATTTTTAACTGAGGTCTGTGTATGGAACTTGGTACTTATTTAGATCTCACTTCTTTTATAGGCGAAGCATTCCAATATTATCGAACTTGGCAGCCTTTCACATTTATGTTTTGGGTGGGATTATATTATCTGTGACGACGCACGTCTAATCTGTGGAGCTTGCCGCTTATGAAACATGATCTCATATTTTTTTCTTGTCTTTTTCAGTCTGCCTGAAAATCCTCACCGACCACGCTCATCTATTCCGCGAGCGGATTTCGAAGGACATCCGCGTCCGGAACTACCTGTGGCGACATCTACATGACAGCTCGAGCTGGCCTGTCAACGGAATACAGGCCGTCATGAGTGTGTATAGAAGCATGTGTGGGTGCTTGTTGAAGGAGCAGTTGCAGGTAATATATGTATAAGTAAAATGGTCATCTGATGCCCGCTTGGAATAGCATCACCACATTTATAAGACTAAATTGACAAAATAAATGCTAAATTGACACGAAAAGCGACGAAATTGACCTGACCTGGCCAAGAGCGTGTCAGACACGCCCACAAATAGGGCTTCATAGTCAACGTTTAAAACGTTACAAAGTTAATTTTGTTGCTGGTTTGTTTGCAGCTATATACCAACCGCAAATAGAAAAACTTTTATTTTTCTTAAATCTTTAGAGGTAAAAAATAAATTTGCCCCCCTTTCACATGTATGGGAAAGGGGCTCAAAAAGCAATTAAAATATTTTTTTCTCAACATTTCTAAATTTGGGTCAACACGATCTATCTTCATACCAAATTTGATGTCGATAGCTCCAAAACTGATGAAGTTATGAGGGCGAGGAATACAGAAAGACAGACTTGACGAAATGATAAGGAATCGAACCCGGGCCGCATGGGTAAACGCCCCACCGCTCTGCCACTGAGCTATCGATGCACCGGTTGATGGACGCCAAATTTTCTATCTCTTGATGCTCGTCTCCAAGCGACGATACAGCGACATCTGTAGAAAGTATTTAGAACTTACTACATGGTTAGTCCACATTATGAGTGGAATTCAAACCATATGATGAAGCTTGCTTAATCAATCTATTGGGATTTTAATGCACTCACAGTGCTATATTATTCTCACAAGTGAAAATAAGAAATAGAAAAAATGTCTTACATCGACCGGGAATCGAACCCGGGCCGCATAGGTAAACGCCCCACCGCTCTACCACTGAGCTATCGATGCACCGGTTGATGTATGACATTTTTTCTATTTCTTATTTTCACTTGTGAGAATAATATAGCACTGTGAGTGCATTAAAATCCCAATAGAAATGATAAGGTTTTCTAATAGACTACGAAACCCTAAAAAGGCGACTAATTTTACACAAAAAACTCAAAAACGTGACAAAATTAGGATAAAAGGCGACTAAGTTAATGTTTTTTTTTTCAGAGTATAGTAACAACAGAACTACTCCCGCAAACACTATCACATCGTTCGCAAGTCAAATACACAGCGCTGCGCATACTCACATATATACAGACAAACTGTGGTATCAATATAGAGGTGGATGCACAGACAGACGGACAAACTTTGGAAGTGGAGCTGAGAGAAGCAAATGTGTCATATGATGTGGCTAATAAGGTACCATTATGTTAACTTTATGTGGCTATTTTTTTTTGTAAATAGCATTCATAGAAAACACCCAGACTAAACACAAATATTTGAAAATTGACTTTACAAATATTTGTGTTTGGTAGAAATCGAACCCACGACCCTCGGCGTCGAAGGCAGAAGTACTATCCACTACGCCGTCGGGACTAGACGTGGGTAACTCGCGAGCGAGTGAATGAAAAGAACGCACTCCCTCTAAAAAAGTCACTCGCTCATGCGTTCAGTGCAGTCTGCATGCGTTCTTTCGTTCTTTGCGTTCTTTGCCTTCGAGCGTCGCCCGCGAGCCTCCGCGAGTCCGCGAGCGGTAAACTCTCTGATGAAGATGAAGACTACAGACAGATGCATACGTAACTTTCACATGAGAGAGTAGGACAGCTATATGTTTTGAAGCGTCGCGCCAAGGACGCGCTATTCTGGCGGAAAAGTTTATTCCCTACTGCTCCAATTGCGCTATTTAATAGTAGGTTGTTGACGAGGATGGAAAAATAAGACGTTGACTGACGAGTAGAGTTTGAAGTCCGAGCCGCAGGCGAGGACTTTAAAAATACGAGTCTGGCAAAGTCATTTTCCCCGAGGCTTACATAGTGCTTTTCTCAAAAAAATGCTAGGAAATTATAAAGATATTAATTTATTTTATAGTAATTTGATATAAAAAGTTGTTTTACTGATCACTAAGTCAAGATGTGGATTTGGAGTTATTCTTTTTTATTTTGTAATTTCTGAACGATTTCGATATCGCGCCAGAAAAGTTGTATTGGAATTCATTGCTGGTGTGTAAAAAAGAAATCGTTCAGAAATTACAAAATCACAGACAATGTCAAACTTTCTGGATTGTTTTTTTGAAAGAAATTGACATATTTCCTAGCATGTTTGAGAAAACGTTTTTATTGTAGTCGCGTGATACTTGAGAGGTATCTAATAACTAAAATACCTTCTTGAATAGTCTTCTTTAAAAGTAATATTGTAGATTAATTATAAGCTACCTATATGAAAAGACGTATGTACGTACGTATAGAGAATACGGTTTTAGTTCATACAAAAATCTAACTTATTAATTCGTGTTCCCGTTAATTAATTAGGTAAAATAAACATTTAAAGATAGATTTACTCTGTTTTGAAACAGCTTTGGTTAAGACTACTGATTATTAGATTTTAAAAAATAATAGATAAAATTTCATAATAGAACAGTTAGGAATAGACCGTGGAGAGCGTCCCGCCGCGATGCGAATTTTAGGCGCGATTTTTCCCGCGTTTTTAGGTTGTTGCGTTTGTGGTCCCGTGGTTTGTAAAATTACGTTCGATTAAGGCACAAAATTACTTGCAGTTTTCTTAAACTATTCTTTTGGGAAGTATCTAGGTACTTTAATGTAAGTAATTGAATGATTTTCTTAAATTTTGTTTTATTTTAGTAAATAAATTAGCCACGCGGGTGTGAGTGTCATCTTGACCTGCAACTTTTTATTGCAATTTTCGTGTTTTTGACTAAGTTAAATGCGCTTTTTGTTTAGTTCTTTTTGTTCAAAACTACACAAAGATACTTCCCACTCATATTATTGTATTAGATACTAGACTTTAATACACGCAATCTCAGTCTATCTAGGTTGACAGTCCTAAGCCTGTCAAGTATGAAGGAAAAATTGGCTGTTCTTCAATAACTCAAACAAAATAACCTTTGTTTTACATCGTCTGGTTACTGAATCACTAGATCATATTTTTATTTTACACATTCAATAGCTTCTACGAGCTAAACACATCCTTAAAACTCAAATCTTTCAAAGAACGCAAAGAGTTACTGAACGAAAAGAGTGATGTACATCTTCACGTCGGAAAGATTCGAATCGTTCTTCTCTTCTTAAAGAGTTGTTTTTCCCACTACTAGTCGGGACAGTCAAATATTCATATGTTATTTAGTCAAATAACAGTAATACATTGTATTTGTCTCGATACATTAACTGCTGCGCTGCCGTCGCAAATTATACAACGACAGCTCTTCTTTAGACTGACTTTTCTTTATTCTAAAATATGGACCCTGCAGGTGGTACAAAAAAAGCGGCCAAGAGCGTGTCAGACCCGCTCACAAATAGGGTTTCGTAGTCAATGTTTAAATATCAGGTCTTTCAGCATTACAAAGTTAATTTTGTTGCTGGTTTGTTTGCAGCTGTATGGTTACCAACCGCAAATTGAAAAACTTTAATATTTCCTTAATCTGTAGTGGTACAGTATCCGTTATAGTTTTCATAGTAACTTCCTATTACGAACTATATTCCATATTTTTTTCAAATTTTTACCATGCGTACTTTAGAAGATACAGCTGGAACAAATTATGGCTAAAACGCCCCTTTTAAATGCAAATATCTCAATACACAAACATTTTAGAGACTTTGTTTAAAAGAAACCTCCCCTTAGTTTTAAAAGACCTATCCAACGATACCGTACTCAATATTACAGAAAAAAGAAGACGCAGGAAAATGCGTCAAAAAAAAGCCATGAACGGTGACGCTCCAAATTTAAGTTATAAAATGATTCGAGAAAAGAGATGTGAGGGTGGCTTAGGGAGGATTACAGAGTTTGCACTCTGCTACATATCATTATTTTCTTGTATTCCAGTTGTCATGGTACGTAGAGTCCCGTCTACCGGGTTCCGACAATTTACTACAGACCGCCATGTTGTTCTACGAGAACTTACCCGACAACAAAAGGAAGGAGATCGTTGTGCACGGTATACTCAACGCTAAGGACGAATTAAGGAGTGTAAGATTTTTTATATATAGGGTTACATTTAATTAAGTACAAATCTCTTGAGGGTGTGATCTACTCACAAAACTGAACAACTTTTGTTTGAAACTTTTCTTCGAAATAGGAAAAAAAAAATTTACCTCCTATACAAAAATGCTGATAAAGTGTGTCACTTAGTATGGGAGGACCAAATTTTTTTTTCATATTTCGAAGAAAAGTTTCTAACAAAAGTTGTTCAGTTTTGTGAGTAGATTACACCCTCAAGAGATTTGTACTTAATTAAATGTAACCGTATGTAGCGCGCCATAAGGTGACCTTATTTATTTTTGGAACAATATAAGGTGTAAAAAATCAACTGCTAATATTTTAAGGGATGAACCAGCCTATGAAACTACTACTTTCTCCAAGAAACATAGGCCGACATATAAAAAAATGGACTCCCATACAAATTGACTCGGTTGGCTAATACATTTTGTATGGGGTCCAATTTTCTTTTTCATATTTCGACCTATGTTCCTTGGGGAAAGTTGTTCAGTTTCATAGGCAGGTTCACCCCTTAAAATATTTGCAATTGATTTTTTTACATTCTGTATACTATCTATTTGTTTATTAAACATCATCAACAGCCATAACAGTCCACTGCTGAACATAGATTGAAGGCCCGTGTCCAGCAGTGGACTGTTGTGGCTGTTGTTCTTAGAGTATATATGTCGCAGGAATCTAGCGAAATCCGGTAATTCGCGAAATCCCTAGGCCCTTCGCGAAGAGCCGGATAATAGCGAAATGCATGATTCGTAGCCGAATCCGCTACGCACCTGCTACGAAAGGTTCCATATGCTGATCAGGTGGTTCAGCTTATGATTATGATTATGGTTATGATTATGGTTATGGTTATGGTTATGGTTATGATTATGATTATGATTATGATTATGATTATGATTATGATTATGATTATGATTATGATTAGATTAGATTAGATTAGATTAGATTAGATTATGATTATGATTATAATGACCATGACCATGACCATGATCGTAATCGTAATCGTAATCGTAATCGTAATCGTAATCGTCATGGTCATGGTCATGGTCATAGTCATGGTCATGGTCATGGTCATGGTCATAATCATAATCATAATGGTCATGGTCATGGTCATTCATTATGATTATAATCATAATCATGGGCATGATCATGACCACCCGAAGAACCCTTACGACACTGGGCGTTCCGTGGGCCGCTGACATGAATGAGTAGGAAATTGCAGGCTGAACCACCTGATCAGCATATGGAACCTTTCGTAGCAGGTGCGTAGCGGATTCGGCTACGAATCATGCATTTCGCTATTATCCGGCTCTTCGCGAAGGGCCTAGGGATTTCGCGAATTACCGGACTTCGCTAGATTCCTGCGACATATATAAGCAAGCTATAGAGTGCGCCTAAAAAGTTAGAGCAGTAGTCTGTTCACAACCTCTCTTTCTGTCAGTAGCAAAACGCCAGTGACAGCACTATTAAAACCTGAACCTCTAAAACTTCTCATACATTTGACGTCTGTATCTAGGGAGCAACTGCTTACGTTTTGACAGTACGCCGCGGGGCCTTATGCGCACTCTATAGCTTGCTTATACAGGGAGTAACAGAAAGGGTTATAACAAGTCGAAAGGAGGTCAAGGTACTCATGAAACTGAACAACTTTCCCCATGGAACATGGGTCGAAATATGAAAAAACATTTGGATCTCCCAAAATTGCCGATCAGCTAATTGGTTTACTATGGGAGGTCCAAATTTTTTTTTCATATTTCGACCCGTGTTCTATGGGGAAAGTTGTTCAGTTTCATGAGTACCTTGACCTCCTTTCGGCTTGTTATACCCTTTCTGTTACTCCCGGTATATACTCTGAGCTGTTGTAGTTATTAAGCTATGTGTGTTCTCAATGTTTTCCCATTTTCAGGCTGCCATAAAATTCTTAATCACAGAATCGACTCAAAACCCAACCTCTTTGGAGACACACCAAACTCTATGGAAAGACTTGTTTGATACAGACAATGGGAAAGATTATATTGTACTGGACAAATCCAAGTTCGTTTTTGAAGAGCTCATGAGTTACGCCATTTTCGTTTTGGAAGTTTTTCTGGAAGAAGGTGTCGAGGTAAATATACTCACTTGCACGCACCACGCACGCACGCAGTTTTCATTGTAAAAAAAGGTGGGAAAAATCGACTTATTTTAAACCAAGCGATTTTTGCCATTTGTATGGAATATCGTCCACATAAACGCCATTATATGGTTTTATTATCAATTTTGGCGTCAATTGACAAATGACGATCAAACGTCATCTTTGAGCAGGATAGAAGTATGAAACTCGCCTAAGTGCGACAAGGATAGATAGCTTGTCATACACATGACTAGCTGACGCGAAATATTTACTGCACATTTTGTGATGAACATTTTCGGTTGAATATTTTTGCCCAGCAGTGGGACACTGTAAGCTAATGTAATTATAAATAATAAATTACCTGCACCCCTAAAATATTTATAAACTCAAGGTCTTTTAAGTACTCTACTTATTTTCAGAAACTACCCGAGAAGTTATTAACCCTTCTGCAGCTGACGAGCCAGGTTTTAACCTGTCAACCTCAGGAGGACTATACCAACGATTATTGCATAGTCCTGCTGCCTTTGCTCACACATTTATTGAAGGTAAGATTACAGCATGCCGGCGCAGATTAGCATCACCCCATATTTTTCCCTTGGGTGTCGTAAGAAGCGAATAATGGCGGGTATGCATTGGGGACAAAATCCCAGGAACTTTGTATATGACACAAGGTATTTGGAGAATGTTCCCAATGTGGACGTATTTTGAACAATGTTCCCGAACAAAGTTCCCGAAAAAAAGCGTACACATTGGGGACATTGTCCATATACGTTGTTGTTGTATGTACTCGGCAACCGGTTTGTATAGCACGGTACAGCCGCCTGCGGTTGTACTTGCGAGCTCAGTACTAGTCTAAGATTGTATGAAATGTACTTCATCATCTGCCTGCCCTTATCCCAATTTATTTGGGGTCGGCGCAACGTGTCTTTTTCTTCCATTCATCTCTATCAGCAGTCAAATCCTCAGTTACGCTTTTATTTATCATATCGTCTTTTATACAATTCATCCAAACTTTTTTAGGTCTTCCTCTTCTTCTGAGTGCATCCACATTCATGTTCATTACTTTCTTTGTTACATGCTCTTCATCCCTCCTCATTACATGCCCATACCAAGATAAACGGTTCCCTCTCATTTTTTCTGTCACTGGCGCTACTTTCAAACTCCCTCTAATATACTCATTCCTTATTTTATCCATCCTTGTCACACCACACATCAATCGCAACATTCTCATCTCAGCTACGTGCATTCGTTTTTCATCCGTCACCTTAGTTGCCCAACACTCTGATCCATACATGACAACAGGTCTCACCACCGTCTTATATATCTTGCCCTTCAATTTGAGGAGCATTCGGCGGTCACACACTGTGCCCGTAACCTGTCGCCATTTCATCCAACCCGCATTTATCCTGTGCTTGATTGCTCGGTCTATTTCGCCATCACCTTGTACGAGCGAACCGAGGTACCGGAAGTCGGAGCAGACTGGTAAGGGTTCGTTACTGAGCGCTACCGGAACAAAACTGGAGAGACCGCCGAAATCGCAAAACATTTGTTCCGTTTTGGTTCTGCTGATTTTCAAGCCAACACTCTCCAGCCTCTCCTGCCATCTTTTCAGTCTGTTCTGCACCTCTTGTCCACTTTAATAATAATCACCTTGCCGTGGTGGGGGGGCTTAAGGGAGGGTAATGCAAGCTCAAAAAACTCGACTAACCACCAATTTTAAGGTACAGGAGTAACGGTCACTCAACTACATTGCCTTTCCCAACTAACGATCCCAACCCTCTAATACATCATGGAAGAAAACCGAAGAATATATAATTTGCGGCCGCTTCCCGGGGGTCGCCGGGGCACATCTGGAGCCAGTGCTGGATGTCACAGCATACGATCCACTGGCGGTGGGGGACTGACCAGGCGGGTTCCCCCCGAAAAACATACTACAGCCGATAAAACCATAAATCCATATCCGCTATCTGCAACCAATAGTAATATAACATCACCTGTGTCATCCCCGCAACGAATTAATTCTTTGTGTATGTCACCCAATTCATCAGCAGAAAGTATATACCAGACCCCAGATTCATCACCTCAATCATTCTTACATTCAAATATCACTACAAATCTGTCATCACCATTATCATTCACACATAGTTCATCACAGCCATCCAGTTCATCTTATCATCTTGCATTCCCATCTCAAACCCGATCACCAACAACATCACAAATGTCTGTAGATGTTGAGTTAGTGGCACAAGCCAATATTCTAACTCCCGCTGCAGGCACCACCAAACGTACGCGAAAACATTGGTCTGACAATATGAACAGATTTATATGGCGTACATATCTGTAATAACAAATATGGAGAGGAAGAAGAAGAAATATCTTGATCAACTACACCAATTATTTACAGACAGGTTCCCGGAAATGACTGTTACTAAACAAAGAGTAGGAGACCAAATAAGAGCTATTGTAAAGAATAAAATGCTATCTGAGTGCTAAACGAAATTAAACAAGACGTTACCCAAATATTAGCTACTGAAACGACAGAACAAATACTACAAAACATTCTTATAGAAAACATTTACCATAGCTCTCAACCAGGACCACAACTAGACACAGATATTATAACATTAAACACTGAAGCTGGTCCTAGCAGTGGACGTAGACAGAATGGCGATGTATTAACGACCATGAAACCATTGACAACAAAAGCTGGGAAAACTCGGCAAAGATTGCAATGGACTGACGAAATAAACAGGGATCTATTAATGTGCTACTTTTACGTGACAAATAATGAGACTAACTTGACAGGGTGGAGACCACAGCTACATAAAAGATTTGCAGAGATGCACACCGAACTACAGTACTTATCTGAACAGCGTCTAGCCGATCAAATCAGAGTAATTATTAAAAGCAACCGCATACCGCCGGAAGAAAGAGAATTACTTAAAGTTGCAACTAATACACTCACTCAGTCAAACACACTTGCAGTCAGTAGCACACAAACAGATACATCAACACCTATAACACCTTCTTGCAATCTAGCCCAAGACGAAGAGTATGACCTGACAAATTTCTCAGAAAACATTCAAACTGCGAGAACTACACAGCGACTAACACCGACTCAACTTAATTTATCACCTAACGACGAGACAACTGATGAGCACTCCTCAGAAAACACGACTACAATACAAGCACCTTTACCTACAGAAACACAAAATCAAATTGAAAAAACATTTTTAGAAACATTAGAAAAATTCAAAGACACTGAACCGACTTCGAGACCTGCTATACCGAAACAAAAGACTTCAAAAAGATTTGCAAGTATTGTATGTTTCCTTAACGAGTATGCGATCCCTAAAGTTATCGAGCCAGACACTGATTTTCATAAGACGCAACTCATAATATACAGTGCAGCGTATACAGCAGCCCAACACAATGGATCTAAATTTGATAATACGAAAGTACCAAAACAACCTCATGACAGAATACCTAATTGGCAAAGAAATTTAGAAAAACGCATAGCTGACTTAAGAGCTAATATAGCTAGGGTTGATGAATACATTAGGGGTAACCGTAGTGAATCCTTAGAAAATAAAATAAAATTAATAGTAGATAAATATAAAATACATGCACAATATGAAAACCCAAATACAGAAATGACTCACTTTTTGGACACGTTGAAACAAAAACTCGGTGTATTGGCAAGTAGACTACGAAGATATAAAGAAACTACAAAACGTAAAACACAAAATAAACTATTTAATAACAACGAAAAACTATTCTATAGAACACTTAATCAAAATATGGTAAACTCACAAAACAATCAGAACCCACGTAGTGATTCCATGCCTACAGCAGAAAATTTAACAGAGTTTTGGTCGAACATCTGGTCTAACGCCGTAGAACATAATAATAATAGGTGGATCGAAGAGGATAAAGAGAAGCTGCAAGAGTTACCGCATATGGAATTTGATGACATTAGTATAGATCTACTGAAAAAAGTTATTGCTAGGACTCACAACTGGAAAGCTACTGGATCTGATAAAATTCACAATTACTGGTACAAAAAGTTCTCAAGCATACACACACTTCTCCTCACACACATAAATTCATTTATACAATCACCACACACTCTCCCAGACTATATCACGCAAGGTGTCACATACATGCTGCCTAAAGATCAGACTGACACATCTAACCCAGCTAAATATCGTCCTATAACCTGCCTACAAAATATCTACAAAATAATCACTTCTTGTATCAGTGAAGTTTTATACAGGCACATCAATGACAACAACATAATGGCGGAGGAACAAAAAGGATGTAGCAGACACAGTCAGGGTTGTAAGGAACAGCTTACTATTGATGCAGTGATTTCTCAACAAGCCAAACTTAAGAAACGGAATATTTACACCATGTACATAGATTATAAAAAGGCCTATGACTCAGTACCACACTCATGGCTAGTCTACATATTACAGCATTACAAAATCCATCACACAATAATTGATTTCTTAAAAACAACTATGACCAAATGGAATACAGTGTTAAAACTTAAAAACTCCAGCGAATCGATTGAGACAGAACCTATAACTATCAGAAGGGGAATATTCCAAGGCGATGCTTTAAGTCCGTTATGGTTCTGCCTCGCTCTCAACCCCCTCTCTAAACTATTGAACAATAGCAGCAAAGGCTTTAAAATTAAATTTGACAATGAACACCTAATCATTTCACATCTCATGTACATGGACGATATAAAGTTATTCGGCTCTACACTCTCAGAAATTAATACACTAGCAGAAATCACACAGACTTTCTCTTCAGACATCCACATGCAATTTGGCATTGACAAATGCAAAATGCAATCAATACGCAAAGGTAAAGTTGAAGAAAATGCTTACGAGTTACAGACAGGGGAAACTATAGACCCACTAGACCAGACAGAAGGATATAAATACTTAGGATATCAGCAGACACAGCAAATACATCAAAAAGAAATTAAAACTACATTAATAAAAAAATTCAAGGCTAGATTACACAAAATTCTCCATACTCATCTTAATGCTCGGAACACAGTCAAAGCGATCAATTCATTTGCTGTACCTATTCTAACGTATTCTTTTGGAATTATCCGATGGTCAAAATCTGATCTCACTAAGCTACAAAGAGCAATCAACACCCACATGACGCAGTATCGTAAACACCACCCTAGAGCCTGCGTACAAAGACAAACCCTACCTAGAATAGAAGGAGGACGTGGAATAATTGACATACAAAACCTTCACAACAGACAATTAAAATCTTTACGTTCATACTTTCACTCAAAAACACAATACTCACCCATACATCACGCAATAGTACAATCAGACGATAAATTAACCCGCTTAACCTAAAAATACTTCTTTGAATCTCCCTGAAACAAACAAAGAACAGAAAATTGATGCTTGGAAGCAAAAGTCCCTCCATGGAAGACACCGCCTTGATTTGACCAACTCAATCGTTGACAAAGCAGCGTCAAACGCATGGCTCAAACAAGGCGAATTATTCCCAGAAACGGAGGGCTTTATGATTGCTATCCAAGATCAAACAATCGATACTAAAAACTACAGAAAATACATAATTCGAGATCCTACATTGCAAAACGACGTGTGCCGACACTGCCATAGCAGCCCCGAAACCATTCAGCATATAACGGGAGCATGCAAGTCTATAACACAAACGGACTACAAGCACAGGCACGATCAGATCGCTGCAATAATTCATCAATATCTAGCTTTCAAATATAAACTCATATCACAGACAGTTCCCTATTACAAATACAGCCCTCAAATTATTTTAGACTCAGATGACTACAAAATATATTGGGACCGAACCATAATGACTGATAAGACTGTACACTGTAACAGACCGGACATAACTCTACACGATAAGAAGAATAAAACCGTTTACCTCATTGACATAGCTGTTCCGAACACGCACAACCTCCAAGCTACGCACACAGAGAAAATCACAAAATATGCGGACTTATCTATAGAAATCAAGACGCAGTGGAGGGTTGATACTGTTAGAACTATCCCAATTATAATATCTTCTACGGGAGTAGTTCCGCATACATTGCACGCCAGCTTAAAAACCCTGCAAGTACACCCAAAGACTTACATTCTGATTCAAAAAGCCGCTATTTTAAATACTTGCAGAATCGTACGTAAGTTCTTATCGTCTAGCATACAATGATTTGGCTTCTTCTTCCTATCCTAACTTCATTTCCGCTTTGGCCAAAAGTCCGTGGAAGTGTCGTATCTCCCCTGAAAAGGGTGAATAAATTTTCAATAAAGTAAAAATAATAATAATAATAATATAAACGTTTATTACCATAATAACACACAACATAACATTTTTAAAAACTTAACCTATTTTACATAATTTTTGTTGCATTATGGCAAAAGGCAACGGACTCAGTTTTTGCCAAAGTGTTGTTTGAAACAACACTATTGGCACTGGTTTTCAGCCGTCACCCTTCTCATTTCATGAAATACAAACAATTTTTTTTTGAGGGTAAACACGAGAAAAAAAAAGAAAGAATTAATAAACAACAAGTGAAAAATAAATCACAAGTAAACATCCCAACAAGAAATATTTGCATGCATGTGTTATGTAGTGTAGGTGTGTGTGTGTGTGTGTGTGTGTGAATGTGTGAAAAGGTTATACAAAAAACAACTTTAAGGTATGGCGCGCTGTCGTGACATCAAAAATAATTTTACTTTCCGTTTAAAAGTGTATATGCTCATTTTTACCCTGAGCGGAGGAGGTATAATGTTCCACACCTGCGCAGCCTTATACCTGAAACAGCCTTTGAAACCTGCAGTTCGATGTCGAGGAATATTTAAAAGATTGACATAATTAGTCCGGGTATGGTTCTTCCGGCTAAGGTCTTGCCATTGCAATTTGTTAAAAAGATATTCTGGACGTCCATTCCATAGAACTCTGTGTGTCAAAGATAATAAATGCAGGTCTCTACGCGCCTTCATCTTTAAAACTCCTCTGGTGTTAAAAAATGGAGTCACATGTGCCCTCTTAGGTACGTCATAACAGAAACGAGCACAAGCATTCTGCACTCTTTGTACAGCCTTCTCAGTCTTTACTAGGAGCCGTGGCCCATAGATAGTATCACAATAGTTGAGAGGTGATAATATTAAAGAATCAACGAGCAGTTCCCTTATATCAATTTTTAAGTACTTTCTAACTTTATAAAGAGCTTTAAATCTATAAAAAGCATTCCTAATTTTGATATTTATGTGATTCTGATACCTGAGCTCACCATCCATTACAAGACCGAGATTTTTTGCCTCTTCAACTCTAGGGACATTAAGTCCATTGATGAGTATGTCAAATTTGCAATTGATAATTTTCTTACACTGTTTTTTTGTGCCCATCACAATAAATTTCGACTTCAAAGGGTTTAGCACTTTCACCGACGAGTACAATGTCATCGGCGAACAGCATACACCAGGGTGCCTCTTCCTGTATGCCCGACGTCAGAGCATCCTGTCACATAAAATAAAGTTATTTAATTGGTTAGGGGTATGTATGATTCGGGTTGACATAGTTTCCATGCAGCGACTTTCGTGATTGCGTGCATTCGGGATACCATTATTGGGGTATAAGTGTTTTCGTGCCAAGGAGATTCGTTTTTCTATGATGTCGGGGTACAAATATTCGTGAATTGTGTTTCGTGATTCAGTATCGCACCCACAGGAAGAGGTACGGACTCAAAGCCGACCCTTGGTGCAAGCCTACAGCCACATTAAACTCGTCGGTAATACCAGCGGCCGACCGGACCTGTGTACTAGATTTACAGTACATTGCACGTATCAACTCTACATACTTCCCTGGCACACCTTTCTCTTTCAAAGCCCACCACAAAACCTCTCAGGGCACTCGGTCGTATGCCGTTTCGAGATCAATGAACACCATGTGCAAGTTTTTTTGTGCACCTCTGTATTTTTCGCACAGTTGGCGAAGTGTAAAAATGGCATCCGTTGTTCCCCGGCCCGGCATAAACCCGAACTGGTTTTGCGTAATTTCACATTCCCCTCGCAATCGTCTCTCTATCACCTTCTCTCATACTTTAAACGTATGTGACATGAGCTTTATTCCTCGATAGTTGCCACAGTCTTGTACATCACCCTTGTTTTTATAGATGGCCACCAGCGTACTGTTACGCCATTCATCAGGGATCGCCATTTCATGTAGCAACTTGTTGAAAAATAAAGTCAGCCACTTCCATCCGTCCGCACTCGACAACTTCCATACTTCTGCTGGTATTCCATCCGGTCCTACAGCCTTTCCATTTTTCATACTTCTCACTGCCCTTTTTACCTCATCTATACCTATTTCATTTACCATTCCCAGATTATCCCGGACCGCTTCTAGTTCTCCACTCCATACATTTTCTTCATTCATTAATTTCTCAAAATATGTTTATCAATATAGTGCCGAGCTCCGCCGTGGTGGCGATATCAGAGCGTACGGACAAACCTCGTTAGGTTTTTGTTACGTTCTCTTGTGTAATTTTTGTGTTTTCACTTTGTAAATGTATCAATAAATAAAATAAATAAATAAATATTATACAAAGTATCAGCGATTCTATCCCCAATGAATACCTGGCATAAGGGATTTGAGAGTTGATGTGTATTCAAATAAGGCGACAGGCTGACAACCTGTCACTATGGTGATACACTCTCTTCTGAGGGACTTTCAAATCTTTTTTCAGTGGTGTTATGGCGGGTGACGGGAGGAGAGGCCAGTTGGCAGAAGGAGGTATCCAGGTGGTGTCGGGAAAAGGGTAGCTACCCGCCTGGCCGGGTGTTGTGGCCAGGGGACCGACTGGTCCACCTGGATGGGTTTTTGGAAGTTGTATATATGCGGTGCGCGGTGAACACTTCGATACCGCGTTTCAGGCCCATTGTTCTGTCACGTTGCGCCATCTTGCGGAAGGTTGAGAACTTCTGTTGCGTCTTGCTTTCTTGTGAACCACTTTGAGTGAGCTTCGTGTTGTAGCTCCCAGAGGTCGCTACATACGCTCTGTCTTCCCCGCAAGGGATATAGGCGTGAAGTACGAGGTTATTTTTTAGCCAGTGAACTTTGCAGGGTGTTTCTACTCGTGAATCTGAACAACTTTTACTATGGGGTCACCTGCGAATTCGCAAAAAAAATTTTTAGATGCTCCATACAAAAAATTCATACCTACTCGTCAAAAATGTATGGAACACCCAAAAATTTTTTTTAGATTTCACAGGTGGCTCCATAGTAAAAGTTGTTCAGAATTATGGGTAGAAACATTCTGCAAAGTTTGTGCACTGACTTAAAAATAACCCTGTATGTATGCATGTATGGTTAACTTTGTGCCGAGTGGTAGCGGCTAAGAATTCTGCCACCCCTATTCTACTCAGGGTGTTTCGTAAAAGGCGACGTAGAGTTTCGACCTTGGCTACAATATCTGCCGACCATGGTCAACCGTATGGTGGCGGTAATACCACCTACGATATTTGACGTCGTCAGGCATGCGGCCGGTCGTAAAACTAATGATAATGCATGCTCTTGGACGAATCAACCTCTGGACACGAAACCTAAACAATTTTTTCTAGATCTCTTCCAACCAATTTTGGAGAGATAATGACAGAAAATAATCTACCAAATTGAAAAATCATTTAATTCATATCATATCTCTTCACTTTTGAAATTATAAAATTTGAACCACTAAATTGTCTGGCATAAGGTACATACATACATACATACTTCACGCCTTTATCCCTTGCGGGGTAGGCAGAGCGTCAACGGCCGTAAAAGTACGGTCGTTATCGCCACGTCTGACACATATTTGAGGGCCGTTTTAGCTATTGTCGTGTATCGCTATAGTGACAGGTTGTCAGCCTGTCGCCTAAAATTGCAATACACATGATACCCTCGAGTCCTTTAGTCGCTTCTTACGACACCCACAGGAAAAAAAATGGGGTGATGCTATTCTAAGCCGGCATAAGGTGAATGAACGAAAAACTGAGTGATAAAAACCCGGCTACTTATAGTACTACAACCGTCTAGTTGAGATGTGTTCAAGAATATGGCCTGGAGACGGTTGTGGTTTGTTTACTTTGGTATTTACCAAAGTTCAAAGCTAGAGTGGTGAAGGCGAAATCAGTCCAAAAAAGTAAGTCCCTTTCATTTTCGCTGCGTTAGAGAGAAACAGACGATGACGCTTCAATCGAGAAATCTGAACATTTTTTGTAATAGAAAATGATACATAGTTATATTTGAAAATGTGAGCCCATAGATTCATTATTTAAATTCAATAAGGAAGAAGAGGACACAAAATAAAATAATAAATATTGAATAACAATGAAGTCGTTCAGGTTTTCAGACAGAAAAACGGAAAATTCGAGCCTATTTTGCGATTTTTTTCTATCGAGGCAACTTTATCAAATCGTGTTTTGGGTCCCATAGTTTTGTAGATTATATCTTGAAATAGTCATAAAAATAATTACTTATTATTTTACTAGCTTTCCGCCCGCGGTTTCACTCGCGGTATTATCTGTTTGGTCTAATAAAAATGTTTTAAATACATTGCATTTAAAATTCAAAGTGTTAGAAACAGATTGCATCAAAGATCACGAACGGTGAAGTTCCACTACTCGACAATAGATGGCGCCACTACTTGAGGGATTGAAAAAGCCCTTATATCTTTAAAAATACGCCATTTAAGTTAAAACGGGAACTTTCTTGTTCGAGGGGAGATAAAGGGCTATTGCACTACATAAGTCCCTTTATCGTACCGGGAATCCTTTAAAAGTTTTATCGGCACGTACATTTTATCAACTTAGTTTTATTATATATAATGATGGAAATTTCAAGCAATGGAATCGAAAATTCGGAACGCTTTCGCGAACGTTTCTGAGCTGATTTCGCCTGAAGGGTAAAATGTCATCGAGTCGTGTCCAGAGGTTGATTTGTCCAAGTGTATGCTAACTTTAGTGTTTCAATTTCAGTTGAGCCCCGACGCCATATCTATGGTAACGGCGCGCTGCGCGGTCGGACACATAACTGAGCCTGCAGACAACTTGGATATATTGAAGGAGCTCTATCAGGTAATATTATTGAACATTCTATTGGGATTTTAATGTACTCACAGTGCTATATTATTGTCACAAGTGAAAATAAGAAATAGAACAAATGGCATACATCGACTGGGGATCAAACCCGGGCCGCATCGCCCCACCGCTCTGCCAATGAGCTATCGATGCACCGGTTGATGAATGGCAAATTTTCTATCTCTTGGTGCTCGTCTCCAAGCGACGATCCAGCGACATCTGTAGAAAGTATTTAGACATTACCACCTGGTTAGTCCACATTATGAGTAGAATTTAAACCATATGATGAAGCTTGGTTAATCAATCTATTGGGATTTTAATGCACTCACAGTGCTATATTATTCTCACAAGTGAAAATAAGAATCCCACCAAAAACATTCTGTAAAAAACTAACCAAGTCTCGATGGAGACTCCTGTTTATCTCTAAAAATTAATGAAATCTACACAAAGTCATGCCAACTCTAAGGTTCCTTGATGCTATTCCTTTATTATTATAGTTAAAATTATATGACTGGCCGTTGAGCATTCTTTATATGTTTGTGGATACAAGTCAGCAAAATTAAAATGACGTCCAGGATTTTTATAGTTATTTTTACGGAATCCTTACCAATACTTATGACACGCATTCTTATCAATACTTAAGCCAGTTAACACCCTGTATATATTCCTTTTCTTTTCCTTAGCAAATCATGACATGTTATCTTTGGCAGGTGATTCGCATCGACCGGTGTAAGGACGAAGCATTGTTATGTGAGAGCTGTCTCGCATTGATACAAGCAACTACTGAAGCAGTCGACACACATAATATTTTGAAGGCATTACAGGTAGGTATTTTTTTATAATACTAGCTTTCCGCCCGCGGTTTCACTCGCGGTATTTATCTGTTTAGTCTAATAAAAAAGTTTGAAATGCATTGCATTTAAAATCCACAACTTTGAAACAGGTTGCATCAAAGATCACGAACTGGAGGTAGTGTTCGACTACTCGACAACAGATGACTCTCAAACTTTTGTCAGACGTGGTGTAATTTACAGCCGCTTACGCTTTGCGTACCCCGCAAGGGATGTAGGCGTGATAGATGTATTTATTTATGTATGAAATTATTCTATTATTTACTTTCTCTCTTCACAGATAACCTTTTCGAGGGACGACGTCGAGCCACAAGTATTATCCAAGGCGTTAAAAAAATTGGAAAATATGATTGTCTCAGAAAAAGACAAACTAGATTTCGGTGCTTTGAATAATGTAAGTAAAGTACGACGATTAGGCCATATTTGACAGATATCAAACCGGTACTAGCAGACATGTCAACATTAGTCTAGTAACTAACGTCAATAGCTGGTTTTAACTATTCGGATTGACCCATGAAGCTGAAAATCGGCATGTAGGTACTTCTTGACCTCCTGATCAAAATAAGACATGGAGCCTAGCGGGCACCACCCCCCTTAACCTTTTACCGCCCCCCCTCCTTTACAAGGCGCAACTTTTGAAGGGTAATTGACTTGGAGGGTAGATTTTATTTCATATCGTGCGTGACATCTTACTTGAAGCTTATTGTGCCCTCAAATTTACCCTTTAGGCCCCCCGGGGGGCCCAAAAGCCCGAAAAGTGAGGTGTCCCGTTCTTATACGAGATTATCTAATTTTCAAGCTATCGATTCCCAAGTGGTATCAAAAGTTGCGGAATTAGACACAGATTGCAAAAATCTTCAAAAGTTACGCCTTGTAAAGGAGGGGGGGTGGTAAAAGGTTAAGGGGGGTGGTGCCCGCTGGGCTCCATGTCTAATTTTGATCAGGAGGTCAAGAAGTACCTATATGCCGATTTTCAACTTCATGGGTCAATCCGAATAGCTGTGACGTTAGTTACTAGACTACATAGAAAACTGAACGTTAACATGATTTTGGCAGCTGTCAAATGAGGCCTCATTCGCACGGCCATACTGTAGATAACAATACTCAACTTTCCCCAAGGAACATAGATCGAAATAAATAAACAATCAGATACATTAAAAAAAACCGACAGCAGTAATTTTGAATTTGTATTTTGCGATAAAAATCCGCCATCTGGAATTTATGAATTTTTGATAAAGCCAGTTTTGTGGGCCACACATTGTGCATGAAAATTTTTCCTATATATGGCCAACTGCAAAATCGCTTAAAAAATTAAATTCAAGAACCTTATACCTCATCAAGTGAAATGTAAAAATCAAAACCCTTCCTGCGCGAGTCCAACTCGCACTTGGCCTATTTTTATTTTCGTGATTTCTCAGATGGCCACATAGATGTTCTTATATAAGGTTCTACTAAATTCACAGCAAATATTTTAAGGGCATGCGTAAATATGTATAAGAAAAACATCTAAGGCATTTAAAATAATCGACATGCTAGATTTTTATTTATTTTACATTTTCAAACAAACTTTTTAATTAATTATGTGAACACCTTTGACTGACCCGACTGACGTTCCGCCACGTAGACAGGATTCACTTACACTTACACGGCACGCACACTAACAACCAACCAATCACAGCACCTTTTTTTGGCGCGTAAATTAAATTCATCGAAGCAGCGTTTAGTGGTGTGTTTCTAGGACAAACAGGGTGCACTTTTTTAGTTAAATGCAATTTTCTCGAAAACTAGCGCGTAGATTTTTTTTTATTTGCCTAGTACATGCTTATATTTTATTTGATCTGCCCCTAACACACACATAACAACCAAATAACGGGCACGCTGATGAACTGCTTCGAACAAACATGCCCACTTGTGACGCCTAGGCGGGGCACCGCAGTTAGAAATAACTGGTGGAGCCCTGACCTGGAAAAACTACGTCGCAGGTTAAGGAAGCTGTTCAACAGAGCCAAAAATACACGTGCAGAGCTGGACTGGGACAGATACAAAGAAACCCAGTACCAATATAAAAAGCAGATCCGACTCAGGAAAGCCGAATGCTGGAGACGCTTCTGCACCAACATAGAATCCAACAGTCAAGCCACCAGAATTAAGAATATCCTGACTTGCGATCCTGAGCGCAGTATTGGGTCCTTAAAAAAACCTGATGGTACCTATACCAAGTCTGATGCGGAAACAAGTGAGCTCCTCCTCCAGACTCACTTCCCGGGCTGTGTCATTACGGCGGCTCAAGACTGGGAGGAGTTGACGGGAAACACAGCATCCCAAACAGACTGGACACGAGCCCAGAGAACTGTCACCTTCGACAAGGTAAAATGGGCAATCAACAGCTTCCTTCCGTTCAAATCAGCTGGACTGGATGGTCTCTTTCCAGGTCTGCTGAAATGGAGCGATGACTGTGTGGTGGAACACCTAGTACACCTGTACAGAGCGTGTTTAGCCTTCGGCTACACTCCCATAAAATGGAGGGAAGTCAAGGTCGTATTCATTCCCAAGCCCGGTAATAGCGATTACACGCAGTTGAAGTCAGACCAATAAGCCTCACATCCTTCCTACTGAAAACTCTAGAAAGGCTCTGTGATAGGGACATTAGAACCACTGCGCTGCCTTGTCCGCTTAACGCTAATCACAGCATGCCTATAGCCCAGGCAAATCCACCGAGTCCGCCCTACACAGCGTTGTATCTTATATTGAAAACGGACTATTATCTAAGCAATCAACCTTGGGCATCTTTATAGATGTAGAAGGTGCATTCGATAAAACATCTTTCAACAGCATAAGCCTAGCCCTGACCAGACATGGGGTCGATTCTACGTTAGCCGGGTGGATTGACAACATGCTGAGATTCAGAGCGATACAATTTACCGTAAACACCACATCGAGGGGCATCGTAGCCAAGGGCTGCCCACAAGAGGGAGTTCTCTCCCCTCTCCTGTGGAATGTCGTAGTCGACGAGCTGATTAGCAGGCTCAACGAACACGATCACTTTACGGTAGGCTATGCAGGGGCGTATTTAGAGATTTGGCGCCCCGGGGCACTCACTTTTCGGCGCCCCCCGACCAGTGGTGTACTGGCGACTTTCAGAAAACAAGCAAGATTAGCCAAGTCAGTGGCGGCTACAGAAAAATCTCGAAGCGCGGTACAATTTACACGTACGCGGCGTCTACCCTTGTCGATAGTAGCGTTCAAGGGCGGATCGGATACAGAACTTTTCTGGGTTGGGGGCACAAGTATTCTGTTAAAACAGCCCATGAGCACTGGCCTGTATGTATCGCGAGCGAAGCGAGATCAAATTTTCAAACAATAAACGGACGTGGAACATCATCAATAGCCGCGAGTGTAAAACAAGTAGGAATACACACATATCACGAGCGAAGCGAGCTTGACTTTTCACGCTACAAACGGTCAAGGAGGTTAAAGACTAACTACGACAGTTAAACAGACAGACACGTACACGTATTGCGAGCGAAGCGAGCTCGACTTTTCACGCTACAAACGGTCAAGGAGGTTAAAGACTAACTGCGACAGTTAAACAGACAGACGTGTATACGTATTGCGAGCGAAGCGAGCTCGACTTTTCACGCTACAAATAGGTGATGAGCTGAAACACTATGCGCGGGAGAAAAACAGACAGACTAGTAAACGCGTTGCGAGCGAAGCGAGCTCGGATTTTTACACCATAAACGGGTGAGGAGCTTAAACACTAGTAAGCGGCAGAAAAATAGACAGACGCGCACACGTATCGCAAGCGAAGCGAGCTAGACCTTTTACGATACAAACGACGAGGTGCAAACACACTAGCTGCGATTGTAAAATTGGCAGACACGCTTCGCTCGCGATATTTCACGCAACAATCGGGCGAGAAGCCTACGCTTAGCGAGGAGAGACAGCGAGAGGAACAACGGTACATACTCAAACAAAATACGAAGTTATGCAAGCAAAACGAGCTCATCATTTCACGTTTGAAGAGGAAAGAGAGGCACAACACCAGCATTGTGTATTGCGCGCGAAGCTACATTTGTCAGCTTGACGATTCTCTTAAGCAGTATTTTAAGAGCAAGAGATGTACGAACAACATTGTGCTGTAGTGTGATTTATCTTTTAAGAACTTGAAATTGAATTATAAATTGGTGATACGGGCGCTAGACTAAGACCGTGCGTATTGCAAGAGAAGCAACGGTTTTTTTACATGGAAACAGTTGCGGTGCAAGCAGCGCTATTAGGGCTTAAGGGCGCTTTGATATTGCGAGCGAAGCGAGCTCGACTTTTCGCGTTAATTTTAGTTAGGTGTAAGCAGCTTTGAGAGGGAAAGGCGGCCCCTGACCGCAAGAGGGCGCCAGAGCTGTGCAATTTTTTAACAGTAGCAAAAGCTAGCGCCGCCCCCCTGTGGCTTACGCCCTGGGCACGTGCCCCACTTGCCCCTATGGTAAATACGCCCCTGAGGCTATGCAGACGATCTGGCTATTCTCATTACGGGTCCGTTTGAGAGTACGCTCTGCAACCTTGCTAGGTCAGCATTGAAGATCGTCGAAGAATGGTGCACAGTGCACGAACTATCAGTGAACCCGTCTAAAACGGAACTTATTATGTTCACCCACAAACGAAATCTTGGATGCCTGCGGTTACCGCACTTGTTCGGTACCGAATTGTCCCTGACAAGTGAAGTCAAATATCTGGGCGTTATAATTGACAGTAAGCTGTTATGGAACAAACACCTTGACAACAAGATTAATAAAGCAAGCATAACATTTTGGCAGTGCAGAAGACTCCTGGGGAAAACCTGGGGCCTAACGCCGAAAATAACTCAATGGCTTTACAGAGCTGTTATCAGGCCAATAATCACATATGGTGCAGTCGTTTGGTGGCCCAGAACCGAACACATTACCACCAAGAAAAAACTGCAGTCATTCCAGCGTCTGGCGTGCTCGGCCGTCACTGGATGCATGCGAACGACGCCATCTGAAGCCTTGGAAATTCTGCTTGGCCTGCCGCCACTGGATCTCTTCATTCAGCAAGAAGCCAGTATGGCTGCTGTCAGGCTTAAGCACGCAGGCTTATGGCACTATCGTAGGGGCAATCATACCATAATATGGAACAGAGCGCTGAGTAACGTACCACTTATTGAGGCGCCCTGTGATAGGATCCCTAAAACACTAGTGTTTGATAAGCTGTATCAAATACGGCTATCTGAGACCGAGCGAGACCAATCAGGAGTCAACGAGGTCCGTATATATACAGACGGCTCTAAAACCAAAACCGGTACGGGTGCTGCGGTGTTCTCCTTGGATCTCAACATCAAATTATCACAACCGCTAGGGGAACACAGTTCTATTTTCCAATGTGAATGTGTAGCTATCACCCTAGCTGCCAACGCAGTCATGCAAAGGAAGATGGAAAACCATGGTATAAGAATACTTTCCGACAGCATGGCTGTACTCATGGCCTTGGAAAGCAACACTATGTCTTCCAGCCTAATTTATGAATGTCACCTTGCATTGCAAACCATAGCCACGAATAACAAGGTCACTTTGCAATGGATCAAGGGACATAGCGGATCTCTGGGCAACGATGCGGCTGATGAACTCGCTAGGAGAGGTTCGGAGGTGGAAGTGGCTGGTCCTACACCTTACCTACCCACCCCCTCAATCAAATAAGAACCTGGATACGTCATCAAACCCAGACCCAACACAATGCCCGCTGGGCATCAATCACCACCTGTAGACAGTCAAAAGAAGCGGTCCCTGCACTATCACCGCGACTGACCAAAAGACTCCTCAGCCTTCAACGATCAGACCTGCGCATAATGGTTGGCATGCTCACAGGGCACTGCCAACTAAATAAGCATCTTTTCACCATCAACGCAACAGACAGCCCATTGTGCAGGGGCTGTCTGAACGCGGAAGAAACGGCCTCTCACGTAATCCTAGCATGCGAGGGAGTAGCAATCCACCGGGCAGAAATCCTCGATAATCCGGGGTCGCTCCAAGAAGCCTGTGAACGTCCCAGGAGACTTCTGAGCTTCTGGAAGGAGCTGGGTTGGCTAACATAGTCAACCGTCCCACCCAACGCATAAAGGACCACCTTTGAGTCTAAATGCGGAAAAGGGAGCCCACAACAGGCGCGGTCACAGCCCTCAGTTTCAGGGGGGGTCATGGCGGCTGAAATACCTTAGAACCATTTTTTTATCCACAATTAAGATTTAAGAAAAATTTCCTACTGCGTGCATAGGCATAATGTCATATGACGTCTCACCACTTGTCACACGCTGAACACTGGCTGATGCAGATTTTTGAGTTCCTCAGTTAGATGCTTTTAAACTACTGAATTATTTGAATGAAATAATAATAAACTCTGTTGTCTAGATAATCCTCATTAAATATCATTAAATTTTGCGGATTACCATTTCTCTCCAAATTGTGCGCATGCTCAGGATATTTATCTGGGTAGGCTTAAGTTTTCAGGTAAAAATAAGGCACAAAGACGTGGACATATCGCGAGCGAAGCGAGCTCGACTTTTTCGCTACAAATGAGCATGTGAGCTTAAAAACTGGCCGCCAGTGAAAAACAAACTAAAAGGTACATGTACTGCGAGCGAAGCGAGCTCGACTTTTCGCGTTATAAGAAAGTGAGAGGCCTCAACACTAGCAGTAGATGTAAAACAGGTAGAAAGGTGTACGTATTGCGAGCGAAGCGAGCCCGACTTTTCACGCTATAAATAAGCAAAGATTTACACGGTAGTTTTATTTTTCTTGGATTTCAGGGGGGGTCATGACCCCTATGACCCCCCCCCCCCTGTGACCGCGCCTGGCCCACAATACAATACAATACAATACAATACGATCTGCCCCTAAAATATTTGCAGTGAATTTAATAGGACCGTAATGTTGCCTTGAATTATCAGGAAATGCCGGTATATATGACTACGTATTAAAAAAATTTTTTTTTGCTTACAATACAATTTATACAATACAGTATACATACAGTACATAATTTTGGCCTATTTTTTTTCACAGATCATACATTGTGTCGAAAAACTGCAACTCAGGAAAGATTTATCCGGCAAAGAGGGGAGGATACTACACAGAGATGTTCTCATGTTTATAGGTATAACTATATTTCATAAATTTTATTTCAAAACATTAAAACATACAGAAACAATCAATGTAAATAAAGAACTTCTACCAAAGCGGCGCATCGAGGCAGGGTACCCAAGATGCTGGCAACATTTCCTCTTTGAATGGCCAAACTGACTCTTTGGGCAAAATAACTGCCAGCCCTTGCGTCACCCAAAGCCTCGATAAGCCGCCCCGAAATGACTTTTAAAAAAGCTTTGGCAGCTGGACCCCAGGGGCCCATTGTCTCGACGGCAAAATAACTTGATTTATGGAAGAAAGGATCCGAAATGGCTACACTATAGTTTCCGTCTTTTTCATATTACATGGAATTAGAGCAAGATGTGAACAAAATTTTGCGATTTCGGGTCCCCTTCTTCTATGAATCATTCATTTCGAGCGGGACACTGAGTCATCCAACGACCCGATGAACTCTGGTGTCAGAGTTCTTCAATCGCCTGTTACAAGCAGCAGTCCTCTGACATGGTTGTGTAACGACCGCCGTCTAAGTGATCAATCATAGACAGCAACCGGGACAGACAGCTTCACGTGCCCTCCGAAGCACGGAACCTTCTTACTTTTCGGACAATCAGTGGCATATGCAACGAAGCTACAGGCTACAATTCTACAGGCGAAATTAGATGTACATTGCGTAGACGGTTAGCCATTATTATCCCATAATTAAACCGGCTACGCTATGTACACACAAGGAATAAGCTACACAGCGCTACTCCAAACGAATTGAAATATTATAATCTACAATAAAAATAAATCTGTTATGAAAATGGAATCATGTGGAGGGAGTCATTTTGTACTAGAATTAATTTTAATAATTATAATAATTTTAATGGAAATAAAATTATTTTCAGTCGTTTCGACTACCCTGTGTGGCTTATTCATAAAGTGACTGTACATCGAATTTCACCTGTATAGAATTGTAGCCTGTAGTTTCGTAACATTGAGCACTGGTGGTAACCTAACCAGACTGGGAATAAATTCACTTGTAAAATTTCAGCCACACCAGTCCACTGCTAGACATCCATAGAAATGGTGTGATGCCACAGAATAGACAATAGTATGTAGTATAGTACTACATACAGAACGGACACTCACCCCCCCGCACCCGCGCCGCTTACCCGCCCCCGCCCGCGAAATGTCAAAAAATTAGTAGACTTAAGTAAACCAAAGTGCTAGGTATGGCGCTAGACTTGTTGCATGTTCGTTTCATCCAAGAAGGTTTCATGAGTAGTTTCTTGTATTAGACTGAAACGAGGGAGGTGCCATATTCATGTCTATAAAAAAGGCGCGAACATTGAACTGAGTTCGCCTTAGATTCTCGGATGGATATCTTTCATAATAATAAAATTACTGGAAAAAATTAAATTAGCAGCAACTAGGTAGTAGGTACATTATTTATTTATTACATTCTCTTTGGTAGATACTGTACGTAGTCATCAGGTGTATCAAAACAAAACGAATGTCAACCCTGCACTCACACGCCTGTCGTCACGCACACATACACAAGTAAAAATGACAGTTGTCTATAACGAACCCGTTGTATGGGAGTGTCCGAGGTGTGGTGATGCTATTCTGAGCCGACATCTTACGACGGGGTTTAACTGTTGCATAGGTTTTTTTTAATGCAAAGCAATCTCTTCCAGGCAAGTACGGGAACAGGAGGGATGTGAATAATAACAGTGATACCACTATAATAGTCAAACTGATGGACTCACTCACACTAAACATCGTCAACCCTGAAGAGGGGAAGAGTTACAAGGTAAATAATAAAAGTCACATGGAGTTATTTATGCTATATATGCTGTGTGGTGCCGGCAGAGTAGAATTGCACCAAGATCGTAAGAGTGGTGGCGGTTAAACCATACGGTTGGCCCTGGCTGTTTGGGTCGGGTTTATCCCTCGGTCGCCTCTTACGACCCCCACGGGAAGAGAGGGGGTGGTGATAGCACCACCATACAGTTGACCCTGGCTGCTTGGGTCGGGTTTATCCCTCGGTCGCCTCTTACGACCCCCACGGGAAGAGAGGGGGTGGTGCTATCCACCACAAAAACATTCCCTAGGAGGGTTGACGTCTGGTAGGCGGCTGGTCGTAAAATTAAGCGAAATCCCTTGCAACACGATTTTGCGTTCAACAAAACGTGTTGCGCCGACCCCAAGTAATTGGGATAAGGGCAGGAAGATGATGACATGGAGTTATTTAGGTATGTATGTTGCGAATTTGCGATTGATGTGTGGTGTGACAAGGATGGATAAAATAAGGAATGAGTATATTAGAGGGAGTTCGAAAGTAGCGCCAGTGACAGAAAAAATGAGAGGGAACCGTTTATCTTGGTATGGGCATGTAATGAGGAGGGATGAAGAGCATGTCACAAAGAAAGTAATAAACATGAATGTGGATGGAAGCTGAAGAAGAGGAAGGCCAAAAGACATTTGATGTATGAAAGAAGATACGATAAAAATAAAGGCGTAAGTGAGGATTTGACTGCTGATAGAGATGAATGGAGGAAAAAGACATGTCAACCCCAAAAAAATTGGGATAAGGGCAGGAAGATTATGATTTATTACAATATGAAATGTGGGACACATATTGGCCAAGATATTCGTGCTTCATTCGCGGCCCAGGCTAGAACCGCGGTAGCCCAGTTGTTAGCGTCAGCAACCGAAGGTTGCAAATTCAAATCCTGGTGGAAAATTGTACAAGTTGTCTAAAAGCCATAATTTTGTTTCAGTTGAATCTACAAGGAATTCTTCAACTAGCTTTGGAGCACGAAGAGCCAAACTCGCTTCAGACTCTACTCGTTATTATTTGTGCTAATCGTAAGTATGTTTTTATTATTACAATATTAAAAAATCCTTATAGAATAATAGTTCTACATATAGTACAAAATAAATTATCTTCAACTTATTTATTCAGGCAGACTTACAGAGAAATGCAAAAAGCGACTTATTTTATATAGGTACTATACCGGGAGTAACGGAAAGGGTATAACAAGCCGAAAGGAGGTCAAGGTACTCATGAAACTGAGCAACTTTCCCCATGGAACATGGGCCGAAATATGAAAAAAAATTTGGACCTCCCATAGTAACTCAAATGAGCTGATTGGCAATTTTGTATGGGAGGCCCAATTATTTTTTCATGTTTCGACCCATGTTCCATGGGGAAAGTTGTTCAGTTTCATGACTACCTTCACCTCCTTTCGGCTTTGTAATATCCTTTTTGTTACTCCCGGTACTGATAAGTAGTAGTAATTTCTTTTCAAAAATTGACAGTGGCAACAAAGAAAGAGGAGTGCCTCCAGCTCGCCTTGACGCGCGTATGCGCTGCGCTCGCCAGTTCGCACGCGCGCGGAGCAGCCGTCGACCCGAGCGCTTTGCAGGCAGCTGTGTCTATGTGCGGTACCGGGAACTGCGTGCAAGGATTGCTAAAGGTATATAAAAATCGGCCAAGTCTTCTTCTTCGAGTGGGACACCGAGTCGTTCAACGACTGGATGATCCCTGGTGTCAGAGTTTTGCAACCGCCTGCTGCAAGTAGCAGGCTTCTGACGTGGTTGTGTAACGACCGCCATCATAGACAGCGACCGGGACCGACGGCTTAACGTGTCTATCCGAAGCACGAAAAAATTTACAGTGGCAACAAAGAAAGAAGAGTGAAGAGTATACTTTGGCACTATACCGGGAGTAACAGAAAGGGTATAACAAGCCGAAAGGAGGTCAAGCTACTCATGAAACTGAACAACTTTCCCCATGGAACATAGGTCGAAATGTGAAAAATAGGTACAAATATGAAAAGAATATTTGTACGCCCATATAAAATTACCTATCAGCTGCTTTGAGTTACTATGAGAGGCACAAGTCTACTCTTGGGGAAAGTTGTTTCTTATCACCGGCAAAGAAAGAAGAGTACCTCCAGCTCGCCTTGACGCGCGTATGCGCTGCGCTCGCCAGTTCGCACGCGCGCGGTGCAGCCGTCGACCCGAGCGCTTTGCAGGCAGCTGTGTCTATGTGCGGTACCGGGAACTGCGTGCAGGGATTGCTAAAGGTATCATCTTGAATTGCACTTTATAGGGTGAAATTTTACTAGTGACCGATAGCGAAAACTTAGAGCCGGCTGGTGATAAGTAACAACTTTCTCCAAGGAACATAGGCCGAAATATGAAAAATAATGATCCTCCCTTACAAAATAGTCGATCGGCTGACCTATGTTACTTATAGGTCGAAGTATGAAAATTTGGTGCTCCCGTACTAACTCAAATCAGCTGATCGCCTATTTTGTATGGGAGCATTAATTTCTTTTTCATATTTCGACCTATGTTCTTGGAGAAACTGGTTCCTTATCACCGGCTTAGAATATGCGCGTGAACTTGACGCGCGTATGCGCTGCGCTCGCCAGTTCGCACGCGCGCGGTGCAGCCGTCGACCCGAGCGCTTTGCAGGCAGCTGTGTCTATGTGCGGTACCGGGAACTGCGTGCAAGGATTGCTAAAGGTATCATTTTGAATATACACCTGTGTTTTCCAAGGTTAGTGTTGCCGAACTATCCATAGTTTTACTATTGATAGTTTTCATTCACTGTACAATCGATAGGTCTATCGGTAGTATTGCACCTCGATAGTATCGATATTGCCGATAATTTTGGCCAATCGATAGTCCAAAGACTAGCGATAGTATTGATACAAGTCCAAAACTATCGTTGCTATCGATACTAGTCCAAAACTATCGATACTATCGATAAACAATCGATAGTTGAAGGAGAGTGAAATGAACGATGGCCGGTTTCGAGTTTTAGCTATCGTTCGCTTGCCGTGTATTGCCGGCTTAGAATATGCGTGTGAATTTAGTTTAGTTTTATTTATCATTATCACACAGTGAAAATACATAATCAGATTAATCAGTCAGATCGTAAGTTTTTACAATGTGTTCGTCTAATTTGACGCGCGTATGCGCTGCGCTCGCCAGTTCGCACGCGCGCGGAGCAGCCGTCGACCCGAGCGCTTTGCAGGCCGCCGTCACTATGTGCGGTACCGGGAACTGCGTGCAAGGATTGCTGAAGGTATCATTTTGAATTGCACTTTATAGGGTGAAATTTTACTAGTGACCGATAGCTAAAACTTGCTTGAGCCGGCTGGTGATAAGTAACAACTTTCTCCAAGGAACATAGGCCGAAATATGAAAAAAAATGATCCTCCCTTACAAAATAGTCGATCGGCTGACCTATGTTACTTATAGGTCGAAGTATGAAAATTTGGTGCTCCCGTACTAACTCAAATCAGCTGATCGTCTATTTTGTATGGGAGCACTAATTTCTTTTTCATATTTCGACCTATGTTCCTTGGAGAAACTGGTTCCTTATCACCGGCTTAGAATATGCGCGTGAATTTGACGCGCGTATGCGCTGCGCTCGCCAGTTCGCACGCGCGCGGTGCAGCCGTCGACCCGAGCGCTTTGCAGGCAGCTGTGTCTATGTGCGGTACCGGGAACTGCGTGCAGGGATTGCTAAAGGTATCATCTTGAATTGCACTTTATAGGGTGAAATTTTACTAGTGACCGATAGCGAAAACTTAGAGCCGGCTGGTGATAAGTAACAACTTTCTCCAAGGAACATAGGCCGAAATATGAAAAATAATGATCCTCCCTTACAAAATATAGGTCGAAGTATGAAAATTTGGTGCTCTCATACTAACTCAAATCAGCTGATCGCCTATTTTGTATGGGAGCACTAATTTCTTTTTCATATTTCGACCTATGTTCTTGGAGAAACTGGTTCCTTATCACCGGCTTAGAATATGCGCGTGAACTTGACGCGCGTATGCGCTGCGCTCGCCAGTTCGCACGCGCGCGGTGCAGCCGTCGACCCGAGCGCTTTGCAGGCCGCCGTCACTATGTGCGGTACCGGGAACTGCGTGCAGGGATTGCTAAAGGTAAATAAAAATCGGCCAATGGGGTGGGCAAAGTTTTTCAAGTTAATTAATAAACCGCGCTTTGTTGACATAATATGGACCCCAGCCAGACTACATAAAAGAATAGACCATCTTTTTTTTTGTCGTTTATGTCCATAGGGCGGACGGGCAAAGGTATTGTAAAATTCTCCCTATTAGTTTAAAACATAAATACCTACTTTTAATTAATAGTCATGGCAATCCAGAGCGTAACTCAGTGTTGACTAATGTTATTAATAGTCACAATACAAGGGCAATGAGCTCGTGTAAATATGTTGTTCCTCGAGTATATAATTATTATGGGGATAGAACCCTAAAAAAACGTCTTCCGTATTTATTAAATAGTTTGCCGGAGCATATACGCAGGGAGACTAAAAAAAGTGTATTTAAGAGCAAATTAAGGAAGTACTATGTAAATTCACTAATCTAAAAGTCACTCCATGTTTATCTGAAGTTTAAATTATGTATAAAATAATAGTAGTTTATGCAACTGCCTAATAATGAGAGGCTTTAGGATGAGAGTGTCTGTTGACACGAGCATTCTAAAGCCTAATTATATGCAGTTGCATACACTATTTTATCTACACTCTACAAGAAAAACTATGAGAAATAATTCAAACCTCCGCACTGCACTATTGCGATTGCAAGCCTATCTACTGAACCACCAACTGAACGACTTTTGTACTTATGTAACTTTTTAACTAAACGTTAAAATGGAGGCTCATAAAAACTGAACAACTTTTAAAATTAAAAAGCATTTATCGGTGAATTTTTATTCGAAAAATGATTTGAAGCAAAGATTTAATAATAAATAAGGCCTCATCATTTCAAGTGTCGTCCTGCCCGGGTGACACTTGTTTTTTTTCATTTGACTTACTGTTGGCCAGTGTCAAATTGGAACAGATTACAATTTGGTACGCGGGTCAATTCGTTTAATTTTTTTTTCAAATACTAGAAATCGAGTTACTTTATGTAGCTGCCAGTAGTATGAAAGTTTTTTTTAAAGGCTGTATATTCGTAATAAATAAATAAATAATTTATTGGATCACCAACAGTTATTACAGTTTAGGGACATAGATTTATGTAATACTAATAAACCAATTACAGGTGTTCACTAAATGTAATCAATCATTCATATAAACGAAGCCAGCGGCTGGTCAAATGCAGGACCATTAGAAGAGTAGGCAATCTTGAACTTTAGATTAACAATAAAAATAGTCATGCATATGAACAACCGCAATCCCTAAATTATTTGTTATCCAAATGAAAACTTATATTACCTATTGTTAGGTGTTTATAATAATGAAAATACTTAATAAGATAGTTTTAACTTAATCTGTTTTTTAAATTGATTTAAAGATAATGTAATTTAAAGGTAATGCAGTTCATTACGTTCGTACTTTCGATTCTGTAAAACGAGTATTACGAAATGAGTGTAGATAAAATGTATTTAATTATTAGTATGTTTAAGTAGCGAGTATCGCTTGATCCTACAGTCAAACTGTTTGTCTACACTTCTACACTAATATAATAAAGAGGAAAGATTTGTTTGTTTTTTTGTATGTAATCGATAAACTCCGAAACTACTGGACCGATTTCCAAAATTCTTTCACCATTAGAAAGCTACAACATCCCTGAGTAACATAGGCTACTTTTTACCACGGGAAAATTCTTCATTCTCACGGTAAAACGGTTAGCAGCAGGAAAAGCGGGAAATATAGCGGATATTACCAAAATTAGCTAAACCGCTTTACCTATCTTCGCGAAATTTGGCACTGATATTACTAGCATATTAAAGACGGACATGGACTACTCTTTGTCAGCCCTTGAGGATCTGGAGTACCTGATGAAGACCACCAGCATCCCATCTAAACAATAAGAGATACGGTTATAGCTTCATAGAAAAAGTTGTTCACCATGACGGGCTGCTTCTGCTGGCACATGGTCATTTGAGGATCTGGAGTACCTGATGAAGACCACCAGCATCCCATCTAAACTATAAGAGATACGGTTATGGCTTCATAGAAAAAGTTGTTCACCATGACAGGCCGCTTCTGCTGGCACATAGTTATCGAGGATCTGGAGTACCTGATGAAGACCACTAGCATCCCATCTAAACTATAACAGATACGGTTATGGCTTCATAGAAAAAGTTATTCACCATGACGGGCCGCTTCTGCTGGCACATGGTCATCGAGGATCTGGAGTACCTGAAGCAGACCAGCATCCCATCTAAACTATAAGAGACACGGTAATGGTTTCATAGAAAAAGGTGTTCGCCATGACGGGCCGCTTCTGCTGGCACATGGTCATCGAGGATCTGAAGTACCTAATGTAGACCACCAGCATCCCATCTTAACTATAAGAGATACTGTAATGGCTTCAAAGTAAAAGTTATTCAGCATGACAGGCCGCTTCTGCTGGCACATGGTTTTGATGAGTCACTTCTGCTGGAACAGAGTAATGCACTTTTTTACTACGGGCAAAGATTCAATTTCTACGGGAAAACAGGTATATAAGTAGCAGCGGGTGAAACCGCTGGGCGGGCCGCTAGTAGTTTATAAGTGTAACACTGTTTTTACAATAAAAAAAAAATAGGACATACAGCCTATGGGACCGACCTATGGTGCCGCCATCTGCCCTACGCTTTCACCGGCCCACCCCATTGCGAGTCGGGCTCGCGTACGAAGCGTGCCGTACCATTTTGTATAAAAATCACGTTTGTTAAATGGGAGCCCCCCTAAAATTTTTATGTTATTCTACTTAGTATTTGTTTTCATAGTAATTTATGTTCTGTGCTTTCAAATGGTACACGATACACGATAATAGCTAAAACGGCCCTCAAATGTGTGTCAGACGTGGCGATAACGACCGTACTTTTACGGCCGTTGACGCTCTGCCTACCCCGCAAGGGATAAAGGCGTGACGTATGTATGTATGTATGTATGTGCTTTCAACTGTAACTATTACCGTTCATCAAATACAGCTTTCGAACCATTAAAGTTAAAATCGGACAAAACATCACTGTTTTTAATTGCGGCGACAGAAATACGGCAACTGTGAAAAGGAGATTGCCCACTACTGGTCTAAGAAATTGTCTCGCCTCAAAACGAAAATTAAAGCAATATGTAATATCCCTCATCCTAATGAAGAATAGCTACGACAATTGTTGTATAAAACAGGGAAACTAACTTAACTGTCGAAAGTCTTTCTACCGTTAGGTATTTTCCCAAAGATTTTACTGTGGTGTGAACCTTTTTTGCACTGTTTACTTCAGTATAGCTCACGATAACGATTTAAGAACGAAATACTCGAAATACAGTCAAACTTCAAAACTTATGTCTCTTCCGATACCCAACTTTAACATTCAATAACTTCAGACCTCCTGTCATAATTAAATTATTATCAGTTACAAAATGTTAAGCAATAATTAGACTCTATAATTATTTAACTTTGGCTTTGATGCGAGGCCTGCAAGTAATAGACGAGCATCCATACTAGAGTGGACATAATTCTTTCAACTTCTAGCTAAAAGTGTGGTGACAGATGGACAGACAGCGAAGTCTCAGTAGTAGGATTCAGTTTTCACTCTGAGTACGACACTCTAGTAAAATATTCTGGTCATCATCATGGTCATCATCTGCCTGCGCTTTCTCGAAATCAGTTGGGGTCGGCGCAACATGTTTTGTTAGAACACAATATCATGTATCAATTGTGCGGCGTTGCGCTTGTGTAGTGGACTGCTTTTACTGGTTCTTGGGGAATTGCGACGGAGACTGTTGATTGCAAACAGTTTGAGACGTTTCACACTATTTATTTTATTTCACGTTGCAGATAATACAGAGTTTCTTGTAGTAGATTTTATGGAAGAGTGAATGAGTGAGTATGGCAAGTAAGAGCGAATGAACACAATACAAATTATTGCCATATTAAATATATGCACTTAATGTTGCCAACACCAATTGATAATTGTTGCCGTGTGGTGCCAGATTAGAATAGCATAGCATCACCGGATATCTTTCCTGTAGATGTCGTAAAAAGCGACTAAGGGATACTTATCCAGGGAATGGGCAGCAGCGTTCCCTGTCAATGCAACATCATGCACTGCGCTCGCCAATCCGTCTGCCAAGCGTGGTGAGTATGGCAATACCCCCCGATAGGGGGAGGCCCATGTCCAGCAGTGGACTGTTGTGGCTGTTATGGGTGTCGTAAGAAGCGACTAAGGGATTTAGCGACAGAGTTGATGCGTGTTGCAATTTTAGTCGACATGCTGACAACCTGTCACTATTTTGATACACAGTCTTCTGAATGACTCGTGGTGTAAATGGCCGCTTTTTTACAGCCTTTTATACTCTGCCTACCCCGCAATAGATAAAAGCGTGATATACAGGGTGTTAGGGACGGTGAAAAAAATTTTCCGACCTCCCATACAAAGTCAGTCAGCTGATCGTTAATTTTGTATGGGAGGTCGGAAATTTTTTTTCGTTTCCCACCATTGGCTCCATAGTAAGTTGTTCAGTTTGATGATCTGATCATGCCTGCAAAGTTTTCGTTACACCGTCCCTAACACCCTGTATAAGGTGCGTTGGACGCCCTCCGGCCAGATGGACCGATGACATAAAAAAGGCGGCTGGTAGCGACTGGATGGCAAAAACGGGAGATCGTGCCTTATGGCGTTCCCTGGGGGAGGCCTACGGCCAGCAGTGGACTGCAATAGGCTGAAATAGATAGATAGATAGATATAAGGTGTAAAAAATCAACTGCTAATATTTTAAGGGGTGAACCAGCCCATTAAACTGAACAACTTTCCCAAAGGAACATAGGTCGAAATATGAAAAAAAATTGGACCTTTCATACAAATGAATTCGGTCGGCTGGTACATTTTGTACGAAAGGTCCTAATTTTTTTTTATTTTTCGACCTATGTTTCTTGGGGAAAGTTGTTGAGTTTCATGGGCTGGTTTTGGTTTACCCCTTAACATATTTGAAGTTAAATTGTTTAAACTTAAGTGCGCCATTTTAACTTTAATTAAATATAAAAACGAATATTCGCACTTACTAAAAATTTTATTTCATCGCGGTTTCGTTCAGATACAATTTTGTATCTCGCAAAATTATGGAAGCTATCGAAATTAACCGACGTCCCAATTTCAACCGGGACGCAGGCTGGTCTCTACTCTCTACCACCAGCATGGAGACCAGTACTGAACAGTGGAGTGTCAGGGCTTAGTGCACAGCCTAATACGGCAGTATCGGATATTGTCAGTTCCTTTTGTCTGCCACCGGGTAGTCTTAACACTGATAACGCATGCCCGAGGACATCAGGATCACCACCCCCGATAGAGTCGCCGCCGCAGCTACCAGCGCGCCCTGCGTCCCCGCCCGCTGCCCCCTCCGCTCGTGCCTTGCGAGCGTTGGTCCGCAGGCAGTGGCAGGAGAGACGCTAGCGCGTACAGACGTCACTCCGCCCGAAGAAGGTCCACCGACTGGACCGAAACTGTCGCGAAACAGCGATGAAATAAAATTTTTAGTAAGTGCGAATATTCGTTTTTATATTTAACTAGCTGCCCGTCAGCGGTTTCACCCGCTGCAACCCATCTTTTACCCCTTTAGGGGTCAAAAAACGAAAATCCCTGAAATACGTATTTCCGTTTTTTATCTAATCGCAAATTTTGAAACAGATCGCTTAATAAAATACAGATTTTCCATACTAACTTTAAACCCCCTTTTTACCCCTTTAGGGGCTAAAAATCGAAAATCCCTGAAACACGTGTTTAAATATTTTAGCTTTTTGATCTAATCACATATTTTGAAAGAAATCGCATTTAAAAATACTGATTTTCCATACAAACTTTTAGCCCCTTTTTTACCGCTTTAGGGGTTAAAAATCGAAAATCCCTGAAACACGTATTTCTCTTTTTTAGGTTTTTGATCTAATCCCAAATTTTGAGACAGATCGCATTTAAAAATAAAGATTTTCCATACAAACTTCCAACCCCTTTTTTAACCTTTTAGGGGTTAAAAATTGAAAATCCCCGAAACAGGTGTTTACTTATTTTAGCTTTTTGATCTAATCACAAATTTTGAAACAGATCGCATTTAAAAATAATGATTTTCCATACAAACTTTCAACTCCCTTTTTACCCCTTTGGGGGTTAAATTTTGGGGTAAACAATATTTATTAACCTGCCCCTTAACTTACTCTATATAATAAAAAAAACCGTATCAAAATCCGTTGAGGGGTTTTAAAGATATATGGAAACATACAGACAAACGGGAAGGGACTTTACTTTATACTATGTAATGATTAATATTTGAAGTTGATTTTTTTACATCCTATATGTAAGTATGTAATTATGTATGTAATACGTGTTGTGTTATTTCTCACACCATTGTCGGTAGAGTCTTTGGACGACTCCGTGTCCCACAGGAAGATAGACTGATGAAATCTACGACGCTAAGGAATAATTATTTTTAAACTTCTTCATCGAGTGGGACACCGAGTCGTGCAACGACCCGATAAACCAATGTATTGGAATTTTTAATGAATTTTTAATGAATTTTACGAAATGAGTGTAGATAAAATGTATTTAATTATTAGTATGTTTAAGTAGCGAGTATCGCTTGATCCTACAGTCAAACTGTTTGTCTACACTTCTACACTTCTACACTAATATAATAAAGAGGAAAGATTTGTTTGTTTTTTTGTATGTAATCGATAAACTCCGAAACTACTGGACCGATTTCCAAAATTCTTTCACCATTAGAAAGCTACAACATCCCTGAGTAACATAGGCTACTTTTTACCACGGGAAAATTCTTCATTCTCACGGTAAAACGGTTAGCAGCAGGAAAAGCGGGAAATATAGCGGATATTACCAAAATTAGCTAAACCGCTTTACCTATCTTCGCGAAATTTGGCACTGATATTACTAGCATATTAAAGACGGACATGGACTACTCTTTGTCAGCCCTTGAGGATCTGGAGTACCTGATGAAGACCACCAGCATCCCATCTAAACAATAAGAGATACGGTTATAGCTTCATAGAAAAAGTTGTTCACCATGACGGGCTGCTTCTGCTGGCACATGGTCATTTGAGGATCTGGAGTACCTGATGAAGACCACCAGCATCCCATCTAAACTATAAGAGATACGGTTATGGCTTCATAGAAAAAGTTGTTCACCATGACAGGCCGCTTCTGCTGGCACATAGTTATCGAGGATCTGGAGTACCTGATGAAGACCACTAGCATCCCATCTAAACTATAACAGATACGGTTATGGCTTCATAGAAAAAGTTATTCACCATGACGGGCCGCTTCTGCTGGCACATGGTCATCGAGGATCTGGAGTACCTGAAGCAGACCAGCATCCCATCTAAACTATAAGAGACACGGTAATGGTTTCATAGAAAAAGGTGTTCGCCATGACGGGCCGCTTCTGCTGGCACATGGTCATCGAGGATCTGAAGTACCTAATGTAGACCACCAGCATCCCATCTTAACTATAAGAGATACTGTAATGGCTTCAAAGTAAAAGTTATTCAGCATGACGGGCCGCTTCTGCTGGCACATGGTTTTGATGAGTCACTTCTGCTGGAACAGAGTAATGCACTTTTTTACTACGGGCAAAGATTCAATTTCTACGGGAAAACAGGTATATAAGTAGCAGCGGGTGAAACCGCTGGGCGGGCCGCTAGTAGTTTATAAGTGTAACACTGTTTTTACAATAAAAAAAAAATAGGACATACAGCCTATGGGACCGACCTATGGTGCCGCCATCTGCCCTACGCTTTCACCGGCCCACCCCATTGCGAGTCGGGCTCGCGTACGAAGCGTGCCGTACCATTTTGTATAAAAATCACGTTTGTTAAATGGGAGCCCCCCTAAAATTTTTATGTTATTCTACTTAGTATTTGTTTTCATAGTAATTTATGTTCTGTGCTTTCAACTGGTACACGATACACGATAATAGCTAAAACGGCCCTCAAATGTGTGCCAGACGTTCTGCCTACCCCGCAAGGGATAAAGGCGTGACGTATGTATGTATGTATGTATGTATGTATGTATGTATGTGCTTTCAACTGTAACTATTACCGTTCATCAAATACAGCTTTCGAACCATTAAAGTTAAAATCGGACAAAACATCACTGTTTTTAATTGCGGCGACAGAAATACGGCAACTGTGAAAAGGAGATTGCCCACTACTGGTCTAAGAAATTGTCTCGCCTCAAAACGAAAATTAAAGCAATATGTAATATCCCTCATCCTAATGAAGAATAGCTACGACAATTGTTGTATAAAACAGGGAAACTAACTTAACTGTCGAAAGTCTTTCTACCGTTAGGTATTTTCCCAAAGATTTTACTGTGGTGTGAACCTTTTTTGCACTGTTTACTTCAGTATAGCTCACGATAACGATTTAAGAACGAAATACTCGAAATACAGTCAAACTTCAAAACTTATGTCTCTTCCGATACCCAACTTTAACATTCAATAACTTCAGACCTCCTGTCATAATTAAATTATTATCAGTTACAAAATGTTAAGCAATAATTAGACTCTATAATTATTTAACTTTGACTTTGATGCGAGGCCTGCAAGTAATAGACGAGCATCCATACTAGAGTGGACATAATTCTTTCAACTTCTAGCTAAAAGTCTGGTGACAGATGGACAGACAGCGAAGTCTCAGTAGTAGGATTCCGTTTTCACTCTGAGTACGACACTCTAGTAAAATATTCTGGTCATCATCATGATCATCATCTGCCTGCGCTTTTTCCAAATCAGTTGGGGTCGGCGCAACATGTTTTGTTAGAACACAATATCATGTATCAATTGTGCGGCGTTGCGCTTGTGTAGTGGACTGCTTTTACTGGTTCTTGGGGAATTGCGACGGAGACTGTTGATTGCAAACAGTTTGAGACGTTTCACACTATTTATTTTATTTCACGTTGCAGATAATACAGAGTTTCTTGTAGTAGATTTTATGGAAGAGTGAATGAGTGAGTATGGCAAGTAAGAGCGAATGAACACAATACAAATTATTGCCATATTAAATATATGCACTTAATGTTGCCAACACCAATTGATAATTGTTGCCGTGTGGTGCCAGATTAGAATAGCATAGCATCACCGGATATCTTTCCTGTAGATGTCGTAAAAAGCGACTAAGGGATACTTATCCAGGGAATGGGCAGCAGCGTTCCCTGTCAATGCAACATCATGCACTGCGCTCGCCAATCCGTCTGCCAAGCGTGGTGAGTATGGCAATACCCCCCGATAGGGGGAGGCCCATGTCCAGCAGTGGACTGTTGTGGCTGTTATGGGTGTCGTAAGAAGCGACTAAGGGATTTAGCGACAGAGTTGATGCGTGTTGCAATTTTAGTCGACATGCTGACAACCTGTCACTATTTTGATACACAGTCTTCTGAATGACTCGTGGTGTAAATGGCCGTTTTTTTACAGCCTTTTATACTCTGCCTACCCCGCAATAGATAAAAGCGTGATATATAAGGTGTAAAAAATCAACTGCTAATATTTTAAGGGGTGAACCAGCCCATTGAACTGAACAACTTTCCCAAAAGAACATAGGTCAAAATATGAAAAAAAATTGGATCTCTCATACAAATGAATTCGGTCGGCTGGTACATTTTGTACGAAAGGTCCTAATTTTTTATTTATTTTTCGACCTATGTTTCTTGGGGAAAGTTGTTGAGTTTCATGGGCTGGTTTTGGTTTACCCCTTAACATATTTGCAGCAACGAATTATAGATGTTCAGGAAAAGTAACTCTCTAACAAAGCCCGCTAAAATATGGACCCATAACTCACACATAACAACGCAAGTGACAACGCAGCGCAATGCACACACCGATACAAAAATTCTGCAAAAATAAATATTTATCTCCTCTTCTTCTTTGTCCTCGCCACTTCCCGGTTATACGGGGTCGGCTTTCTTAAGACCGCATTCAATTTTTTCTAGCAAATTTGCAAATATTGGCTTTATAAACATGTGAGTTTCTCGAAAACGGTTATGTAAAAATAATGTGTTACTTGTACATTTAATCAAACATATCTTCATCTACAAAATGTACAATGTAAATATTAACATTTTAGTTTTAAACCTGTTACAAACAGCGATATCTAAAGCGACAAAACCAAAATTCAGGAAAAGACCTCAAATCAAGCGTGAGTTTTAGAGTTTTGGTTCACTGTAAAATAATATCAATTATACAAAAAAATAGAGTACATATTTGAGAAAAAAGTCTACAGTGAACATTTTACAATTTTATTCAGAAATATAGAATAATACCACGTTTTTATATACAATTTTTTGCAAAATAATGCGCCATTATAACGGCTTCTGTATGAAAAAATAACAGTAGTAAAGATTTAAAAAAAATATATGTTATTTAAAAAGATGTACTTAATCTAATTGCAGAAAAATATATTTATTTTTATTCATAATAACACTGTAAAAAGTATTCAAACATCCCCATGTTTTTCGCAAAATGACGCTCTGAGAGGTCTGGCAGGGAAAATTGTATGGGCTTCGTGAAAACCTCTATAGCGGCCTTAACCATGACACGCCATTTGGTACGGTCGTGTGCATCATCCTCGTGTAACTGCATGCTTTTCATGTCCCTTTGGACAGTCGTTAGCCATGTGGCCAAGGGTCTTCCCCTTCCTCTTTTGCCTGTTGCGATAGAAAGGCACTTCTTCACGACATAATCTTCTGGTCTACGCATTACGTGGCCATACCATCTCAACCTCGTCTCTCTGAGTTTATCGGCGATCGGAGCAACTTTCAAACTGCCGCGAACGTATTCATTCCGGACTCGATCTTTCAATGTTACCCCTCCCGACCACCGCAGCATTCGCATTTCGGCAGCGTGAAGCTTCTGTGTGTGTGTGTTCTTAGCGGCCCATGTTTCAGTACCATACAGCACCGCCGGCCTTATGGCTGTTTTATACATTTTGCCTTTTGTTCTGACTGGCATCTTAGCATCACACATAACTCCAGTAAGTTGGCGCCATTTGCTCCATCCTGCATTGACTCTATGCGTGACGTCCGCATCTATCGTTCCGTCTGCTGATATTACGGATCCGAGGTACTTAAATTTAGTGACCTGTGGCAGGCTGATGCTATCTAGTGTCACATTTGTGTCAGGCGGACTAGTGTGGTTGAAGTGGCAGACCAAGAATTCTGTTTTCGTTCTACTAATTTTTAGACCATTGCTTTCCAGGGCTTCTCTCCATTGTTCTAGAGTTTGCTGAACTTCATTTTTGCTTTCTGATATGAGCACAACATCATCAGCGTATAACAGGTTTGAGGGAACAGGCTGTTGAATTTTTGATGTTAGGTAGTTCATAACGATATTAAACAAGAGTGGGCTCAACGCGCTGCCCTGGTGCACGCCTACATGTACATCAAAGCAATCCGAGATACCTGCAGGGCTTCTAACAGCGGTTTTGACATTGTTGTACATATCCATGATGATTCTTACGTATAGCTCTGGTACTTTCTGTGCTCTGAGGGCTTGCCAAATAAGGGCTCTGGGTACACGGTCGAACGCCTTTTCCAAGTCAATGAAGACCATCCAAAGTGTCTGTTTGTTGACCCGTGCTTTTTCCATTACCGTTCTCACTGCGTGAATGGCATCCATTGTACCTCTTCCTGGCATAAAGCCGAATTGGTTCTCTGTGATTGTGACGAGTTTGAGAAAACGCTGGTTTATGACTCTTTCCCAGATTTTTAGGGTATGTGAGGTGAGTTTAATACCTCTGAAGTTCTCGCTAGGTGGCGCCACTGTCGCTAGCATCTAATTCAAAACTCTCTCGTTACTTTTATTGTTTATTAATTCAAATTGCTATAAAACACAATATTTTTATAATCAGTTTATAGTGACATACGTTTTTACTGGAATAGACGAAAAATACAAAGTTGCTGGGATATTTTGTGATCTATCAAAAGCTTTCGACGTAATTGATTACAGCTTGTTGATAAATAAACTTAACGGTTATGGAATACAGGGCAATGCTCTAAAACTGTTGACCTCATTTTTAAATAAAAGAAACCAAACCGTTCAAGTTACCGCTGGCGGAAAGGTGATGAAGTCTGTGGGGCGAGGATAATCGATGAAGGCGAGGGTAATCGATGTAGGTATTCCACAAGGATCATCCCTCGGTAACACTTTATTTCTAGTTTTTGTTAACGATCTGCCGCATAATGTCACAGACGGGTTGATGGTACTGTTCGCTGATGACACCACTGTGATTGTGAGCGCAAAACATACGAACAACTAAACAGCAAAATCGGTACTGTATGTCAGCAGCTGCAGCGGTGGTTCTCGGCGAATGGTCTCATTTTGAATGTGGCAAAATCAAATGTGATGCTGTTTTCTGGACGAAAAGTGGTAATTCCTCCATCGATTCAGAGTCCCATGCCGATCCGCGAAGAGTGCAAATTCTTGGGTTTTATGCTGGACGATCATGTTAATTGGAAGCAGCACGTAGACTCCTTGTGTGATAAGCTGAGCAGTGCAGTGTTTGCTCTGCGAAAGCTGAAGCCACTAATTTCCAGCGACGCCCTCCGGCAAATGTACTTTGCTTATTTCCACTCTGTCATGTCATATGGCGTATTCCTATGGGGCAACTCAACGGATTCTGACAGGGTGTTAATAATGCAAAAACGAAACGAAACGAAACTAAGAACCATGGCCGGCGTAAAGCCCAAACACTCATGTAGGGAACTTTTTACATCGTATAAGATCTTGACACATTATTCCCAGTATTTATTTGACATTATTATTTATATTAGACAAAATATACAAGATTTTAAACGCGTTGACATACCGGGACGAATAATACGTAGGACAGGATGTCTTAGATCCGTTCCACGACGTACAGCACTGGCTGAGACAAACCCGCGCATTATTGGTCCTACGTATTATGAAAGACTACCTGCCAACCTGAAAAATGAAACATCTGACGACACGTTTCGAAGCCAACTAAAAAACCTATTGTTGGATAAATCATTTTACTCTGTAAAAGAGTATTTGGATTTTAAATTTTAGTTTTCCTTCTGACATTGTTTAATTTTAGTTCTGACTTTGTTTTCTTTCATTATTGTTTTTATTGTTCTTAATAATTTGATTTATTTTGTTTTTAATTATGAATTTTAAAATTAATTTATTTTCTGACATTGACTATTTTATGATAGATACTTATACACATTTTATTTTATTTTTTGACGAGCACTATGCGAATTCTTATATCGAATACTCTGTAACAATATAATGTGATTTCCATTGTGTGATAAATAAATCAAATCAAATCAAATCATGACCGTACGTCTCCCTTGTTTTTGTAGAAGGGTATGAGTAAACTTTTCCTCCATGATTCGGGCATATTGCCTTCTTTCATTATATTATTAAAGAGGTCGGTTAGCCATGCGATACCATCTTCTTTAAGTAATTTCCACACCTCTGCTGGTATCTGATCTGGACCCGTAGCTTTGCAGTTTTTCATATTGGAGACTGCCCTTCTGACTTCGTCCCTAGTTACGACGTCGATTGGGCCATGGACTAGAGGTTCTTGAGTTTCTTGTTGTCTAGGAAATTCCTCGTTCAACAATTCGTTGTAATATTGGAACCATCTCCTGTTTATATCTGCATCTGAAGTTAAAAGCGTGCCTTCTTTATTTTTTATGTATTTTGTGGTATTAAAATCTTGAGTGTTTTTGTGTCTCAACTTAGCAATTTTGTAAATTTCATAGTCGTTCGCTCGTTCTAGACGCTGGTAAAGGTCTTTATCAGAGTCTTCCTTTTGTATAGCAACCGTTCTTCTGGCTTCTTTTTTAGCAAGTTTGTATCTTTGCCTATCCTTTTCGCTCCCCGAAGTTTGCCATTCTTTAAAGATTCGCTTCTTTCCTTCGACGCTGTCTTTTGCCTGGTTGTTCCACCACTTAGTTTCCTTGGCGTTATGTAAAGCGCCTTTACTAGTACCAAGTAGCTGTTTGGCATTTGCGACTCAGGAATCCTCGAATTTGGACCACATATGTTCTGGAGTATCACCCTGGTTTTCAATGAAATGATTGACTATTTTGTTTCTTAAGACGTCACCCTTTTCTGTTTGCAGTGCGTGCCATTTTATCTTCTCTATTCTTTGGGGTTTTATTTTTAGCGGATGTTTCAGCTTAATTGATAGCAGTAACAGTCTATGTTGTGACGTCAACGGTTCCCCTGGTATCACCTTACAATCCTTTACCTGCCTTAGATTTTGACTATCGAGAAGGAAATAATCTATTTGAGTCTTTGCAGGTCCGCTTTTAAAGGTGATCAAATGTTCGTCCTTCTTTTGATAAAATGTGTTTACCACTGCTAGGTTCTGAGTGACAGCAAAATTTAAAATTCTTTCGCCTTCAGCATTCCGGCTACCGTAGCCAAATCCACCGTGACGCCCCTCGTACCCATCAGCCTGACGGCCCACATGTCCATTTAGATCGCCGCAGATAAGTTTTTGTTCCTTATTTGGTAAAGAATTGGCTAAGCCATGAAGTTCATCCCAGAACTCATCTTTTTCGGCTTCCGGGCAATTGACTTGTGGGGCGTAGACAGATACCACATTCAAGCACGGCTGGCCGTCTAGCGCTATTTTTACTAAAATTATACGGTCGCTAATACGGTTTATTTCTACGATTTTGTTACTTAAATTTATCAATTCATTTTAATATGTTTACCTAAAGCCTACTCTAAAACTTGGTAGAATAATAAAGTATTAGAGAACCAGCGAGAGTGAACGAAAGAGGTGACCACGCGTCATTCTAATATGGACGGTGTTATGCCAAAGGTAGTCATGAATTCAACAACCCGTAATTAAAAAGAGTTTCTTGGGGAATTATTATAAAAATTCAAATGTATTTGTTTTCCTTTATTTTCTTTTCGTGTGGGAAACTGAGTTGTCAAACGGCCCGATAAACCCTGTGGAACGCCCATGCTTACATCAGGGGTAACAAAAAGGGTATAAGGAGTAAAAACAAACCTTGCAAAGGAGGTCAAGGTACTCCTAAAACTGAATAACTTCTCCATGGAAGAGAAAATTGAACCTCCCACACAAAATTACCAATGGCAATTCCAAGCAAAGCAATGGCTAGCTCCTTATTCGCAATTATGTTTACCTAATAAAGAATTTTAATTTGATTTAAAAATTGCCTATCAGCTATTTCATTTACTATGGGAGGTCCAATTTTTTTTTCCATGCAGTATGCATGAGGAAAGTTGTTCAATTGACGATGGCTTAACGTACCCTTCGAAGTTTTTCGGACAATCGTACTAGACATTATGAAAAAAAAGCTGCATTTTTGTCTAAAAGCAAACCGCTTGGTACAGTTATAGTAGGGACCAAAATAAGCAATTTCAGTCGCAGCAGTCGAAGTTTGCTCCATTGGGAACAGAGATGGCGCCACTTTTACATAAAAAGCTTTAAAAAATTCTACAAGTCCAACGGGTTAACCGATTTTGATGTTTAGTATGTCAAATGAAAGCTAATTACATGAAGCAATATAAAAAAATATAAGAGTTACGAAAAATTATTACAAATGTGCACAAATTCGATTTTTTAATATATATTTTTAACTTTTTTTAAGTTTTTGCTGAAAAATAATGATAAATCATATGGAAAGGGTATGTTTTTATGATATAAAAATATAAAAGATTTGACTACGCGTTTTATAAAAAAAATTGTAAGTCAATATCTTTATTACTTTCCGAAATATATAAGTTTAAAGATGGCGGCAGACGTAAGATTAATGAGTGGCACTTGTAAGATATTTTTCTGAAACCTAACGTGTGGGGTATCAAATTAAAGAGCTCCGCACGACGGTTTCAAAAATATACTGCTTTACACTTTTTTGTCCACATATTTAAAAATTAATGAGGAAAAGAGATGGCACCACTCTTATTTAATTAAAAAAAAAATTAAATGTAGGAATTTAACCACACAACCACAGATTTTAACATTATTATTTAATTAATAACACAATTGATATGAAAAGTCGGCCAAGAGCGAGTCGGACTCGCGCGTACGTTATCAATACAAACGTACATACAAAACACATTTATTGTATGGGAGCCCGCTCTTAATTTTAATTCTATTCTGTATTTAGATTTTATCGTTGTAGTAGAAATAGTATAATGCCTTCTATCATATAAAAAAAAACTATCTAACTTAATAGTTAGATAGTTGAAATAAGCAGTAAATTTAACTTTATTTTTACAGAACGGTATACAGCTGCTTAAAGATAGCAAAATTTATGAGATTACATGACAAAACTCGACAAGCAGAGCAACAGCTTTACCTCGACTCCCCCTAGCCACCGAGCTGGACGAGCCCCTGTCGCGTGATGAAGACCAGACCGCCAGCATAATAAGCGAGTGGTTGGCATTGATCTTATACCAGATGAAATACTTAAATATGGTGGTGCGGAGCTGCACTTGTTGGTATGGAAACTTTTTGTTCGAATATGGAAGGAGGAGCGAGTCCCGGATGATTTTAAAGTGTCTCTCATTAGTGCCCTCTACAAGAACAAAGGCGAACGTTCTTACTATAACTCATACCGCGGTATGTTATTATCGGTCCCCGGAAAGGCCTTTGCAAGAGTCCTATTAAACCGCTTGAAGGACTTATCAGGAAAGATTCTGCTCGAAACCCAGTTTGGCTTTCAATCTGACACAGTCACTTGTGAAGCTATTTTCTCGGTACGTCTACTGCAGGAAAAAGCTGAGAACAAGGTCGTCAGTTGTAACTCTGCTTTGTTGACCTAGAGAAAGCGTTCGGCAGTCTACCTCGTGAAGCTCTCTGGATGGTCCTAGGAAAACTAGGGTACACGGAGAAGTTTGTGCGCCTCCTGAGACTCCTGCATGACAAGCATTTTTAGTGCTGCGTCTAACGGTGATCAGTCTGGTTTCTTCCCCGTCACCTGTGGAGTGAAACAAGGGTGCGTTTTAGCACCCAAACTGTTCACGTTACACTGTCTCCGAAGGAGTCCGCATGTTTTCAATTTGGCTAGATTTAAGGCGCGTATCAAAGTCTCGCATGCACTTATTACCGAAGCTATGTATGCCGATGACCTGTGCTTCTTTGCAGAATCCCCAAAAGGCCTGCAACAACTGACGACCGTTTTTCACCATGCATGCTGCATATTCCGCCTAGAAATCAGTGTTAAAAGACGTAAATACACCAGATCGTGGGACACTGACAATTAAGCTGGGTAAAGATATGTTGAAACAGGTTAACAAGTTTCGATATCTGGGGAACACTATAACAGCTAAGTGTGACCTTGATGCTGAGATCAATTACACAATCAGTGCTGCAGCATTTGGGAAGCTACATTCCAAGGTTTTCTGCTCGCTCGACTTTAAACTAGCCACGAAAATATCCGTATATATGGCGATTGTGCTGCCAAACCCTCTGTACTCTTCCGAAACCTGGTGTGTGTATCGTCACCACATACGCACGTTGGATCTTCCAACTTAAATGTCTTCGCACCATCATGAAGATTAGATGGTCCGACCGAGTTTGCAACGCCGAAGTTCTAAGACGAGCCAATATTGGTGGCATTGAAGCCTACTTAATGCGTCGATAGCTTCAGTGATGCGGTCACTTATCCCGGATGGCAGATAAGCGAGTGGCGAAGTGTATCTTCTATTCTGAGCTAGAGGAAGGCAAGCGAAAGCATGGCGGTCAACTCCTTAGATTTAAAGATGTTCAGATGGGACACATGAAAAGATGCAACATCGAGCCCTCTCAATTTGAGTTTTTGGCAGCAAAACGGGCAGAATGGCGCGGTCTTGTAAAGAGGTGACTCCGCGACTATGAGGAGCAGCGTAAAGCGTTGACACTAAATGCGATGCATTGAAGACCCGTACTGCCGCCTCCATCAAAAACAATTATGTCAATGGCAATCTCACGAAATACCTTATTGAAATGAAACTTTCATGAAATACCGTTCTCTACTATTTAGGGCTTCCATACAATAAACGTGTTTTGTATGTACGTTTGTATTGATAACCTACGCGTGAGTCCGACTCGCTCTTGGCCGATTTTTCATATCAATTGTTATTAATTAAATAATAATGTTAAAATCTGTGGTTGTGTGGTTAAATTTTTACTTTTAAAACTTTTTAAAAAATTAAATAAGAGTGGTGACATCTCTTTTCCTCATGTTTTTTTTAATAATATGTGGCCAAAAAAGTGTAAAGCGGTATATTTTTGAAACCATCGCGTGGAGCTCTTTAATTTGATACCCCACACGTAAGGTTTCAGAAAAATATCTTACAAGTGCCACCGCCGCCATCTTCAAACTTATATATTGCGGAAAGTAATAAAGATATTGACTTACAATTTTTTTTGTAAAACGCAAAGTCAAATTCTTTATATTTTTATATCATAAAAACATACCCTTTCCATATGATTTATCATTATTTTTCAGCAAAAACTTAAAAAAAGTTAAAAATATATATTAAAAAATCGAATTTGTGCACATTTGTAATAATTTTTCGTAACTCTTATATTTTTTTATATTGCTTCATGTAATTAGCTTTCATTTGACATACTAAACATTAAAATCGGTTAACCCGTTGGACTTGTAGAATTTTTTAAAGCTTTTTATGTAAAAGTGGCGCCATCTCTGTTCCCAATGGAGCAAACTTCGACTGCTGCGACTGAAATTGCTTATTTTGGTCCCTACTATAACTGTACCAAGCGGTTTGCTTTTAGACAAAAATGCAGCTTTTTGGCCAAATATCGCCATAAGGCATAAGGCATAAGAATAAATAATAACACTACCCATAAGGCTATAATGTCTTATCCAGACTGGGAAGAAATTCACAAAGTGATAAATTTAGTGAGTGTCCCACCGCGAATCGAACACGGAACCTTCACACCGCAGGCAGTCGTACAACCACATCGCTACAACTTATTTTCTTCGGATATGATTTTTTTTAACGCTTAGATGATTATTATAACAAAATTTTATGTTCAGTCAAAAAAATGTTTTGACGGTTTTAACTTAACAGTGATTCTGTTTTTGCCATGTTTGGTGGAAATGTGACGAAGTAAAAGAGAGACTCAGTAGTTTATGTTGTATTCACGCACAATATTCCTAATTACATACCTATTATTATAAACTGCAACTAGCCTAAACATAGGTCCTAGCTAATATTATGAAGCTAATATAATATTTTGAAGCGTAGATAACTTGGTAAGGGTCAAGGGACACGAGGGGTGTCCTCAATGAGAGTCAGAGCCAGAATCACAGAATTATGGATAAACGAGGATCGTGACAGGCGATGGATTTGAAATGATATTATTTCGATATTCCAAAGAGAAACAAGCAAAGAGGAACATCTTCGCCACACATGTAATAAGATAGGAAACTGGACGACTACCTAAAGGTGTCACTCCCGAGTGTGCCTCTGATTTCTGTGATTGGTCGAAAATGTGTCCATGTCAAAGTTTTGTTACTTCTTATTGGTGTCGTAATGTCATTTAGCCACGCACACGAAGCTTAAAATATCGCGTCTTTCAGGGTTTTCTAAAGTCTTAGTTTAAACCATCTACTGAAAACCTTGGCACCTACTGCGTTTCTTCAGTACCTACCTATTAATATTTTGTCATTTAAGATAGCAATTATTATTAATTCATGATAAAATTACAGTAAGTCTTTTCATAATAAAAAAAAAACATTTAATTTGGAGATGAACCTTTTGCAAATACCGTCCCAAAATTTCAAGAACCAAGCACGGCGACAGACGTCACTGCTGAACATTGAAGTTTACATTCGAAGTTCTGACCACACAAGAGATACAAAAGCATCAATGTACCGCGAATTTGAATTTCGTCGTGCGCAGCTGCATTAAATATGAAATTATTTGTTTTACTCGCCCGCCCGTGAAATATTTTACCGATATTTTTTAAACTCGCATAGCTTCTACCGCATTTTACCACACATTTAGGCATAATTATAATACGAAGTCGCAAATATTATAAATAATTTCTGAATTTTTCGAATCAACAAAATGACATTTCACTCGTCGCGAAGGGCGACCAGTCACGGGGCTCTCATTTTTTTCCCCGCCCATTTTGGCTTCCATTTCGTGGGGTCAAGTTTGAAGCTTAGTTACATTTCTAGACCATCTATAATTCGTTGATTTGCAGTTGATGTTTTTACATCCTATATGTAAGTATGTAATTATGTATGTAATATTTGTTGTGTTATTTCTCACACCATTATCGGTCTTTGAACGACTCCGTGTCCCACAGGAAGAGAGACTGATGAAATCTACGACGCTAAGTAATAATTACTTTTAAACTTCTTCATCGAGTGGGACACCGAGTCGTGCAACAACCCGATAAACCAATGTATTGGAATTTTTAATGCACTCACAGCGCAATATTATTCTCATAAATTGAATACTGAGACAATTGAAAAATTCAGTCGGTAGAGCGGTGGAAAGGTGATCCACAGTCCCGGGTTGAAGTCCCGGCGGTCGCTAGTGAATTTTTCAATTTTCAATTTATGACACGACTAGCTGCCCGTCAGCGGTTTCACCCGCTGCAACCTTTTATTCCGTGGGGAAAAAAGCATTACTCGTCAAGAGATGTCGCTGTTAGTTTTCGGCGAAAACGTTTAAAACGCGAATCGGCTCAGTCACGCCACCTTTGCAAAAATATTGGAATATGCGTGATCCCGTAGGAATAAGACATTTTCCCGTGGTAAAAAGTAGCCTATGTGTTATTCTAGATACTCTTCTATATTTGTGCAAAATTTCATGTCAATCTCATCAGCTGTTTTAGCGTGATGTCGTAACAAACACACACACAAACATCCGCCTTTATAATATTAGTAGGATATTTTTTTTTCAGTATATAAGTTCGGCAGCCTCGCCCGGCGTTCGTAAGATGCTCTCCGATGCACTGGAGACGCTGCTGGTGGCGGATCGAAATATAGAGCACGAAGACACACTCAGCCAGGCGGTTTCTGAATACGCTACTGTCCTTATGAACACTACGGATTGTGAGTATCTCTTTATACCGGGAGTAACGGAAAGGGTATAACAAGCCGAATCTCTTATTTAGAGATAAGGTCGCCTTTGCCAATTTATTGTTATATTTTCTATTATAATGTTGCAATAATGAATACACAGGGTGTTAATTTAAATGCGTGCCACAGCTTCATGGTAGGTTAAGTATCGATTAAGGATGCCGTAAAAAATATTGAAAAAAAATCCAAGTAAAAAATAATAATTTTTATTTACCATAACCATAACAGCCACAACAGTCCACTGCTGGACATGGGCCTGCCCCTATCGGTGGGTATTGCCATACTCACCACGCTTGGCAGGCGGATTGGCGAGCGCAGTGCCAAGATGTTACATTTACAGGGAACGCTGCTGCCCATTCCCTGGATGAATATCTGAAGGGTGTGAATTCTACTCACAAAACTGAACAACTTTTGTTACAAACTTTTCTTCGAACCTCCTTTCTTTGGACCTCCCATACTAAGTGACACACTTTTTCAAAATTTTTGTTTCGGAGATCCAATTAATTTTTCATATTTCAAAGAAAAGTTTCTAACAAAAGTTGTTCAGTTTTGTAAGTAGACCACACCCTCAAGAGATTTGTACTTAATTAAATGTAACCCTATATACCGAGAGTAACGGAAAGGGTATAACAAGCCGAAAGGAGGTCACGGTACTCATGAAACTGAACAACTTTTCAAATATGAAAAAAAAAATTTGGGCCTCCCATACAAAGTCGCCGATTAGCTAATTGATTTACTAAGGGAGGTCCAAATTTTTTTTTCATATTTCGACCCATGTTCCACAGGGAAAGTTGTTCAGTTTCATGAGTACCGTGACCTCCTTTCGGCTTGTTATACCCTTTCCGTTACTCTCGGTATATAGGGTTACATTTAATTAAGTACAAATCTCTTGAGGGTGTGGTCTACTTACGAAACTGAACAACTTTTGGTAGAAACTTTTCTTTGAAATATGAAAAAATAATTGGATCTCCCATACAAAAATGTTGAAAAAGTGTGTCACTTAGTATGGGAGGTCCAAAGAAAGGAGGTTCGAAGAAAAGTTTGTAACAAAAGTTGTTCAGTTTTGTGAGTAGAATTCACACCCTTCAGATATTCATTCAGGGAATGGGCAGCAGCGTTCCCTGTAAATGTAACATCTTGGCACTGCGCTCGCCAATCCGCCTGCCAAGTGTGGTGAGTATGGCAATACCCACCGATAGGGGCAGGCCCATGTCCAGCAGTGGACTGTTGTGGCTGTTATGGTTATGGTAAATAAATTTTTTTTTTACTTGGATTTTTTTTCAATATTTTTTACGGCATCCTTAATCGATACTTAATCTACCATGAAGCTGTGGCACGCATTTAAATTAACACCCTGTGTATTCTTTATTGCAACATTATAATAGAAAATATAACAATAAATTGACAAAGGCGACCTTATCTCTAATTAAGAGATCTCTTCCAGCCAGCCCATGTGTCGTAAAAGAGTCTTTTTTTGTTTGTTCCATAGAGTATTTATTTGTAATTTGACTTTTAATTAAGTAGGCAAATATTTTAAGAGCGTGTTCTACTCTCAAAAATTAACAACTTTTATTAGGAACTTTTCTTTGAAATATGAACAAAATTTTTTGTCCTCCTATAAGAACGTGTTAAAAAAGTTCGTCACTTAGTACTGCAGGCCCAACATTTTTTATCGCATAGGTATCACAGAAAATTTTGTAATAAACGTTGTAACTTAATTATTTTCCAATAAAAGTTATGACTTAAGTAGTTGAACTTAATGTAACCTTTTACGAGTCTACCAATTTCTCATCCCTTCTTACCTTATTAACTTTCAGCAACGTCGAAACGAGCGGGCCTTAACATAACTGAGACGTTAATATCTTCATTGAAAGAGAAAAACGCATTGACAAAGACACTACTACCGGATTTGCTGATATTAATATCGAAAACTTTCGAAATCGACTCCGAGACGACGTTTGAAATCGGATCGAAACTATTTCTCGATAAAATCGAGTTGTTCGATCAAAATGATAAAGATACGCTGTTGAGAAGTTTACTCGCAATTTTATTACTGGAACGAGAGAAGAAAATGACAGAATTAGACGTCAGAATATTTAAAAATACTACGAAAATGATTTTGGAATTCGTGAAAAGCGTTGTCGATTACAAGAAAGAAAACTCCGCCAAAGTAGGAGAAGTTATTTTTGAGATTATAGAAAAAGATAGCTATGATTTCGAAAATTCATTGTTTCTTTTGGCTAAATATAAAGAAATTTTTGGAGATGTCTCTGATTTGAACAGCGAATTCTTGAATAAATTGTTTGATACGAAACTGTTTATGGAGGAACCCTATTTTAATATGGAAGCCGTTTTAATATTTTTGCAAGAATATGCTGATAATCTGCTTGATTTACATTACCAGGTAAGTTTAGTATTAATTTTTTTGTTTGTTGGGCGCAAACCAACTTTCTAGAAACATATTTTAAATAAGAAATCGTTCTACCTCATAAATGGCCAAAAATGGCGCTTGTAATTTTAAAGGCGAATAACGAAATCATATTTCGTTAAAACAATATTGAACGCAAGTCGAATACGATTTTGTGAAAAAGGAAGGTAAAATGTGTGTATCTAAAAGTACTCGCACATTAAGCAGTTAAAACTTACGTACATTGCTTTTTTAAAAAGGATCAAACTTCTACTAAAAAATAATTTTTCATTTTTATTTTCAGACAACACTACAACTTGTGGCCAGAATTATCACAGGACTAACACCACAGTGCATAAAACATGTACACAGAGCCGTCAAATCCTGTCTGTCTGTTTATACTAAGAAAACTGTATCATCTTTGCTTTTCACAGCATTTCAGACGTGGTGTAGTAAACTGCCTGTCGCAGAAATCACTAACAGTATAGAAAAAGAATCGTTTACTACTGCACATAGCATCATGGTATTCGCATTAAAAGTTATGCTCCAAATTTTCGATCCAAAACCTTTGGTCGATTTGGCAGTTTTCGCTGAAAAATGGTCAAAAATCTTGCTGAAACTTTTCGCCAAAGAATACGTTACGAAAAACTTGAAATCAAAAATGTCGTATCTTACTGATTTATTGACAGTTTCCCTCAAATTTACCAGCACGATGGATATAAAGAAACTTATTTTAGAAGGAAGTACGTTAGACGGGTTGCCGACTGAAAAAGTGGGTGTGCAATTTTGTCGGTTTTTCATGCACGTTTTATACGATAAGTTGGTCGAAAAACCACATGTATTACTTGACGAAGACATGAAGCAGTGTAGTATACTGTTGAATGACGTTGTCAGATTCACTTTGAAGAAGAAAAGTACTGACGAACATTATGATACCGTTCTGGAGTTAGTGGATACGGTGAGATTTGTTTATACGGGGTGTTAGGGACGGTGTAACGAAAACTTTGCAGACATGCTCAGACCATGAAACTGATCAACTTTTACTATGGAGCTAATGGTGGGAAACGAAAAAAAAATTCCGATCTCCCATATAAAGTCAGTCAGCTGATCGTGAATTTTGTATGGGAGGTCGGAATTCTTTTTTCGTTTCCCACCATTGGCTCCATAGTAAAAGTTGTTCAGTTTGATGGTCTGATCATGTCTGCGAAGTTTTCGGTACACCGTCCCTAACATCCTGTATATCATGAACTGCCGAGTGATGCCAGTTTAAAATAGCATCACCCCAATTGTTTCCCGAGGGTGTCGTAAGGGTCGACTAAAAGTTTCACGGTTATTGCACTCATATTTGTATGTAACGTCGGGTCACTTTTAAAAGTCCATTTTTGACAAGTGTTAAATCCACGCAAACGCTTCAAGATCCATTTTCCTTTACTGTCATCTCTTGTATTATTGATTTGATAAGGTGGTCCGATCTGGGAGCATGGCAGTGCTCCCGCCAAGTCGAGCGCAAAGCAAACACTGCCGCACCATCCTTTACTGGAACAATTTCAAAGCATTTTCAGGCCTCTATTTAAGAACTTTTGGATAAGACCAGAACGCAAAAACTTCATAAGTACCATGACCTCATTTCGGTTTGTTATAATATAACCTTTTTGTTACTCCCTGTCTGTATACTAATCTACTTATTTTTTAACCAGCTCTGGCCAACCTACGAAGTGGAAGCTACTTTCGACCAAAAGCACAGCCTACTTGTCGACATGACCAACTTGCCAAAGAAACTCGCCCGGGAATCGAACCCCATGCGTTGGGCTGTGAACAATATTGTTTACTCTGAAGCTAGTCGGGAAGAAAAGGCGAGACTTGTTGGCGTTTTACCAGGAGGACATACTTACAGGTAGGTACAATGTTTCTGCTACTTGATTTTTTTATTGTCATTTCTGGTGCGGTTCAAATCATGTTAAAAAGTCAATTTTGACAGTTTTCATTGAAAATGTACAAGATCCCATTTTTCTTTTTAATGTCGATTTGCCCGCTGTGCGTGTGCGGCTCTCTATTTCTCTCTGACTTTCTCTTTCTATCTCACTCTCTCTCTATCTCTCGCCATTTAGACCATGTCTGACAAAAGTTTGAATGTCACTCTATCTGAAGCTAGTCGGGAAGAAATAGTAGGTATGTATGTATGTATGTAATAATAATAACTTTATTGTGCCACACAAGAAATCAATACACGATAAAACTTAAATAAACTAAAAGATTGTATAGGCACAAAGGCGGACTTATCCCATTAAGGGATCTCTACCAGTCAACCTTTGAGAAATCCAGAGGACATGGTGTGCGCAGGTAAACTATGGTACAAAATGTTAAACAATAATTAGTTTATGATTAATACAGGAGATAATACATACCAAATATACTATACTGATACTAAATAGAATTACTAACTTACAAATACACTAAATACAACATAAATATAAAATAAATACCTATATAATAAATTAATAAATATACAATACATAAATACAAGCCCTATAAATCGTCAGATTCAGTTTGACACACACCCCAAAGTTTTCTCAAGTTTGATTTGAAAGTAACGATATTTGTACTTTTCCGTACGTCTGTAGGAATCTTGTTCCACAAGCGTGCAGCACCGATGGTAAAAGATTGTGAGAATGTTTTGGTCTTGTAGGTTGTTGACGAGGACGGTAAATAAGACTATGATTGACGAGTAGAGTTTGAAGTCCGAGCCGCAGGCGAGGACTTTAATTATACGAGTCTAGCAAAGTCATTTTCCCCGAGGCTTACATAGTGCTTTTCTCAAAAAAATGCTAGGAAATTATAAAGATTTTAATTTATTTTATAGTAATTTGATATCAGGGTATCATGTGTATTGCAATTTTAGGCGACAGGCTGACAACCTGTCACTATAGCGATACACGACAATAGCTAAAACGGCCCTCAAATATGTGTCAGACGTGGCGATAACGACCGTACTTTTACGGCCGTTGACGCTCTGCCTACCCCGCAAGGGATAAAGGCGTGATGTATGTATGTATGTATGTAATTTGATATAAAAAGTTGTTTTACTGAGTACTAAGTCAAGATGTGGATTTGGAGCAAGAAGCTTATAGCTTTACCTACAACCTTTTTGATTTGGAGTTATTCTATTTTTATTTTGTAACGATTTCGATATCGCGCCAGAAAAGTTGTATTGGAATCCATTGCAGTTGTGTAAAAAAGAAATCGTTCAGAAATTATAAAATCACTGACAATGTCAAACTTTCTGGACTGTTTTTTTGAAAGAAATTGTCATATTTCCTAGCATGTTTGAGAAAAACACGTTTAACCAGAAAAAGAATTATGAGCCACGCAGTCTTCCCCAAAGTCTTCCCCTCCAGTCTGCTTTTCTAATTCTTGGCGCGGACGTACTCGTAGCTCGCGTAGCTCATTGGTTGACGTCCTTTTTGCTGATTGGCCGAAAGTCCACTGCGTTGGTTCTTGCTTTCCTCAACAGATGACGCTACTTTCCGTACTGAAGCCGTATTACGAATATGGTGCTATTTTTAAAGATTGCCAACATTTGTCTCCAATTCAACTTTCATTAAATAGAGCTTTTGATTCCTTGATTGATTCTCCTAGTATATTTCTTCCATGTCTATCTGCGAAATGTTAACCTTTTCTTTTCTTTTCTTTTTCAGCGAAGCCTACCGCAGTTTCGCATCGACCCTGCCTACCCGACTGTCCGAACTGAAGGGAGAGTGCGGCGCATCGTTCCGAGCGCTGCTAGATGCTTTAGCCAGCACTGGAGACCCGACTTTGCTTAGCATGGTCGTCACTTTGGCTGGCGGTAAGTAGTAATATACAAAGTGTAAGGGACAGCTCTCCTAAAGGCGGGTATTCATTGGGGACAAAATCCCAGGAACTTTGTATAAGAACAAAATGTTCCCACGAAATTGCCAGACACAAAGTCCCAGATACAAAGTATCGGAAACAAACCGCGTACAGTACATGTTTACGAAGAAACATCTTACGTTACTAACTCACGCACTCTAGACCCCTCTTGGAGGGACTTATTCAATGGACTATTGACTCTTACTGCCAAACATCTGTCAACAAATATATGCACCAATAAAGGAGGTTACTTTTATACGTAATGTATGTGTAAGCGTGTTAATTAATTTGTAAAATTTATCGACGCTGACTCAGAATTACTAAGTTTCAATATTGTAGGTTATATTTCCAAAAATTTATCTTAGGTAGGTACTTACCTATACTAACAATACTTATTAGATTTTGCTTTTCTGTTTTCGGCGGTGATATTTTTTGTCAAAATGTTTTGTTTTGTTTTGTCTGTATACCGACTTTTTTGTTTACTGTCTCATCTCTCCTGTAAAAAGGTGGCGACGCGGCCGGCTGGTGGGACGACGCCATACCAGCTTGCATGGCTGCATTGGCGACGCGCGACGACATGGAACTTTGTCAAACTTTATACACGCGGAGTAAAGGGGACATCTCCAGAGGCGTGTACCGACGTATGCTCATACCCTTACTCAGGTAACTGAGATTTAAAAAATACCACCTCGCTCGGTTTGCTTATTATTGCCTCAATACATGGCGTTGTTAGTTTACATCTCACAAAAAGGGTGCAAAAACGTTTTTTGAAAATGAATCTACATGTACTAGGATTTTAGTCCAGATAGACTAAATAGACATTTGGTGGGTTGCCACGTTATTGATTAAAAAAATAGTGTTGTACCCAAATGATCAAGTTATGTAAATCAATCTTTTTGAAAAAAAAATAGTTTATTACAATTTTCATTTTTAAATTGGCCTAAAAGACAAACATACTATGTGTGGAACATAGATGGAAATATGAAAAAAAATGTACCTCACATAGAAACTGAAATCAGCTGATCGATAATTTTGTATGGGAGGACCAGTTTTTTTGGTATTTCGAACTATGTTCTTTGAGAAAGGTTGTTCCAGATTTTCACCAGCCAAATCTGAGTTTTAGCTATCGGTCACTAGTAAAACTTCATCCTATATTGATATAAATTCTATCACAACCATAACTGTTCTTTGTATAAGTTTACCTATTTGTAAGTATGCTTATTTATAATAAAGAATTTGTATTTTTACTGTTATTTTGCAGATATTCCTCCTCGAGATTCAATGAAGAATTCTTCTCAACATTCTTAGACGAGCTTCGCACAGTAGAGGTGAAGCAGCCATCAAACCATCCTGGTTACCACAAACGTATCATAGAGTATACGCGCTTGTGTGATATACTGCAAGTAGCGTTTGAAAAGGTAAGATATTTTCGTGCCGTGCCGTGTGGTGCCGGCTTAGAATAGCATCACCCCATTTCTATCCTGTGGGTGTCGTAAAAGGCGACTAAAGGACTCGAGGGTTTCATGTGTATTGCAATTTTAGGCGACTGGCTGACAACCTGTCACTATAGCGAGACACGACAATAGCTAAAACGGCCCTCAAAGATTTGTCAGACGTGGCGATAACGACCGTATTTTTACGGCCGTTGACGCTCTGCCTACCCCGCAAGGGATAAAGGCGTGATTTATGTATGTATGTATGTATATAGATATTTTCGTTTATGGCCGCGCCGTTAGCAAAATGAGTGTTTTTGGATGCATGGTGTTTCATTGGTGGATTGATACACATTTTAAATTTACATAAAATAATTTTTCATTCTAATATCAAGATTACACGATTGAAGAAAGTTTGCTCGATAGATTTATTTTGCAAAGTTAGGTCTATTTTTGCACACAGTGTCATTTAGCAATCTCAATAATATTGTACTTTTTTTTTTTGCGAATATGATACATCTTGTATATCACCAGATTCTAGCCGTTTAGTTTTTTATTTACTTGTTTAATTGCTGAGAAAATTACAAAATTGTGCAAAATCACGCAAATCGCCGTAAGTGAGAAAGGGACGTGTACAACTTCGAGGCAGGCCCTTAATTCTGTCTGTCCATCCGTTAAATTTGTTAGTTTTGCATCGAGTAGGTATCAGCAAAAAAATCCTACTAATATTATAAAGGCGGATGTTTGTGTGTGTGTTTGTTACGACATCACGCTAAAACGGCTGATTAGGTTGACATGAAATTTTGCACAAATATAGAAGAGTATCTAGAATAACACATAGACTACTTTTTACCACGGGAAAATGTCTTATTCCTACGGGATCACGCATATTCCAATATTTTTGCAAAGGTGGCGTGACTGAGCCGATTCGCGTTTTAAACGTTTTCGCCGTAAACTAACAGCGACATCTCTTGGCGAGTAATGCTTTTTTCCCGCGGAATAACAGGTTGCAGCGGGTGAAACCGCTGACGGGCAGCTAGTTATTAATAATTTAAGATCTCCTTCCATACATACAAGTATTCTTCTTCTTTTTAAGTGGGACGCTGAGTCTAAGAACTACCCGTTGAACTCTGGTGTTAGAGTTTTTCAACCGCAAACTTCTGCTAGCAGGCTTCTGGGATATCTTAGTAATCTTCGCCTTTGCGCACTTTTAGAATAAGTTTTCCTTTGTACTGTAATGTGATTGTGTGTAATAAAGAGTTTTTACTTACTTACTTACATACTAAGACAGCACCCGGGATCAACGGCTTAACGTACCCTCCAAAGCATAGAACCACCTTTCTTACAAGTGAAAGTGGGGCAGATGGAGTTCTGCCAAACCATTGCTGTTTATTTATTTATTTGACCATTTATTGTACACAAGAAACATAACAGAACAAAACATAAAGAAAATAGACACAACAGGCACTGCTTATTTCTAAAAAATAAATTTCTTACAGAAAAATCTTAAATTTCTTAGATACACTTACAGCAACACACTTTCTTAGATACACTTATGCCGTGTGATGCCGGCTTAGAATAGCATCAATGCCGTGTGATGCCGGCTTAGAATAGCATCACCCCATTTCTTTCCTGTGGGTGTCGTAAGAAGCGACTAAAGGACTCGAGGGTATCGTGTGTATTGCAATTTTAGGCGATAGGCTGACAACCTGTCACTATAGCGATACACGAAAATAGCTAAAACGGCCCTCAAATATGTGTCAGACGTGGCGATAACGACCGTACTTTTACGGCCGTTGACGCTCTGCCTACCCCGCAAGGGATAGAGGCGTGATGTATGTATGTATGTACTTACAGCAAGACACAGTTGGTAGAGGTTCAAATTCTGCTTGCAGTGAAAGCTATGCATGTTTTAAAAAAAAATACCTATCACTAGGTATCTTGTTTCAATTTCAGATACCCATACAATCGTTAGAGTCCCCAAACTCGGTTTTGTACAGAAACGTAGACTTCTCCACAATAAAGTCGCCTTCGTGGCACCTCGTGCGTGAGACTTGCAAGCTCTGCCATAATCTGAGGAAAGTGAAAATACCAAATGATGCTGACAACAAGTTTAAAGAAGATTTCAGGTAGGTTTAGTTAGAACAATATGGGTAGTATAAGACATTTGTCTTTGTAGATAATCATCGATACATTTTTTTAAATGAAGTCTTTTTTTGTCATATTTCGACCCATGTTCCATTGGAAGATGTGTTCATTTTTATGAGTATCTTGACCTCCTTTCAGCTTTATTGGTTGTTTTGTAACACCCAGTATATAGGGTTAAATTTTACTAGTGAGTGACCGATAGCGAAAACTCAGAACCGGCTGGGGATAAAGAAAAACTTTCCCCAAGGATCATAGGTCGAAATATGAAAAGAATTTGGACCTCCCATCACTATGGGTTACTACTCAAATCAGCTGATCGGCAGTTTTGTACGGGAGGTCCAAAATTTTCATTATATTTCGACATATGTTCCTTAGGAAAAGTTGTTTCTTATCACTAGCTGATTCTGAGTTTTCGCTATCGGTCACTAGTAAAAATTCACTCTATATACTTTAAGTGTTTCCCTGTGATGACGTATTTGTTCCAGGCAATTCCAGTGCGCAAGCTACAATTGCTACGCGGCCGCTATATGCAAACGCCGCCCGGACGGAGACAAATTCTACCAACCATTATTTGATATAACCACTTGGGATAATATTGTGGATAGTGCTAAGAAGTATCATCTGTTCATACGCCAACAGTGGGTAAGTTTGAATGCTTGCTTGAAATAGCATCACCCCATATAGTGGCCCCACCGGGAATTGAACCCACGCAGAAGGTTCCGGGATCAATTCCCGGTGGGGTCACTCACATAGTTGATATTTATCGCTTTGTGAATTTGTTCCCATTCTGGTTAAGACATTGCAGGCTGAACCACCTGATTTTCCGAAATGCAAGATGGTTCCGTGCTTCGGATGGGCACGTTAAGCCGTCGGTCCCGGTTGCTGTCTATGATGGCGGGCGCTACACAACCATGTTAGAGGCCTGCTACTTGCAGCAGGCGGTTGAAAAACTCTGACACCAGGGTTCATCGGGTCGTTAGACGACGGTGTGCCAGATCGTCTCGTGCTTATAGTACGTAACTTCCTGTCGAATCGCAGTTTTCGCTACAGAGTAGAAGGCACCCTGTCGTCCCCTCACTCCATACGGACAGGAGTCCCCCAGGGCTCCGTCCTATCCCCGCTACTTTTCACGCTATACACTAGCGACATCCCCCGACCAACTTCTTCGCTCGCCCACCTTGCCATGTTCGCAGACGATACCGCCATCTATGCGTCCCACAAAAACGACGGCAAACTAGTCGAGATTCTCCAAAGCGCGCTAGACTCCCTCGGGAGCTGGTTCCGCAAATGGAGAATCGAGGTCAACCCCGAAAAAAGTGCAGCAGTGCCCTTTCATAGGGGACCAAACCGGTCACTCCCAGCTGTAAAGCTTTTCGGCCAACCCATCCCGTGGGTGAAAGAGACCAAATACCTGGGAGTCACCCTCGACTCCAGACTAAGTTTCCGTAGCTACATTAGGAAAGTACCTACGCAACCGCGCGGCGTTCGTTTTGGGCAGATTACTTTCGATGCTAAATCACAAGAGCAAACTCTCCCTTAGAAATAAGGTGAGAATCTACACCACCTGCGTCAGGCCAATCATGCCCTACGCTAGCTCACACCTTCCATTCGCATCTAAATATGCTGCAGGTCATCCAAAACCGGTTCATGCGCAGGGCTACTGGAGCTCCCCTGTACGCATGTACATGCCAACCTCCATATCGACTTAGGTCTCCCCACCATAAAAGACTTTATGAAACAAGCGTCCCGTCGATTTTTCGACAACGCTGCTCATCATAAGAATCCCCTCATAGTAAAAGCATCCAATTACTTTCCCCATCCAACTTCGAAATTCAAACGCCACCCCAGCAGGCACGTCCTTTCTGATGATGACGATCCCATCACATTAGCAGCCGCTGCAGCTAACGCGAGTAGATCACACTCCACAAGCTCTTCAAGCAACCGTCGTCCCCGCCGGCGGGGACGCGGAGGTCCCTCATTTATGCCCTTCTTTGGCAACTACCGGCATATACCCGGTAGACACAGTCCGATCCGTTCTTCCCAGAACAACTCGTTAGCCCAGTCTCGCCCCAAGGGCGTGATTGGGCTGGTTGTTTGAACAACCACCCAAACACATCCGGGTGAGCCCTCACTCCCCACCAAATAGTTAGGTGTAGTTTTTGCCGGTCCCGGGACCGAGAAACATAGAGCCCATTCCTAAAAAAAAAAGACAGCTACCGGGACCGACGGCTTTACGTGCCCATCCGATTAGAAGAAATATCAATTATGGGTTCGTCAACAGTGGGTAAGATCTTCTGGTCCGATTAGACGTTTTGAGAATGGACTTTTTGAAAATGGACCCTATGAGGCTGCTGGACATTTCGCGAATTAAACATTATGCGGCTAAAGGTTAATTATTATGCCATTCCATATAAAACATATCTCCAATTTGTCGTATTTACAAATGACCGTAAGGTGTAATATTGAAACAGTAGAATTTGGCAAATTAATACATTGTATAAAATTTATTCATTTTTTAATAGATAGGGTGAATCAAGAGGAAGGTTTATATGTATGAAACATGCCGGGAAAATGTCTTCTCTCGCAGGAAAATAAATTGCAGCGGGTGAAACCGCTAACAGGTCGCTAGTGTACTTTGTACAACAAAAGAGCAAAGTTGATTTTTGCTGCGAGTGCTAATTTTAAAATCCGAGGTAGCGAAGGATACTAAAATTGAATCACGAGCGTAGCGTATCCTGAGCTCAATGAGGGATTCAAAAGCACGAGTTGTAAATGTTTGCTTTCGTGTGGTACATACAACTTTTCACCTCTAACAGCGAGAAAATTAGATAGAACAGAAAAACAACTGGTACAACTTTAAGCACGTTTAATAACTTAATTTCGTTCTGAAATCGCCGCCAACTATATAATCTGCCGCCGACTTGTTTTTGAAAACTTTTGTGTTAAATTAGATGTTCGAAATTCAAATCACTTTTCTCCACTACTTTGCTCAACAAGTTAAGAAATGTGATTTGAATTTCGAACGATGGATAAAGATGACCTTTGCCCATTAAATTTACGCAGCAAAATAGTTCTTTTCAAGCTGGTAAGGTGAAAACATAATTAATCCACTGTCTTCCAGAATCAGCGCACGAAACGTCAACCAGTCTCCATAGACGTGGAAAGCGCCCCTACCAGCGGACTCGCTTCGCTCTCTGCTTCGAGAGGCACGGTTCGGAGCAGAATGTTCTTGAGAACTCTCTCGGAAAACCCCCTAATGTATGACCTTATTGAAGATAGTAAGGATGAAGAGGTACGTCATTGTACTGAGTCAGTAGAATTTGTAGTTCTTTAGTTATCAGGTCATTGGACGACTCGGTGTCACACACGAAAAGAAGGAAAAGAAGTTATGCTACCCAATAAGTTATTTATTTTTCTCAAACATGCTAGGAAATATGACAATTTCTTTCAAAAAAACAATCCAGAAAGTTTGACATTGTCTGTGATTTTGTAATTTCTGAACGATTTCTTTTTTACACACCAGCAATGGATTCCAATACAACTTTTCTGGCGCGATATCGAAATCGTTCAGAAATTACAAAAAAAAAAAGAATAACTCCAAATCCACATCTTGACTTAGTAATCAGTAAAACAACTTTTTATATCAAATTACTATAAAATAAATTAAAATCTTTATAATTTCCTAGCATTTTTTTGAGAAAAGCACTATGTAAGCCTCGGGGAAAATGACTTTGCCAGACTCGTATTTTTTAAGTCCTCGCCTGCGGCTCGGACTTCAAACTCTACTCGTCAGTCAAGGTCTTATTTTCCGTCCTCGTCAACAACCTACTATTTATGTTTTGACAGAAGTTTTAACAGCTTGCGGGATCTCGCAAATACCGGGCAAATTGCCTAGTCCCGCAAATACCGGGACTGAAATTCATTTGCGGGATTTCATTCCCTAGTACTGACTTCTTCTTCTTTTCGTGTCGATGGCAAAAGTTAAATTTTGTGCGCCCAGAATTCAGCCACCCGGACAGCATTTGCAGTGGCTTTCATCAGTTCATCCACTGTGCAGGAGTCGGGACACATGGGGCAGGTCAAGAGGTGTTCCATGGTCTGAGGAATTGCACCACACTCGCATACATTAGAGGAGCCGTCAATGTATCCCCATCGGGCCGGATTGTCTTTGCACCGGCCAACCTGGGTCCGCAATCTGTTTAAAGATTTCCAGGTTGGCCACGGCAGGTCATGACCCGGGGGGAGGCTTTCAGCTGCTGGAACGCATGAGGTGGGTATCCTATCCTTCCAAAGTCCAACTCTGGCCTGGGATGGGTCACTGGAAATAGGGAGCACATTCCTGAGAAAGCTCCGACGACTTGAAAGCCTTGATGGTAAAATGGAGCTTCCATACATTGGGTGCCGAGGATCATGCTCTTTTTTGGTCATTTCTAGAGAGCTCGCTACCGCCCTGCGAATATCTGGTGGAGGAATACCGGCCAGTGGGTACAGCATACTTAGAGGAGTCGGCTTAAGGCAGCCCGTGATTATCCTACAAGTCTCGTTTAGTGCTGTATCCACTTGTGCGGCGTGCGCTGATCGACTCCACACAGGGCAAGCGTATTCGCCGGCTGAGTAGCAAAGTGCGAGCCCAGTAGTGCGTAGAACCTTTGGAGTTGCTCCCCATTTGGTAGACGTTAGTCGCTGGAGAAGATTGTTGCGACTATTTACTTTCTTCTTAACAGCCTCACAGTTAGCCTTATAAGTGAGGGATCTGTCCAATATCACACCTAGATATTTTGGGTGGGAACAATGGGATATTTGCACACCTCGCCATGAGATGTTAAGTGTGCGATTGGCCTGTTTATTGCGCAGGTGGAAAGCGCATGATGACTAAGACCCTAACATATAAACAGAAAAAAATCATGGTTATCATTGTTGACATTCATCTCAGTTTTCTGTCCAAAAATACAAGAAGCAAATTGCTCGGTCAACCAAGTCACAAATAAGGGATAAAGCGCGCAGGGAGCCTTTACAGACGGCTCACTCAGTGCTAGCGACGATTTTGACGCTTAATGACTCTACTGGAATGAACTGAAATCTCAAAAGGAACTCGAGGTAATTATGAAAATGGTTGCCACAAACGTCATATTTCTTGCATTAAACGTCAACCAGTGTCCATAGATGTGGAAAGCTGCTTCGAGAGGCACGGTTCGTGCACAAAACAAAGTGACACTTGAGAATCTATAGAAAGTGTTCCAAGAACATTTACTCTCCCAGAAGTAGTGATTAGTGCACCGAGTGTGAACAGTTTCAAAAACAGACTATAGTCCGTCAACTTCGTGCGCGACCTTCCTGCGGGGTACAGACGGTAGGGGGGCGAGGAAGCACGTCATTTTAATATGACGTGCGGCGGGGATGCGCGCGTCTCCCTTCCCCGCTACACCTCCCGCTACCCGCTGACATCTCCCTCCCCAACGTCTGTCACCCCTAGGGAAGGTCGCGCACGAAGTTGACGGACTATAGACCAACATTTAAAGAGTGAACTATTGAAAAAAAAATAAGACACAAGTGCAGTGATATACACGCATCAGCTCAAAAGAGCTGCTAGTGTACATAATAATTACTTTTTCTCAAACATGCTAGGAAATATGTTCATTTCTTTCAAAAAAAGAATACGCAAAGTTTCCCATTGTGTGTCATGTCTCCGACCGCGCCAGCAAAGTTGTATGGAATTTCTTTGCTGGTGTCCGGCAAAGTAAATTCGTTACACGCTAAGCCACACAGGTAATTAATTTCAAAATAGATATCTCTATGAATCTCATAACGGAACGTAATTTTGTATGAAAAGTTGAAATGAACTAACTCAAGACAAGGCTGTATAATTTCATAATACTTGCCTATCCTAAATGGACCAATAGAATAAAAAAGGAATGAACTAAACATACTTATAGAATGGCTGAATAGCAATAAATACTGAGCCTTGCTAAACGCCTATTTATTAAAAATACACAATTGGTGGAAAAAAAAACAAAATGGGTGTGAAAACGTGAAATTTTTCATGATTGGGGCTGTTGTATTGTAGTCTCTTTTGTTTAAAACTGAATATAGATGAGAGTAGTATCGAAATGGATTGCACGCCGCCAAATATAAGGGGTACATAAGGCCAAACTGACCGTGGAAAACTTTTTTATAAAGTACGTACTTAGTTTGTTATTTCCTATCATTTTTTGAGAAAAGCCCTATGTAAGCCTCGGGGAAAATTACTTTGCTTGACTCGTATAATTAATGTCCTCGCCTGCGGCTCGGACTTCAAACTCTACTCGTCCAGCAAAGCCTTGTTTTCCCGGCCTCGACAACAATGTACTATAACGGGTCTTATCGCGATAGTTTTTTAGGTAAATAAGCGATTTACCTGGACACTCGACGTTTCAACGAGTACAGATATTATTATGTGTGAAAGTAATCGCGAGTGCTTTAAAAGTTATATATAGCTGCTATACTGCAGTTATTCGCTCCTTGCAGACTCGGTCGGTAAAAAAGTATAAATCCTCGGCCTATAAAAAATTCAATATCGATAAGAGTTTTGGATAGCAATAGTACGCAACCCAGACTATCGCTGCCGATAAAAGTTATCAATAATAGACATTTTATGGGCCGAGGATTTATATATTTTTACCCACCGAGTCTGCAAGGAGCGAATAACTGCAGTATAGTGTATTAATAAATAATAATAATAATAACTATAACAGCCACAATAAAGTCCACTGCTGGACATGGGCCTCCGCCTCCCCCAAGTAGAGGGGTATTTGCCAACTCACCACGCTTGGCAGGCGGGTTGGTTGGTGAGTGCAATGCAAGATGTTGCAATGCGATTGCGAAATTCATCCAGGGATTAAACCCCTGGATGAATTTATCTCTTAGTCACCTCCTACGGAAAAGATATGGGGTGATGACACTCTAAGCCGGCATCACACGGCAAACGGCTAGAACATTTAACACCCCTTGAAAACAATGCATTACTTTACCTAACATCCTGTAGAGACTTCCGCCAGAGGGCGCGTCAGAGTTACATCGTCTCCGTGTTAAATTTTAATAAGAAATATTCTAAGTGTATATTATGTCGTAAAAACGGTTTAGAACTTTTAAGTGTGTTGTAATAAACCTGTGAAAATGTTTGTGAACATATTGATTCACCAAAAATAAAAATATCGTCAACATAAAGTGACAGTGAAATATAATCAAATACTCAAAACATTAACTAAAGTGAACTTATTATATACAAACCTGTGAACATTCGGACCGTAATTAATTAGTTAAACATTAAAAAGTGTTAGTGCATCAGTGTACAAATTCAAATCTAAGTTTCTAACGAACTTTCGTCAAAAAGAAGCTTTGTTTAAGAAACCTTTCGCTAATTTCATTGCACTGACAGATGATGGATTGGTGTAGTGGCTAGGCCGCTCGACATTTTGGACTTAGAAAACTATAGACATTTGTGACGAGCCAGGGTCGAATCCGGCCGGAAGGACAAATTTTTGTGTTTTCTGCTCTTTTTTGATTTTTTATTTGCTTTTGTTTTATCCTGGACACAATAACGAACAATTTTTTAACTCCATTATTTATCAAAAGGCTGCGAAAAGAAATTGTCAGAACAGAAACAGAAAACTTTGTTAGCGCCATCTGCGGTGGAGTAGCGGAACAATTTTTTAAGTCCTAAAACATCCACAAGATGTCGTCCAGATACCTAACTTGTAGTGTATGCAGCAGAAACTGCAGAAGAAATGAATATCTGCAGTGCGCCACATGTAAAAAAATATTTTGTGTGGAAACAAGCCCCGATTTAAAGTTTTGCTCTAATGTACCTAGAAAAAGATATGTCCTGATGGAATGTCATAAGAGAGATACCTGGAAGTGTGCGAAATGTGCAGGGAAGACAAGTACACCAAACAATAATAAACAAACAAAGTGCTCAACAAAAATTAAGCCAAGCACACGCCCTACCTTAGCAGGAATTACACCAGAAAACACACATACAAACACCGAGCCCTCTACTAGCGCGCCGGCTCCGCCCTTGCAAATAGAAAGTTTCGCCCTCAATGAAACCATTTTGACTGACATATCTCCATTATCTGATACAAGCAAAATTGAGCGCTCCGGGTCTTTATCGGCTGAAGAAGACGACACAATAGTAACGATAAATGTTCCTACGGAAAATTCGTTCCAATCACTCGCCAACCTCGTAGACTCGGACGACGATCTACCATCACCATGCGACTTATCAAACAATCGAAGACAAAATAAAACCAGCCTCTCTCGTAGCGGTAGTTGCCCGGGATTGTATAAAATAAACTTAATGAATGACATGGAGAAAATGATTGAAAAAGTTCATAGTCTTCAAATACAACTAGATTCAGCGGAATCGTAAATTGAGACACTGTTATCGGAAAACTATAAACTAAAATCTGACATAGATAAATTAAATAAGAAGCTTTCATTTCTCACCAAGTTTTGCAGGCAGCAACCAAGTAGCCCTGAAATAAATAAAAAACCGAATCAAAAAAGAATGAACAGAACAATGCCAATACCTGCCTTTACTGAAGATAAAAGTATAGCCTCAGTTTACGACAGGTCTATGTCACCAGATACCTCCAACTCTACTAAAACTCAAAGAACTCTACATGCAAGCCCAAGTCATAAAACTTCGGTAGAGCAAGAAGTCAAAAACGCAGAACAAACGATACCCGATACTTCAATCTCTACTAAAAGCTTGAAGAAACCGCCAAACGCTAAAACCGAAACTGATCCAATTAGAAAAATATGGATATACGGTTCTCAGCAGTGTGCTGGTCTCGCTTCTGTTCTTTCCAGCTCCAGAATAAATTCTGAATATGAAAAATACAAAGTGTATGCTGAAATAAAGCCAAGGGCACCTTCAAAGGAAATATTGAAGAATTGTGATAATTCAAAAATACAGCCAAACGACAAAGTAATTATATGTATAGGAGAGAATGACAAAAATCCGCGTGATATTCAAAATCAGCTGCGATCAGCCCTGGAAGCGCAAAGGAAAAACTCTACAATTGTCTTAAGTGTGTACAAAAATGTTTACTTAAATGAATACAAAGTAAATAATTGTATTAAAGATATATGTAGTGAATTTGAAAATTGTCATTTTGTATGTTGTAATAATAATATCTCAACTTTGTGCACGTCGATTAATCATGAAATTGATTTTATTGATTATAAAAATAAGTATCTTAATTACTCGGAGCTAAGGAAACTCATAACCCGTAAAGCAACACAGCCCCCAGAAAGCTCTATCTGTTCGCAAAACATAAAGGGTACTATTCCTTATTATTTTTCTCGCATCATTACCGCGGCAAATGACAAAAAGAATAAAGACTCTACACCTCTGGAAAATTGCAAACTGAAGTCACCTATCAAGGGAACAATTCCGTATTACTTTAGACAGACGACTTGCACTAACTCAAAAAAAGACAAAAGCACATTTTTTCGTGAATAATATTCAGGATCTTATGAGCAGAAATCACGATTTTAAAATACTGCACCAAAATATAGATAGCATTTTAGCCAAAATAGAAGTTTTTGAGTTGACTTTGCAAGAACTAAATACCCAAAAAATTGACCCTGATATTATCTGCTTATCAGAAACGTATCTCAAAAGCGGCTATGAAGCTTTTTTAAAATTACAGAACTATATATTAGCTGCTACTTTTTGCAGAAATAAAAAGAGGGGTGGAACTTGTATTCTGATAAAAAATAATCTTACTTTCAAACCACTCTCCTTTGTAACACAATACTCTTCCGTAAACACATTTGAATGTTGTGGAATAGAATTAGTTGGTTATAAACTTATAATACTCTGTGTTTATAGAATACCTAAATCGGACCCTAATATTTTGCTTCGTAAACTCGACTCGGTGCTAGATGCCGTATTTAAAAAGTATGACACTAAAGTAAAAGTAGTGGTAGCTGGAGATCTTAACATCAATACGTTAAAACCGGGGAAAATTATTACTTACTTGCAAGATATTTGTAAAAGTTATAATTTGACAATCCATATAACTACACCGACGCGAAAAAACTCCTGCATAGATCACATATTGAGCAATGTAAAAAATGCGACTGGGTTGGTATTGCCATTGCATCTTTCAGACCATGAAACAGCCCAGCTGTTGAGCTTCCCCTTAGTCAGGAGAGACACTAAGCCTGCATATTATTATATATATAAAAGAGATTTCCATGCTGAAAATGTTCGAAAGTTTCGCGAATGCCTTAACAGTTTATCGTGGGTGGAGGTTTATGAAACATCTGACGCAAACTTGGCGTTTGATAAATTTCATGAACTTTTCTGCCTCTTCTACAATCTCTGCTTCCCTAAAGTGAGAATAAAAATAAATAACTTAAATAGAATAAAACAAAGATGGATAAGCCGAGGACTACAAAAGAGTTGTAAAACTAAGCGAGTTTTACGCTACAATTATTACACAAATAAAACAGCAGTAGAAACAAATATATGTCATACTCTACTATCCTTAATAAATGTATATTTAAATCCAAAAAGAATACAAATATTAATTATATAAAAAAAAGTGAAAACAAATGTAAGGCGACATGGTCTATTATAAATAACGAAATATCTTCTTCAACGGCACAAACAAACATTGACTGTATTAAAATAGAAAATGACCGTCTTACAAATCCTCTTGACATAGCTACGACTTTTAACAATTATTATACAAAATTAACTAATAAATCAAATAACCAAATCGAGGCAAATATCTCTCACGGCTTGCATAATTCCATGTTCCTCATACCTCTGTCTGAAAATGAAGTGAAGACCGAAATATTGTCACTGAAAAACACGAATTCTGTTGGCCATGATGAAATAAACACAAATATATTAAAAACATGTATATCTGACTTTCTTGAAATAATTACATATCTTATAAATCTTTCCTTTTCGACAGGTATTTTTCCGAAAACACTTAAATATTGCATTGTCAAGCCCTTGTTTAAAAAAGGTGATAAAGATAGCATAAAAAACTATCGGCCTATAACATTAATCTCGATTTTTTCAAAGATTTACGAAAAATGTATGCTTCGCAGAATTCTTAGCTTCAGTAATAAGTACAATTTAATTAGCAAGAAACAATTTGCCTTTCAAAAAGGAAAATCCACAACGCATGCATTGTTTTCCCTTATAGAGTCCATTTTGATTAATACAAATCAAAGAAAACGAACAACAGGACTTTTTCTAGATCTAAGCCAAGCTTTTGATTTTGTGTTACATAATATACTCCTACAGAAGCTTGAAGCTTTAGGTATAAGAGGTTTACCTCTAAAGTGGTTAAGCTCGTATCTCATCGACAGGGAACAATGTGTAGTTGTAAGTAAAATTGATAAAAACAAGTACTTGCAATCTTATTATTCAAATTATAAAAGGATAGATTATGGAGTCCCACAGGGCAGCGTGCTGGGTCCAGTTTTATTCTTATTTTATATAAATGACTTATTTAAGGCAACAAATCATGACTGCGTCTTGTTCGCTGATGACATTTCAATTATTGTCACTTCAAATGATGCTAATTATGATAGAAAAGAACATGAACTTGACATAAATAACACATTAAGAAATGTAATTGATTGGCTAAAATTAAATAATTTATCAATAAATATAGAAAAAACTACATACATGCAATTTAAAAATTCAAACTATTCAAAAAACGACGACAATGTCCGCGTAATATATGAAAATACAACGATTCACCAAAGTTCGGTTACTAAATTTCTCGGCTTATTCCTTGACCAAAATGTTAACTGGAAAGCACACGTGGAGAGTGTCTGTAGTCGACTTAATAAATTTGCATACGCTCTTAGACAAGTCAAAAAAGTAACAAACGTTAAAACTGCCCTTACAACATATCATGCATACGTTGAATCTGTTTTGCGATATAGTTTAGTTATCTGGGGTAATAGTACTGACATTGGTGTTGCATTCAAAGCGCAAAAAAGTGTATTCGGTCTATGTGTGGGATCTCAAACCTCACATCTTGTAAACCTTACTTTAAGAAACTACAATTGCTACCTCTGCCGTCGCTGTATATTTACGAAATGTGTATTTTTATTCACGGAAATATTCATTTGTTTAAGAAATCTTGTCAAGTAAATACAAGAGCACAGAGAAACCCCGACAGGCTTATTTTTTCTGACACTCCTCGAACATTAATGTTTAATAAAAGTTGTCTGAGTATGTGTGTCAGAATCTACAATAAGTTACCCCATGTAATTAAAGACCTAAATTTAAGATCTTTTAAATCAAATTTGCACAAACTGCTTAGTGAAAAAAATTATTATGATGTCAATGACTTTCTGAGTGACGGTTTATTGTAAATATTAGAATTATGTTAAATTATCCATATCATTATTTATCTGACATGACATTTGTATTATTTCTTTTTTATTATTAACCTACTGTATCTGACATTTTGTATTTTGTGTGATCCATATTTTTGGTATTTGCATGCTAATCTATTATGTTGGCAAAACTCTATTGCACTTATCCTGATTTGTACCATCTTTTATACAGTGTTTTATGCAAATAAAGACATTCTGATTCTGATTCTGTATTTAATTTCAGATAAAAACGCAAGACATCCAGCTACCGTCAAACGAGCTAAACTCTCACGAATGTTCAGCCACTATCACCGCTTTATTGTGTCACGTGACAAATCTACCGCATACCACTTGGGTGAACCTTTTAGTGGAGGGATTGAATGCGTGTCACAAGAACGCAAAATGGCTGCTGGCACAGGTAAGATTCAACAACTACAACAATCCAGTGCTTGTCATGTAGATATCGTTAAGGCCTACAACTTTCCCAAAGGTATAGAAAGGTATAGGTTGGGGACATTCTAGGATGAGGACATTCTAGGATGAGGACATTTTAGGATGGAGACATTCTAGGATGAGGCCATTGTAGGAAGAGGTCATTTTAAATGTGGACATTGTAGGATGAGGTCATTTTAGGATAAGGACATTATAAGAAGAGGACATTATCTGCCGGAGGGCTGCCCTTATCCCAATTACTTGGGGTCGGCGCAACACGTTTTGTTGAACACAAAATTGTGCTGCAAAGGACTTAGCTTAATTTTACCACCGGCCGCCAACCAGACGTCAACCCTTTTTGGGTATGCTTTTGTGGTGGATTAACCGCCACCATACGGTTGGCCCTGTGTTTGGATCGGGTTTATCTCTTACGACCCCCACGGGAAGAGAGGGGGTGGTGCTATTCTACTCTGCCGGCACCACATAGGCCTCCCCGTTTTGTGGGCTATCTTGCCATACTTATACGCTGCTATAGGCACGTGGATTGGCGAGCGCTTTGCGAGATGTTGCATTTATATAGAAATGTCTTTCGTTACTTTACGGGATGCCAGATTAAAAAAAAAAGAACAAGGCACTCAAATCGACGAGAATTTCTTCCTATAACTACCATAGGTCTGATCAAATGTTGGGAGAAATCGGTCCCAAAACGATTTAATATAACCAGCTGGTAGACCGAGCTCGCTCGATTTTGTTTTTTATGCGTTAGTTTCAAAACAACTTACAAACACGGTTACACTGTTTTAAAAGTACAACTGTTTGGTGAGTACCAACAGATGTCGCTGTTAGTTTTAAAAGAATTTACAAAAAAGTGTAAAGCAACGATTTTGGGAAATTAAACCTAGATCGATTTATCGCCCCCAAAACCCCCTATTTACGAAATTTTGGGAAAATCGTTAAAGCAGTTTCCGAGATCCCAAAAATATATATATTTATTTATATATATACAACTCTTGCTCGTTTAAAGGTATTTTTAATAATATTGTGATGTGATAATGATGTTGATTATCTTTTACATATTTAAATTATCATGTTTTCTACTAACCGTTTATTGGGCTTTTGAGTTCCGCCTACGTCGCAAGGGATAGAGGCATGATTTGATATTTGATTGTTTATTTCTATCTGTATGTTTTCAGATGATATGCAACTGTAAAGAGGAGTTGAAACCGCACGCTAGTGTATTGCGCTCGGCTTTGCTCGAAGTAGTTGCGAACACAGCTTTAGAAAGGAATGAAAAGATGGTGTTGAACGGGCTTCACGTTGATATCGTAAGTTATCTATGATTACTTACATTATCAACACATAGTATAAAATGAAGTAGCTTTTTGCGATTCTCTGTCGTGGAATTCGCTAACTCCTCCTAAACCTTTTGATGCGGTTTTTTGTAATAGATAGAGTGATTCAAGAAGGTTGATATGAGGTTGATATGTATAATGCATGCCGGAAAAATGCCTTTTTCCCGTGGGAAAATGAGTTGCAGCTGGTAAAACCGCTGACAGGCCGCTACTTATTATTATAAATTTATAAACTAGCATTGCATGCGCTGCTTATCGTTTTCCCGTGGGAATAAGGCGTTTTTCCGGCATGTGTTATATTATGTCGGAGACGGTCATGAATACGGATTGCCTAACGGAAAGCAATACAGGAGTAGAGAGTCTGTCCTCCGGTTCGTTTGAATTATCTCCTATCCTTTTCCAAATCTATTTGACGTAAAGTGACAACGCCAATTCGCAGGTCGTCCCATTTGCAACTCGTCCCACGTAAGAAACTTGTCCCATTCGCAATTCGTCCCGTTCGCAACTCGTCCCATTCGCAACTCGCCCCACCAGCTTAAAACATAAAACAACAGATTTTGATAATATTTGTAAAGAGTTGAACTTCGTTGATTATCGGATTTTAGGTTGTATTATGTTCTAAGTTGATGGGACGAGTTGCGAATGGGACGACCTGCTAACGACCCATTTGTGCCTTTTCCAGCTTGAAACATTAGTCCACTGGGGCGACGAAACTCCTGCTCCATCCAATACCCTCGATTCCTGTATGGAACTACTCGTAACCACATGTTTAGAGAACCGACGACAAAAAATATTCAGAACATTAGTCGATGTGTTGACTAAACTACTGGGACTTTACGCTAGTGTGGTTCACCTGGCTTTGTCCGTGTACGAGCCTTATTTGGCAGGTAATTACATGAAATCACGCTTTATCTGTTAAGGAGTACGTAGAGTATTAAAAGCTCAGTGTGTGACTTCTGTTTAGAACTAAGTACTCAAATAACATGTTTAGAACTACTACTCAAAAAACATGTTTAGAAAACCGTCGACATAATGCTATTTTCAGAGCATTGGTTGAAAGTTTGACTAAATTACTAGGAATATATGCTAGTGTGGTTAACCTTTCTTTATATTATGGTTGGGATAAGACCCGGTAAAGTAACTATTATTCATGGGTTGTTTATTCCAATTTTATGAGATTGACTGACAATGACAACCTGTCACTTTAGCGTTTAGAAGCAATCCACAGAGCCACTTAAGTTGCTTAATACAATTCAATGAAGGAAAAGTTGTTCTCAACTTTCTAAAATGACCGTTAAATATTTCTCAGCATGACCCGGCATTTCCGTTTTATTCGGCCGTTTACTTTCTGCCTGCCCTACCTACTAAGGACAGAGGCGTGATTATGTATGTATGAATGTTAAAAGGAATACTGATATCTTTCAACTGAAATAAGACAATTTTTGGAAAACTTACAAAATCTAACACGGTAAACGCTTTAAAATTTGGTATTCTATTATAAGACCATAACCATAAACCATAACAGCCACAACAGTCCACTGCTGGACATGGGCCTCCCCCTACCGGGGGTACTGCCATACTCACCACGCTTGGCAGGCGGATTGGCGAGCGCAGTGCAAGATATTGCATTCACAGGGAACGATGCTGCCCATTCCCTGGATGATTGTCCCACAGTCGTTTTTTACGACACCCATGGGTGATGCAATTCTAAGCCGACAACATACTATAAGACATATTTCCATAAATTTTCAGACTCCGAAACGACAAAAACGCTACAAATCCTACAACGCGTGACTAAATCCAAAGTGAACATCCCTTCACTGCTGCCAACATTGATGGAGAAACTTGAAGAGAAGAAGTACCAACTGTCTATTATTGCAGAACTAATCGGTCTGGCTCTGAATGCTTGCAGGGATAAACAGCCGTTTTTGATCAGGTATGCCTACTACTCTTAGAGTATATAGGGTTACATTTAATTAAGTACAAATCTCTTGAGGGTGTGGTTTACTCACAAAACTGAACAACTTTTGTTAGAAACTTTTATTCGAAAAATGAAAAAAAAAATTGGGCATCCCATACAAAAATGTTAAAAAACTGTATCACTTAGTATGGGAGGTCCAAATTTTTTTTCATATTTCGTAGAAAAGTTTCTAACAAAAGTTGTTCAGTTTTGTGAGTAAACCACACCCTCAAGAGATTTGTACTTAATTAAATGTAACCCTATATACCGGGAGTAACGGAAAGGTTATAACAAGCCGAAAGAAGGTCAAAGTACTCATGAAACTGAACAACTTTCCCCATGGAACATGGGTCGAAATATGAAAAAAAATTTGGACCTCCCTTAGTAAATCAATTAGCTCATCGGCGATTTTGTATGGGGGGGTCCAATTTTTTTCGTATTTCGACCCATGTTCCATGGGGAAAGTTGTTCAGTTTCATGAGTATACCTTGACCTCCTTTCGGCTTGTAATACCCTTTCCGTTACTCCCGGTATAAGCAATTCAATTCAACTTTTTAACACTTTGCACGCGGATCACGAGTACCACTAGGTTTGCAGTTTTGCCGCCATTTCGCCGGCCATTTATATAACTGACACGCGTTACTCGCCGATCACGAGTACCACTCGTCACACTTTTTTTCTTAGAGTCGCGGATGACGAGTAGTACTCGTGATCAGATTTCATACTGTTTTTATTAAAATACCGAACACAATTCGTGATTCGCTTGATAGCAAGGTATAGAGTAATGATTTAGCTACACGCACACATATAATTCATAAGTGTAAGTGATCGGGGGTGGCGTCACGATGCATCGCCCGCGCTACCTTGCTATAATGCATTTCACATAAGAAGGGTAGGCTGACGTTTGGTGACATAGTGTTGCCGGCACTCGACTACAAAATATCTGAGAACTAGTCTGACGGGTTCCAATCGGATCCGATGTTACCCAGAAGGGTCGATTAAAATTTAACTATATTGAACCCTTACTTTTTAACCACATTCCTTTCTTACAATTGACTTGTATATTTTTTTACGATTTTTGTTGTTTTTTATAATGTTTTACCCATGGATACCCATCCGTTGTTTACAACACGCCAGGTGTGGCGAGCGCGTAAATGCACGCGCTAACCCACCACTAGTGTGATGCCACGTTAGGATCCGCTCATACTTAAAAATATCCGAAATCACATCTAATGATCCGCGCCGGCAACTTTACTAGAGATGTAGAAGGGTGAAAAGAAAATCGAACGAAAAAGAAACGATTACCTATATCGAGTATTATTACCCTAATTACCTAAAAAAGGCATTTTATTGTGTTAATATTATATACTACTTAAATAGTTATTATTCAGCAGACGAGTCGCTTTAATTCACGCTTAAATGTATGACTAATTGGTTGTCAATAAGATTATTAATTTGTATAATGTCTCCCCATCCCCCGACCCCCAAACGTGGAGCACAATTTTCTTTGTCTTTTTCAACCACTTTGCTCCAGTCCTCCAGTTTCATCATTTTGGTAGACAAAAACCGATTAATTTTTCGTTCGATTAAACACTACTACATCACTAGTTATTTCAAATTATAAACGTCACAGTACCCATTGGCTGTGAAATACACTATAGTGCGCCGCCGGCTAGCGACGTGGGCGACAATTTAAAAAAAAAAACTTGAAATAGAAATTTTTGTCCTAAATTGTGCAGTACCCTTATGAAATTATCTCGGTTTCAAAAAAATTCGCACACAAAAAGATTAACCATGTTAAATCAACAATAAAGATATGTTAGAGTTTTTCTTTTTTTCAAAATACCTGGTTCAGATACAATTATTTTGTGATAAAAATTAATACATAAACACATTGATTTACTTTTATCCCTATAAAATATGAAACAATCTTCCAAATACAAAAAGATTTACTCCTATGGATGATCTCATTGTTTTTTAAAAAATCTTGCAAAAACGCCGAAAAACGCCGGCGAACCATAGAAGACGCTTTAAAAAACACGCGGCGTACCTAGGCATAACAGCATCACGAGTGGAGCTCGTGATCCGCTGTCGCAGTGTGGCATTAGAATATAGCTTCGGCTGGCAAAGTGTTAATTGTGGCTTCTGTCCGCAAGGACAATTCTGCCAATGTCAAGGTTGGAAAATACACGGGACTCAGAAAGTACAGCCAAATGACCGGTCTCTCAGATGTACAACAAAATACAATAAAATACTTATTTAAATACAATAAACTACTTATATTTAACTACAAACTAACATCTAACTACAAACATATTGACGGCTACAGTTTAATTTTGAATCTTTGTATATAATTAAGAAGAATAGTAATAATAGGGGAATCGAAGGAAGATAGGATATACTACATATTGAGCGGGCGAGGGACAGAGGAAGGAAGAGCATCATAGAGTGAGGAAGGATTTCATTTCATTTCATTTATTTATTTACCACAAATATATAGTCATAACAGGCAGGCACGCCCAAAGCAACTATATACGCAACAAATGCAAAAATCATACGTTACAGAAATACAATACTGTTATCTTTGTGAATTCCGGCAACGAACACGTGTACACATCCACTTCCGGATTCTCCTGTGCAATACAATTAATAGCGCGCGCGGCTCGAGCGAGCGGCGAGTAGGCACCGACGTTGGTGCGCGCGGTAGGTACTGCAAATACGCGAGGGCTGCGTCTGCAACTGCCAGCCTTGCTCGGTACTGTCAGCTTTAGTGACTCGAGTATTTGGGGATTGATGATTTTCCCTCGAAATACCTTGTACACGTAAAGAGTCAATGCCGTATTCCTTTTGACCTCCAATTGATAATATCCAACCATGCCCAAAACAAACATAGTTGGATACATCAATGGGTAAAAGGGATAGACACCGTATTGCCTTAAGTAAAGCGCCCGGGCAAACTTATTTTGCAACTTTTCCACCATAGATGTGTACTTCTCTTGATGAGGGTTCCACAGCATGGCCCCGAACTCCAACCGGCTGCGCACCAGTGCGTTGTACAGTGATTTAACTGCTGCAACGTTGTCAAAGTCACACGTCTGACGGAGTATAAAACCGAGATTCCTGAATGCCTTTGAACATATTTCCATTATGTGCGTTTTGAAACTTAGATCTTGAGTCATACGAACACCCAGATCCCTCACAGATGTAACTCTAGGTAAAACCACTCCGTCCAGCCTGTAATCATAATGCAGTGGAGTCTTTGCTCTTGTGAATGACAATATGTTACATTTTGACACATTGAAATTAAGTTTATTTCGTATACTCCATTGCATTACGTTATCTATTTCTTGCTGCAGCTTAAGGCAGTCTGTCAGATTACGTATAGGCCTAAAAAGCTTAAGGTCATCTGCAAAAAGTAGACAACCAGCCTCCGTAACCACTTGAGGTAGATCGTTAATCAGGATCAAGAATTCAAGTGGGCCGAGATTACTCCCTTGACTCACGCCCGAATAGGTATAGTATGGCTCGGAATCGTGGCCATCATACTCGACGTACTGTCTACGCTCCTTCAGATAGCTAGCAAAGAAGTCCAGTAAATGTGGGGTAAATCCAACGCCAGCTAGCTTGACCAAAAGGACATCATTATCGACAGCATCAAATGCCTTTTGGAAGTCAAAGTATGCCGCGTCGATTTGCCCCCCAACTTCCGAATCAAGGGCTGTCACTACTTTGTCCATAAAGCATAATAGGTTTGAGTCTATGCCGCGTCCTGGTCTGAAGCCATGCTGCTTATCTGACAACTGTGCACTTATTTGCGGGTAGATATACGCATACAGAATAGACTCAAAGACCTTTGCGAAAGAGGACAACACCGCCACGGGCCTGAAGTTTGTTAAATTAGAGTCCCTACTGCCTTTTGGAACTGGTATAACTCTGGTCTGGATATAGAGAACACTCAAAAAAAATGTGGTCGATTGTGACTTCTGCCAGGCCACATTCACATAGTGAATGGTCCCGGACCCTTATCTTTGCCAAAAATGAGGGACTGCAATTATGCCCAAGTCTCAATCGGATTGCAGTTGAGGTGGTGAATTTAGAAAATTCACGGTATTTGAAAAACCAAGGTTTTACAGGGATATCAGGTTGTAGTCCACCATAATGTTTAAGCTTGACACGACACAGGCCAATCCATTCTTCCGACCATTTCCCTTTTAGATCAGTTTTAGCTAGGGGGCAGAGATCCTGGGAATAACAGTTAGAATAAGTCTCAACGCCATTATGAATAGACCATTTTGCACATAAATCAGCTTGCTCATTACCAGAGATACCGGAGTGTCCAGGGATCCACGCCAGAACAACTTCAATGCCAGATAAGGAACATTTGTGCAGAAGTTCTCTAGACTTAAGATTAATGGGATGTACCACTTTAGATCTAAGGGGGTATTTTAGTATGTCTTCTAGACAACTACGACAATCAGTAATAATGATAGATTTATCGAGTTTGTGTGACTCAACCAGAGAAATAGCTTCAAATAAGGCTATGGCTTCGCCAGAGAAAACTGAAATTTTAGAGGGACATTTAAAACTCAGTACTAAATTCAATCGGGGAACCCAGACCGCAGAACCTACAGGGTCACTCTGACAAATTTTTGAAGCGTCTGTAAACATCGAGGTAAACATAGTCAGCGGTATAAGCAAGCTATAGAGTGCGCATATCGCCCTACGCCGTACTGTCAACTGTCAAGCCGTAAGCAGTTGCTTATAGATACAGACGTCAAATGTATGAGAAGTTAGGTATAGAGGTTGAATAGTGTTGGCACGCGTTTTGCTACTAACTTTTTAAGCGCACTCTATAGCTTGCTTATATACTCTAAACTACTATCACAAACAAGTAGATGTGTTAAAAAACAAAATACCCGACTGCGGTAATTTTGAAGTAGTATTTTGCTGTAAAAATTCGCCATATTGAATCTATATTTTTTAGGAAGTGTCTAGTATGCCTCTAGTGGTATTTTAGAAAAACTCACTAAATGACCGCTGCGCTGTTGGCAAATTACGATTAAATTATCTAATATACCTCTAGTGGTATTTCAGTGAAACGTCCTAGCGTACCGACAGTTACATAAAGTAGACATTAGTTAGAGTTTATGTACTTTTCGAATGTGGGCTAATCTTGGGCTGATGATGATGATGATACTTTTCGGGGCATGAAGGGGGAGTTGGAGTATAGCCTTCGGGGTCCTACGAATGAAACGTCAAGAAAAAAGAAAAAAATACTTGGATATTAAAGATTTGGAAAAAATGTTACTTTTGGAACTTCGAAAGTGTAGGATGAAAAATATTTTTTGTCGATTTTCGAGTCTATTTCATTTTTATCGTGTAGATAAGCCTAAAACAAACACTTTTTGTCCTGTGCAATTTTGGGCTAGGACTCGTCCGTGATCTAGGTCCTTGAAGTTCTTGCTCAATCGAAAATTTTTTAAGTCTTTTCCTGTAGATTTTTACTGTGGGTTCGGACTTGGAAAAATCACGGGGTATCGTGCGGGATTCACGGGGATACATGCGGGATTCATGCAGGATACATGGGAATTCGTGCAGGGTTCATAGAGATTCATGAGGGTTCATTCATGTGGGATTCATAGGAAAAACCTTCTTCACAACTCCTCTTTCACCCTATCAAACATCAAACAAACGCAATACTACGACTACTCGGTGTCGGTATTATAGCTATATTCACTACGAAGACGCTGGCGGTAGACTAGCAAAACAAGTGTTAATTTACCGATAGAGGTTATTTAGTCCGCTTTACTAACGTACCTCTAGCGGCATACTAGACACTTCCTATTTTTTTAATATAGCCAGTGTCACTCGCGCTGCTGAGACGAATCTAACGACACCTCATAAGTCAAAATCCAACTATCTGTTTGGGCTGTAGCCCGTGAAAAAGAATTTTCTTATCAACATTCATACTACTCTCGAAAAACATAACCCTCTTTCTGAGGCAGTCTGGTAAATAGAGAGCTTACAGATGGTTCCCTGGACCCCATTCGGGATTTTTGCGATTGTCATTTGTTACATACCCAGAGTTGCTACTGTCAATAATCTCAAAGTATAAGAATATCAAAAAAGTAAAATGTGATACAAAAACGCAATTCGAATAGCGAATTCCCAAATCCTACTAATATTATAAAGGCGGATGTTTGTGTGTGTGTTTGTTACGACATCACGCTAAAACGGCTGATTAGATTGCCATGAAATTTTGCACAAATATAGAAGAGTATCTAGAATAACACATAGGCTACTTTTTACGACGGGAAAATGTCTAATTCCTACGGGATCTCGCATATTCCAATATTTTTGCAAAGGTGGCGTGACTGAGCCGATTCGCGTTTTAAACTTTTTCGCCGAAAACTAACAGCGACATCTCTTGGCGAGTAACGCTTTTTTTCTCGCGGAATAATAGGTTGCAGCGGGTGAAACCGCTGACGGGCAGCTAGTTTACAATAATTTATTTTTAACTTTTTTAGATTCAGAAAAGTGTTAGACCAGGTGCGTCGCACGAATGCCGCTGAGTATATAAAGATGCTGTACTACGCACAAACCGGATGCGCCCAGATTTGCGATGAGTATAACTTCAGGTACATACATACGTATATCACGCCTATCTATGTCCTTTGCGGGCTAGGCAGAGCGTAGACGGCCATTTACACCACGTCTGGAAAAAGTTGAATCGTTCAGAAAACTGTGTATCATGATAGTGACAGGTTGTCAGCCTGTCGCCTAATATTGCAATACATATAAACTCTCAAATTCCTTAGTCGCTTCTTACGACACCCACGCATGGGTAACATATGATGACTAGTGACCGATAGCGAAAACTCAGAACCGGTTGGTGATAAAGAACAATTTTCCCCAAGGAACATAGGTCATAATACGAAAAAAAAATTTTTTTCTGCCATAGTAACTCAAATCATCTGATCGGCAATTTTGTATGGGAGGTCCATAATTTTTCTTTGTATTTCGACTTATGTTCCGTGGGGAAAGTTGTTCCTTATCACCAGCTAATTCTGAGTTTTCGCTATCGGTCACTAGTAAAATTTCACCCGATATAAATGAGTGGATATTTCTTATTGTCCAGAATGACTACCTCCCTGTCTCAAGAAGTGTCAGGCGCCGAGAAGACCAAAAGCCTCCGCATATTGTCCACATTCATAGCGACATCTACCAGCCAATACATATCAGAACTGTACGAGACTATCGACCTGGCCGAACTTATTACAGAGGAAAGCATAGAGGCATTTAACTTGGTAAGATTGCCACATACGTACCGTAACAGCCACAACAGTCCACTGCTGGACATGGGCCTCCCCCTATCGGGGGGTATTGCCATACTCACCACGCTTGGCAGACGGATTGGTGAGCGCAGTGCAAGATGTTGCATTGACAGAAAACGCTGCTGCCCATTCCCTGGATGATAATCCCTTATCGCTTTTTATGACTCCCTCGGGTAGAATTGGGGTGATGCTATTCTAAGCCGGCATCTCACGGCAATTCTAAGCCGGCATCACACGGCACATACCTACACATAAGAACTGTCATACACATGAGACGCTCAAGCGCCTTAGTGACCCAATCAATCTTACTGTACGGAATTATAGCTTGGGATGGTTGTCGAAAAAACAAAATGGAGAAACTAGAAATTGCTCAGAAACTGAACCTCAAAATCATGCTTCGAAAACATAGATTATATTCAACCGAACTGCTGTACAAGGACGCAAAAGCATTATCGCCAAGACAACTATATATCTTTCAAGTCATTATTAACTTTACACAAAATATTAAAGAAATGCCCCTCACCAATAACTTGCGCACTAAGCGAACTAACTGCCCGACTAAAAAATTTAAACAAGCTTGTCGTCAAACTATTGCCGCAGAAAAACATTTTACGTTTATTGGCCCTAAGCTGTACGACGAACTTCCTGCAGATTTGCAAAATGCCATTGACACGGCTCTTGATGCTAACGGTGTTGTGAGTCCGGCTTTCTTTCCGAAGCTCATTATCTTTTCACATTTAATTATTATGAATTTCAAGAATTTTACGAAAGACCCCTTGTACATTACACTAAATCAATTCATTTATTTTTACTATTATTTAAATTATTATATTTATGATACATATACACTAAATCAATTAATTTATTTTTACTGTTATACAAATTTATTATATTTATGTTATGGGTTTAATAATATCTGAAGGCTTTTCTAATTTGGAAAGCCTTTATGCATGTTAGTTACCTTACACTTCTAAAAAATATTTCGATTTTAATAAAATAATTTATTTTTTTAATTATAATAACATCTTATTTGTTATCCTATCATCCACATTCACTGACTGACATGCTTTCTCAGTTTTACACACAAAAATGCTTACAGTAACTAGTCCTAGCACGGGCCTTGGTCTTTTTGGACTGTTACTGCTCACCTGCGAAATTGTAAGCGCTTATCAAGTTGTTGTGATGAATCAAATTTGTAAGGTGAAATAAATGTAATTTAATTTTGCATGAATAAATAAATACAAAATAAAATACAAAAAAAATAGTCCTATCTTACGACACCCGCAGGAATGAAATGGGGTGATGCTATCTTAATCTGGCGTCACACAAGAGAGTATTTTTTTAAGTCTGTTTTCTATATACTGCGATTTTAATGCACTCACTGTGTTATATTATTCTCATAATTTTCATAAGTGAACATAAGAAGATCGTCGCTATAACACGAGCATCAAGATAGATTGGAATTTGGCAAGCATCGATTGGTTCATCGATAGCTCAGTGGCAGAACGGTGGGGCGTTGACCCATGCGGCCCGGGTTCGACCCCGGCCGATGCATGTCATTTTTTAAATTTCTTTCTGTATTCCATCTACAGGTGAAAGAAGGTGTCCATGTAATGCAAGAGAACGTTAAAAAACGTCTGTTGTTGATCATAGCGAGATATTGCGAGCATGCCAAACCTGTCTTAAGGAGAGCTGCCTGCGAAGTCATGCTTAAAGGTTTTGAAGGTAAGACAAGTATCAAATTACGAAATTACTCTCTTCGTGTGGGACACCGAGTCGTTCAACGATCCGATGAAGCCTGGTGTCAGAGTTTTTTAACCGCCTACTACAAGTAGCAGGCCTCTGAAATGGTTGTGTAACGACCGCCATCATAGACAGCAACCGGGACCGACGGCTTAACGTGCCCATCCGAAGCACAATAATTACTAAACTGAACTACTTGGACGATCGAACTGATCCAGCTGATCTAAACGACCCGACTGATCGAACGACCCTATTGATCCAACTAGCCCAATACCCTACCAACCAAACAGACCCAATCGATGCAACTAAACTAACCAACACAAAACGTAGAAAATAACGTCTATTTTGAGGAAAGCTGCCTGTGAGGTCATGCTTAAGGGTTTTGAAGGTAACGGTTTATTGTACACAATAAAATACAAAGAACATAACATAAAATACAATAGAATAATACACAACAGGTCAGCTTATTTCTAAAAAGAAATCTTTCATAATCAACTGAATCACAAAATATAGGGTGAAATTTTACTAGTGACCGATAGCAAAAACTCAGAACCGGCTGGTGATAAGGAACAACTTTCCCCAAGGAACATAGGTTGAAATACGAAGAAAATTTTTGGACCTCCCATACAAACTTGCCGATCAGCTGATTTCAGTTACTATGGGAGGTCCAAATTTCTTTTTCGTATTTCGACCTATGTTCCTTGGGGAAAGTTGTTCCTTATCACTAGCCGGTTCTGAGTTTTCGCTATCGGTAACTAGTAAAATTTCACCCTATATAGAATTTACAGAAGGACAGCTCGCCTTTATGCCTACAATTTAGGGTTTCTACTTTAATAATTGTAATATTTTTAGACAAGAATGTTTAAACAAATATGTTTTGAATTTCATCTTTATTAGCTAGCCTACCTATTGTGTTTTTTCCTAACACCTTGTAATTTTACAGATCTCTTCAACAGACCCGATGAACCATCAGCAAAAAAGCCAAAAACCACGACAACGCCATTGATTTCAAAAGTCCTGTCAAAAGATGTATACGTAACTTCTATACTGAATGCTTTATCTTGTGGCGTTACGGACAAAGATTCTGAAATTTGTTCTATGGTCAGAGAAGGGGTAGCGAAAAAGTTGCATAAAGATATGGGAATAAGGTAAGAGTTCAAAGTTTTCGACATCCAGTCGCTACCAGCCGCCTTCTGTAAGGTGGGACGCTTCACAAACACAAGTAAAATGAAGACACATCGGTAAAAGAGACAAACTACGCAACTGATTTTGATGTGGCTTTTGTAATAGATACGGTGGTTAAAGAGTAAGGTACCTTTTGCACGCCAGAGTTTTTTTACGTCGCCTCACCCCCGACGCCAAGCATAGAAAAATGTGAAGACCGGCTAGTGATGCAACAAGCAGTCAGGTGTCTTAAATAAAACAGAATTTAAGTTATAAAAATAGCAAAATTTAGACTACTTTAGTTGTCAGTGGCGTCGTATGCACGCGATCGTTTAGCAACTATAGTTGTCGTTGGCGTTCAAAAGGTTAAATGTATAACACACACCGGGAAAATGCCTTTTTCCCGCGGCGCGGCGTGAGAACATATCGCAGGAAAGTTGCAATCCCTAAGAAGTGCTTGTGGAAACGAAAGGAGTTAAATCACTTCAAACTGACTTGCTCGGAGGAGATATCATCAAAGCTTTTATATTTGGTCTCTTAAACCTAATGATATAGAACATTTTCATCAGATATTAACAGATATTACAAGGGAGATATGGCTGCGATACGACTTCAAGAGGAACCTTTTGGTAGATAAACATCAAGGTTACTGAAAACTGATTATCTGAACTGGAAATTTAGAACACTGAATTCGCCCCGATGGGGAGGGTGTTGGGACCGAGGAAAATGTTGAAGAAACTTGAGATCCGCTTGAAGATAGATCGTGTATCTGCAAACCTTCGAAAGCAGTGCTTCCGCAGCTCTGCCGCACGGAGCGTGTTGAGGATCTCTTTGATCAATGTTTTGATACTTTTTGGATAGGTATGTCAAGCTGACCACATAAGCGATGGTCTTTGTAAAACATTTGAAATAAAAGCACGTAATTTTTTCCCGAAATAATTCGTATTATTCATTTACGTGGTGTGGTGGACAAATACGTTTATCTAGGACAAACAGTCCAACTAAGAAGATCTAACTTTGAGAAGGAGGTCACTCGGCGAATCCAGCTCGGCTGGGCAGCATTCGGGAAGTTACGCAGCGTCTTCACGTCCAAAATTCCTCAGTGTCTCAAGACGAAAGTGTTTGAACAGTGTGTCATGCCAGTGATGAGCTACGGTGCCGAGACGTGGTCTCTAACTGTCGGCCTCCTTAATAGACTAGGAGTCACTCAGAGAGCTATGGAGAGAGCTATGCTCGGTGTTTCCCTACGTGATCGAATCAGAAACGAGGAGATCCGTAGACGAACCAAGGTAACCGACATAGCTAAGAGAGTCAGTAAGCTAAAGTGGCAATGGGCAGGCCAACATTGCTCGAAGGACTGATAATCGGTGGAGCAGGAGAGTTCTCGAGTGGAGACCACGTACCGGCAGACGCAGCGTAGGACGGCCCCCCGCGAGATGGACAGACGATCTGGTCAAGTCCGCGGGGAAATGCTGGATGCAGGCCGCTTCTAATCGGACAAGGTGCAAATATTTAGGGGAGGCCTATGTTCAGCAGTGGACGTCCTATGGCTTATATGATGATTCATTTACGTGTTATTAGAGTCCTAAAAGAACTAGAGGTTCACAGGAGCCTCCACTCCACACCTACACTTACAACCAAAGAAGTAAAAACTACAATTCAGCTCATACGGAGGCAATTCACAGTTTTTTTTAAGTAAAACAGAAGCAAATAGAACAGAATGCTATGACGACAAATTATACAGGGTGGACCATGGAGTGACGTCAATAAAAATAAATTAGATTCCTTACATCTTAGGGTATTCGAAAATATCCTATGTATGTTCCGCGTTATTTTTAGTTTCCGAGTTATTCAACTTTTAAAGTTGTATGGGAAAAACTCGAATGGCAGATTTTTTTTCTTTTTTTTGTACGCTAGAAAGTACAAATCATAAAGATTTTGCTATGAAAAAAACCGCGTGTAAAGCTCTTAAACAGAAGTAAAAACAGGAAAGGAAAAATTACTGCCAGTCGAAATTTTTCCATACAACTTTAAAAGTTGAATAACTCGGAAACTAAAAATAATCGCGTACATACATGGGGATTTTCGAATACCCCAAGATGTGAGGAATCGAATTTCTTTATATTGACGTCACTCTATGGTCCATTCGTATAATGAAGCAAGAAAATTAAAGAGCCAATATTTCCGGCTGGCATCAAGAAGAAGATGCCCTCGGTTCTGTTCCTGTAGTTGACAATATTAGGTACCCTACTGGAGCCATTACCCAGCGCAGCAGCGCTGGATCAACTACCTACTTCTTCCTCCCTTCGTATGTAACAACCCGATGAACCCTGACATAGTGAGATTGTGCCTTATAATTATGAAGTATTCTGGGTGATGCGTAGGTCAAGCAGTGAACTGTATAGCAGTTAGGCAGTAGGCTGAAGTGAAGAAAAACTATTGACTTGAACAAAGAATAAACCTAGACAGGTATTTCTTTCTTTCTGTTAATTTATGTGAGTTTTTTACAAGAGTATAAAATGATCATCAAAAGTATAAAACGATCTACAGGGTGTTAGGAAAAGTACTGTGTTCCTTTTGACGAATGAACCAGCCCATGAAACTGAACAACTTTCCCCAAGAAACATAAGTCGAAATATGGAAATAAATTTTGGACCTCCCTTTACTAAGTGTGGGCCGGCCGGGTCAATTTGTATGATTTCTTTTTTATATATTTTTTTTTCATATTTTGACCTATGTTCCCTGGGGAAAGTTGTTCAGTTTCATGGGCTGGTTCATCCCTCGAAACGAACGCAGTACTTTTCCTAACACCCTGTTTAACTACCATAGTCACAACAGTCCACTCCTAGACATCGGTTTCCCCCTATTGGGGAGCAGTATTTGCCACATCCTTGCCACAACGCAATCACCAAGCTTGGCAAGCAAAGTATCAAAACACTAAAAGAACCGAATACAAGTGGAGCAACACAAAAATAATACAACATAAACATATTTCTTTTCTGTATTTACTTGAAGTTTTAGTGACTTATTTGTTAAGCACAATGAAAGACTTAAGATATATCTTGCTCTTTCGACACATGTTTTCTCGACACTATCTCAACTACAAGCTTTTCGACACACGCTATTTTGACAGCATGCTATCTCAGCACACGCTATTTCAACAAATTAAAGGTTTCTATTTAAATTTATAGGTCGGTCATGCATGTCACGCTGGCTTTGATAACGTCACCCCATTGCAATAGTGTGAGCTTAAATCAGCATCAACCCATAGCAGTTTGTATAATGATGGCTTAAATAAGCATCGAGTCACAGTAAATAGATTGGTTTCAATAATTTAGAGAATAACGCAAGTACATTTCGCACCTACATTACGAGTTACATTTCACCCGAGCGAAGCCGGGCTTTCCTCTAGTATATATATATATATATATATATACGGGGTGTTAGGGACGGTGTAACGAAAACTTTGCAGGCGTGCTCAGACCATGAAACTGAACAACTTTTCCTATGGAGCCAATGGTGGGAAACGAAAAAAAATTTCCGACCTCCTATACAAAGTCAGTCAGCTGATCGTGAATTTTGTATGGGAGGTCGGAAATTTTCGTTTCCCACCATTGGCTCCATAGTAAAAGTTGTTCAGTTTGATGGTCTGATCATGCCTGCAAAGTTTTCGGTACACCGTCCCTAACACCCTGTATATATACAATTCTTGCTCGTTTAAATGAATAGGATAATTAAAATAATTAAATTTATTTCGTCTTTTGCACAGGTTCGCAGAGTGTTTCTTCATAACGATCTATCTGTCGTCTAATAACAAATCACTAAACATGTCCGACTGTGTGTACGCACTGTTAGACATGCTTCTGATGGAGTTGCGGGGTCAGCAGCGGTTCAAGGGACTCGCGCTCAGAGACGAACCTTTGGAAATTAGGTTTGTATAATTCATTGGTCAGTAAGTACAAAATTTCCGATCAGTTGATTTCAGGTAGTATGGGGGGTCCAATTTTTATTCATACTTCGACCTATGTTCCTTGGAGTAAGTTGTTCCGGTTCTGAGTTTTCGCTATCGGTCCCTAATAAAAGGGCTATGCTCCGGAAGTATGGAGCGTTGGTGCCTTTTTTTTATGAATTTTTTTTGGATGTCAACGAATGTAACCTTAGATGTATAGAGTACATCCATACAAACACTATTTTATATGACAGCTCCGCTCTAAAGTGTAACCGTTACGAGATAAACTCTTCATACGGTACCGGTATTTAGTAGGAAAAAAATTTTTTTTACTTGTCAACGTCTGCCAACCTCATAGATGTATAGAGTACATCCATACAAACAATATTTTATATGACAGCTCCGCTCTAAAGTGTAACCGTTACGAGTTATACGCTTCATAATGGTACCGATATTTAGTACGAAAAATATTTTTTTTACTTGTCAACGTCCGCCAACCTCATAGATGTATAGAGTACATCCATTAAAAAATATTTTATATGACAGCTCCGATCTAAAGTGTAACCGTTACGAGATATACGCTTCATAACGGTACCGGTATTTAGTATGAAAAATATATTTTTTTACTTGTCAACGTCCGCCAACCTCATAGATGTATAGAGTACATCCATACAAACAATATTTTGTATGACAGCTTAGCTCTAAAGTGTAACCGTTACGAGATAAACGCGTCATAACGGTACCAGTGTTTTATATGAAAAAATTTTTTTTTACTTGTCAACGCCTGCCAACCTCATACATGTGTAGAGTACATCCATAAAAACAATATTTTAGAGGACGGTTCCGTATGGATGGATGTACACTATCCATCTAAGATGGTGGCGGACGTTGACAAGAAAAAAATATATATTTTCCATATAAAACACTGATACCGTTATAAAGCGTATATTTCGTAACGGTTACGCTTTAGAGCGGAGCTTTCAAGTAAAATAATGATGGTATGGTTGCACTCTACCTTTTTACGAATGTGGCGGACGTTGATAAGTAAAAAAAATACATTTGCCATATAAAGCACTGATACCGTTATTAAGCGTAGGTATATCTCGTAACGGTTACACTTTAGAGCGGAGCTGCTATATAAAATATTGTTTGTAAGGATGTTCACTATCCATCTAAGGGGATGGCGGAGGTTGACAAGTAAAATAAAAAAAATTTCCATATAAAACACTGATACCGTTATGAAGCGTATATCTCGTAACGGTTACACTTTAGAGATGAGCTGTCATGTAAAATATTGTTTGTATGGATGTACTCTTCCCGTCTAACAAGGTGGCGTTCGTCAACAATAGAAAAAAAAATCATATAAAACACTCGTAAAGTTGTGAACCGAATATCTCGTAATGGTTACGCTTTAGAGTTGAGCATGGTTGAGCTGTCATATAAAATATTGTTTGTATGGATGTACTCTACACATCCCACAAGGTGGCGCTCGTTGACAATGAAAAAAAATTTTTTTTTTGAAAAGGCACCAATTTTACCCTTAGCCCTTTCACCCTTCTTCTTCTTCTTTTCGTGTGGGTCACCGAGTCGTTCAACGAACCGATGAACCCTGGTGTCAAATTTCACCCGATAGGTATATTCGACAAACGAAAGAATCAGCTTTTCAAGAATCAACTTTATTTTAAAACATTAGATTATTAAAAAACTAACTCCGCCACATATACAAATCGGCATTGATCCTCGGAATAAAAAACAATATCATACCTACCACTACCACCAAAAAGAAATTTGCTCTGTCTTCCTCGTAACATATAAAAGCGTGATGTATGTATATAAAATATATATATTAAAAACTTTCTTTTTGTCTACAGATCGGACACTTCAAGTTCTAAACTTCTGACGATGAGTAGAACCTATCAAGGCACTTTCAGAAGACGCACTATGCTTACTAGCAGAAACCGAAGGCAAATACAAGGTAACCATATAACCATAAAATCAAAATCAAAAGCTTTTATTTCTCAGCAGGAATTTACAAGATTCTTTGGAAAACTTCCAAAATTTCAAACTTCCAAACTTACAAGATTCTCTTTAAGAAATTCACATTCTAATTCAAACTTAAAAAAGAGAAAATTTGTAGTGCAAAATTTTCTCTTTCTTATAACAATAATGTGTTCCTACTCTAAACACGGCTCGGGCGGGATAAAAAATAAATAAAAATAAAGGCACTGCCTCGGGGCTGGCCAGGCTAACACATCATGTAACTTTATGCCGCAATGAATGACAAGTAGGAATTACATTCTGTCAATATTTTAAAAAGTTAGTCGGACCCCCTGGACAGGAAAACCCCCCAGAAACCTGCCCAGGAGTGCATAATAGCTACAACAGTCCACTGCTGGACATGGGCCTCCCCCTGTCGGCAGGTATTGTCATACATACCATGCTTGGCAGGCGGATTGGCGAGTGCAGTTTTAGATGTTGCATTTACAAGGAACGCTGCTTCCCATTCCCTGGATGATTATCTCTTAGTCGCTTTTTACGACACCCACGGGTAGAATTGGGGTGATATTATGTATTTGTGCAAACCAATGCAATGTTGTCAATTATCTCCAAAACTAGTGGTCCGATTTTGACGCGGTTTACTGTGATAGTTTGAGATTTGACTTGGGCATGTTCTTAGGTTTCACGCGAACAACTCACGAGAGGGCGCTGTTCAAATCAGTTTTTTTATTTATTTTGGTTTTCCTTTTGGTACTGTAAGATTCACTCATGCCTCCAAGACCGCTATGGATGAAGAATGCGGTAAACCGCTTGGCTAGTTTATTTAAATCTGGGTATCCTGACTCGTCAAGCGATTTAGTTCCGCTACCCACAATATCATCTGCCTGCCCTTATCCCAAATAAATTGGGATCGGCGCAACATGTTCAAATAGAGCACAAAATCATGTATCAAAACGATTTGGCAATGTTTTATGACCAACCGCCTGCCTGACGTCAACCCTCTTTGGGAATGCTATGTAGGTGGTATCACTGCCGCCATGCGGTTGATCATAGTCGACATATATTCAGCCGAGGTCAAAAACTCTACGTCGCCTTTTACGAAACACCCTGAGTGGACTAGGGGTGGCAGTATTTTTATCCGCTACCACACGGTACCGCTCCGCTACCCACATACCACCTACCCATCGGAATACCGCTCAGATTTAAACATGGCTTGTTGCTTATAGTCTAAGCTCCCATTGACAAAGTCTTACCTCATAAGTCTACCGATTGAAAGTATGCTATAACGATAGATCATGTTTAGGAGGTTATAACATTGTATGGGTGGCCATCCGAAATCCTGGCAGTTTTTTTTTATTCGACTAGTAAAACTTGTTTTATTTTCAAAATTTTACATCACACTGCTTTACTGTTCGAGACGTATACCCATCTAAAGAGACACCTTTGGCGATGAGAACCCGCTTAGGTTTCCAGCTCCAACACTGGCAGTTTCCATGGATTTCGGATGGCCACCCATACAATGTTATAACCTCCTAAACATTATCTATCGTTATAGCATACTTTCAATCAGTAGACTTCTTTCTTTTCGTGTGGGACACCGAGTCGTTCAACGACCCGATGAACCCTGGTGTCAGAGTTTTTCAACCGCCTACTGCAAGTAGCAGGCCTCTGACATGGTTGTGTAACGACCGCCATCATAGACAGCAACCGGGACCGACGGCTTAACGTGCCCATCCGAAGCACGGAACCATCTTACTTGCGGACAATCAGGTGGTTCAGCCTGTAATGTCCTAACCAGACTGGGAACAAATTCAAAAAGTGATAACTATCAACTTTGTGAATGACCCCACCGGGAATTGAACCCGGTACCTTTGCGTGGCAGGCAGGCATACTAACCGCTGCGCCACATCGGCTGTGTAGACTTATGAGGTAAGACTTTGTCTATGGGAGCTTAGACTACTAGCAGCCCTTCTCTAAAATCTGTCAAACACCCCACTGATTTTAACCGAATCCAAAAGAAGGCTGTCCTTTCCTACCATTAACCTACATATTCTTTATTTACAGCTGAATCAACCCAGCGCGGTACTGCTATAAACGTGCAGATTTCGATTGAGAGCATTTTGAATAATTTCATGCAATTTTCTAAGGTAAAAATATTTACATACTTAGTTGTTTTTTGGTACCCACGGGTAGAATAAGAGTGGTGCTATTCTAGGCCGGCATCACACGGCACTATGATGATACACAGTCTTCTTAATTACTCTCAAACTATTGTTAGACGTGGTTGTAAATGGCCCTTTTTACTACCTTTTGCACTCTGTCTGCCTACCCCGCAAGGGATATGGGCGTTATATATGTTTGTATGTACCAATCCAAAGAGTTGTATTTGGATCCACTACGTTTTCAAAAAAGGAGATTGAAGTCCTTTTTGCAAGCTATCAAAACCATGCAATTTTTAAAATTTCTTGGCATAGGTATATATATTTCTTTGTTGACATGTCTTTTAGTTTAGATTTGAAATGGGAGCGACTGCTGGAGGGTGATGTTTTTCCAGAGTATGTACACAGGAAATTCGTTTTCACGGGCTACAGACCATACGGCTAGGCGGATATTGACATGTGAGGTTTTATTAGATTCGTCTCAGCAGTGCAAGTGACACTAGCTATATTAAAAATTCATTAATTCAAGATTGCGGATTATTATTGTAAAATACAACCTTTAAATTACCGCAGTCTGCTTTTATTAATACACCTGTGGCCTATGCATCGAAACTACAAGTTACAATTCTACAGGTGAAATTCAATGTACATTGCGTGGTCGGTTAGCCATTATTAAACCGGCTACGCAATGTACATAGAATTTCGCGTATAGGATTGTAGCCTGTAGTTTCGAAAAACCGGGCACATGTTGCTAAAATTCGTATTTCAGGACACCCCAGAAGCGTGTACAGCCCTCTGCTTACAACTCGTCAAAACCATCGTTCCGAGCATAGATTTAGCCCCGGAACTAGCGAAGGCGTTGTCGGCCATCTTGGATCGCGGGGTCAACGACCTTACGCCGTTCGTCGTGGAGTTGAGTCGAATATTTGTTGATGAACTATGCAAGATTGACGGGTGAGCATTTTTTTTCATTTTTAAGCCATCAATTCTATGAATGACCCGATTCAGAGTGATGCTGGTATTACAAAGAGTCTCTCATAATATTCCATGAAATATTTGTTTAATTGACAAATCATCTAATGAACCCTAGTATCTCGAGTAGATATCACTCGATCAATCTACGGGATGTTGTGCGGATGAATGACCCGATCTCTCTCTCTCTCTCTCTCTCTCTCTCTCTCTCCCTCTCTCTCTATATCTCTCTCTCTCTATCTCTCTCTTCGTATGTGACACCGAGTCGCCCAATGACCCGATGAACCCTAGTATATCGATTCAACGAAAGACCCGATAAACCCTCTGTTTACAAATCAAAACCATCGCTCCGAGCTTAGATTTAGCCCCGGAACTAGCGAAGGCGTTGTCCGCCATCTTGGATCGCGGGGTCAACGACCTCACGCCCTTCGTCGTGGGGTTAAGTCGAATATTTGTTGAAGAACTATGCAAGATTGATGGGTGAGAATGATTTTAGTACTATAGTAGTCTTTTATATTGTATGTGATATCTAGTTGACGACTGATCCGATCAACATTAAATCGTGTGGGACATCAAGTCGACGAATGACCCGGTCATCATATGTAGGTATAAAGAATCTTGTAAGACACCGGGTCGACAAATGACCTGAACATCATATAATCGTGTGGGACAATGAGTTGACGAACTACCCGAAAATCCCTGTTGTCTCTTAGATTTAGCCCCGGAGCTAGCGAAGGCGTTGTCGGCCATCTTGGGTCGCGGGGTCAACGACCTCACGCCGTTCGTTGTCGATTTGAGTCGAATATTTGTTGAAGAACTATGCAAAATTGACGGGTGAGCAAATTTTTACATTTTTAAGCCATCAATTCTACGAACAAGCGTAGCGTTGGACGCCCTCCGGCCAGATGGACCGATGACTTAAAAAAGGCGGCTGGTAGCGACTGGATGGCAAAACGGGAGATCGTGCCTTATGGCGTTCTCTGGGGGAGGCCTACGTCCAGCAGTGGACTGCAATAGGCTGAAATAGAATAGAAGATAGAATTCTACGAATCACCCGACACAGAGTGACATTGGTATAACAACGAGCCTCTCGTAATATTTAGTGGGATACCGAATCCACGAAATACTTGATAGACTACTCTTTAATTGACAAATCATCTAATGAACCCTAGTATCTCGAGTAGATATCACTCGATCAATCCACGGGATGTTGTGCCGATGAAAGACCCAATCTCTCTCTCTCTCTTTCTCTCTCTCTCTCTCTCCCTCTCTCTCCCTCCCTCGCTCTCTCTCTCCATCTCTCTCTCTCTCTATCTCTCTCTCTTTCTCTCTCTCTCTCTCTCCCTCCCTCTCTTTATCTCTCTCTCTCTCTCTCTCCCTCCCTCTCTTTATCTCTCTCTCTCTCTCTCTTCGTATGTGACACTGAGTCGCCCAATGACCCGATGAACCCTAGTGTATCGAATCACCGAAAGACCCGATAAACCCTCTGTTTACAAATCAAAACCATCGCTCCGAGCTTAGATTTAGCCCCGGAACTAGCGAAGGCGTTGTCGGCCATCTTGGATCGCGGGGTCAACGACCTCACGCCGTTCGTCGTGGAGTTGAGTCGAATATTTGTTGAAGAACTATGCAAGATTGATGGGTGAGAATGATTTTAGTACTATAGTAGTCTTTTTATATTGTATGGTACATCTAGTTGACAAATGACCCGATTTTCTAGCGGTACAGCTAGTCGACGTCTGTCATCAAATGTCTGAGGCACCGAGTTGACGAATGGCCCGATCATCATAATATCAATTGGAACACCCAGTTGGCGTATAACCCGATAATCATAATATCGTGTGGGACATCGATTCGACGAATGACCCGGTCATCATATGTAGGTATATAGAATCTTGTAAGACACCGGGTCGACAAATGACCTGAACATCATATATTCGCGTGGGACAATGAGTTGAGGAATTACCCGAAAAACTCTGTTGTCTCTTAGAAGTAGCCCCAGAACGTACGCTATTCCCTGTGGATTTGAGTCGAATTTATATTAAAGAACTATGCAAGATTAACGGGTGAGATTGCTTTCAGTTTTCTTTATACGGGTTTGTTGGATAGTTTGTAGATTTGTTGACCCAAACGCAAAAAGACAGTTGTTGCTTCCGATTTTGTTTCAAAAACGCTTTTTATTCATACACTGCGTCGACGAATGTCCCAATCATCATGATGCTAAGTGACTTGATAATAAAGGATTCAGAGCGGAATGTTGGGTTGATAAATGACCTGATTTTAGTAATATTGAATAGTACACCGAGACGAACAATTAATGAAACCTAGTGTTTCATTCAGTCGACGAATGACCCGAATATTTTTTTTAATTCACAGAATCGAAGCTACTGTTCAAAAACTACACACAGCGACTAAAAATACGGAAGGAGAGCACATTACTCGTCTATTACTTCAGGTAATTAAACGCGACTGCTGTAACTGCCGTGTGATGCCGGTTTAGAATAGCATCACCCCATTTCTACCCGTGGGTGTCGTAAAAGGCGACTAAGGGATTGATCCAAGGAATGGGCAGCAGCGTTCCTTGTGAAGATCTTCAACACCTTGCACTGCGCTCGCCAATCCGCCTGCCAAGCGTGGTGAGTATGGCAATATCCCCCAATTTGGGGAGGCCCATGTAAAGCAGTGGACTGTTGTGGCTGTTATAGTAGTAGCTGTAACTGAAATGAAATAAAGAAGTGTTTATTCTTCTTCTTCTTCTTTTCGAGTGAGACACCGAGTCGTCCAACGACCCGATGAACCCTGGTGTCAGTTTTTCAACCGCCTACTACAAGTAGCATTCCTCTGAAATATTTGTGTAACGACCGCCGTCTAAATAATCATAGACAGAACCATCTTGCTTTCGGACAATCAGGTGTTCAGCTTACAATGTCGTAATCAGACTTATCAGACTGAGTACTTTACAAAATGATTATGTTAACTTTGTGAAGTGACAAGGAAGTGATCCACCGGGAATCAAACCCGGAACCTTCTGTGTCGCACTACCACTGCGCCACATCGGCTGTCAAAGTGTTTATTCAAACTAGATTCGAACCTGCGATCTTTGCTATCTAGGGACGCCCTTAGTGCCTCATCACACTACGACCGAAATTACGCGACGGATTTCGACGCTATTACGCCAGCAATGTTATTTGCATTACGGATGACACACTTCAGCCGAAATTCCGTCGCCGAAATTAAGTCGCCGAATTTTGTTCCGAAGTAATTCGGCGTGATTTGTACGTAATTTATAATGTGTCATCCTCATCCTCAACTGAAAACGCCGAAAACTGACGGAACGGAATTCAGTCGCGCAATTTCGGTCGTAGTCTGTCCAGGCACTTTCACTTAATGCTAGTTGCGAATCAAGCCAACGGCTATTTCAAAAGTTTTCTAATCCCTTCCAAAAGTAGAATCAAATTAATTATTATTTTTAGGACGTGAGATTGCGGTGCAATGGTCACGAACAGTTTGTATTGGGAGGTGTGGACGATTCATTCGATGACGTTGCCATGGCAACGGATGAGAAAAATGAGTTTCATATTGACGGTAAGTTGATGTAGTTTGAAACACTGAGTCGGCCCACCCGATGAACAATGTCATGCATCGACCGGGGCTCGAACCCGGGCCTCATGTGTCGCCGCCCGACCGCTGTAGTCTAGTAACTAACGTCACAGCTATTCGGATTGACCCATGAAGCTGAAAATCGGCATGTAGGTACTTCTTGACCTACTGATCAAAATTAGACATGGGACCCAGCGGTCACCTCACCCTCGGACCTCACCCCTTAACCTTTTACCGCCCCCCCTCCTTTACAAGGCGTAAATTTCGAAGTAATTGGCTTAAAGGGTTGCTTCTTTTCATATCGTGCGTGCCATGTCACTTGAAGCTAATTGTGCCCTCAAAATTATCCTTTAGCCCCCCAAAAGCCCCGAAAGTGGGGTGTCCCGTCCTTGTATGAGATTTTCTCATTTTCAAGCTATGGATTCTCAAGAGGTATCAAAAGTTGCGGAATTAGACACAGATTGCAAAAAACCTAAGATATCTTTAAATAATATTTATATTTAGAGCGTTGCCGAACATTAAAAAACAATAATAAGTTGGTTTCGTAGTCACAACACTTTAACGATCGATAGAGTTAATCCGAATAGTTACAACCAGCTATTGACGTTAGTTACTATACTATCGTGCCACTGAGCTGTCGATGCACCGATTGATGCTTGCAAAATTTCAATCTCTTGACGCTCGTCTCCAAGCGACGATCTAGCGACATCTCCAGAAAGTATTTACAACTTTATTACCTGATTAGTCCACAATTCCACATTACATTAATCAATCTATTGAGATTTTTTCAATGCACTCACAGTGCTATGTTATTCTCATAACGAAAAAAAAAGAAATTGAAAAAATGTTACCTATGCATCGATCGAGAATCGAACCCGGGCCGCATGGGTCAAATGCCGCCCTATGATAAATATTTTCCGTACCTCAAAAGGTAAAAAACGGAAGCCAAGGATCACTTCGTTGTCCGTCTGTCTGTCTGTCATTCTGTCAAGACCCTTTATCTCAGAAATGCGTAACGATATCGAGTTGAAATTAAAACCGTATACTCAAAAGTCTATGGTCGCTAGTTGTTGTGAAAAAATCAAGCTGCTAAGGAGTGGAACTCCCTGCCTGCGGATCTGTTTCCGGAACGTTATAACTTATAACCTGGGCCTTTTCAAGGCAAGAGTGAATAGACATTATCTGGGCGAGCATGTTCCATCATCGTCTGCATCGTCACTTAACATCAGGTGAGATTGCGAACAAATGCTTACCCATGTATATATATAAAAAAAACCTCTTAACTTCAAGTTAAAAAAGATATACCCGTTCATGGAGTAAAAACATCTTTGTTTTTTACCCTCTCAAGGGAGACACAATTCAGAGGGTACTTCCCGTAGATCTAGAACTATGAAATTAGGCAAGTAACTTCGTGTTGTAGTAAGAATTAAGGAAAAACTCCAAAAATTTAATGCACTCACAGTGCTATATTATTCTCACAAGTGAAAATAAGAAATAGAAAAAATGTCATACATCGACCGGGAATCGAACCCGGGCCGCGTGGGTAATCGCCCCACCGCTCTGTCACTGAGCTATCGATGTACCTGCCGATGGATGGCAAATTTTCTATCTCTTGATGCTCGTCTTGAAGCGACGATCCAGCGACATCTATAGAAAGTGTTTAGAACTTACTATATGGTTAGTCCACATTATGAGTGGAATTCAAACCATATGATGAAGCATGCTTAATCCATCTATTGGGATTTTAATGCACTCACAGTGCTATATTATTCTCACAAGTGAAAATAAGAAATAGAAAAAATGTCATACATCGACCGGGAATCGAACCCGGGCCGCGTGGGTAAACGCCCCACCGCTCTGCCACTGAGCTATCGATGTACCTGCCGATGGATGGCAAATTTTCTATCTCTTGATGCTCGTCTTGAAGCGACGATCCAGCGACATCTATAGAAAGTGTTTAGAACTTACTATATGGTTAGTCCACATTATGAGTGGAATTCAAACCATATGATGAAGCTTGCTTAATCCATCTATTGGGATTTTAATGCACTCACAGTGCTATATTATTCTCACACAAGTGAAAATAAGAAATAGAAAAAATGTCATACATCGACCGGGAATCGGGTGGGGCGTTTACCCACGCGGCCCGGGTTCGATTCCCGGTCGATGTATGACATTTTTTCTATTTCTTATTTTCATTTTATGGTTTTTATGGGGGCCGAAAAAATAAAAACAAAATTTATGAAATTTGGCTAGTTGTCCCAGTGGAGTATCATATGAAATATAGGCTTACCAACCAGAATAACCTACAAATCTTAGTACGGAACCCTCGGTGGGCGAGTCCAACTCGCACTTGGCCGGTTTTTGTTTTTAATAAATATGTTTGTTCATTATTCCAGACCTCACGTCAATATTCGGCAAGTTGTCAAACTGGGACACCCTCACTTTGCAACAAAAACGTCGCATTCAGAATAACGGACTACCACCGCTGTGGACCGACAGGGAAACATTTAGACAACAACTTGACAGATATACTCGTAAGTAACCATACCATAACAGTCCACTGCTGGACATGGGCCTCCCCCTATCGGAGGGTATTACCCTTGGACAAATCAACCTCTGGACACGAAACCTAAAGAATTTATTCTAGATCTTCTTGGAGGGGAGGGAGGTAATGACAGGTAATCCTACTAATATTATAAAGGCGGATGTTTGTGTGTGTGTTTGTTACGACATCACGCTAAAACGGCTAATTAGATTGACATGAAATTTTGCACAAATATAGAAGAGTATCTAGAATAACACATAGGCTACTTTTTACCACGGGAAAATGTCTTATTCCTACGGGATCACGCATATTCCAATATTTTTGCAAAGGTGGCGTGACTGAGCCGATTCGCGTTTTAAATGTTTTCGCCGAAAACTAACAGCACATATCTCTTGGTGAGTAATGCTTTTTTCTCGCGGAATAATAGGTTGCAGCGGGTGAAACCGCTGACGGGCAGCTAGTAATCTACTAAATTGAAAAACACTTATTTCTTCACTTTTGACATTTTAAAATTTGACCACTACCTAAATTGACTGACATAATGAAAAACTGACTGATAAGATAAAAATAGGCTAATTATAGTACTAAAATCTGCAGGTTGAAATGTGTCAAAGAATATGCCTTTTTTATGGAGACACGCCGGTTACGGTTTGTTTTCTTTGGTATTTACCAAAGTTCAAAGCTAAAGGAATAAAGTGTCATCGAGTCGTGTCCAGAGGTTGATTTGTCCAAGGTATTGCCATACCTGCCACGCTTGGCAGGCGGATTGGCAAGCGCAGTACTAGTACGTCAATACAGTCCAGCAATACTAGTACGTCAGTACTAGTACGTAAGCGCAGTACTAGTACGTCAGTATGTCAGTACAGCAATGTTCCTTGTAACGCCTAGACGTTACAAGGAACATTGCTGCCCTTTGCCTGGATGACAATTTTAAGTAGAATTTTGCTATTCTAAGCCGGCATCACACGGCACAATACCTAAACTAAGTACCTAAACTCAGCACAGAATGTCCATTTCGCAAAATTTCCATTAGCAAAATGTCCATTTCGCATAATGACTTAATGACACATTTGGATATTGGTCTATAGGCTTCAGGAGGTAACAATCAGGCTTCAATAATATTTTTAAGTATTGAACCGGGTCTATCGCGATAATATTCCTTGCGAAATTATGCAATTATTACCCAGTTCACGAAAGAAGGAGACCCGAAATGGCAACCTTATTATTGACATCTTAGGCCCTAGGCGCGCCTGTATCACAAAGATGCTGATGTGTCCTCGTGCGAATACCAAATTCTTTTTCAACTCGTTCTCCGTGAGAGCTGTGTAACTATGGAATAATCTACCTAAGACTATTCAACAAAGTCCGTCTGTACACTCGTTTAAGAAAAGAGTATAAGAGCACTTTATTTCCCAACTACCTTGATGTATTGATTATTTATGTATGTTTATGTATATTTATTATTATTTATTTATGTAAGTATATTGTAGATTTGTATTTTATATTATTTGTAACAGACTTTTTTATTCCCTTCTGTTATTGCCTACATACCCAAAGTATATGAATTCTCTTACGACACATGGGTTGGCTGGAAGAGATCTCTTCTTTAGAGATAAGCTCGCCTTTGCTACATAATTTATTGTTATTTTTTCTATGTTGATACTGCAATAAAGAATATATATATCTTGCTCAAATGTCATGTAATATGAAAAAGACGCAAACAATAATGTTGCCATTTCGGGTTATAGCCAGTAACATGGTAGAAGTATTGCTATTTTTCAAAAAATTGTACATACATACAGTGCAGCAAAAAAGAGTAGAAATTAAATAAAATGGAACTAAACATTTTTCATACTAATTTTTTGCCATTCATAGTCAATGTTGCCATTTAATTTTGAAATTTCATACAAAGTGGCGCCCTCAGTTTTTGTCTACTCTTTTTTGCTGGACTGTACATACATACATACATCACGCCTTTATCCCTTGCGGGGTAGGCAGAGCGTCAACGGCTGTAAAAGTACGGTCGTTGTCGCCACGTCTGACACATATTTGAGAGCCGTTTTAGCCTAATTTTAGCTATTGTCGTGTATCGCTATAGTGACAGGTTGTCAGCCTGTCGCCTAGAATTGCAATACACATGATACCCTCGACTCCTTTAGTCGCTTCTTACGACACCCACAGGAAAGAAATGGGGTGATGCTATTCTAAGCCGGCATCACACGGCATGAAAAAATTGTATCGTGTGAAATTTTACTAGTGACCGATAACGAAAACTCAGAACCGGCTGGTGATAAGGAACAACTTTTCCCAAGGAACATAGGTCGACCCACGTCTGACCCGGTTTGTCAGAAGACGTGGGTTCAAATCCCGCCGGTGGCGTGAATTTTTTCCACTTGTTTCGTTTGTATTGACAATAATACCAATATCTAGTGTTTGATTAAAACACCAAGTATTCGAAATTACTATCTTGTGGAAAATTTCTACAAGATAGTAAAACATTCACAAATCGGAAAAAGCTCCATCTCTCGTCAACTTGTACATACGTAATGTTGTCAGTTGAGTGACTGTATAGTTCTACTAAATAGTCATAGATGGTGCTAAAGCTACTCGAAAGTAGTCAAGTAATAAAAAAAATATATATATGAACGAAGCAAGGGGTTCACAATTTCGCCACCTCGGGTAGAAGCCAACGTGGTGTAGTGGTTAGCACGTCTGACCCGGCTTGTCAGAAGACGTGGGTTCAAATCCCGCCGGTGGCGTGAATTTTTTCCACTTGTTTCGTTTGTATTGACAATAATACCAATATCTAGTGTTTGATTAAAACACCAAGTATTTGAAATTACTATCTTGTGGAAAATTTCTACAAGATAGTAAAACATTAACGTAGGTCGAAATATGAAAAATAATTTTGGACCTCCCATAATAACTCAAATCAGCTGATCGGCAATTTTGTATGTGAGGTCCAAAATTATTTTTCATATTTCGACGTGTGTTCCTTGGGGAAAGTTGTTCCTTATTACGAGCCGGTTCTGAGTTTTCGCTATCGGTCACTAGTAAAACTTCACCGGACATACCACGTGCAATGTAGTTTTGTACCTACACCTAAGTACAGTTTTGTCTGTGTGGTGAAATAAATGGTTTTTTCTCAAACATGCTAGGAAATATGACAATTTCTTTCAAAAAAGCAATCCAGAAAGTTTGACATTGTCTGTGATTTTGTAATTTCTGAACGATTTCTTTTTTACACGCCTGCAATGGATTCCAATACAACTTTTCTGGCGCGATATCGAAATCGTTCAGAAATTACAAAATAAAAAAAGAATGACTCCAAATCCACATCTTGACTTAGTAATCAGTAAAACAACTTTTTATATCAAATTACTATAAAATAAATTTAAATCTTTATAATTTTTTTTTTTTTTTTCCTTTTATTTGTTTCACATTTTGTTTCTCTTAATGTTGAACGAGTTCTTAATATATAAATTTCTTAAAACTAAAGCTCAGCGATTTGATACTGGCTTTGTTTTTCTAATCCACTCTTGGTTAAACAGGAAGCACATACATATTTATACATATCTTAAACCTATATGAAACCTAGATGACAAGTTAACATACTATACTATAACATACTACTTAATATCTAAATTACATTATAATCAAAATAATATATATAAATTATTTTCTTTAGGTATTATTAAAAGATTTTAGATTGTTGACAATTGACTCTATATATGTCACATAAGACGTTATAGTGGTTTCTTTTTTAAGCAAGTCCTTGATGTCATAAGGGGACACTCTAAGGTTAGTACACAGCATTTCGTGTGAGTGTCGGAGCCTGCCAAATCTTGGGCAATGTTCTAAAAGATGGTCTAAGGTTTGAACAGATGTCCCGTCGCAGGGGCACTTGTCATCTTGTGTTATATGAAATCGGTGAAGGTAAGCTTTATGGAACCCGTGGCCAGTGAGGATCTGAGTCAGCTGAAAACTGGCTTTAACTTTTTTGAAAAACTGCTTTATATCGTCCAAATGCGGGAAATGTCTCTTGGTATGGGCCCTTGCTCTGCATTACTATAGCGTTCTTGCCAGGTGTTTCGGTTTTCTTTATTAATTTCTTGTTTAACAAAGGAAATGGGAAATTGTGAATAGTCATTTTGTGTACTAAGTTTGGAGGCGTCGTTAGCTTCTCTGTCAGCAGCTTCATTACCTATTATGCCTACGTGACTCTGTACCCAATTTATTTCTAAAGTGCCTTGGTCCTTATAGTTATGTAGCAGCTCATCGTCATTAGGTTCTACATAAACTGATGCGATATAAACGTTTCTGTTACCAATTTTTATTTTTATGATACTAAGATTCGATGTAGAATATTGAGACATACTTTATAATTTCATAGCATTTTTTTGAGAAAAGCAGTATGTAAGCCTCGGGGAAAATGACTTTGCTAGACTCGTATAATTAAAGTCCTGCGGCTCGGACTTCAAACTCTACTCGTCCATCAAAGTCTTATTTTCCGTCCTCGTCAACAATCTACTATTCTCCAATTTGCTCGGAAATGGCTTCATTACTTTAAAAAAAGAATACGTCAATGGGCTCATTTATGTTGTCAAGGCGCAGAGGACTGTAATAGAAATTGCCGGACTAGTCCGGAAAAAAAAGGTTCTTTAACTTCACACTTTCGTTATTAGGTGTTTTATGGAACACAATTTGTTTGAAGTTTGAAGGCTGAATGTGAATTTCCCGCGCATTCTTTATGAAACGGAACGTAAGCAAAACCAGCGCATGCGCTTTGCGAACTTTAGAAGTTACGAAGTGTCAATTTTTAGTCATGATTTAAATATTTATTTATGTTTCCTTGCAAATTGGAGAAAAGCACTATACAAACCTCGGCCGAAATAACAATTTCTGGTCTCGTTTACTTTAGAAGCCACTCGACCAGAAATTGCTATATACTCGGCCTGTGACGTAATGTACTATAAATGGTTTAAAAATTGGTATTCAATGTGCGAATGATTTTATTTCAGCATCCACCGACTGGTTCGGCAAGATGGCGGCCGCATACAAACAGGAGCAGAAACGTGACGTCATAAAATGGCTGCGGGGAATGGACAAGTGGCCGAGACACTACTTCCAAATGTCAGCAGTGAGTACCACGATGATTTTGACGCTTACTGACTTTAACTGGAAATAACCGGAATCTCAGGGGAATTAAATAATGAGAAAATTGAAAAATTCACTAGCGGCCGCCGGGACTTGAACCCGGGACATGACCCCGGGACTTGAACCCGGGACTGTGGATTCAAGTCCCCGCGGTCGCTAGTGAATTTTTCAATTTTCTCATTATTTAATTTATGATAATAATATAGCGCTGTGAGTGCATTAAAAATTCCAATACATCTCAGGGGAAGTCAAGGTAACTATAAGAAGGTGGTTGACACGAACGTCATATTTCTTGGATTTAAAATTGGTTCAGAATCATTTTGCTGTTTTGATATTTTTATACTCGAGATTTTTGACTGTAGCAACCCTGGCTCTGTAACCGAGTGTACCTTCTGTAAACTCTCTATTTTGTGCCGATGTGGCGCAGTTAGGGCATGCAATATTCGCTGGTTATTGGTATTCGAATATTTCGAATAGTAAAATAAATGGTATCCGAACTCTTCGAATAAAACGAATTTTTCGAATACCTTTTTGTTTACATCGGAATCAGATTTTATACCCATGCCTTTGGAGTCGGGAATTAAGTGATGTACGATAACAACCTATCTCGACCTACCCTCATTGTTTATTTGTGCAACTAAGCCTGAAACCTTCGCAAAAAAACAGCGCCCGCGCAGTGGTAGTGCAAAAGCTCCGGATTTGATTCTCAGTGGGACACTCACACAGTTGATACTTATTTATCGGGTGCCATTTTTCCCGGCATGTGTTATACATTTAAATAAACCTTCCACTTGGATCACTCTATCACATCAAATCAAATCATCGTTGCGTGGTTTAGGAGGAGTTAGCGAATTCCACGATAGATAGACAGATAAACGCAAAAAGCGACATCATTTTGTACTTTGTATTGGTATTTATCATACGTTTTTAATTGTCAGATCACGGAAGCCATAGAGTGGCAGGAGCGTAAGGAATCGAACCTGCTACCCTGCGACATCCACCCATCAGACTGTCTCGCCGAGTGGGCCGCCCGGCTCATGATTAGGTAGGTCAAAACAAAACCTGTTGTGTGTCTAAAAAGTCCTGGCAAAAGATGAGGGCGAAGTAGTGCTTGGTGGTGTGTTTCTAGGACAAACAGGGTGCACTTTTTTCGTTTTTTTTTTTTAATTATACCGGGAGTAACGGAAAGGGTATAACAAGACGAAAGGAGGTCAAGGTACTCATGAAACTGAACAACTTTCCCCATGGAACATGGGTCGAAATATGTAAAAAAAAATTTGGACCTTCCATAGTAAATCAATTAGCTGACCGGCGATATTGTATGGGGGATCCAATTTTTTTTTCACATTTCGACCCATATTCCATGGGGAAAGTTGTTCAGTTTCATGAGTGCCTTGACCTCCTTTCGGCTTGTTATACCCTTTCCGTTACTCCCGGTATATGCAATTTTTTCGAAAACTAGCGTCTAGATTTTTTTTTAATTTGCCAAGTACATGCTTATTTATTTGATCTGTCCCTAAAATATTTGCAGTGAATTTAATAGAACCCTATTTAGAGACAGGTTGTCACTCTGTCGCCTAAAATCCGTTAGTCACTCCTTATGACACCCACGGGTCAGATATACGGTGATGCTATTCTAAGCCGGCACCACACGGCAAACACTTGTCTTAAATGATACTTAACTAACATTTTGACGTGACAACGTCTTAATAGTAGGTTGTTGACGAGGACGGAAAATAAGACTTTGACTGACGAGTAGAGTTTGAAGTCCGAGCCGCAGGCGAGGACTTTAAAAATACGAGTCTGGCAAAGTCATTTTCTCCGAGGCTTACATAGTGCTTTTCTCAAAAAATGCTAGGAAATAATAAAGATTTTAATTTATTTTATAGTAATTTGATATAAAAAGTTGTTTTACTGATTACGAAGTCAAGATGTGGATTTGGAGTTATTCTTTTTTATTTTGTAATTTCTAAACGATTTCGATATCGCGCCAGAAAAGTTGTATTGGAATCCATTGCAGGTGTGTAAAAAAGAAATCGTTCAGAAACTACAAAATCACAGACAATGTCAAACTTTCTGGATTGGTTTTTTGAAAGAAATTGACATATTTCCTAGCATGTTTGAGAAAATTAGGTTGTGGCTCGGTGGCATGCAAGGAAAAATATAACGCCCGCTCACGTCTGTTACAGTGAGTCATGAGCGAGAGGGAGGCACGCTGAATGCCGTCTCTCTCCCACTCAAACATAATCGGTGCGCTGCGCGCGCAGCATTCGAGAATTATACCAGGAAAAAGACATTACCTTTTTACCTTTACAGCCACAACAGTTCACTGCTGGACATGGGCCTCCCCCGTATTGGGGGGTTTTACCATACTCACCACGCTTGGCAGGCGGATTGGCGAGCGCAGTGCAAGATATTTAATTCACAGGGAACGCTGCTGCCCATTCCCTGGATTATTATCCCTTAGTCGCATTTTACGACACCCGCGGGTAGGATTGGTGTTTGATTCCGAAGCTGATCTTAGCGCAGTGGAAGCAAATTAAAGTTATCTTAAAATCTAAAACTAAATGGTCGATCAGCCTCGGAACAACATTTGACTACGATTCGTAGTGCTCTTTACTATAGCTAAATAAAATAAATTTAATGAGAGAATTTTGTTCCGGAAAGTTTCCGGCCGAGAAATTCTTGTTTCCAAAATCTACTTAAACAGGGCCCAGCAACGAATTGCTTACCGAGCGAACGATGACGCCGTTTCTTTGTGAGTTTAAGTATCACAGGAATCAGGTATTTAGGATATTGTGAGGAGCACAGGAATAGGGAATAACCTAAACTCACGGCACTGGAACATCCGCTCGTTCTCGAACTCCTTTCCTCCAATCTGCACTATAGTTCACAGTTCGACATCACATAATGTTTTTTAACACAAAATAACTAAAAGATTTCTCTCCGAATGAGAAATCGGCCCCGTTGGCCTCAATCATTTATAATTAAAATACGTAGCTATCGGCAGCCACGACGCGAGCCAACGAAAAGTGAGGTTATATTCTGCCGGCGGTCGCGTGACTCTCAATCAAAGCGCCGGAACCAAAATCACTTGGTTCACTTCCCCACCGAACAGGGAAAACCACACGAGAAAACCGAAAGCACGTTAAATTACACCATTTATAATTAAAATTCACATCAACGATGCGGGCGACGGCAGAGGACGTGACAATGACAGAGCAGTGTTGCCAGCACCGCGCGCCCATTTTATACGAAAACTAAACATTCACCCGCCCCGGACCGACCCATCGGTCCGCTCTATGCATGGCAGGCGTGATAATGTAGCTACTGCTCGCTTAAGGACTGAATCCCCCACCTGAACTTCTGCAACTCGAGGAGTGCCATCACTACCCGGAAACAGGTTGAGAATGCGCCCCCGGCGCCAACGCAGTGGCGGTAGGTTGGCATCCTTAACCAGAACGAGATCCCCAATGCAGGGGTTCAGTCCTGTCCGTCCACTTAAGGCGTTGCTGCAGAATGTGCAAGTACTCAAGCGACCAACGCTTCCAAAAGTTTTGAGTCATTTGCTGCAACAACTGATAACGCGACAAACGATTGCTATTCACCTCCGTATAGGGATATTCCGGCAAGGCGTTAAGTGGGCGGCCAATTAAGAAATGCCCTGGCGTCAGGGCCTCTAAATCATTTGGGTCTGAGCTGAGCGGACACAAAGGACGCGAATTGAGTACAGCCTCAATTTTACAAAACACGGTCGCCAGCTCCTCGAAAGTCAAAATTGTTAACCCTACAACGCGCAACAAATGCGTCTTAGCGGACTTTACAACCGCTTCAAAAATACCACCCCAGTGAGGGCACGCTGGTGGATCGAACACCCAGGCAATGCCCTGACGGGAGGCCCGTGCTGATGGCTTCTTCGTTCTCCCGTAAGAACGTTACAATTTCCTTCATACACCGATCAGCACCCTTAAAGTTGGTACCACAATCCGACCTGATCAGCGCTGGTCGCCCTCGTCGCGACGTAAATCTCTCCAGCGCTGCCAAAAGGCCTCCGTAGAAAGGTCGGCCACGAGCTCCAAGTGGACGGCCTTGGTGGCTAGGCACACGAACACGCACAAGTACGCCTTGATAGACTTTGCGTTCCGTAGGCGTGATGCCTTTACCATGAAAGGGCCTGCGAAATCCGTTCCCACACCTGCAAACGTCCAGGCCTCCGTCACCCGGTCCGGTGGAAGATCTCCCATCTGTGGCTGCATTGTGGCTGCCTTCAAGCGGTAACAAGGCAAGCACCTAAACACAACGCTACGTACCGTTCGTCGTCCCGATAAGATCCAAAACTCGCGCTGTAGAATGGCCAATAGCGCATTACAGCCCGCGTGCGAGTTTTTCTCATGACGATCCCTGACTAAGAGCTCAACTAAGGGTCCTTTTTGGAAGTAACAGTGGATGCCGAGCCGAAAGGGCAGGCTAGCGTTCGAAGTCTGCCTCCAACCCTGAGCATACCTTGCTCATCCAGGAATGGGTTGAGGCGCACAATTCCTCCCTTCAGCTTTCCACGTCCATCCCTGAGCAGCCTGACCTCCTCTTCAAAATGTTCCGCCTGGACGACTCTAACTAATGAGCGTAGAGCCGCATTCCGTTCCGCAGGCGAGAGGACAGGTGTAAAGTTCCGTTCTGCTTGAGGCTTCCTGCAGTTGTTCACGAACCGTTTGATCCAACCTGTCACCCCAAGAAGTTTGTCGAGGAGCTATACCGTTCCAGCAAGAAAGCTGGGTTAGGCTTCGGTACGAGTTGCCCCACGTTCACTCGCAAACCTCGATCAGGTGGCCCAAGCGGCGCCCTGCACTCGTTGAATGGCCATTCCTGCGGCGATTCAGTCAGCCATTGAGGTCCCCACCACAGTGGGTGACTCACCAAATCAGGTGCCCTGCACCCGCGCGAAGCGCAGTCCGCTGGGTTCCATTCTCCCGGTACGTGCCTCCACACTAACGGAGTTTCCGACCCCGTAATCTGTGACACCCGATTTGCCACGAAAACCTCAAGTGTATGTACCGACGTCTGCAACCAGCACAGAACTATCCGACTGTCAGTCCACGCGTACACCGTTTCATCCAAGTTGATGGTACCACGCAGATTGCAGGTTACATGATTTAGCAAGCGCGCTAGAAGAGCTGCCCCTGCCAATTCCAATTTGGGGATGGTCCATCTAGTTCTGACTGGTGCCACCTTACTTTTGGCCATAACCAGACGCACGTGCACAGTTCCCGTTGAACTTGCTGTCCGAAGGTATACAGCTGCCGCGTACCCTCGCTCCGAGGCGTCACAAAACCCATGTAGGGTAGCCTTACATCCCACCGATGGGACTAACTTGCGGGGTATCGCGATGTGCACAATCCCTGGTAAGGTGGTCACAAACTTGAGCCAATCCTTCAACAACTCTCCGGAGAGTTGGTCGTCCCATCCTAAGTTGGCTAGCCACAACCTTTGTAAAAGCACTTCGCCATGAACGTAACCGGGGCGATCCATCCGTTAGGATCGAACGTTCTAGCGATTGTCGACAGTACCGACCGCTTAGTCCAAGTTTTCTCCAAAAGGTCGGGCTCAATCTTGTACGTGAATACGTCATGCGTTGGCCTATATTGCACCCCGAGGATGCCCAACGTATTTGGATTGTCCGGGTTCTCAAAGAGGTGCGGGTCCTGATGGAACTCGCCTGGCAAACCAGCCAGGAGCTCTGGGCAACTGGACAACCATTTCCGCAACTCGTAACCTCCTGAACCCATGATCGCGATCAGCTCGTCTCGTAGAATTAGCGCCTGCTCCACGCTATCAGCACCCGTGCAGATATCGTCCACGTAGACGTCGCGATCCAGTACTGCTGCGGCTCGAGGATATCTTACCCTTTCCTGTGCGGCCAACTCGCAGCGGACGTACTGCCAAATACGGACTTGGCTTAAGTCCATACGTCACCGTGTTAAGTTCGTATGTGACCATCGGCTCATCTGGGCTCTCACGCCACAAAATCAGCTGATACCGACGGTCATCCGGATGTATCATGGTTTGGCGAAACATCATTTTGACGTCTGCGACAAACGCTACCTGGTGTAAACGAAAGTCTGTGAGAATGTCCACAATGTCCCGGTTCAATTTAGGACCCGCGTGCAAACATTGGTTCACAGACACACCATTCGAGGTAGGAGCAGAACCGTCAAACACCACCCGTATTTTCGCCTCAGGTGACTTCAAGACAGCCAGGTGTGGAATGTAATAATGCTCGACACACCTCCAATTCAGGCTGGACACCGACATGTGGCCCAATTGAATATATTCCCGCATGAATTCTATATACTTCTGCCGAAGTGCTGGGTCTCGCCTCATCTTCCGCTCCATTCCGAGTAGTCTCCGTTCCGCGAGCTGTCGCGAACTACCTAAAGCGGGGCGGTTTGGGAGAAAAGGTAGCCTGGTCACGAATCTGCCTGACGGGCATCTCGCAGTGTTGTATTGATAGAACAACTCGCACTCGTCATCCTCTGGCTTCCGTCTGTCCGCCGTGGGCGCTCTTCAGAACTCCCAAAACCTCTGCAGCACCTCTGACAGCACACTACCATAGAGGACCGGATCCCTTCTGGTAGGTCCTGAGGTCTCCAAACTGGGCCGAAAACAACATACCCCCTGTGGTATCTACGGCCACCAAACCAGTTTCCTGGAGTACCTTCTTCCTACCGCACCATAATCTCCGAGGACGTCTGACCCGAGAAGTACGTCCACCGTACCAGGAGTATCAAAATCAGGATCAGCTAACTCCAACCCTGTGGTTAACCCTCGTACCGTTGGTGGTAACCTAACCTGAGGAGTTTCCCAACCACTTCATCCAGCACCACGGCTGAGACTTGATAGCTGACCCTGTACATGTGCTACCTAATGCGAACTCAAAGTTCGTCTGACCCCGAATGTCAGGCACATTTAGGCCCCCGATGCCTACAGCTTCATCCTCACTTGGCCGTACATTTAGGCCTAGCCTACTCACCAGCTTACTCGATACAATACATCCCTGAGCCCCTGTATCCAGTAGGGCTCTTACTTGAATGGTCCGGCCACCGTATCCCCATACCCAAATCTTAGCCGTTGGCAAAAGTACCGTGATTGGACGGGGAGCCGAAGCTGATGAGTAGGCGGCGATTACCTAGCGGGAATCTAAACGCGGTGAGGCCGCGTCCCGCGGGGTATCCTCACTACCCAAACCTGTGTATGGGTCCCACTCCTGCTGGTAGGGAGGTCTGCCCATAAAGGCCATGGCTGGAGTTCTATAGTACCCCGACGGCAAACGTCCGTACCGAGGTTGCGCCTGTATCCGCGGGTACTCAGGCATATGCTCGGGCATGCGTGGGTCTTGAGACCCAACCAGGTGGCTCAAGCCCGCAGAATACTGCATGTACCCTGGTGGCTGCCTAGTGCTCCCCTGACACCCACCCGTTGAATCCCGTACCTGGGATGGGTGTCCTTGGCCACGTTCCTGTGCCGCTCTTCCCCAATCCGGCACCTGCTGCCGTGGTGGGGATCGTCCCCACGTCCTTGGGTAAGTGGGCTCCGTCTGTTGACGTCCCCTGCCTGTCCCTGTGACCGATGCGGAGGTGGGCTCCTCCTTGGAGGGTGGGAGCGTTGCTCCCTCCCTTGGTGGGCAGGCTCCTTCGCTGATCCGATCCAGCGCTGCCCCGGCGCCTCCGGAGCGATTCATGCAGAGCAGCGGATGGTGTGCACCCTGGCAGTACCTACAGTTGGTGCTTGAAGGGCACTCGCACCTGATGCGGCCCCAGGCACCGAAAACACCAACGCCTCTGCTGTGCCACACCCCGTCTCCTCTGAACCCGCTGCGCAGCAAACTCCTGACACGCTGCCACCCCGTGGCCTGTCTCCCTGCAGTAGGCACACCTGAGTCCAATGCGGGGTTGTACCGCCTGGGTTGCCTTCTGTTGCCTCCTCGCGCCGGTGCACCCGGCCGTTCCGGGTGGCGAGGGCAGAGGTCTCCTTGCGTGGGGCTTCACCAGCCTGGACGTCCACTCGCCTGCTTTCGGCCTCGAGGAACGACTTCAGATCCTCGTAGGTCGGGAGGTGGTCCGAGGACTTGCCCCCATGGAGCTGCTCGAATCGAGCGACCATTTCGCTCGGCAGGCGGCGAAGCACTGTGTGGACCAAGATATAACCGTAGCCCGCCACTGGCAAACCCTGTCGCTCTAGTGCGCTGACCGCGACACTGACTGGGTGGAAGATTTTCTCGCGGAGGTCCGTACCTCGCGTTATGGTTGGTATTGACAGCCACTGGTCTAACAGCCTGTCTACAATCAGGCGCTTGTTTCGATACCGGTCGGTAAGGATCTTCCACGCCACCTCATAATTGCTATCCGAGACAGCCAAATGCGTCAGCAATTCATGAGGCTCTCCATGTAGCCTGGACATCAGCTGAGCCATCTTGTACGCCGGCGTTATGTCCGTCCGTGTGTGGACCACACTGCTATACAGGTCCTCAAACGCCGGCCAGTCGGCGTAATCGCCTGCAAAGACTGGAACCGTAACAGGCGGAAGAGGCACCTGTAATCCTTGTCCCACTTTACCACGGAATGGCTTTTCCTTTCCGTCACGTCGCCTTGATATGTCCGCAGCTGCCTGCGCAATGTCCTGTGCCAGCTAATAGCACTGGCTTACATGGGCCTCAACCAGCTCCTTATCTTCAGGGTTAGGAGCTTCCTCAAGAGCATGAGGCACTCTGTGAGGTGTTCCGACACAACCCGAACCCGTTCATCTGCCTGTAGTGCACTTTTCAAGAGCGCGTCCTCCCGGTCCTCGCGGCCGATCATTGCCGCTGTGGTAGTGAACCACCTTAATTCTGTCTTTATAGCAGCCTTATACCTGGCGATCGAGGAGCCATGGTACCAACTTTTACACACTCGACTTAATAAAACGAAAACCAATAAACAAATACCACAAAATAAATGTTAGTTGACTGGCCTAGACCTTACCGATAAGGTACCGTTCACTAGGCAAACAATACAGTCACAAAAAAACCGAAACAATATTTTCCAAAATTAATAAAATATGTGGGTAATATAAAAACACGCTTAATACTAAATTACGGCTAACTATGTTGCAATAAAGCAACCACGCTCTGCTACCAAAAATGTTTGATTCCGAAGCTGATCTTAGCGCAGTGGAAGCAAATTAAAGTTATCTTAAAATCTAAAACTAAATGGTCGATCAGCCTCGGAACAACATTTGACTACGATTCGTAGTGCTCTTTACTATAGCTAAATAAAATAAATTTAATGAGAGAATTTTGTTCCGGAAAGTTTCCGGCCGAGAAATTCTTGTTTCCAAAATCTACTTAAACAGGGCCCAGCAACGAATTGCTTACCGAGCGAACGATGACGCCGTTTCTTTGTGAGTTTAAGTATGACAGGAATCAGGTATTCAGGATATTGTGAGGAGCACAGGAATAGTGAATAACCTAAACTCACGGCACTGGAACATCCGCTCGTTCTCGAACTCCTTTCCTCCAATCTGCACTATAGTTCACAGTTCGACATCACATAATGTTTTTTAACACAAAATAACTAAAAGATTTCTCTCCGAATGAGAAATCGGCCCCGTTAACCTCAATCATTTATAATTAAAATACGTAGCTATCGGCAGCCACGACGCGAGCCAACGAAAAGTGAGGTTATATTCTGCCGGCGGTCGCGTGACTCTCAATCAAAGCGCCGGAACCAAAATCACTTGGTTCACTTCCCCACCGAACAGGGAAAACCACACGAGAAAACCGAAAGCACGTTAAATTACACCATTTATAATTAAAATTCACATCAACGATGCGGGCGACGGCAGAGGACGTGACAATGACAGAGCAGTGTTGCCAGCACCGCGCGCCCATTTTATACGAAAACTAAACAATTGGGGTGATGCTATTCTAAGCCGGCATCACACGGCAAAACGGCACGGCAACATGACAATGCCTTTTTGGAAAAAGACATTGTCACGTTCAAATTTCGCCCGTATACCGACTATACAGGCAATCATTTTTTTTTTCAGAACTGCGTACCAAATTTCACTGCCAGATCCGGATGTACCTACACAGAGTAGTTACAGTTGTTCAATGCACGAATTGCAGTGGTGCGAGCAAGCCAACCAAGCGGAGATGGGCTCGATAGTACTTGATTGCGTCAAACGGAATATTCCGTAAGTATGATTTTATCATCCAACATCTTAAGGTGGGACGCTTTCGATACAAAAGTTAAATGAAGTTACGTCTGTAAAGAAGACAAAAATGTGACTAAAGACTTGATGTGTGATGACTCATCACACATCAAGTCTTTATGAGTTGATGACCCGTGTTTTTATAACATTTTCGCAAAATAATACAAATAAATTTTTAACCATCATTTCTCTGTAAAAAACGTTTCGCCACTTTATGAACATAAATGGAGCTTCTGCTGCAATAAACACGTTTGATTTTTTTGTGGATTCTTTTGACCATAAGCAGTTTTCCGACAAATTTACGTGTGCCTTCATCATACCACAAAAAGTTTTTTGAAAAAATGTTGATTCGCTCATGTTTAACTCGATTGAAGTTCAGTTTTTCGTTTGTATGACGTAACGATTCGCCTTAACTCTAGCTGAAGTAGGAAATACAAGTTTTTCAAGGGTTTCGTAGTTGAGTAATTAATGCGCAACAAAAGTGACACAAGTTTTTTATTCTCTTTCTTGTTATTTAAAACATAAAGAGAATAATGAAAGTTTAAGAGAGAGAATAGTAGGTATCTAAAATTTCTTTTGCCACTACAAAGCCACTTTATTCATGAATACCAAATTTTTAAAACACTTCCAGTGTTAGGTACACAATTTAGGAAAAATTGATTTATTTTTGCAAATTTCTTAATTCGCGGGCTTGAAGTGAGCCGCTGTACCCCAGTTGGTAGAGGCGTCGGCAGTACAGATGGTGAAGGTCGCTGGTTCAAATCCAGCCTGCAATGAAAATTAAAAAAAAACAATGCACTAATATTTGCCGTGTGATGCCGGCTTAGAATAGCATCACCCCATTTCTTTCCTGTGGGTGTCGTAAGAAGCGACTAAAGGACTCGAGGGTATCATGTGTATTGCAATTTTAGGCGACAGGCTGACAACCTGTCACTATAGCGATACACGACAATAGCTAAAACGGCCCTCAAATATGTGTCAGACGAGGCGATAACGACCGTACTTTTACGGCCGTTGACGCTCTGCCTACCCCGCAAGGGATAAAGGCGTGATGTATGTATGTAAGCACTAATATTTTTTCAGAAACATCACGTATGAAAAAGAGACCCTTCCTTGGCTTAGACAGAAAGTGGCCGCGCTTAGAGACATCGGACTGCAAACGACCGACCACGAGGTAAAGTTTCTCTAATTTTTGTTTTGTTTGTTTGTTTTGATGATTAGACAAAAACAGTTCTTTTATCCATTTTATTTATACGGGGTGTAAGGGACGGTGTAACGAAAACTTTGCAGGCGTGTTCAGACTATGAAACTGAACAACTTTAACGATGGAGCCTGGACTATGTTCCTTGGGGAAAGTTGTTCAGCTTCATGGGCTGGTTCACCCCTTAAAGTATTTGCAGTTGATTTTTTTACATCCTGTATGTGGGTACGTATGTAGACAAGAAATTCGTTTTCACGGGCTGACTCAGTAGATTCGTCTCAGCAGCGCGAGTGACACTGGCTATAATTTTCTTCTTTTCTAAATCTTCTTCTAAATAAATAAAAAAAAACTGAAATTACCATAATCAGGTTTTTGTTTTTACATTTGCTTGTTTTTGTTTTTACATTTGCTTGTAATAAATAACATTAGGGTTATCTTTATTAAGGTCCTGCAAAAAGCACTCGCTACGGCTGAGAAATACACGCAGCGGTTTGCGAATCACACCGCACCGGACGTTGTCATCAGTATGGGGGAGCTGATGCTTCGCCTTAACAAGGATTTGGATAGTAAGTCTCGGTTTTTTTGGACGTTGGAATATATCAAAAGCTCAGCCATAGTTACCCGATTGCCTCAGGAAGAGGGTCACGTTTTTCGAGGGTATGTGTGTAGTCATGTATGTTGACATGTTAGGGTGTCGTGTCGAGGAGTCACTGGCTATATTAAAAATTCATAAATTCCTGATGGCAAATTTTTATCACGAAATAGAACTTGAAATTACCGCAGTTACTTCACTCAAATATTTATTCAAATTAAACAAGGTATTTGCTAAACAAACAGCCAGGGCCAACCGTATCGTGGCGGTTAATCCACCACAAAAGCATTCCCATGGGGGGTTGACATCTGGTAGGCGGCCGGTCGTAAAATTAAGCCAAATCCCTTGCAACACGATTTTGTAATCAACAAAACGTGTTGCACCGACCCCAAGTGATTGGGCTAAGGGCAGGAAGGTGATGATGATTTGCTAAATGAAAAACTTATAAGTAAGTATTTTGACGCCATCCAAAATAGTGAAATATGACATCATATTTCAATAATACTAAAACCATTATAGAGCAGATAATTTGACCTGTCAGGAATTTTTAAACTTCAGTTGCCATTCAAACTGAATCCAGTATTTAGTTTGATTGAATGGCAACACTGAAAAAGTAATAAGTTTTCTTTTATTTTAGCCCTATCGAAAGGAAAGCTGGATGAAATATACAATACTATCGAATCTACCAACCAAAGGAGTGAAGTAAAAAACAAGCAAAACTTAACCAAAGTGTATGAGATAGGTATGACGTACTATGATGATCAGTGGGAAAATAATGCAGGTACGGGTACGGTAATTACAATTATTTGAAAATTTAAATAAATACAATTTTTCATTTTCTATGGAAAAACATTTTTCAATTTCTTATAAAAAAATATTCACGCTACTCGTGCTTTTGCCATGAACCCTGAAAATAAAGATTGCGTCATCGTCAAGGTGGACCTTAAGAACGCCTTTAACAGTGTCGAAAGGGATACAATTTTGGCTGAAGTCAAGGACTTCATTCCTTCTTTGTTTCCCTTTCTTCATCAATGTTATGCAGAGAAGAGCCACTTATCTTTCAATGGTACTCAGATCCCATCTCAAGTTGGTGCCCAACAAGGGGATCCAGTTGGCCCGCTTATATTTAGTCTGGCAATACACAAGGTGGTCAAATCTTTGAAAACAAGCCTGAATGTATGGTACCTTGATGATGGCACAATCGGTGGAACTACAGAATCGGTGGCACAGGATGTGAAGACGCTTATCACTAAATTGTCTCATTTGGGGCTCCAAGTCAACCCCTCTAAGTGTGCAAACAAACAACAACATCGTAATTTTTAACTCCTTTATGCCAGGCGTTAGGACTTTAAATGAAAACACACTTGCGTTTCTTGGAGCACCCATTTTTCCTAATGCGATTCCAGCGGGTCTGGAGACCAAGAGCAGCATGATAGAACAGGTTCAAGACCATTTATCACAACTGTCAGCCCATGTTGCCCTCGTTCTATTTCGCTCTTGCTTTTCCCTTCCGAAGTTAACCTATGTGATTCGAACTACTCCGACATGGCTTTACCCAGATAAAGTCTCTGTAGTTAATGACGCCATCCGAGTAACACTGGAGAGCATCATCAACGTCACGCTTGACGAAAACCAGTGGCGCCAAGCAGTACTACCTATCAGGCACGGAGGTTTAGGCATCAGGAGTGTACAGGCCGTCGGTCTACCGGCTTTTCTCGCTTCTTCGAACGGGGTTGCTGACCTCGTCATTAAGTTACTCAACCTACAAGGTGACGATTTCAGCATCCCCTTCGAAGGCGACGCTCTACTGGCTTGGGCAGCGACGTGTCCTGGGGTCGAGCCACCGGCAAAGCCTGAATTACAGAGAGCTTGTGATGATCTGCGGTCAAAGTTCATTCTGTCGGAGTTGATCGTATCTCATTCGGGTACGGACTTAGCCCGCGTTAAAGCGGCAACTTGCCCTAAGTCGGGTGCATGGCTCCAGGCACTCCCCTTCCCTCAACTCGGCACGCACCTGGATAACGATTCTTTACGGGTAGCAGTGGCCTTACGGTTAGGTTGTCGTATTTCTGAGTCCCATATCTGTCCCTGTGGAGCAGCTGTTGATGTTTATGGCCATCATGGTCTCAGTTGTGCAAAGTGTGCTGGAAGGTTTCCCAGACACCACGCACTAAATGACATTATTCGCCGTGCTTTGGTGTCAGAAAATATTCCTTGCAAGCTGGAGCCACCAGGTCTTTGCCGCTCGGACGGAAAACGCCCAGATGGCCTCTCCCTTGTCTCGTGGGAAAAAGGACGATCTTTGCTGTGGGACGCCACCTGCGTCAGTACTTATGCAGCATCCCACCTACCAAGAACGACGAGGGAAGCAGGCTCCGCAGCAGAATACGCGGCTGCTCAGAAGCACGTGAAATACTCAGAGCTTACACAAAACTATATTTTCGTGCCTTTTGCGGTTGAAACCGGTGGCCCTTGGGCCAAGGAAGTCAAATAGTTTGCTAGAGACCTGGGCCGCCCGCCGCCTACGGGACCGCGGGTGTGATCCTCGCTCCAGAGCGTACCTCATCCAGCATATTTCACTTGCAATCCAGCGCGGCAACGCTGCTGGAATAATGGGCACTTTTGAGTCGGGTACGCTGCGGAGCGGGCTTTTTGATTAGATTTTAGGTTAGGTTTTAGATTTTAGTTTTATTGTTCGTAATTAGGTTTAATTGTTAATTTGTATATATCCTATTCTTGTAAATATGACAGTGCCAACCAGTTTAAGTTTCTGTAAATAAAAAGCTAACTCTTAAAAAAATGACATTTTTAAATTATTATTTTTAATTTATTTCAGTGTCAGAATCAGAACAAAACGCAGTACTTTCAGCTATGCTAGACATATTCAAACGTTGTACGGACCATGGTTTATTCGATGAGGGCCTTTTCGCTATGATCCTCAATAAACTTGACGAATATATGGGAAGCGCTTTGCAGGATGATGTTGCTAAGAAACTTTTGGACCTGGTAGGTTACAACTACAGACCCTTATCATTTCGTCAAGTCTGTCTGTCTGTTTAACATGCTTTTTAGGCCATTTTTATACAAAATGGTACAGCACCCTTCGTGCGCGTGTCCGACTCGCACTTGGCCAATTTTATTCATATTTCGGTATTATGTGCTTTAGGGAAAAATGATCAGAATCATGGACTTCCGTCACAGCCGATGTGGCGCAGTGGTTAGTATGACTGCCTGCCACGCAGAAGGTTCCGGGTTCAATTCCCGGTAGGATCACTCAGTTGATATTTATCACTTTGTGAATTTGTTCCCAGTCTGGTTAGGACATTGCAGGCTGAACCACCTGATTGTCCGGAAAGCAAGATGGTTCCGTGCTTCGGATGGGCACGTTAAGCCGTCGGTCCCGGTTGCTGTCTATGATGGCGTTCGTTACACAACCATGTCAGAGGCCTGCTACTTGCACAGTAGGCGGTTGAAAAACTCTGACACCAGGGTTCATCGGGTCGCTGAACGACTTCGTGTCCCACACGAAGAGAGAGAGATGGACTTCCCTTAATTTTTTACGTCTTTGTAACTTTTACAGATCCAACTTTACCGCCCATTGCTCAACGATTTCTCACTGGACCTACTATCACGGCGCTCATCACTATTGCCTTCTCTCTCGCACTCATTGAACAAGGACTCGGAGGAAGCAGTGCAGAGATACAAACGTTGCTTCCAACTGATTGGCGACGCGGGATACCTCTTGGTGCATTATTGTAACGAACTCAGAAAAGCGCTTAGAAATAGCGGTTAGTATCACCACAGGTATCACATAAGCAAGCTATAGAGTTCGCATATCGGCCCGCGGCGTACTGTCAAAGCGTAAGCAGTTGCTCCCTAGATACAGACGTCATATACCGGGAGTAACGGAAAGGGTATAACAAGCCGAAAGGAGGTCAAGGTACTCATGAAACTGAACAACTTTCCCTATGGAACATGGGGCGAAATAGGAAAAAAAAATTTGGACCTCCCATACAAAATCGCCGATCAGCTAATTGATTTACTATGGGAGGTCCAATTTTTTTTTCATATTTCGCCCCATGTTCCATGGGGAAAGTTGTTCAGTTTCATGAGTACCTTGACCTCCTTTCGGCTTGTTATACCCTTTCCGTTACTCCCGCTATATGAGAAGTTATAGAGGTTCAATAGTGTTGTCACTGGCGTTTTGCTACTGATGGACAGAGAGGTTGTGTTGTAACTACTGCCATAACTTTTTATGCGCTCTATATAGCTTGCTCTTATATTAAGGTATCATTTTTAAGGTACCACTTAGCGGCTTGTTAGCGGTTTCACCCGCTGCAATCCATTTTCCCGCGGGGAAAAAAGCATTTCTTCGTATTTTGTTATGCATATAAATAAACCTTCCTCTTGAATCACCTTATCTATTACAAAAAACCGCATCAAAAAAAATCTAACAAACATATATCTTTTTTTGGAAAACTTCCAAAATTTCACCGCAGGCAGGATTTGAACCTGCGACCTTCGGCATCAGTACTGCCGACGCCCTAACCAACTGGGCTACCGCGGTTCTAATCGAGCCCGCGAAATTATGGAAGTATATCTTGTCCACTATCGCGTGGATGGGCTCCATCTACCGGGATAGTTTTGCAACTAATTCCCAGCGACTAATTCATTCTTTACAGATTGAATGTAGTCAAAGCGATGAAAACCCGCGATAAATTGAATACCAAATTTTAAAACACTTCTCGTGTTAGGTAAACAATTTTTGGAAAACTTCCAAAATTTTACCGCAGGCAGGATTTGAACCTGCGACCTTCGGCATCAGAAACATATATCTATCTGCTTAAACGGCTGAAAATAAAAGGCCATTTACACCACGTCTGACATAAGTTTAAGAGGCATTCAGAAGACAGCGTATCACTATATAATGACAGGTTGTTAGCCTGTTACCTAAAACTACAATAAACATCAACTCTCAAATCCCTTAGTCGCTTCTTACGTCATTTACGGGAAAGATATGGGGCTATGCCATTCTAAGCCAACCACGCGGCAACCTATAATAGTATGTGTGGCCTATAATGAATATGTCGTCTAGAAGGGGCTGGCTGTGGTGTGTGTGGTGGTGTGTGTCTTGGTTTCTGGTGTGGCAGGAGTGTTCTCCTGCGGTTTAATGGTTGTGGGCACGTCGTGGGTACTCAGGCAAATCCAAGTAAAGTCAGGAAATGGTCACGAACTCAGATTTTATTCAGCTTCTCAAGGAATGCACTTTACAGGATAGGTATGCACCAAAGTGCATCTAACAAGTGCAATGAACGTGACCGGTCCGACGTGTGCACCGCTCAACGGTCTAGGATGAGAATGCACCAGCCGACCCGATCCACATGGGCGGAACTGACTTTAGCGCCACCACACGGACGTTTATTGCACTTTTACAATCAACCAATCGTAGAGCTTCAAATCCCACTACAGTTATTCCGAGTTGCCGGTACTACGATATCGAAACGACACGTCGCTGTCGCTTAAATTGTCGCTCGCTACGACACGGCCATACTGACGAGTCACACGTCCTCGTGTGTACCTGAAACAACCAAATAAAAGTGTAGAGCAACATGTTACGTTCGGCCTGCTCGGCCAACCTGATTAGCACAAAATCAAGAAAATGTCTGATCAAGCAATCACTTTACAATGAAAACAATCGAAATAAATCAAAGGGAAAACAATAGCAGAGTTAAAACCATGATCTTCGCCCTAACTAGCGAGTTGCGCGCATAACTCACTTCGGGCCACTCCAAGTCAGCCAATACTAATAGTCTCATCGAGACTTCGGGCCACTCCAAGTCAGCCATTCATTACTAATAGTCTCACCGAGACTTCGGGCCCCCGCCGTACCGTCAGCCGCGCACCGCTCCCTGAACGACCATAATATGGCCGCAGTTACGACTACGACTAACGCATACAGTGCAGCCAAATAAATCATGATTTTACCTCAGATTTTATAACTATCAAAACAACCAGTTGATAACTAGCAATTTCCTTATCACATCACTCCCTGAGTCTAGGTACTAATGCTTGATCAAAAGGCATCTTCTCAATTATGTCATTGTCACACTGTATGTTCTATTAGCAGTCTATAATTCTAATAAGAATCGAACTTATCAAACACCTACAATAATTTTGATTCAGTTTTGTCTGGTTATTTTCTTTACAAGATTGTCTACCTCAAATCTCACTGCCTACGCTATGCATCTATACGCGAAAATAAGAAACGATACGACCTGAAATCGCACTAACTATGCTTCTATACGCAGCAATAAAAAGTTTACAGAAGGTTCATTCGACCCTATTCAGGATTTTAACGATTTTCATTTGTTAGATAGCCAGAGCTGCTACTGTCAACAGTCACACAGTATAAGAATAAAATCAGAACAAAACAGTAAAATCCGATACAAAAACGTCATATGATATCGAACCAACTTCCTAGTTACCCTGACTTCCCCTGAGATTCCGGTTATTTCCAGTTACAGTCGCCAGTAAGCGTCAAAATCGTAGCTAGTCCTGAGTGAGCCATCTGTATAGGCGCCCCGCGCGCCGTTTCTCTAATTTGTTGCAATATGAGAAGCGATTAGACAGTGTTTGAATTTAGCTCACGATAAACTACTATCATGCTTTGTGAACCGTCGCGTTACGCTACGAGTACAAACGAGCTGGTATATGGCGAATTGTTTGGTCAAATTATGATTGCACTAGGTACCTAGTTCGTTTATTTACTACGCACTAACTAGCGTTATCGTTGGCTAAGCTGATAAGGATGACGTTACACTACGAGCTAGATCTTTTACACGAATTTTCATCTCACCTGTAGCTACTCGCGTCTGTACTCCGTGGTAAACGAAAACCAAAACTCGCGTAACAAACTGCACACGACTTTATACACAGGTGGAATGTCAGGTTCGATCGCACTCGGCACTCAAATCTATGTCCATGATAGCGGTAAAAACAGAAACCTGGGTTTGAAACAGTAACTGCGCTATGACGATACTTTGTTAAAAACGAAAATCACGTTAAGTTTTCGAACCGATCACTATCTTGCGTCGCATGAATTTATTTTGTGCGATCACAAATGTCACTAGTAAACTATGACTACCCCCATGAAAATTCCTCGGAACATGACTATCGCGCCTGTTAAAATTACGTTAGCAAATAGACGAAACCTCATGAAAATTTATTCGCGGCACTTTTATAAGGCGAAACGAAAAGTGAAAATCTGCACCATTATCAAAGTAAACTGATTACGACTCACCGGATTGTTCAATTGTCTCGCGTAGGCCTCTTGCAGTAGTTGTCCCTCCGGTCGCGCCGCGCCTCCGGTCCTGGAACCACAGCCGCTGCCGCCGCCATTGCCTCTGCCATTGCCACCGCTTTGATTGCCGCTGCTCGCTGCCGCTGCTTTGGTTGCTGCTGCCCGCTGCGCCACCTTGCCGAACTTCTTGTATCATCTTCTTCTGGGTCTTTATTTTTGTAGGCTTCTAACATCCGCATCTTGAAGTGGTTTTGTTGCTTGAAAAATCGACGTCAGTTTTCGCTGCGGGTTGGATGCCCGAGGTGATCCCGCTTCTGATGTCGTCTAGAAGGGGCTGGCTGTGGTGTGTGTGGTGGTGTGTGTCTTGGTTTCTGGTGTGGCAGGAGTGTTCTCCTGCGGTTTAATGGTTGTGGGCACGTCGTGGGTACTCAGGCAAATCCAAGTAAAGTCAGGAAATGGTCACGAACTCAGATTTTATTCAGCGCCTCAAGGAATGCACTTTACAGGATAGGTATGCACCAAAGTGCATCTAACAAGTGCAATGAACGTGACCGGTCCGACGTGTGCACCGCTCAACGGTCTAGGATGAGAATGCACCAGCCGACCCGATCCACATGGGCGGAACTGACTTTAGCGCCACCACACGGACGTTTATTGCACTTTTACAATCAACCAATCGTAGAGCTTCAAATCCCACTACAGTTATTCCGAGTTGCCGGTACTACGATATCGAAACGACACGTCGCTGTCGCTTAAATTGTCGCTCGCTACGACAAATATTATATTTTTTGTATTTTGCAAGTAATTGATATTTTTAAGACAAAATAATTTGGATTATGTTTAACTTTTTTGAGAGTAAAACATTTGAATAGAGGTCCTTCAAGTAGATTAATAATTAACTTTTAAACATATTGGGCCTTACCACAAAAAAGTGAACGCGTGTCTAGCGTTTTTTGTATGAAATTTTAAATACAAATAAATTCAAAACTCGTCTAACTTTTGTAGTTAGGTCAAATGTTTTCAATAACAGTAGTATCAAGGCGTTATTAATATTATTTCTTGCAGATGAAGACAAATGGGATGAAATATTCAAGAAAATAAAAGACAAGATATTTGAGAATCCACACGCGGGCTCTGACTATCAGCTGCTTAACAGATACAAGCACAAACTGTTTGATATATGCGAATATGGTAAGTAGCTATTGACAATTTCAAGCTATCACAATTTGTTGTGTATTTTTCTTTCATGTTTGATTTGATTTACAACTGGAAGCGAGTGTAGACTTGAGCATATAACCAAACAGCCACAACAGTCCACTGCTGGACATGGGCCTCCCCCGTATTGGGAGATATTGCCATACTCACCACGCTTGGCAGGCGGATTGGCGAGCGCAGTGCAAGATGTTTAATTCACAGGGAACGCTGCTGCCCATTTCCTGGATAATTATCCCTTAGTCGCTTTTTACGACACCCACGGGTAGAATTGGGGTGATGCTATTCTAGGCCGGCATCACACTTGAGCATATACCTACTTTTAAATGAAATCAATATCTCCACGCATTCCCAAGATACAGGGTCTTAGAAACGAACTAAGAAGTGATCTTAAAAGAGTTTCGTTTTTTTTTCTGTTGTTGAATAAATAAATAAATATAAATATCCCTGGACGAGACACACAGCTCCATCTAGTCCCAAACTAAGCAAGGCTTGTACTATGGGAACTAGAAAACTGATATAATACTTATATATACCTTCTTATTTTTTTTTTGTACATAAATACATATTATACATAGAAAACACCCAGACTAAACACAAATATTTAAAAATCGACTTTACGAATATTTGTGTCTGGTGGGAATCGAACCCACGACCCTCGGCGTAGAAGGCAGGGGTACTATCCACTACGCCTTCTGAATTTGATATGATAATTATAACTAACACGGCTAACACCCAGAATTTTATGTACAGAGATGTCGCCATCATTTAAAGTATCCGCGGACAAAGTGTTGAAGGACATCGGTCGGGTATTGAACCAGCGCCCCCCGGCCGGTGTGCTGCGGCTGTCACAACTGTGCCCCGCGCTGTCCGCCTGTCAGGACTGTCCCGGGACATTGCTGGGGTTACGTGACAAGCAGACGGTCGCCAGGATCCATGAGCAGGTAAATTTAGCAGTCTTCTTTCTTTTCGTGTGGGCTTGGTGTGGGACACCGAGTCGTTCGATGAACCCTGGTGTCAGAGTTTTTCAACCGCCTACTGCAAGTAGCAGGCCTCTGACATGGTTGTGTAACGACCGCCATCATAGACAGCAACCGGGACCGACGGCTTAACGTGCCCATCCGAAGCACGGAACCATCTTGCTTTGCGGACAATCAGGTGGTTCAGCCTGCAATGTCCTAACCAGACTGGGAACAAATTCACAAAGTGGTAAATATCAACTTTGTGAGTGACCCCACCGGGAATTGAACCCGGAACCTTCTGCGTGGCAGACAGTTATACTAACCACTGCGCCACATCGGCTGTCAAATTTAGCAGTGGTAACCACAAACTGAAAAGCGCAGCGTACATACAGCGGCGTAGAGAGCTTCAGATTATGGAGGGTCACAACAAACCATAAACTACTATCGGGCAAAACACGGCACACATCTAAACTATACGTATTGCTAGCGAAGCCAGCCACGCTGGGCGCACTCCAAAACTGCTGTTGTATTGCGAGCCAAAATTACACGTATTGCGAGCGACGCGACACATATACATACAGGGTATAAGGGTCGGTGTACCGAAAACTTTGCAGGCATGATCAGACCATGAAACTGAACAACTTTTACTATGGAGCTAGTGGTGGGAAACGAGAATTTTTTTCCGACCTTCCATACAAAATTCACGGTCAGCTGACTGGGAAGTCACAGTTTTTTTTCGTTTACCACCATATTATCTGTGGTAGCTTGTAATTGGCATTTATTATTATATTTTGTCATTTGTTTTGTAAAGAAGGCTGTAAGCTTCCCAAATAAAATAAAATAAAAAAATATAAATAAAAAATGTTCCATAGGGAAAGTTGTTCGGTGTCATGGTCTGAACACACCTGCAAAGTTTTCGGTACACCGTCCCTTACACCCCGTATTTAATAGTGACTTTAAAAACTATATTCCCATCTGCAGGTGCAAGTTTTGACCTCTAAGCAACGTCCAGCGCTGTTTAAGGTTTTGCTATCAGACGGCACTACCAGGAGGTATGTATAATTCATTATTGTTTATTTATACAACCAACTTAATATAATATTTTTTTCGAATAAACTTGTATTCTTATCTTAACTAACTGATCATAACGTGCATATGCACAGTTTAAATTTTTGTAGGCTCTCTTCAGGGGCAGGGGTAGGGGACGGGCGGGCAATATAAATAAGCTAAATTTAAATTAATAAAAGCATAATAACAATCAAATTTTATAATCAGTTTCATGTTTATTAGGAACTTTAATAATTAAACTTATGATTTATGAAATAAAATCAGGAACATTACACCGATAAGTACTTATGAAAGACCTTTTTTTAAAAAATGGTAATTATCCTTTTTGCCCACCCTGGGTGGGCAAAACGAATTCCACAGTCGGGCAAAACGGAGTATGGCATCCACACAACATTAATCAATACGATCTTCAACAAAAACTACCCAAACTTCATATATGAAAAGTAGGACTCATGTGTCCATTTTTGGCATGAGGAGCATCCAGTCATCAATTGGAGGGTGGACACAGAGCTCTTTGCAGAACGTGCATCTGTACTCTTTGGTATTTTAATTAGACGCTTTTTTGGGTGCAAATCTTGTTTTAATTTCAGATGCTCCAGCCTTAGAAAAGGACCCAGTTTTTGAGGAGTGTCCAGCCTTGGAAGGCTGTCCAACCTTATATCCGTTTTGCCCGGTTTCTTTTTACCCACTAGGATTATTTGCGAAACACTGACTGTTAAAACAACGAAAACATTTGACAATAATAAGCACTTAAACGGAAATTTCTTCTAAAATCTTCACACAGTCTGTATAATAGAATTAGAACACCAACGATAGTTTTTTTTAGGATAACGAGTAACTAGCAATGTAATTACAGTTAAAAATTGTTTTTTTTTTCTTCTCAGAAACAAAAAACCAGCTCGTGCTCCCACAGTTTTGACATGTCTGTGCTTGCGCGACATTAATCACGTGACCTCTGTACTGGCGGATCGTTTGACACTATTTTTGTCTCTTTCTAGCAATTAGTTCGGAAATTATTCAAATTATTCTTTCTGCTCGCCCTTTTCGTCTTGCCCGTCCGTCCCCTATGTGTAGCCAAGTTCCAAGTTACCGTTAAACGGATACACCTGTCGGCTGTCCTAACGTTTTTACCCGACTGCCTCAGAAGAAGGGTTATATTTTTCGAGAGTATGTATGTGAACAAGAAAATTCTTTTTCTAGGGCTACAGCCCAAACGGATCTAGTTGGATTTTGACATATGAGGTGTCGATAGATTCGTCTTAGCAGCGCGAATGACACTGGCTATATTAAAAAATTATAGATTCAAGATGGCGGATTTTTACAGCAAAATTCTACTTTAAAATTACCGCAGTCGGATTTTTTGTTTTTTAACACGTCTACTTGTTTATTACTACTCTGCCTGCTGTAACCAGCCACAACTTCTGTTGTTAATTAGGCATGCAAGAAAGGTTTAATTGTTCAAATTTGTCTAGGTATTTGCACAAGAGTGGGGAGCCGCTGCAAGTGGACGCCGCCGCGCAGACGGTGTTGAGATACACCGGCAAACTGTGGCAGGGGATGTGTCCGGTCGTACCGTACAATGTGAGTATCGCAAGGATTGATTTTAAAATGTTTATTATGTAGGTACTAGCTGCCCGTCAGCGGTTTCACCCGCTGCAACCTATTATTCCGCGGGAAAAAAGCATTATTCGCCAAGAGATGTCGCTGTTAGTTTTCGGCGAAAACGTTTAAAACGCGAATCGGCTCAGTCACGCCACCTTTGCAAAAATATTGGAATATGCGTGATCCCGTAGGAATAAGACATTTTCCCGTGGTTAAAAGTTGCCTATGTGTTATTCTAGATACTCTTCTATATTTGTGCAAAATGTCATGTCAATCTAATCAGCCGTTTCAACGTGATGTCGTAACAAACACACACACAAACATCCGCCTTTATAATATTAGTAGGATCTATTTGTTAAGTATTTGTTTGCTAAGAATACTGCCACCCCTAGTCCACTCAGGGTGTTTCTTAAAAGCGGCATAGAGTTTTTGACCTCGGCTGAGTATCTGTCGACTATGGTCAACCGCATGGTGGCGGTTACACCACTTACGTCGGTTGACGTCAGGTAAGCGGCCGGTCATAACTCAAAGCCAAATCTGATTCTTAACTGATTAATATTAGATAAGTGATTAAATGAAATCGTTATAGCACAACACTATTTATTTTTTCCAAAAAATATCGACCCACTATACGTCATCCTCGTGCATACGATTAGAAATTCGACTTTACTTAAACCACACAAAACCGAACATGTAGGACGCTGTACGTAGATTTATTTTTATTTTGTTCATATCTTTAAAAATTCTTTTGTTCATATCTTTATCGTTTTCGTCATGTCATGTAGCGTCTATCATATCTTCCAATGTTTTGTGACAGGTAACGCCCCTAAGTGAAGACTGCGGCCTGATCGAGTTTCTGGAGGAACACCACACGTTGAGATCGCTCATTGGTGGAGACGAAGTGCTGAACCGTAAGTGTTGACAAAGAGGGATATAGTCCATTGGTTATCAAGTGACATTGATGGAGGAGCACCACACGTTGAGATCGCTCATTGGTGGAGACGAAGTGCTGAACCGTAAGTGTTGACAAAGAGGGATATAGTCCATTGGTTATCAAGTGACATTGATGGAGGAACACCACACGTTGAGATCGCTCATTGGTGGAGACGAAGTGCTGAACCGTAAGTGTTGACAAAGAGGGATATAGTCCATTGGTTATCAAGTGACATTGATGGAGGAGCACCACACGTTGAGATCGCTCATTGGTGGAGACGAAGTGCTGAACCGTAAGTGTTGACAAAGAGGGATATAGTCCATTGGTTATCAAGTGACATTGATGGAGGAGCACCACACGTTGAGATCGCTCATTGGTGGAGACGAAGTGCTGAACCGTAAGTGTTGACAAAGAGGATATAGTCCATTGGTTATCAAGTGACATTGATGGAGGAGCACCACACGTTGAGATCGCTCATTGGTGGAGACGAAGTGCTGAACCGTAAGTGTTGACAAAGAGGATATAGTCCATTGGTTATCAAGTGACATTGATGGAGGAGCACCACACGTTGAGATCGCTCATTGGTGGAGACGAAGTGCTGAACCGTAAGTGTAGACAAAGAGGATATAGTCCATTGGTTATCAAGTGACATTGATGGAGGAGCACCACACGTTGAGATCGCTCATTGGTGGAGACGAAGTGCTGAACCGTAAGTGTTGACAAAGAGGATATAGTCCATTGGTTATCAAGTGACATTGATGGAGGAGCACCACACGTTGAGATCGCTCATTGGTGGAGACGAAGTGCTGAACCGTAAGTGTTGACAAAGAGGGATATAGTCCATTGGTTATCAAGTGACATTGATGGAGGAGCACCACACGTTGAGATCGCTCATTGGTGGAGACGAAGTGCTGAACCGTAAGTGTTGACAAAGAGGGATATAGTCCATTGGTTATCAAGTGACATTGATGTAGGAGCACTACACGTTGAGATCGCTCATTGGTGGAGACGAAGTGCTGAACCGTAAGTGTTGACAAAGAGGGATATAGTCCATTGGTTATCAAGTGACATTGATGGAGGAGCACCACACGTTGAGATCGCTCATTGGTGGAGACGAAGTGCTGAACCGTAAGTGTTGACAAAGAGGGATATAGTCCATTGGTTATCAAATGACATTGATGTAGGAGCACCACACGTTGAGATCGCTCATTGGTGGAGACGAAGTGCTGAACCGTAAGTGTTGACAAAGAGGGATATAGTCCATTGGTTATCAAGTGACATTGATGGAGGAGCACCACACGTTGAGATCGCTCATTGGTGGAGACGAAGTGCTGAACCGTAAGTGTTGACAAAGAGGATATAGTCCATTGGTTATCAAGTGACATTGATGGAGGAGCACCACACGTTGAGATCGCTCATTGGTGGAGACGAAGTGCTGAACCGTAAGTGTTGACAAAGAGGATATAGTCCATTGGTTATCAAGTGACATTGATGGAGGAGCACCACACGTTGAGATCGCTCATTGGTGGAGACGAAGTGCTGAACCGTAAGTGTTGACAAAGAGGATATAGTCCATTGGTTATCAAGTGACATTGATGGAGGAGCACCACACGTTGAGATCGCTCATTGGTGGAGACGAAGTGCTGAACCGTAAGTGTTGACAAAGAGGGATATAGTCCATTGGTTATCAAGTGACATTGATGGAGGAGCACCACACGTTGAGATCGCTCATTGGTGGAGACGAAGTGCTGAACCGTAAGTGTTGACAAAGAGGGATATAGTCCATTGGTTATCAAGTGACATTGATGGAGGAGCACCACACGTTGAGATCGCTCATTGGTGGAGACGAAGTGCTGAACCGTAAGTGTTGACAAAGAGGGATATAGTCCATTGGTTATCAAGTGACATTGATGGAGGAGCACCACACGTTGAGATCGCTCATTGGTGGAGACGAAGTGCTGAACCGTAAGTGTTGTTAACGGTGATTAGAAAATTAGACGTTTTATTTTATTACAATAAATGAGCTTCTTTGATGTAGTTTTTTGTAACGTTTTCGCCAACGCCTAGGGTTACTTGGGTTGAGATTGTGGCACCCAATATAAACAACTGATTATTTTTTGTGACACATTGGTGATTTACTATGTACTAAGTAATGGTTACCTATTGTACACAGCTTTCACTGTTGTTTTTACCCGACTGCCTCAGGAGGCTTATGTTTTTCGAGAGTATGTATGTATCCAGAAATTCGTTTTCACGGGCTAGCCCAAACCGGTGGGCGGATCTTGACATGTGATATGCCGTAAGATTCGTCTCAGCAGCGTGAATGGCACTGGCTAATTAAAAATTCATGAGTCAAGCAAGATGGCGGATTTTCATCGAAAAATACAACTTTGAAATGACTGTAGTTGGGTTTTTGTTTCTTAATACATCTGATTGTTTTAATTTGTTTTTCTTTGTCAAACGTTCTTTATTAAAGGATTAAGAAGACGCATTCGTAATACATAGGTATTTTGTCGTACAAATAATTAGATTTTTAGAGTTTCATAGTCTACTAGAAACCCTTATCGTTTCGTCAAGTCTGTCTGTCTGTCTGCATGCCGCGCCCTCGTAACTTCATCAAATTTGGTGTGAAGGCAGATCGTTTTGACCCAAATTTAGAAATGTTGAGAAAAAAATATTTTAAATGTTTAATGGACCCCCTTCCCATACATGTGAAAGGGGGGCAAAACATTTTTTTTCTCCTGTAATATTGAGTAGGGTATCGTTGAATAGGTCTTGTAAAACTAAGGTGAGGTTTCCTTGAAACAAAGTCTCTAAAATGTTTCTGTCTCGAGATATTTGCTTTTAAAAGAGGCGTTTTTGAGCCATAATTTGTTCCAGCTGTATCTTCTAAATCTAAAGTATGCATGCTAAAATTGGAGAGAAATATGGAATATAGTTCTTAATATGAAATAAAATAAATAAATAAATATTAAATTACCATGAAAACTATAACGATTAAGGAAATATTAAAGTTTTTCAATTTGCGGTTGGTAACCACAGCTGCAAACAAACCAGCAACAAAATTAACTTTTTAACGCTGAAAGACCTGACATTTAAACGTTGACTACGAAACCCTATTTGTGAGCGTATCTGACACGCTCTTGGCCGCTTTTTTTGATACGGTATTGACCTTTCTAAGATATTGACTAATCCGAACTAGAAATTTATGTAGTTTTTATATTGCTTATTTTTTCGTTGCGAATTTAAATGATGTTTACAAATGATTTGATTTACAGCTGTGTTGGATAGCGTACATCAGGACGACAGAGAGTTGGTCCTGAACCCCGCACAAGCGAACTTAGCGCAGTATTACCAAATGTGCGACAGGATCCCGAGCCACATGCTACGGTAGGTGTACTAAAACCTACCATAAAACTAGATCATATTTTTTCGGAAAACTTGCAAAATTTTCCACCGCAGGCAGGATTTGAACCTGCGACCTTCGGCATCTGTACTGCCGACGCCACTACCAACTGGGCTACCGCGGTTCTAATCGAGCTTGCGAATTTAGCAAGTATATCTTGTCCACTAACGCGTGGATGGGATCCATCTACCGGAATAGTTTTACAAGTAATTCCCAGCGACTAATTCATTCTTTGCAGATTGAATGTAGTCAAAGCGATGAAAACCCGCGATAAATTGAACACCAAATTTTAAAACACTTCTCGTGTAAGGTATACAATTTGTGGAAAACTTATTAACTAGATCATATTTATTATCTTTGTTTACACGTCCAGGTCGGCCGGTATTCATTATTTGTAGAAGGTTCTTGAACAGAACACATATACAGGGTGTTAATTTAAATGAGTGCATAGCTTCAGGGTAGGTTAAGTATCGAATAAGGATGCCATAAAAAATATAGAAAAAATCCCAGTCAAAAAAAAAAGATTTAGGATATAGTCAACACTTTTTTTTTTTGAAAAAGCAATTTTTGACGCTGTCGTTGTTTAGAGAGTGCCTATACAAGTACTTTCGCCAAAACAACTTTGAGATTGAACGAATTTCGCCCGAGATATAGGCATGTGAACCGAATGTCTGCCAATTAAAAAGAAAATTGTGACAGGGATTTTTTTCAATATTTTTTACGGCATCCTTTAACGATACTAAACCTGCCCTGAAGCTATGGCACGCATTTAAATTAACACCCTGTAGAAAACAGCAGGCCTTTTTGGACATAAATAGCATAAAATATTTTATCTGCACTCATTTCGTAATATTCGTTTTACAGAATCGAAAGCAGGTACGCATTAAGAAATATGCAGACTTAAAAAAAACCATACTAAAATTTTAATCGTGATGGAACGTAATGTCTAGTATTTAAAAAAAAAAAAACGAAATGAATATGCCGCTTTTTTATTTCCTGAGTCTAATAAAAAAAAACAAATGTCACCCGGGCGAGACGACACTTGAAATTATGAGGATTTATTTATTATTAAATCTTTGCTTCAAATCATTTTTCGAATTAAAATTTACCGATAAATGCTTTTTAATTTTAAAAGTTGTTCAGTTTTTATGAGCCTCCATTTAACGTTTAGTTAAAAAGTTACCTATGTACAAAAGTCGTTCAGTTGGTGGTTCAGTAGATAGGCTTGCAATCGCCATAGTGCGGAGGTTTGAATTATTTTTCATAGTTTTTCTTGTAGAGTGTAGATAAAATAGTGTATGCAACTGCATATAATTAGGCTTTAGAATGCTCGTGTCAAACTATTATCACACTCAACTGCGCCTCGTGTGATAAGCAGACACTCACATCCTAAAGCCTCTCATTATTAGGCAGTTGCATAAACTACTATTGTAATGATGTAGTTTATATTGTTTGTTATTCTAGGGAGAGTATAATACGGCGGTCGGCGAGCGAGCAGGACAGAATATTCAAGATGAACAACTTCCAGAGCACGCTCGCCTCCACCACCATCTTTACATGGATTTTAGGTAATATTGGAGTTTTCATCTTATTAGGTTATTATAGTCTACTTTTGTAGCCGTGTGGTGCCGGCAGAGTAGAATAGCACCACCCCCTCTCTTCCCGTGGGGGTCGTAAGAGGCGACCGAGGGATAAACCCGAGCCAAACAGCCAGGGTCAACCGTATGGTGGCGGTTAATCCACCACAAAAGCATTCACAAGGAGGGTTGACGTCTGGTAGGCGGCCGGTCGTAAAATTAAGCCAAATCCTTTGCAACACGATTTTGTGTTCAACAAAACGTGTTGCGCCGACCCCAAGTAATTGGGATAAGGGCAGGAAGATGATGAGTCTTCTTTTGTAGGTAAACAATGTCATAAATTTTATTTCTTTTGCAGGTTTAGGCGATCGGCATTTAGAGAACATTCTGTATTCAAATGAATATGGCCGCTTATGCCACGTGGACTGGGGACACCTACTGTACTTCGGCCGCGAGGAGATACAGCCAGCGCGCCTCACTAGAAACATACAGAGTGTTACAGACACACTAGGTAATGTCACTACAACTTAGAAAACATTCTGTATTCAAATGAAGATGGCCGGTTATGCCACGTGGACTGGGGACACCTACTGTACTTCGGCCTCGAGGAGATACAGCCAGCGCGCCTCACTAGAAACATACAAAGCGTCATGGACACACTAGGTAATGTCACTTTAACTAATTATATGTTAAATAATGAGAAATTAAAAAAAAAAATCACTAGCGACCGCCGGGACTTGAACCCTTTAGTTGCATAATGTCCATTTTGAAAAATGTCCAGTGGTGAAAAAATTACCAGATTGCAAAATGTCCTGTTTGCATAATGTCCAGTTTGCAAAATGTCCAATTGCAAAATGTCCAGTTTGAAGATTATGTAATTTGAAAAATGTCCAGTTTGCAAAAGTACAATTAGCGAAATTAAGGGGTGAAATTCACTTTCCCCAAAACATGGGTCAGTGAAACAGTATTTCATATAAACTGGACTTATTGTGAACTGGACATTTTGCAAACTGGACATTATGCAAACTGGACGTTTTTTCGCCACTGGACATTTTGCATAATGGACATTATGCACCTAAAGGCCTTGAACCCGGGACTGTGGATCACCGTTCCACCGCTCTACCTAATTATATGTTGATAATTTATCAGAATCTGATACCATGGTCTGGGCCCGAAGGCGGCTACACACCTCACAGCCTGCCACAAACACCCCTGACCCCGAATACACAATACCGGGAGTATCAGAAAGGGTATAACAAGCCGAAAGGAGGTCAAGGTACTCATGAAACTGAACAACTTTCCCCATGGAACATGGGTCGAAATATAAAAAATCAATTAGCTCATCGGCGATTTTGTATGGGAGGTCCAACTTTTTATTTTCATATTTCGATCCATGTTCCATAGTGAAAGTTGTTCAGTTTCATGAGTACCTTGAACTCCTTTCGGCTTGTTATACCCTTTCTGTTACTCCCTGTATAAATTATATGTTATGTTATGCCTGCAGTGAAATTTTGGAAGTTCTCCAAAAATTGTTTACCTAACACGAGATGTGTTTTAAAATTTGGTATTCAAAATATATGTTGATAATTTATCACAATCTGCTACTGCTACCATGCCCTGTCCCCGAAGGGGGCTTCACTCCTCACAGCCTGCCACACATAGATCACCATATCTCTTAATCTTAAGATATCTCTTATATGCCATACGCAATACAACGTGTTACAAAACAACCAATAAAGCTGAAAGGGTGTGGAAAGGTCCGTTGCAAGGAGTCAAATTAACAAAAAATTAGAGCCGTAGTATCGTTTTTGAAAACTACGAAATAAATATTTTTTTATTAAATTACACTTATTTTTAATCGTGGCATCGCAGCACTAATTTTGACAGCTTAAAGTTCAAATGAAGTTACCGACGCGGCGAAGCGCAGTTCGGTCTACATTGCTGGCTATTACATGAATGTCATCAATACAAGAAACTAAGTCAACCAGCAATGAATGCCGAAGCGGACTTTGTTCGCTAGGTAGTGTAGCACCTGACCTAGACTAGTGATGGGATTATTTTATCGACTGATGATAATGAAAAATATTATTTTTTTTGGTTAGTTATGTAACAGGTTGTATATCTTATGTTAACTGTGCACTGTGTTGTTGTCGGTCAGTGCTGGAGGCGACGCTGCAGCGGCTGCTGCGCGTGCTGGCGGCGTCGCGCGCGCCTCTGACAGCTGTCATCCACACCTGCCTCAAGTTTATGGATAACTATTCAGAAAAGGTAACCTCACCTATACCGTTGTGTTGATGTTTAAAATTAAATAAAAAAGAATCTTAATTTTTCAAGTTGAATAATTTTAACCTCGTGAGTCCTGGCGCCTGATTGCTATTTTTCATAACGGTCATTTTTAAATTCAATTTAGTGGTATAAAATATTTAAAAGCTAAAAATTAAAAAATGTGTATTTTTGGCCTCATTATTGAATTTAATGATTAAATATACTAAATTCGGTTAGATATTCTATTTATTTATAAACATATAATAATATAAACAAATGTGCAAATAAAAATCCAATGTCCTCGCCTGAGGAACTGAGGTCTCAGAAGGTGTTTTTTTTTTTCGGATAAATAACATAGGTATTCGATGAGGGTGTTCTATCTAATTTTTATTCTTGGTCGTACGTTTTTTTTTTTTCAGCGCCAATACATATCATCTTTACTACGAGGCACTACCCTTTCTCATTTGGTGATTCGCGACTCCATCGAGAAATCAGAAATACAGGATACAATCAAAAACAAACACATCGAACTTCTGGACGCTGAATTTCAAGATTTCCCTCGCAAAGATAAATACCGTATCGATGAACAGGTAACTTTATTAACCTATTACAAAATGCGATTAAGAGACTAAAAGAAGTATCATAGGATCACCCTATTTCCTTCATCATTATTTGAGTCCTGTGTCAGAAAAATTATGCTAAAAGGATATATTTAAATAAAATTAAAATTCATGTTTATTATCCGTCCGTACCTATAGATTATATTAGGCTTCCGGGCTAAAGGACCTCGGGCAACTATTACCGATGCACGCACCACCCACTAAAATCCGGCGTAGCCAGCCTTGGGTTACTCGCGCCGAGATTGCTGTATTGTTTAATCGTAGTTACATTATACGGGGTGTTAGGGACGGTGTAACGAAAACTTTGCAGGCGTGCTCAGACCATGAAACTGAACAACTTTTTCTATGGGGCCAATGGTGGGAAACGAAAAAAATTTTCCCACCTCCCATACAAAATCAGTCAGCTGATCGTGATTTTTGTATGGGAGGTCGAAAAATTTTTTTCGTTTCCCACCATTGGCTCCATAGTAAAAGTTGTTCAGTTTGATGGTCTGATCATGCTTGCAAAGTTTTCGGTACACCGTCCCTAACACCCTGTATAAGGTTAAATTTAATTAAGTACAAATCTCTTGAGGGTGTGGTCTACTCACAAAACTGAACAACTTTTGTTAGACACTTTTCTTCGAAATATGAAGAAAAACTTGGACCTCCCATACTAAGTGACACACTTTCCCAACATTTTTGTATGGGAGGTCCAAATTTCTTTTTCATAATTCGATGAAAAGTTTTAAACAAAAGTTGTTCATTTTTGTAAGTAGATTACACCCTCAAGAGATTTGTACTTAATTAAATGTAACCGTATATAATCGTTGTTCAAAGTTCCTGAACCTTTTGCCCCTCTATCAACATTACTAAACATTTGTTATTTAGTGGCACATATTTCCTTCATGTGTTGAAAATGATAGAAATATATTTAGCTTCTTCCGCACCTCCAAGATTAAATAATTTTTGTGGGATTAATTAGCCAAGATTAAATAATCTTTGTGGGATTAATTAGGTGCGGAAGAAGCTAAATATATTTCTATCATTTTCATCAAGATGGACTTTCGCAATGTAACGCCTGATACTATTAGTTCCTCCATGTGTGTTATCTCCCTGCAGGTGTCGTGCCTGCTGCGCGCGTGCTCGGCCCCGCGGCTGCTGAGCCACACGCGCTCGGGCTGGGAGCCCTGGGTTTGATGCACCCCACACCCCCAGCGAGGACCCAGTAATGATATTTTTTTTATGTTATAATGCATGTAGGTTTTGTTTCGATTACTGTTTGATGTTCTGCTTTCAAGTCGTTTTTATTTTAAATAAATACATATGAATAATAATTATTTACTTCTTTTCTTTATAAAATTCTGATTAGCTGTTTCAACAGACAGATTCGAAAGAAACGCATAAAAATGGGCACGCATTTCCACTAATGAGACCTTATGATACCTTATATCCTGTAGGGCAAAATTCTTACTAGGGACCGATAGGGAAAATGCAAGACGGGCTGTAGCGGCGTGAGTTAATCCCGAATTTAGTCAAAATACTTCGGATTGTCATACCGGTACCAAATTTTAGTATGTTAATAAACATGACATAAACTATAGAAAACCACCGGGAGACAAGCTGATGGGGGCTTGTCTCCCGCAGAAATGACGTCATCAAGATGGCGGCCGCCACATTTAGAAAACTGCAAATTATTTGAAAACCATAAGTTGCATTGTCATGTGCATGGTATCAAATGAAAGCTAATTAAATGTTCTACATATTTGTCTTGAACTACGACCAGGTACATAGCATAATTTCGTTATTAAAAGACTTTATGTAAAAAAAAATCTGCATATAATTTATTTGTGTGGCTAAAGAATCCAAAATATTCATTTTTAACAAATGTGACGTAGGAGAAAAGTAACGCTCAATGCAATAGCTAAAAAGTTCTAAAAGCAATTTATTGTTCGAATAAAGAGACCTTAAGTTACACTGATTTAAGTACAACGCTGTCTCTTTCCGCGCCACTACTTTCTGTTGTAGGTAAATGCACGTGTATGGTGTCAAATGAAAGGTTATTAATTGTTCTGCATTATTCTTCTGAAGCACAACCAGCTACATAGCATAGTTACAAAAATTTAAAAACTGTGAAAACTATTTTTTGTCGGGTTATAGAAACTAAAATAATACTTACTTACTCCACTGGCTCAGTGACTCGAAGTGGATCTTAGCCTCCGATATAACTGCACGTCACACTTCCCTGTTCTGCGCAGTTTGCTTCAAATCAGGCTTTTGGAGTGAGTGCAGGTTCTTCAGAATGTCGTCAGTCCAGCGATATCTAAGTCGTCTGACAGGAACTCCGAAACAGGTTTGAGGGTTTGGAGGTCTAAAAATGCATTGAAAATACCTGGGAAATTTCCGAACCCGAGACACATTCTCTCTCTCTTCTTGTGGGACACCGAGTCGTTCAACGACCCGATGAGACACATTAAGGATGTGAGACTTAAGATCTTAGAGAGAAAGAGAAAATGGTGGACACAATGTTGCGATATAGATGTAGAAGGAAGGAGAAATCACAAAATCCTAGCGGAACAAGATAAAGGTGGTGGTGGTGGTGCGATAAAGTGCACAAAAGATGCAAGAATACATTAAGAAATGCAAAAAGACACCACCTAGAACGCAAAGTTGGAGAAATAAAGACACCAATTAGATCAAGTGAAATTCGCAAATTTTATCAGGAAATTAGATTGGTCAAGAAATGTTACCAGCCCGTCGCTCATTTTCTTGAAAATGACGAAGGAAACCTTGTTCCTGACCCGGAGAAGCAAAAAAATGAATAGTACAAGTATTTTAAGGCCCTGCTAAATTTCTCGCTGGTAGTTTTCGGTCTAAATCAGCGAGATATATGTGAAGCCGATGTAGAAAAACGCCTACCTGTGAGGAAGTGCGGAAAGCTATTATGCATCTGAAGAACAACAAATGTCCAGGGATTGACGACATTCCGGGAGAACTGTGGAAGTATGGCAGAGGAGCACTACAGTCGCAAATAAGAATATTATTACGCTAGGGGGAAGAAAAACTGCCAAAAGAGTGGAGCGCTATCACCTATGTTGTTTAACTTGATGCTTAAACACGTGGTCCAAAAAGTAAGTTGATGGAGTGGAGTTAAACGAAACGCATAAAATAATAGGTTATGCCGACGACCTCACCCTAATAGGTAGAAGTGCTGCAGACGTGAGAGCAATGGCCAGTACACTGGAGGAAGAAGGAAGAAAAGAAAGTCCCATGGTAACCCATGACAAGACAGAGCGCCAAGACTAAGAGAAACAACCTTATAGCCAATGACACCTCCTACAAAGGGGTGAACAAATGTAAGTACCTACCTTGGTTGCACGCACAGTAACTGACACAAATCAGAGGTAAGACGAAATCAACATCCGCGTCCAGAATGTCCAAAGGTACTCAGCTGCCCTGCACAATATGTTGACATCGAAACTTGTAGGATAACAAGGGTTTGTATTTACAAGACGGTCATAAGACCTTACCTTAAGGCCTAATAATGTACGGATGCAAAACATGGACGTTATCCTTGACGGAGGAAGAAAAGCTCTTAATATAGGAAAACACTACGGAAAATCCTAGGACCGACTCAGAATGAGCATGAAACTCTTAGAAATAGAAAAACAGGGAGATAGAAGAAGTAGTCTATGAGCCCAACATCATCGGGGAGAGTGAAGTCCATAGACTGCGCTGGCAGGCATGGCCACGTCGAGCAGATGGAAGGGGTCGGCCGACGGGCAAGCGTTCTGTCGGACAACCTGGATAACGCTGGACTGACGACATCTTATTACCTAATAAAATTTGCGAATTTCACTTGATCTAATTAGTGTCTTTATTTCTCCATTTTTGCGTTCTAGGTGGTGTCTTTTCGCATTTCTTATAGTAGGTAATCTTGCTTCTTGTGTGTACTTTATCGTAGCACTCTTTATCTTGTTCCGCTAAGATTTTGTGATTTCTCCTTTCTTCTATATCTATATCGCATCATTGTGTCCACCATTTTCTCTTTCAGTGTCGTTACTTTTTCCCTAAGATCTTAAGTCTCACCTCTAATGTGTCTCACTCATCGGGTCGTTGAACGACTCGGTGTCTCACACGAAGAGAGAGAGAATGTGTCTCGAGTTCGGAAATTTCCCAGGTTTTTTTCAATGCATTTTTAGACCTCCAAACCCTCAAATCTGTTTCGGAGTTCCTGTCGGATGACTTAGATATCGCTGGACTGACGAAATTCTGAAGGACCTGCACTCACTCCAAAAGCCTGATTGGAAGCAAACTGCGCAGAACAGGAAAGTGTGGCGTGCAGTTATATCGGAGGCCAAGATTCATTTCGGGTCGCTTAGCCAGCGGAGTAAGTAAGTATTATTTTAGTTTCTATAACCCGACAAAAAATAGTTTTCAAAGCTTTTAAATTTTTGTAACTATGCCATGTACAATTAATAACCTTTCATTTGACACCATACACGTGCATATACAACAAAAAGTAGTGGCGCGGAAAGAGACAGCGTTGTACTCAAATCAGTGTAAATTAAGGTCTCTTTATTCGAACAATAAATTGCTTTTAGAACTTTTTAGCTATTGCATTGAGCGTTACTTTTCTTCTACGTCACTTTTGTTAAAAATGAATATTTTGAATTCTATAGCCACACAAATAAATTATTTGCTGTTTTTTTTTTTTACATAAAGTCTTTTAATAACGAAATTATGCTATGTACCTGGTCGTAGTTCAAGACAAATATGTAGAACATTTAATTAGCTTTCATTTGATACCATGCACATGACAATGCAACTTATGGTTTTCAAATAATTTGCAGTTTTCTAAATGTGGCGGCCGCCATCTTGATGACGTCATTTCTGCGGGAGACAAGCCCCCATCAGCTTGTCTCCCGGTGGTTTTCTATAGTTTATGTCATGTTTATTAACATACTAAAATTTGGTACCGGTATGACAATCCGAAGTATTATCGGCTAACTTACGTGACTACTGGTGATAAGATTAGGAACATCTTTCGTCTATGAACATATTATGTAGTTTGAAATATGAAAAAAAAAATATATATGGGTCCTCACAAAAATGAAAATTTTTTGCCCATTGCGTACTATTTATAGAAGCAAAAATGCGTATAACTTTTGAAGCACTCGCGATTGTTTTCACACAAAAAATGTGTAAAAATGCGTATATTTATTTTATGCAGGCAATGCCTAGCAGTGTCTAACCCATCATCAGCAGTGGTCTGTCGTGGCTTTTAGCATTTGTCTTATAGGTAAAATAAATGAGAACACCAACGGTCACATTAAAATAAAGTGTAATTTTCCATGTAAAATATTCATATTTATAGAAACATTCTGTCAACTAAATAAAAACTAAAAATATATCTTATCCTTAGCGTAACATGTAGTAAATAAACATTTATTTAGCTAAAACGCAAAATACAGTGCTAAATAAGTTAATTAGTTTTACGACGATTCAATTAAAGCTAAGAGTGCACTAAGATGAGCGCCCATTAAAATTAAGTATTACATAATAAATGGAACATTATTGCGATAAGTAAAATATAAAACCAAGTATAAAACTTATATGTTTGAAATTGTAACGGTTAATTATTATACAGGATGGACCAGACAGTGATGTCAAAATTTAAAATGCTTGTCCTGATCACCGACCGAAAAGTATGTTTACGACTTTTTGAAGTTTCTGTGTCTGTGTTATTCAATTTTTTCAGTTGTATGAGAAAATTTCAACTGGCACCAAAATTTTCTTTTGTTTTACTTCTGTCAGCAGTATTCGAGCGGTTGTTACATAATACCGATACCATAACAGTCACAAAAGTCTAATTATTGGGCGTATTGCCATGTTCACCACGCTTGACAAGGGACTGTGACATGCCTTGGTAGCATGATTTATTTTATTTTATTTTATTATATTTGGGGAGCTTACAGCTACTTTTACAATATAATTTTAAGCTTATAGGTAATTAAAAGCCAATTACAAAGCTACCACATATAGATGTTGATGATTTTAACTTTCTATCAAACCAAAAAAAAGAATAAATTCCTGCCAGTATTTTTTTTCCATTCGTCTTTTAACTCGGAGACTACAAAAAATCGCGGAGAATACATCGGATTCGGAGGAGGTGTGATTACATGGGAAAGATTCGGATTTCTCTCAGCAAAGAATTAAAATTTTGTCTTTAGACATCACAGTGTGGTCCACCCTGTATTCATTTCCGAAAAAAAACAACATTTATAAGTAGGTACCCTATCACTTAGTGCATACCCTAGCGTAAGGGTGTCTAAAAGGAATCGATATATTTTGGACCTACCAACAATATTTAATAATATTTAGACGAAAAGGTACGTAAGCTACACAATAATATTATTTCGCCAAAAAATGTGCATAAAGTTATTTAAAAACGGCATTTCGGAAATTTCATCAATTTATTTTATCAGGATATGACAATATTATATAAAAAAAGATTTTTTTTATTAGATACATATTTTGGTGACTAAGGTGGTATAAAATGATATACTTTTTTAAGATGGGTAAATCAACAAATTTTAAAACGCTGATTGTATTACAGTCAAGCCACTTTTAAAATCTATCCAATATATTTATAACGGGATCTGGGAAACGGCTCCAACGATTTCGGTGACGATAAAGCGATTAAGGTAGGTTATATAAGGTAAAGTTAAATAAAGCATTTTTATTTTATTTTATATTTTTCAAAAATCACTAGAACAAAAATAGCCGAATAAACGACGTCCGAATGTAATAGTTCCCACAATTACAAACAGATGGCGTTAAACGCGTTTGTCGTGTCTACACGCGAAAGAAATAAATTTGTAAACATACGGATACAACAAAAGAAACAAAATACCGAGCATGGCTCGGTCACACCAGCTGGTTGGTTTTAAATGTGGCCAACTGACAGAATTGGTTTTAGTTTTTTGATTAGCTCTTTGGTCAAGTAGATTTTCTACAATTAATTACGAGTTTTACTACGTTAAATTTCAACGTTTTAAAATATGTAGATAATACATGTAAACTATTGCACGTACCTACATTGAATGTAATTTTAACATTTACCAAGCGACTAGAATCTAATTATTAACATTTAAATATTAAAAATCTCACTATATTGACCAAATCCAAGGGATTTGAAGTAACAGTTAAATAAGATACATTTCAATATAAACTTATCCCAACATACTATATAAGGATTCAAATGGTGACAACAGAATATATTATCTGGTATGATATTATTTGATTGCATAGATATGTTTCTTTTTAATATGTTTGTATGTATCGTGTTATCGGTTGTTATATTAGCAAGTTTCAATTCAGGCTTCAGAATAATCCTTGACAAAATACTGCAAACTGTATGAAAAATAAAAACAGGAATCCTGGTTACGGCACCATTTAAAAAGAATGTAAGTACAAATAAAGCCCATGAAATTATTTTTATTAATACGTAGCGTATAATTAAATATTGTAATAAATATCTTTTAAAACAAGTAACACATTTAAACAACTTGTTTATTTTTTCATGCATAACACCTGAGTTAAATCTAAACAAAATTTAAAACGTTTTACATCTAGAAATCCAGGATTTGAATTATCTTACTTGGTACAGTGAATTTATCTATATTTAGTTACAACATAAAACAATTATAAAACACGGTGAATATATTAAAAGGCATATACTTATTGTATTGACTAGTGTTTAGATATTTTATTTACAGTACGGCTGTTCCTATAGGCCATGTTTGACAGCTGTCAAAATCATGTTCATGCTATCATATATATGGTCTAATTTAATTGTTGACATGTCTACTGATATGAGTTTGACATGTGTCAAATATGCGCTATTCGAACGGCCGTACCTTAGATATATTGACAGACAATGAATAAGGACCGAATTTGTGTCCTAAGTAATTTCTTAAAATACCTGATTATTACAAAATTTTAGTCATCATCAATAATCCATTCTGAAGGCAAATTTGTCACGCTCAGATAATCGTCTATGTCATTTCCCGTATTTTTATTGTCAACTCGAATGTCAATGGTCAAATCATTGTCGTTTTTGTCAGCAGTGAATGTCTCGTCCTGTATATCTTCAACATCGTCAAGACTCGCCTGCCCAGCCTTAAAATCAGGACTAGATTTGTCAATTCCTGAATCTAGAACTTTCTTAGCCGTTCTCATAGCAATATCTTCGTGGGATTCGTCAATGATGCCTAAACGTGACTTGCAGAAGAATTTTGTTAAAGATTCAAGTTTATCTAGTGCACGTTGCTCTGAACTGTTACTTATAGAAGTCTCTTCAGTGTTACAACAGGAGTCTATTCTTTTAGAAAGATCTGAGTTCGAATCGGATATTTCAGTAGTAGATGTAGCTTTATCAACTTTTACAACTTTAGGTTTGATGATCATACTTGGAGGCAGATCTGGAATGTTTCTCAAATCGATTAACGAAATAGAAGACCTTTTTATCTCAAAATCGAATTCATCCTCAGAGTCTGACTCTGATTCGCACGGTTGTATATTATCTTCTATAAATTGTAATACGTCATCTGCAAGCCTTTTCGCGTACTCATATTTTTCTTTATCGGTCATTTTCTCAAAATCATTCGCTGAAAATTCGTCTTCTTCCATTATATCTGACAATTCGACACTATATGGTAAGTATTGAACGAATTCTGGTTTAGTATATGCATTAAAATTTTCTATATCTTCCTGATCTGACATAGTGTCATCAGCTGAAATTATTTTGCTAACTTCAGACACTTTGTCTATAGCTAAATTGAAAATTTCTTCCAAATCTTGTTTGACGAAACTCAAATCTACGACAGTTTCAGATATTCGCCTAGACTTGTCTGATCTCTCTTCGAATCTATCTATGACAGTATCTTGAGTTTGTGTCAACGTCGAATCAGATTTGGTTTTACTAAATTCGCTAAAATTGTCTAATTTACTGATCGTCACGTCGGACTTAGATTTTTCCGATAATGGTGGAGTTATAGACATAGCTTTTGAATCTTTTCGCGTATCGTTAGGGTTATATTCCATATAGTGCATGAGTAGATCAACTAACGTTTCATCCCTTTCTTCAACAGGAGTTTCATCAATATAACTAAGTCCTTTAACATTTATATTAGATTCAGACAAACTCAAACCTTTATTGAATTCGGGTTGAGGTAAATTAATTTCTATTTTCGGTTTGCTAGTTTCAGCACCGAATAAAAACTCCATAAGCGTAATCTTCTTATCCTCCTTTCTTACCTCGTTTTCTATACAACCGGTGCTAGCTAGAAATTCTATAAGCGTCTCCATTTTCTTTTCTAATTCTATATTGACTCTTACTGGCGTGTACGGAGCAACTCTTTCTTCGGTCGGACTTACTTCGCTTTTGAAGCAGCTGCCTCCGCTGCTTTTTCGTTCGCCTTTTTGACTTCTGACTATAGTGAAGAAGAAGTCTATCAGATTGGCAATTCTTCGATCGCCATCATCTTCGTCGGAGCTGAGACCTGACTCTTCTTTGACGAGGGGACATTTTCGTGGTGTTTCGTCGAATTTTCGGAACACTGTCTCTTGGACGACTTGTAACAGGTCTCGGGCCAACCTGGAATGAAATAATTTACTTATTAATATTATCACAACTATAGTCGGATTTCTAATTGTATTCACTGATTTGACGTTTGGTGGGTGGCCGCTTTTTTGGGAAAAATAAATAGTGATGTGCTAAAAAGATTAAATTGAATCACTCATCTAGTGACATAGTTTATGGTTATTATATCAATAAGTGTATTTGGTTACAATATTAGTTCAATAATTTTAAGGACATGTTCTTCTTACAAAACTGAATAACATTTATTAGAAACTTTTCTTCAAAATATAAAAATAAATAAATTGGGTCTCCCGTACTAAGTGACACTTTTTCAAAATTTTTATATTAGGAGTATATAATTTTTGTAGGAAACCAATAAATAAATGTAAGTGACCTGAGTATGAGGTTTGAATGAATCAGCTCACCTGAACTTAGAAATCGAACTAAAGTACGTCACTAGTGATATGGAGTTGGTATCATTATTTTGTCGGGATCTGTCATTTTAGTGAATAGAATTAAAAATTAGACTATATTTATTACTCACTGGTTTCGCCAGTTTAGAAAGTCCACTATTGGGAAAATTACTTGATTCATACTTTAATAATAATTAAATTTTCGCGCTCAGTCGTTTGTCAAATAAATATTGGGAATTGATCCGCTTCCGGTGTGGCTGGCGGCCAACAGGCCAATCAACAGCCTGGAACCATGATTTCCGTTGGCTGGACCAATGAGAGTACAGTATTCTCCGTGTCTCAAAAAACTTCGGTACCTCCCTACGAGGCCGCCATTCTTACAAAAAAACCCTGCTCCACACGTGCGCGCACCACAAACTTATTGAAGAAAACTTAAAAAAAACCATGGTTATAAGGTCAAGAAAAGCGCTGAATGTGAATACAATATAAGAGGATCCTCAAAACCATATGGAACAAAGCCATATCTTTTCTGAATTTATTTCGACCAACGACCGCCCATTTTTCTTTGCAGTTCATTTCGAAGGATTTTTTAGCTGGCTTTTCCACTCACGATACTAACGGATTTTAAATCCAATAACAAATACAACTTTAATCCTTTAAACCTCTTTAAACAACTAAAAATGTAATTTATTTCTTTATCAAATACACGAGTAAATTATATAGAATATGAACAAATAACTTGAATATTTATCGTATTTAAAAATCAATAAGACACGATGATTAAAAAGATGGCAGCTAGATATTGCTATGTGGTCTATGGCGTCTTCTATCCTTTTCTAAACCTATTTAGCTGAAAATGACAGCACTATTTTTACCCGACTGCCTCAGACAGAGGGTTACCTATTAGTCGCTGGTTATTGGTTAGATTAGAATGGCTAGTTTGCAACATATTGGTAAAAAAAAAATACTGTTACTTGATAGGTTGGTTTATTTTGTTTAACCAACCGGTTTTATTACTCAAGTTGGGTTGGTAAGTTAGTTCGATGAGTTCAGTTTTTTTACATAGATAAAATCAAGGTTCTAGTATTTGCTGTTGGGTTTATGCTGTTAGCTTTTTGTCAGTCGCAGTGGTCATTTGTGTTGGTAATTCGGCAACCTTAGCTACTAAGAAAATAAGCAACAATCGCGTAAATCAAAAATAGGCTCGAGTGATCCTTCTGTAAACCTAGTTATTGTAGTGTACTGGTGGTTTATTTTGGTTGGTTTTAGTCTAGTTGGGTTGTTTAGATTAGTAAGGTTACGAAATGACTAAGATAGATTCAAGATTCAAGGTCAGGTGTTTTAGTAACTATTTTCTTTTCTATAGGTTAGGTACTTGTCTGACAGGTGATTTCTGCGTGTCGTCTTGCACCCTGACGGGATCATACGAGGCGGGCGCGGACCGCCTCCGATCCCTCTCCACTTTGAATATGTCCCACAGTGATCCCAGCTCCGTGGACTGTGACTTAGTAGGTTAGTTTCTTATGTGGTCTAGTTTTGTTAGTCAAGTTGGGTTGGTTATGTTGGTCTTTTCAGTTCGGTTACTTTAATATGTCCCACATTGATCCCAGCTCCAAGGACTGTGACTTAGCAGGTTAGTTTCTTTTGTGGGCTGGTTTTGTTAGTCAAGTTGGGTTGGTAAGTTAGTAGGATAAGTTCAGTTACTTTTACATAGATAAAATCAAGGTTCTAGTATTTGCTGTTGGGTTTATGCTGTTAGCTTTTAATCAGTCGGATTGGTCATTTGTGTTGGTAGTTCGGCAACCCTAGGCTACGTAATAAAATAAGCAACAATCGCGAAAACCAAAAATAGACTGGATTGACCTTTCTGTAAACCTTTTTAGTATACTTTTGTCTAATTTGTAGTGTAATTTACCTGACAGGTGATTTCTGCGTGTCGTCTTGCACCCTGACGGGATCATACGAGGCGGGCGCGGACCGCCTCCGATCCCTCTCCACTTTGAATATGTCCCACATTGATCCCAGCTCCAAGGACTGTGATTTGATAGGTTGGTTTAATTTGTGGGCTGGTTTTGTTAGTCAAGTTGGGTTGGTTAAGTTGGTCGTTTCAGTTCGGTTACTTTAATATGTCCCACAGTGATCCCAGCTCCAAGGACTGTGACTTAGCAGGTTAGTTTCTTTTGTGGGCTGGTTTTGTTAGTCAAGTTGGGTTGGTTAAGTTGGTCGTTTCAGTTCGGTTACTTTAATATGTCCCACAGTGATCCCAGCTCCAAGGACTGTGACTTAGCAGGTTAGTTTCTTTTGTGGGCTGGTTTTGTTAGTCAAGTTGGGTTGGTTAAGTTGGTCGTTTCAGTTCGGTTACTTTAATATGTCCCACAGCGATCCCAGCTCCGTGGACTGTCACTTGATAGGTTAGTTTATTTTGTGGGCTGGTTTTGTTAGTCAAGTTGGGTTGGTTAAGTTGGTCGTTTCAGTTCGGTTACTTTAATATGTCCCACATTCATCCCAGTTCCAAGGACTGTGACTTGATAGTTTGGATTAATTTGTGGGCTGGTTTTGTTAGTCAAGTTGGGTTGGTTAAGTTGGTCGTTTCAGTTCGGTTACTTTAATATGTCCCACAGTGATCCCAGCTCCAAGGACTGTGATGTGATAGGTTAGTTTCTTTAGTGGGCTGGTTTTGTTAGTCAAGTTGGGTTGGTTAATTTGGTCGTTTCAGTTCGGTTACTTTAATATGTCCCACAGTGATCCCAGCTCCAAGGTCTGTGACTTGATAGTTTGGTTTAATTTGTGGGCTGGTTTTGTTAGTCAAGTTGGGTTGGTAAGTTGGATAAGTTTGGTTATTTTTACATAGATAAAATCAAGGTTCTATTAGTTGCTGTTAGGTTTATGGTATTAGCTATATGTCACTCCGATAAGTCATTTATGATGGTAATTCGGTAACCCTAGCTACTAATAAAATAAGCAACAATCGCGAAAATCAAAAATAGACTGGATTGACTGATTCTGTAAACCTATTTATTGTAGTGTGTAGTGGTGGTTTATTTTGGCTGGCTTTAGTCTAGTTGGGTTGGTTGGATTAGTTAGGTTACGAAATGACTAAGATAGATTCAAGATTCAAGGTTAGGTGTTTTACTAACTATTTTCTTTTCTATAGGTTAGGTACTTGCCTGACAGGTGATTTCTGCGTGTCGTCTTGCACCCTGACGGGATCATACGAGGCGGGCGCGGACCGTCTCCGATCCCTCTCCACTTTGAATATGTCCCACAGTGATCCCAGCTCCGTGGACTGTGACTTAGTAGGTTAGTTTCTTATGTGGTCTAGTTTTGTTAGTCAAGTTGGGTTGGTTATGTTGGTCTTTTCAGTTCGGTTACTTTAATATGTCCCAAATTGATCCCAGATGCAAGGTCTGTGTCTTGATAGCTTGCTTTATTTTGTGGGCTGGTTTTGTTAGTCAAGTTGGGTTGGTAAGTTAGTTGGATCAGTTCAGTTATTTTTAAATAGATAAAATAAAGGTTCTAGTATTTGCTGTTGGGTTTATGTTTTTGGCTTTTAGTCAGTCGGATTGGTAATTTGTGTTGGTGATTCAGCAACCGTTGCTACGTAATACAAGAAGCAACAATCGCGAAAACCAAAAATAGCTTCGAGTGATCCTTCTGTAAACCTATTTATTGTAGTGTGTAGTGGTGGTTTATTTTGGCTGGTTTTAGTCTAGTTGGGTTGGCTAGATTAGTTAGGTTACGAAATGACTAAGATAGATTCAAGATTCAAGGTTAGGTGTTTTAGTAACTATTTTCTTTTCTATAGGTTAGGTACTTGCCTGACAGGTGATTTCTGCGGGTTATGAAATGACTTAGATAGATTCAAGATTCTCGTCTAGATCAAGAATTTGATAGAATCCGGTGCTTCGGTAGCTCAGTTGGTAGATCAGTAGGATGATAGCAATCGGTTCCGGGTTCTCATTTGTTGGGTTTATGTATTGAGGTGTTTTTCGTCAGTGTAATTGGTCCGCTAGGTTAGGTGTTTTAGTAACTATTTTCTTTTCTATAGGTTAGGTACTTGCCTGACAGGTGATTTCTGCGTGTCGTCTTGCACCCTGACGGGATCATACGAGGCGGGCGCGGACCGCCTCCGATCCCTCTCCACTTTGAATATGTCCCACAGTGATCCCAGCTCCAGTTGGTTTATTTTGGCTGGTTTTAGTCTAGTTGAGTTAGTAACGTTAGTTAGGTTACGAAATAACTAAGATAGATTCAAGATTCTCGTATAGATCAAGAATTTGGTAGTGGCAGCTGGTGCTTCGGTAGCTCAGTTGGTAGATCAGTAGGATGATAGCAATCGGTTCCGAGTTCTTTTGATGGGTTTATGTCTTGAGGTGTTTTTCTTCAGCGTGATTGGTCTGCTAGGTTAGGTGTTTTAGTAACTATTTTCTTTTCTATAGGTTAGGTACTTGCCTGACAGGTGATCCCAGTTCCAAGGACTGTGACTTGATAGGTTGTTTTATTTTGTGGGCTGGTTTTGTTAGTCAAGTTGGGTTGGTTAAGTCGGTTGTTTCAGTTCGGTTACCTTAAAAACCTATTTATTGTACTTATGTCTAATTTATGGTGCTAATTTACCTGACAGGTGATTTCTGCGTGTCGTCTTGCACCCTGACGGGATCATACGAGGCGGGCGCGGACCGCCTCCGATCCCTCTCCACTTTGAATATGTCCCACAGTGATCCCAGCTCCCGTTGGTTTATTTTGCTGGTTTTAGTCTAGTTGGCTTGGTTATTTTGCTTAGAATACGGAATGACTAAGATAGATTTAAGATTCTGGTATAGATCGAGAATTTGGTAGTTGAAGCCGTTGCTTCGGTAGGTCAGTTGGTAGACCAGTAGGATGATAGCCCTCGGTTCCGGGTTCTCATTTGTTGGGTTTATGTATTGAGGTGTTTTTCGTCAGTGTAATTGGTCTGCTCGGTTCGGTGCTTTAGTAACAATTTTCTTTTCTATAGGTTAGGTACTTGCCTGACGGGTGATTTCTGCGTGTCGTCTTGCACCCTGACGGGATCATACGAGGCGGGCGCGGACCGCCTCCGATCCCTCTCCACTTTGAATATGTCCCACAGTGATCCCAGCTCCAAGGACTGTGGCTTGATAGGTTGTTTTATTTTGTGGGCTTGTTTTGTTAGTCAAGTTGGGTTGGTAAGTAACAAATCCGTTATCCGGTTTCTTATTTTCGTGAATTCTAGCAGTTGTTGTTGGGTTTATTTTTTGTGTTGTGGGCTTGTTGTGGGATTTTCTTCAGCCATATTGGTCTACAAGTCAGATACCTACCTAACGAGATATTAGACTGTAGAGTGGAATTGAGTAGTTAGAACTAGGTAGATACCTACCTGACAGGTGATTTCTGCGTGTCGTCTTGCACCCTGACGGGATCATACGAGGCGGGCGCGGACCGCCTCCGATCCCTCTCCACTTTGAATATGTCCCACAGTGATCCCAGCTCCAGTTGGTTTATTTTGACTGGTTTTAGTCTAGTTGGGTTGGTTAGATTAGTTAGGTTACGAAATGACTTAGATAGATTCAAGATTCTCGTATAGATCAAGAATTTGGTAGTAGAAGCCGTTGCTTCGGTAGCTCAGTTGGTAGATCAGTAGGACGATAGCAATCGGTTCCGGGTTCTCATTTGTTGGGTCGATGTTTTGAGGTGTTTTCGTCAGTGTAATTAGTCTGGTTTTATTAGTCAAGTTGAGTTGGTTAGATCAGATTGGTTACATCAGTTAGGTTTTTTTTTTCTTAGGTTACGAAATGGCTAAGATAGATTTAAAATTATTATCATACACATCAAGAATTTGGTAGTAGAAGCCGTTGCTCAGTTGGTAGAACAGTAGCAATCAGTTCCGGGTTCTTATTTGTTGGGTTTGTGTCTTGAGGTGTTTTTCGTCAGTGTAGGTAATTGGTCTGCTAGGTTAGGTGTTTTAGTCACTATTTTCTTTCCTATAGGTTAGGTACTTGCCTGACAGGTGATTTCTGCGTGTCGTCTTGCACCCTGACGGGATCATACGAGGCGGGCGCGGACCGCCTCCGATCCCTCTCCACTTTGAATATGTCCCACAGTGATCCCAGCTCCGTGGACAGCGAGGCGCGCTGGTTGGCCAAACTCACGCCTAGCCGTCGGAATACCTGCGGAAAGACAGTAATTGTTAATGTCTTAGGCGCTATCTTAGGTCTGGAAAAAATCTGTAGCCAACCGCATTGATGAAAAAGAAGTAGCATTTTTACACAAAATAAGAATGTTTCAGAAATTCTTTATAAGAACCTTCAATGTCCTAATAAAAAAATGAGTCAAAAAGCAAGTCTTAAACGAAGATGTTGATAAACAAATCATCTTGTTTGTAACTACCGTGAATCGAAGCCTTTACATTTACCAACAGTACGGTCGTTTGAAGAGGCCATACTTGACAGCTGTCAGACCCATACTCGTTGCACTGCGTTCGCCAATCCTCCTGCATAGCGTGGTGAGTAAGGCTAACACCCCTTGAATTGTGAGACCGACCGTTTATAACGTAGATAAAGAATGGAGCCCGAATTAGCAACTTTATTAACATCCTGCTCATATGTCATATATATAAGGTCCTATTAAATTCACTGCAAATATTTTAAGGGTATGCGTAAATATGTATAAGAAAAACATTAAAGGCATTTAAAAAAAATCTACACGCTAGATTTTTTTTTCATTTTCAAACAAACTTTTAATTAATTATGTGAACACCCTTTGACTGACCCAACTGACGTTCCGCCACGTAAACAGGATTCACTTACACGGCACGCACACTAACAACCAACCAATCACAGCATGGCGCGTTTGGCGCGTAATTTAAATTCATCGAAGTGTGTGTTTCTAGGACAAACAGGGTGCACTTTTTGCGTTTCGTTTTTTTTTTTAGTTAAATGCAGTTTTCTCGAAAACTAGCGTGTAGATTTCTTTAAAAATTTGCCTAGTACATGCTTATATTTTATTTGATCTGCCCCTAAAATATTTGCAGTGAATTTAATAGGACCTTATATAGCTATAGTATGATGAGAGAGCAAACAATAATGGTGCCAAATCGAGATCCATTCATTGTCTGCGCAAGTTATCTTAAATTTCACTGGTTAAATCCAGGGAATGTCAAATAAGTCAAACGAACAGGGAGGAAAGTCAAACGACCCGACGACAGGCGCGGATACAAGATTTGGCTCAGGGGGGGGGGGCATTTTGAGAAAATCATATATATATAATCATATACATATGTGTATTCCCAAGGAAGGTTGACGTCTGGTAGGCGGCCGGTCGTAAAATTAAGCCAAATCCTTTGCAACACGATTTTGTGTTCAACAAAACGTGTTTCGCCGACCCCAAGTAATTGGGATAGGGACAAGAAGGGTATCCCTTTCATAGGCATAATTTTTTTTCCACTAATACGTTTTAGCATAACATGTTTCGCATAATTTTTTTTCGCCTACCATTGCTTTGACATAATAGTTTCTTGCCATAATATTTATCTTGGCATAATCATATTTTAGACTATTTTATTTTATACTAACAATATTTTGGCATAATTGCTTTTGTAATAATTTTTTAGGACTAATATAATATATTTTTTATTAAGTTCAAATGGCAGGAAATGTAAGTCAGTTTAGTATTTTTTAAGATATATTAGGTCAGTATAGGTTAGGTTAGGTTAGGTTATTTTAATACAATTTAAGGGTTCTTCTAATGCATCAGATTTTTATGCCTATTTTGATTATGGATATGACAATTTATGGTTTTGTATTTGTTGTATATGTGGGTACACATCAGCTTGCGGCTGATATTAGAATGTAGGTACTTGAATAAAGCAGTGTGTTAATAGCTATCTTGTCGTTTGGTTGTATCCCGATTTCCCTATACGCATATTAAACAACTGGCGACTTACTACGAACCCAAATTCGCGATAAAATGGCGAGTGGCGCGATTTTCGGTATTCTTACGACGTTTGATCACAAAACGCAGGAATGGGCCGGTTACAAAGCGCGTCTCGATCAGTGGTTTATTGCGAACGACATTGGGGACACGGAGGACAAAGCAAAGGTCAAACGAAGAGCGATCTTGCTTAGTGCCTTAAGTGGGCCAACCTATAAGATAGCAAGCAATCTGGCGTTGCCGAAAAAAGTGGAAGAAATCGAATATGCGGACATCCTGAAATTATTGGATGATTACTTTACGCCGAAAAGAAGTGGTTTTGCAGACAGATATCACTTTTATTCAGCCGTGCAGCAGCCAGGTGAAGGGCACGCTCAGTGGGCAGCAAGGATCAGGGGACTGGCAGAGAATTGCGAGTTCAAAAGCTTGGAAGAGACGCTTGTGGACAAGTTCCTGATGGGTATGGTCGCGGGTCACGAGCGCGACAAGTTGTACGCGCTGGAACCCAAGGACTTAACGTTGGCGAAGGCGGTGGAACAAGCTGAGAGCGCGCGGTGCGCTCGCGAGGCCGCTAAGGCTACGCAGGCGCCTGCGCAGTTCGGCCCTTCGACGGCGTACTTGCAGGAGAGCAGTGTTTTCAAAATTTCCAAGGGTGAAAAGTGCAGTGTATGTGGTTATGCCAGTCACAAAGCCGATCAATGCCGTTTTAAGGCCTATAAGTGCAAAAGTGTGGCCTAAAGGCCATCTGCGTCGGATGTGCTCAACTGTCAGTAGGGTACATTATATTGAGGACGTGGATGAGGGAGATGACGGTGAGTGTTTTTACAATATTAGATGTGAGGAGGATAAACCGATGATAGAACGTGTTGATGTTGGTGGTCTGGGGTTTGAGTTCCAAATAGACAGCGGGTCAGACGTGAGTGTAATTTCTGAAAAAACGTACAATATACATTTCAAACATATACCATTATCACCTACAACAAAAAAGTTAAAAACCTATACGGGCGATAAGATCGTTACTCTAGGGTACGTGCGGCTGCAAATTACCTACTGCAATAGTACGAAGTACATTGACGCGCAGGTTGTGCGTGGGGGCGGACCTCCATTGCTGGGTCGCGATTTTATTAGGATTTTTAACTTGGAGCTTGTGCCAATGGTAAACTTTATCAGGAATTGTAACGACGATTTAAATATTAGTGAATTAATTGCTAAATTCCCTAAATTATTTTCAAGTAATCTCGGCTGTTTCAATAAATACAAAGTTCAATTGCATTTAAAAGAAGACTCGAAACCTATTTTCTTTAGGCCCAGACCGGTGGCATTTTCATTGAAGGATAAAATTGATAAGGAAATCGACCGATTAGTAGGGTTAGGTATTTTGGAACCGGTCGAGTATGCAGATTATGCTTCTCCAATAGTGCCAGTTTTGAAAAAAGATGGCTCGGTACGGCTGTGCGCTGACTACTCTGTTACAATAAACAAACAGCTGTTAGTAGAAAAATACCCATTACCTACTATCGAGGAAATTTTTTCGAAATTACACGGGGGGGAGCAATTCAGTAAACTTGATTTGTCCATGGCTTATAACCAGTTCGTGTTATCAGACGAGTCACAAAATCTTACTTGCATCAATACACACCGGGGTATATTTAAATATACACGGATGGTATTCGGTTTGTCGAGCGCACCCGCAATATTTCAACGCGCAATGGAATGTGTATTGGCGGGTCTTGAAGGAGTTACTATTTTCTTGGATGACATTTTAGTTACAGGGTGTGACAAGGAAACTCATAAACAACGTTTAATTATGGTGTTAAAACGTTTAGAGGATGCCGGGCTAACAGTGCAGAAAAATAAATGTGATTTTTTCAAAGACGAAATTTGTTACTTAGGTCACATAATTGATAAAAATGGCATACGGAAATCACCTGAAAAGGTGAAAGCAATTTTAAACGCCAACCGTCCAACAAACGTGGGTCAGTTACAATCTTTCCTTGGGTTAACAAATTATTATAGAAATTTTTTGCCCGATGCATCGTCTATTTTGAGTCCCTGTATAGTTTGTTGCATAAAAGGCAAAATGGGAGTGGACCAAATTGCATGACACAGCGTTCAATAAAATCAAGTCGCTTATCAGTTCGGAACAGGTTTTAGCACACTATGACGCTAATGCACAGTTAATACTTACGGTAGATGCGGGGCCGGATGGTTTGGGTTCGGTACTATCTCAAATTGGGAAGGATGGTTTGGAGAGGCCAATTTCATTTGCGTCGAGAACGCTTACTCAGGCGGAAAAAAAATATTCGCAGATACAAAAGGAAGCGACGGCCATAATTTTTGGTGTTAGGCGTTACCATCAATATTTATATGGCCGAGCGATTCCTTTTGTTCTACGCACCGATCACAAGCCGTTAATTTCCATTTTTGGGCCGTATCGCGGCATTCCCGAAGTTTCAGCGAATAGGCTACAAAGATACGCTATGTTTTTGTCAGCGTACAATTATAGGATTGAATATATACGTAGTAGCGAAAACAGTGCAGATTATTTATCTCGTTCCACATATGAGTCAGGGGACGGGCGAGAGGCGCGGGAGGGGGCGCAGGATGAGCTCCGCGACTGTGAGGAGCGCGCTGCTTACGTCAATTTTATAGTACAGGGGTGTCTTCCGGTCACAATTCAAGAACTGCGTAGTGCTACCGATAACGATGTTGTACTGTGTCAAGTTAAGAAGTTTATTTTAAACGGCTGGCCTAGGAAAGTAGGTAGTGACAGTCTTAAACCGTTTCATATTTGTAGGTCAGAGTTGTCTGTTGAGAATGGTGTTGTAATGCGTGGCCATAAAGCAGTTATTCCTGAGTCCTTGCAGTCAAAAATATGTAACGAGCTCCATAGTTCGCATTTTGGAATAGTAAAGATGAAAGCCGAGGCTCGGGCGCGCCTATGGTTCCCCGGCGTAGACGCGGCGCTGGAGCGGCTGGCGGCGGCTTGCGAGGTGTGCGCGCAGTTAAGACCCTCACCACCCCGCGCCCCTCTCGCATGTTGGCCGTTAGCACCCCATGCATTCCATAGATGCCATTTAGATTTCTTGGGACCTTTCAATAATATGATGTATTTGATTATTGTAGACGCATTTTCGAAATGGGTCGAATGTTATGAGATGCCCGCGTCATATGGCTCAAAAGCGGTTATAGAAAAATTGTGTGATATGATGTCACGTTTTGGAATACCTAACGTGGTTGTGAGTGATAATGGTACTTCTTTTACTTCACAAGAATTTAGGAATTTCTGCGCTTTAAATGGTATTCGTCAGTATTTTTCTCCAGCTTATCACCCAGCTAGTAATGGCCAGGCTGAGAGCTTCGTAAAAATTATTAAAAAGGGTTTAAAAGCAATTATTTTGGAGAGCGCAAATAAGAAAAATCAAAAAGAGGAAATTTCAAAATTCTTATTTAATTATAGGAACTCAAAAAACAGTACCACAGGTAAGTCACCTGCCGAGTTGGTTTACGGTCACGCGTTAAGATCGCGATTAGATTTAATTAAACCAACCACGGTCGCTTCCACATCCACGGACCTCACTCAATACGTAGAACAAAAACAGTGTTCACAGGCTAAATATTTTAAATGCAAAACGCGTCCTAACTTAGAGTTAAATCGTAAGGTTTGGGTAAAGAAGTTCAGTTCAAACCAGCGATTTAGTTGGATTAAGGGAGTAATCACAAAGAAGATTGGTAAAATGCTGTATTTCGTATTTCTGCCGGAATTGAATACTACAGTCACGAGACATATCGACCAGATTTGGACAAATGTTGAAGGTGGAAATGATTTACCCCGGCAGTGTTCGGGTAGTCCAGCGAATCATCATCGGGATTTACAAGAAGATTCAGATTGGAGCCCAGATATTCCAGACATTCCGCCATCATCGGAGGATGAAGCCCCTAATCGAGATAATCCACAAGCTGCAGAGGAAGGGATGAACTTGTCTACGGAGAAGAAGAGGCTTCCTTAAGAGAAACTGAGGCCCCAGTAGCCGCCGGGCCTTCCACTCCAATGCGCTCCAGCAGAGATGAAGAGACATCGTTGGAATCAGAGTCCCAGATCATCACTGAAGTTTCAAGTACTCCGATAAACACCAGCAGAGATGAACTAGAGCCTGGTTTCTCTACACCAGAGAATGCTGCAATTGGTGAAACTGAACCAGATCCAATCCAACTAAATCCTAGGTCTAAACGCAATCGAAACATTGTAGATTATAAGACTTTCTTCTAATTGTACTCTCTAAGTAAAGGGGAAGGGATTGTTGTATATGTGGGTACACATCAGCTTGCGGCTGATATTAGAATGTAGGTACTTGAATAAAGCAGTGTGTTAATAGCTATCTTGTCGTTTGGTTGTATCCCGATTTCCCTATACGCATATTAAACAGTATTTTAGGCCTATGTACTATTATGGCAATATTTTTTGTGCGTAAAGAAATTATGCCTAAACTTTTATGCGTACATGAATTATGCGTAAGTATCATTAGTTTAAATTACAGTGTGCCAAACTATATTATGCCAATTCTTTTTATGCAAATGGATAGAAAAAACCAAAGAAAAGAAAACCGACAGGAAGATGATGATAATAAGTATAATAAATTCTCGATTTAATTATATGAGAGCCATGGGTTTAGGGGAGAGCATTGCCCCTATGCCTCCCCCCTTGTATCCGCGCCTGCCCGACGAACCCTGGTGTCACATTTTTGTGTGGTGTGTCTTATTTTTTGATATAGTGTTTTATAGTGTGTAGTATATTACATGTATATATATTATTATTTAGTTCAGTAGGTGTTTATGTAAAATGTTTTAGTTAACTTACCTAATACAATAGCCCCGCGACTCCTAAAAACTTTTCCTGTACCTAGGTTGCCTGGAAGAGATTGCCTGAAGGCAATAAGGCCGCCTAACTGTACACTAATGTATTTAGTTTTAAGTGTTCTGTACTATATTTAAGTTCTTTTGGTGTACAATAAAAGCAAATTGTATTGTATTGTATAGTGTCACAGTTTATCTGGCCTGACCTCGTTCTGCCACTGACCTGCCACACTCAGGAGCGCCACGCGCGCAGCTTCCTCAAGGAGGCTCTCTTGAACCTCGCCACTTGAGCCGCCAAAGCCTCCTCTCACCTTCGGAGTGCACCTGGGGAGGGGAATATGCTATATGCCACTGACCTGCCACACTCAGGATCGCCACGCGCGCAGCTTCCTCAAGGAGGCTCTCTTGAATCTCGCCACTTGAGCCGCCAAAGCCTCCTCTCACCTTCGGAGTGCACCTGGGGAGGGGAATATGCTATATGCCACTGACCTGCCACACTCAGGAGCGCCACGCGCGGAGTTTTCTTAAAGAGGCTCTCTTGAATCTCGCCACTTGAGCCGCCAAAGCCTCCTCTCACCTTCGGAGTGCACCTGGGGAGGGGAATATGCTATATGCCACTGACCTGCCACACTCAGGAACGCCACGCGCGCAGCTTCCTCAAGGAGGCTCTCTTGAATCTCGCCACCTGTGCAGCCAAAGCCTCCTCATACTTCCATACACTCCTGAAACGCGGTATCGAAGTGTTTCCGCCGATCGCTATATAAACAACTTCCAAATATGTCCGGTTGGACCAGTCGGTCTCACAAGACGCGACCAGGCGGATAGCTACCTCCTCTGTCGTCCTGCTACTGCTACTGTTAATGCGACTGCGACTGTTATTGTTACTGTAATGGCTACTGCTATTGATACAGCTACTGCTACTGCTAATGCTAATGCTACTGCTACTGTAACTGATACTGTTACTGCTCCTGTAACTGTTACTGTTACAGCTACTGTTACTGCTACTGTTACTGCTCACTAGTACTGCTACTGCTGCTGTTACTTCCTGCTACTGCTACTGTTAATGCGACTGCGACTGTTATTGTTACTGTAATGGCTTCTGCTACTACTACTGTTACTGCTACTGTAATGGCTACTGCTATTGATACAGCTATTGCTACTGCTAATGCTACTGCTCTGTAACTGATACTGTTACTGCTCCTGTAACTGTTACTGTTACTGTTACTGCGACTGCTCCTGCTACTGTTACTGGTGCGGTTACTAATACTGTTACTGCCACTGTTACTGCTACTGTAGCTGTTACTGCGACTGTGACTACTACTGCTACTGTAACTGCTCCTGCTATAGTTACATCTACTGTTACTGATACTGCTCCTGCTACTGTTACCCTTTTCCGTCGTCACTCGGCCAACTTCTTCTTCTTCGAATGGGACATCAACTCGTCAAACGACCTGATGAACCCTGACCTTATTCTGTCACTGACCTGCCACACTCAGGAGCGCCACGCGCGGAGTTTTCTTAAGGAGGCTCTCTTGAACCGCGCCACCTGTGCAGCCAAAGCCTCCGCGCCTAGGGAACCACCTGTTTCGCCTTCTGAATGCACCTGCAGGAAAACACAATAATTTATAGTGCGACGCTTTCCATACAAAAGTTTAATGGAGTTATGTCTTTACAGGAGACCAAAATATTATTAAAAACTTGATGGGAAGTCCCGTGTTTTTATAACTTCTTCTTCTTCTTCTTCATTTGCCATGCCCAAACGGACGTCGGCGATCACCTTTGCATTTTCGAGTCTATAAATACATAACAGCTTGATAACAGCCAGTCTTGCGAGCGTGGCTTGCGAGTTGCGAGTTTCTATAACATTTTCGCAAAATCATACAAATATTTTTTTTACTGTCAGATTTCTCTGTTAAAACCGTTTCGCCACTTTATGAACATAGATGGAGCTACTACTGCAATAAACGCGTTTATTTTTTTGTGGAGAAAATACTTAATATTTTTTTTACCATATGCAGTTATGCGACAACATGTGCCTTCATCATTTAACAAAAAGTTTGTTTTTTAATTGTTCTATAATTCATGTTCAAGATTTTTGTTTGTATGACGTAACGATGTTCCGGAGGAAATATTCCGGGAGTAACAATTACAAGCTGAAAGGAGGTGAAGGTACTCATAAAACTGAACAACATGGGTCAAAATATGAAAAAAAGAATTGAACCTCCCAAAGTCGGCGATTTTTTATGGGAGGTTCTAAATCTGGGGGCACGGCAGTGCCCCCACCAAGTCGAGCTGAAAGCGGCACGGCCGTACCATCCTTTTCTCGAACCAGTTCAGGCCATTTTTGACCCCCCCATAACTCCGTTGTCGATAAGTTTAGAACCCTCATTTTAAAATATCTTATTAAGCACTGCATAGACAGGATACATTTCAAATTTAATTTAATTTGGACCAGTAGTTTAGAAGTTATAGTTAGTCAAAGTTTCTTAATTTTCTGCCTGACTGACTGACTGACGGACTGACCGATCATCAAAATTCTAAGGTACTTCTAGCAGACTGAGGAGTTTGAAACTTAGAATACAGCTTGTATTTAGTGTATGAATAAAGGGAAAACTATAACATTCTGCAAATTCGGTTGCAACCGCATAACTAACTTTGTATTTCCATACAAATGTATAGGATTACAAAGTTAACTTTGCGGATGGGCTTTGAGGAAATCTGTAGCTGAGGCTCAAGAAGTAGTTCCAGATAAGAGAAAGAGGAAGACTATCTACAAAAAGAAATGAGATCCCACCAAAAACATTTACTTGTAAAAAGAACCAAGTCTCGCCTCTCAGTTCATCTACTGTAAGAAGTTGTGAGATCTATGTGATGCCAAGTCGGTTATTGATTTATTCAAGGACTACTTCAGGGAACTTTCATCTTAAGCTATTGCGTAATAAGGTAACAGACATCATCTTACAGTAACTATATCGATATTTAAAAACTTTTATATTTACAATAACTAGAATGACTTGGCAATCGCACACTATTTGCTTGTGAGATACGATGGTCTAGTGCGATGGCCGGGTCATTCTAGTTATTGTAAATATAAAAGATTTTAAATATCGATATAGTTACTGTAAGATGATGTCTGTTACCTTATTACGCAATAGCTTAATGTTAGAAAAATGTAAATAATACCACTAAAACCGAGTTTAGATGTAAGCAAGACAGCTTATTTTATTAGAGTGATGTTTTGACTGATGTTTCTTATTCTATATCAAACTGACAGAGTCAATTCAAAATATACAATGGACAGGATGTGCCATTATCTAAAAAGAGTATTTACAACACCTCCCCGTAATGGGACATCCTGTACCTATATACAAATAAAGGACATATCAACGTTACTGTACAAACACACGATAATGCAACACAAAATTAACACTATACACAAACAAAAATAACATCAACCTGTATATACACTTCACCAAAAAATTCATCTTGTATATACACCTAACCTAGAGAACTATTTACATACCTACCTAACGATGATCTGAATCCTAGCCTAATCCTAATGCACATGAAAATTTACAGTGTTTGATTTTTGGGAGAGGCTTGGTGAGGATGTCTGCGATCATGTTATGTGTCGGTATGTATGAAATGATGTAGTCCTGTTCTGAGAGTAGGCGTATGAAGTGATGTCTAATGTCGATGTGTTTTGTGCGAGCGTGGAAAGTGTTGTTGCGGGTGAGTTTGATTGTGCTTTGATTGTCTGTATGAATGGTGAGTGGCTGTATGACGTTATAGACTTCTTTAATGAGAGTGCGAAGGTAAATGGCTTCTTTACAGGCTTCGCCTAGAGCCATGTACTCTGCTTCTGTTGTACTTAGTGCAGGGGTGCGCTGTTTCTTGGATTCCCAAGAGATGGCAGCACTGCACATCTTAAATACGTACCCCGTGTACGAACGTCTATCTACAACGTTGCTGGCGTAGTCGGCGTCAGCATAGCCGGTGGGATACCCGTCACCATTTTTATAAGTCAGTTTAAGGTCCTTGGTAGCCTTCAGGTACCTTAAAACCCGTTTGGCAGCCCTAAAATGCACCTCCCCGTAATGTCCATTGAACTGGCTCAGATAAGATACTGCATATGATATATCTGGTCTGGTGCCAATTGCAATGTACATTAGAGAACCAATAAGTTGTTGGTATGGCAAATCGGGTTTCTCATCATCCTTGTCAGGGATTGTGAGCTTCATACCAGGTTCCATGGGTGTTGAGACAGGGATGGCGTCAGTCATACCAAACTTTTCAATCACTTTCTCAATATATTTGGTTTGATCGAGAGATATGTTGCCAGGCTTTTGGACAACACGCATTCCTAGACAGTCTTTGACAGGACCAAGGTCTTTGACCACAAATAGTTTCTTTAAACCGAGTTTAAAGGTGTCCTTCATGCTGTCGTTACTGCATAGGATAAAGAAATCGTCGACGAAAACCGCTACTACAAGCAGGTCGTTGCCGTCACGTCTGTAGTACAGGCAATGCTCGTTAGAGGCTTGTTTTAAGTTAAGCTTTTTCATTGCTTCACAGACTTTTAAGTTCCATTGTCGTGGAGCTTGTTTAAGACCATAAAGGGCCTTTTTAAGTAGGCATACTTTCCCTTTCGGGTCTGTGGAGAAACCATCAGGTTGTTCCATATAAATTTCCTCATCGAGGTCACCGTTGAGGAATGCAGTTTCCACGTCTAGGTGGTCAACTTGCAGTCCACGTTGAGCCGCAAAAGCCAATAGAAGTCGCACTGATGACAGTCTAGCGACTGGTGCAAATGTTTCACCATAGTCTATTCCTGCTACTTGGGTGAAGCCTTTTGCAACTAATCTGGCTTTGTATTTGGTTATTTGGCCACTGGTGTCCTTTTTCAGTTTGAATACCCATTTGCATTTCGTTGTCTTTCTACCGGATGGTCGGTCAACGAGAACCCATGTTCCATTTTTGATCAAGGAATTGTATTCAGCTTTCATAGCTTCTAGCCACTGTTCTCTCTCGGCATGATCTGTTACTTCTTTGTAAGATTCGGGTTCCATGTCTGAAGTGAGGTAGCCAAAGCGTTCAGGAGGATTCCTTATACGGGCTGGGTACCTGCGCTCAGGTTCAGTTGGAACATCTGAAATAACAGGCTCATCCGGTTCAGAAGTAGCTGACAGATACTCTGGTGATGCTGGTTCAACAGTTGCAGACGTATCTAGCTGTGGTAGAGGCTGTGAGTGGGGTTCAATGCTTTGAGGGGTTATATCAGACTCGGGGTCGGGGAGTGGAACAGAAATTTCTGAGGTCTGAGGTGGCGGTGGACTTGGCTCTTGTTGTGTTGTTGATGGTTGTGATTGTTGTTGGTGTACTCCTGTATTTACGATTAAATCGTATGTGAGACTATTGTTTGGGATGGTGGGTTGCTGTGGTTCAGTAACTCCAAGTTTATCTTCAATGAAGACTACATCCCTTGACAGTATGATCGCTCGTGGGTAACGGGGATCTATAAGGCGATAGCCTTTAGTCTCAGTTGAGTATCCTACAAATATGCAAGACTGGGTTTTTGAATCCAGTTTGCTGCGCTTTTCTTTTGGTACAAAAGAGTGCGCTTCACAGCCAAAAACACGAAGATGCGAGACGTCAAGTCGTTTACCGTACCAAAGTTCATCAGGAATTTTGTTATGTAAAGCTTGGGAGGGCGAAATATTTTTTAAGTAAATTGCAGTATTTACTGCCTCACCCCAATATGCTTTAGGGAGTTTTGCGTCATGCAACATTGCTCTGGCCTTTTCTATAATCGTCCGATTAACCCGTTCAGCGACGCCGTTTTGCTGAGGGTTGTAGGCTACAGAGGTCTGATGGATAATTCCATTCTCCCTTAAAAAGCAAGACATCGGTCCGTTCACAAATTCACGACCGTTGTCGGTGCGAAACTTTTTAATTTTTTCGCCTGTTTGATTTTCGACAAGTTGTTTGAATTCAACAAACTTTGAAAAACTTCACTTTTTGACTTTAACAAGTAGCCAAAAGTTTTGCGCGTAAAGTCATCTGTAAAAGTAAGTAGGTATAGGGCACCGCCCCACGAATGTGTGCTCATTGGCCCACAGAGGTCCGAATGAATGAGTTCGCACTTTTTGAAAGACTTACTTTTTGACCTTTTAAATGGCTTTTTTGCCAGTTTACCTTGGAGACAAGGGACGCAGGTTTCATTCAAACCTAAACTATTTATTTCGCAGTTTATGCCAACTGTTCTCTTTTTTAGAGAAGCTAGCGCTTTGACATTTAGATGTCCTAGGCGTCTATGCCACAGAACAGCTGTCTCATTGTTGACATTTGTCAGCTGTGCTTGTTGTGGCTCCGAGATTTGTAATTTATACATGCCTTTATAATTTTGCCCTGTTGCTACTAATTCCCCCGAAATTTTCAGACTATTTTCTTTAAAAATTTGAGCACCCTTACTAGTAAAAACTGTAGCAAAACCCTTCCCCGCCATGGAACTAACAGATAATAAATTAGCCGAAAGTTGTGGTACCAAAAGAGCGTTAGAAATTTTGTTAATTTTGCCACTATTTACAGAAATTGTACCTATACCTTCGCTGGTTATCTGTTGGTTATTGGCTACGGTTACTGTATCTGACTGGGGTGAAAAATGACTGAATGAATTCCTATCATTACACATATGTGATGTTGCACCCGAGTCAATGAACCAATGTGAGGAGGAATGAGGTGTTTTGGAAGAATGACAAGATGAATAAAGTGTAAAATGTGTACTAAAATTAGCGTTATTCTTCTTCTTGCGCTTCCGGCACTCCGAGACGAGGTGTCCATGCCACTTGCAGGACGAGTAGACGCGTTTTGGGCGCGGTGGCACAGGCGTAGTCTTGGGAATAGGCGTACTCGCAGATGTGTGCAGAGCAGTAGACGTCGATTCCGATGGCCTCTGGTCTTTTTTGAGCACTGTTGCTATGGAGTCCGACGAGATCTTGCGCCGTAAAAGACCGCTATCTGCATAGTCAGTTTGAAGTTTCTTCCAGGTGTCCTGGGCTGATGGGCAGCTCATTATTACAGGGTAGATTGACGTAGATACCAATAGGCATATTTTTGCCTTCGTCTTCGCATCAAGACGCTTGAAGTGGGCTTCTCCGAGCTGTTCTTGGATTGAACTTGGGCTTTCGACGAAATCCCATAGGTCACTCACTATGAGTATGTTCTTCATGGCGAAGCTCCAGCTAGAGAAGTTTCGTGCTCCTTCTAGTTTTTCGATGATTGGCACGCCGATCTGCTGCATATTCATTAGATGCTGCGGCTGTGCACCTGGTGAAGCTTGCGCTGGTGCCGACGGGTGATCACCCGCCGATGGAGAGTCGTTTTGGGTCTCCATAGCACTTTCGAAGATACTCGAATCTAAAACTCAGGTTAGAGGGGCATGAGGAGGCCCATAACCTGTTAGAAAAATGTAAATAATACCACTAAAACCGAGTTTAGATGTAAGCAAGTTTTTTTTTTTTTTTCCGAGTTTAGATGTAAGCAAGACAGCTTATTTTATTAGAGTGATGTTTTGACTGATGTTTCTTATTCTATATCAAACTGACAGAGTCAATTCAAAATATACAATGGACAGGATGTGCCATTATCTAAAAAGAGTATTTACAACACTTAAGATGAAAGTTCCCTGAAGTAGTCCTTGAATAAATCAATAACCGACTTGGCATCACATAGATCTCACAACTTTTTACAGTAGATGAACTGAGAGGCGAGACTTGGTTCTTTTTACAAGTAAATGTTTTTGGTGGGATTTTTTTTTTCATTCTTCGACCCATGACATGGGGAAAGATGTTCAGTTTCATGAGTACCTTCACCTCCTTCCGGTTTGTAATACCCTTCTTGTTACTCCCTGTATGGGAGACGTCATGTAGACCATCGTATTGAATAATTATTACTATGGGGCAAGTCCTAAAAACGCTTCTTTTACCTAATTAAAATTGTAAAATGTGATTGTGAATAGTGTCACGAGAGTGTCACATTATAAAAAGACCTTAATTATTGAAAACCTTTATATTTGTCATGTTGCCTTGGAAAAACTTTTTGAGTTACCGCCACAACCACAAAATAGAGAGTTTACAGAAGGTTCACTCGACCTTATTCGGCATTTTTGCGATTGTCACTTGTTACATAGCCAGGGTTGCTACTGTCAAATATCTCAAAGTAAAAGAATATTTTTTTAAATAACAGGATCTGATACAAGAACGTCCGCAGCTATGGTCCGCAGTCGTCTGCTTTTTAGGTTGATGTGCAATATCTAGCTTAGCATGGATAGTTCATGTTAATGTTCACAGATGGCACCACAAGTTTTTTAAAACGCGCTATCGTTGTGTTATTTGCAAATAGCTATTTAATGCGCTAAAAAATACAGACACACAGGATTAGTTCATAAGTTCTGACTTAGGTGAATGAATTTTTGAACTCGTACTTCTGAAAAAGGACTCGGTTGTCTGAAGGAGGTATGGGTCATTTACACAATTTGCTTTATTTACCCGAATGCCTCAGATGGAGGGTAATGTTATCAGTCCAGCAAAAAAGAGTAGAAATTAAATAAATTGGAACTAATCAATTTTCATACTAAATTGTTGCCATTCATAGTCAATGTTGCCATTTAATTTTGAAATTTCATACAAAGTGGCGCCCTCATATTTTGTCTACTCTTTTTTGCTGGACTGTAAGTATTATTATTTATTATTAATGTATGTAAATAAGTATATAGACAACGAAATTCATTTTCACGGTACCAAACGTTTAGGCTGATGTTAGCATTTAAGGTGTCGTTAGATACGATACGTCTTACCATTTAAAATCTCTAAAGCTAAAATAACTAAATTAAAATGCTTAAAAGTAGTAGTTTTAAGTGGTGCTAAGGCGCAAACGTAGACGTAAAATGGCATCTGTCAAACAAGTGATTGTCGAAGTTGTGCGACGTCCGACATAGCGACGCTTGAAACCGTATCCATATAAAATCTATGAAACAGAAGAGACGTCTACGCGCGTGAGACGAGCGTCGCATCGATAACGGCTGACGATCGCTTCTTCTTCTTTAGGTGCCATCTCCATCCCGGAGGTCGGCGACCATCTGTCCATATGTCGATCTATCACTAGTCATGCGTATTAGTTTTTCCGTGCTGTCCACCTTCAACCAGTCTCGGATATTCTTAGTCCAGGAAATTCTCCTTCTTCCTCGGCCTCGCTTCCCTTCGATTTTTCCTTCAATAATTAGCTGTAGTAAGTTATATTTGCTGTTTCTATATATATGGCCAAAATAAGCGGCTTTACGTTTTTTAATTGTTGCCACTACTTCCAAATCTTTCTTCATTATTTGTAAAACTTTTTCGTTTGTGATTTTATCTGTCCATTTAATTTTTAACATTCGACGATACAGCCACATTTCAAAAGCTCTAAGTTTATTGGTCAAATGTTGACGATCGCTTGTCTGACAGTTGTCATGTTGCGCGTCTATTCTGTGGAGCTTGCCCCTAAGAAGAAGAAGGTATAATTTATCCAGGGAATGGGAAGCAGCAGTCCACCTGCCAAGTGTGGTGAGTACGGCAATACCTCCCGATAGGGGGAGGCCCATGTCTAGCAGTGAACTGTTGTAGCTGCTAAGGTAAAACGCGCATGTTTTTAGGGTTTCGTAGTCTACTAGAAACCCTTATAGTTTCGTCAAGTCTGTCTGTCTGTCTGTATGCCGCGCCCTCATATCTTCGTCAGTTTTAGAGCTATTGACATGAAATTTGGTGAATAGATAGATCGTGTTGACCCAAATATAGAAATGTTAAGAAAAAATTATATTAAATGTTTTTTGGACCCCCTCCCATACAAGTGAAAGGGGGGCAAAAATAATTTTTTTCTTCTGTAATATTGAGTAGGGTATCGTTGAATAGGTCTTTTAAAACTAAGGTGAGGTTTCTTTGAAACAAAGTCACTAAAATGTTTCTGTCACGAGATATTTGCTTTTAAAAAGGGCGTTTTTGACCCATAATTTGTTCCAGCTGCAACTTCTAAAGTATAAACGCTAAAAATTTGAAATAAATATGGAATGTAGCTTACAATCTGAAATTACAATGAAAACTATAACTAATATTGTACCCTTAAAAGTTTCAGAAAAAAATTACTGCTGCTAACAAACCAGCAACAAAATTAAGTTTGTTATGCTGAAAAACCTGATATTTAAACGTTGACTACGAAACCCTATTTGTGGGCGTGTCTGACACGCTCTTGGCCGGTTTTTTATCAGAGGGATCTTTAAGGCTGGTTTTAGGCTGGTTTTACAGCAACGCTTCAAATAGCCTCAAATATCTCAAAGTATAAGAATATTAAAATACTTAACAAAATCTGATTCGAGATCGTCCTCAGTCGACTAGGTAGTCATCATAGTATAGATTAAAACCACTTCTTTCGAGAAGCGGTTCCAAAAATAGGTCAATGAGTATTTTACATAGGTGTCGTTACGACAGAAACAGTAAGTTTATCGCAAACCAGATATTGTCAATTCTTTACTCTTATAAGGTTAGCGGAATCACTCCGATACCGCGTTTTAAAATCCTAGTGCTGCCATCTGTTGCTATTTTACGTAAATATTCTTAGTTGTAACATCATTCCTTTTTAGGGTTTCGTAGTCTACTACAAACCCTTAATATTTCGTCAAGTCTGTCTGTCTGTCTGTATGCCGCGCCGTCATAACTCCGCCAGTTTTAGAGGTATCGACATGAACGGATACTGTACCACTAAAGATTTCAGATAAATAAAATATTTTCAATTTGCGGTTGGTAACCATACAGCTGCGAACAAGCCAACAACAATTAACTTTGTAACGCTGAAAATCCTGAAATGTAAACGTTGACTATGAAACCATATGCGTGGGCGAGTCTAACACGCTCTTGGCCAGTTTTCGTGAAAACAGATGTGATCTATGTTTTTTTTCGAGTGGTTCCCCGAGTCGTCCAACGACCCGATGAACTTCAGTTTTTTTTTAACCGCCTACTAAAAGTTACAGGCCTCTGACTTGGTTGGATAACGACTGCTGTGTAAGTAATTATCATAGACAACAACCGGGACCGACGGCTTAACGTGCCCTCCAAAGCACAGAACCACCTTGCTTCCAGATAATCAGGTGGTTCAGCCTGCAATGTCCTAACCTAACCCAACTGGGAACAAATTCATTTGAGTGATATATTGGATGAAATTTAGTAGTGACCAATAGCGAAAACTTAGAATCGGCTGGTGATAGATAAGGAACAACTTTCCCCAAGGAACATAGGTCGCAATACGATAAAAAATTTTGGATCTCCCATAGTAACTGAAATTTTATTTTATTTTTCCTTGGGGAAAGTTGTTCCTTATCACCAGCCGATTCTGAGTTTTCGCTATCGGTCACTAGTAAAATATCACCCTTAATATCACTTTGTGTAGTGAAACCGGAACCTTCTGCGTCGCAGGCAGTCGTACTACCACTGCGCCACATCGGCTGTGGACTATTGCCAGCACATCAACAACCTACCCATTTAAGGAACCAACTTATACTATAGTCCGTCAAGTTCGTGCGCGACCTTCCTGCGGGGTACAGACGGTGGAGGGGCGAGGAAGCACGTCATTTTAATATGACGTGCGGCGCGGGTGCGCGCTTCTCCCTTCCCCGCTACACCTCCCGCTACCCGCTGACATCTCCCTCCCCAACGTCTGTCACCCCTAGGGAGGGTCGCGCACGAACTGGACGGACTATAGTTATTTATACAAATACTAAGAAAAACTAGTGTAAATTGAACCCTTAAGGCGTTCCGTTTTCCATACAAAAGTTCAATGGAGTTATGTATGTAAAGAAGACAAGAGTCGGTTTAAAAAACTTGATGGGGAGTCCCGTGGGTATATAAGATTGTCGCCAAACACTAAAAAGAATTTTTAAATCATCAGATTTCCCCGTAAAAAGCGAGTCGCCACTTTACGAAAATAGATGGAGCTACTGCTGCAATAAATACGTTTAATTTTATTGTGCAGAAAATAATGATTATCTTTTAACTATAAGTAGTTTTGCGACAAATTTACGTGTGCCTTCATCATTCAGAATAAAGTTTCTTTAAAATGAAACTCTACAGCTCATGTGTAACCCGACTGAAGTGCAGTTTTTCGTTTGTATGACGTAACGAACCACCTTAAAAGCGTAGGTTAATGTGCGTTAGAAGTCTTTTTTTTTTTTTTATTGAATTGAAACACTTTACAAAAACATTATTTAAATAAAATGGAATCATAAAAACCCTTACATAAAAATTGGGTTTGTCTTGACGCCATTATTCCTTTCACCTACTAAACGTTGTACATAATTAAATCATAAAAACATTTCATTATAATACTTATACATAGGTATACAAAACAAAAATTAAGTCTAGGCACGGTTTACAATTTACCAACACAGAATTTAGCCACCCGACATTCCTTATCGCATCACAAAACTGGTTCTGTGTGACCCACTTACAAAGGATGTTCCATTTTAGAGTACTCATCTGACTATAGATAATTGTTGGAAAATAACTTTGTTTAATACAGTTTTAATATTTTTTGTGGATATTTGGATTCGAACATCCTTTGGTAATTGATTGATCAATTTTGGTAAAATATACTCCAAGGTTCTTTTACCGTAAAAGTTAGTGGACATGGGCTGACTAAGTAAATTATTTGAGATCTGCCGAGTCGTGGTTTTATGGCTGATAGGATGTTGTATATCTGTGTTGAAATATTGTTCTAGTAGTAACAAAAGTTCAAACCTATGATAAATCGGTAAAACCTTGCAGTATTTAAATATATCGATATCATCGCTCATTTTATTTTTTATTTTTGTGGGTATAATTAACTTTAGTAATCTTACTTGCAGTTTATATATTTCGCCAAGGTACGTTTTAAAAGTTCGGCCGTAGCTGGTTAAACAGTAAGATACTACACTGTCAACAAGTGCTTTGTACATTTGTAGCAAAATCGAGTAAGGTATTCTATCTTTGATCATGTAAAATTTAGCCATGATTGCACGAAGCCTGTTGCAAACGCTGTCAATATGTGGTCCCCAGTTAAAAGAACTATCAATTATAAGTCCCAAATATCGCTGTTGAGCCACTTGTTGCAGTTTCGGGCATTTACATGTACTCTTATAGTCTTTAGAATGAAGACACTGGTGATCATGTGCTGTTATAGATACATCCTTAACAGTCCTACACTGAGTTGAATGCACATGGACAAATTTTGTCTTCCCTGCATTCAATACCAGTCCAGCATCATGAGACCATTTACAGATAGTGTCGAAATCCTGTTGTAACTTCTCAAGAGCGATATTCAGGTCCTTATCTGAGGACATAAGACAGGTATCATCTGCATATTGGTAAATTTTACAATGAGATATGCAGTTGTTCATGTCATTTACGTACGCCAAGTAATGAAGGGGCCCAAGAACTGACCCTTGAGCTGTACCCTCCGTAACATCCACAACATCGCTACATGACGTTCCTATTTTAACTTGGTACGATCTGTTTGACAAATAGTTTTTACACCAATCCAACAGAGGGCCTCGTATTCCGGTGTCATCTAGTTTCTGTAGCAATGTCTGGTGTTGGAGTGTATCGAACGCTTTACTATAATCGATAAAAATAAGCAAAACATGCTGCTTATTGTCAAGAAATTTATTAACATCATCTGTAAATCTAGAAAGTAATAAAGTAGTGCTCTTCTTTGGTTGGAAACCGAACTGATTTTGTGATATGACATTGTACTCTTGATAAAAGTTATGTATTTATTGACTAACATATTTTTCAAATATCTTATCGATTACAGGTAATATTGTAATTGGTCGATACATGGAACAGTCCTTTTTATCTCCGCCTTTTAATATTGGCCTAACCTGACCTATCTTTAGTTTATCAGGATATATTCCTTTAGCGATACTCTGGTTGATTAACTTGGCAATCACAAAGGCGATCTTATCAGCAACTGCTTTTATATCTGTGGAACGAAAGCCATCTATTCCTGGAGCCTTATTATTATTTAGTTTTGTTATAATTTTTTTAATTTTATGTGGTGCAGCTTTTGAAAAATGAATAGATTTATCTGCGGGTATTCTGTAAGTATGATCATTTAAAATTTTAATTTGACATTGTGGAATTATGTCTTGAACGTTCTTTTTAAGTTGAGTTGCAAATAAATTAGCAATATGCTTTTCTGAAGTAAGGGTAGAAAATGCTTATTTTATGATGTCATCGATAGATTTTATAATTTTTCCAGACAACCTATTCAAAATACCCCACATCTTTTTCATATCATTTTTAAATTTATATATTTCCTGCCTAAAGTGTTTATTTCGTTCTTTTTCTATAATTTTATGCGTTTTATTCCTTTGTTTATTAAATGTTATTCTATTGTTCATATTCTTTGTATCCTTTTTCCAATCTAAAAACAATTGATCTCTTAATTCACATGCACTTATTACTCTTTTAGTAATCCAGGGGTCCCTATTGCGCTTAGAATTAACAACCCTCTGAGAATACTTAGATTTTTTGTAACATTGCGATAATTTATCCTCAAGCGAATCGTATATTTCTATGGGACATTCAATATTTTCAAAGCTTCCCCAGTCAATGTTATTTAGTTCTTGACTAAGTACTTTATAGTTAGTACGGAATACGTACGAAGTAGGAACATCCTGTATGTGCGGAATCGAAATGGCAGCGGCTACTAGCCGATGGTCAGCCAGTATGGTACAGAGAGCGCCGCAGTGCACGTCTTGTAAGCGGGACCGCATAAACACGTGATCAATACATGATTTCGTTATAATACCTTTTCTACATTCAATTCGACTATAATCTGAGATCCCGCTTACAAGTCCGTTTGCAGACATCACATTTAAGTATGATTTACGCACAGGATCGTTACAAGCAAGGTCTAAGTTAGTATCGCCCATAAAAATGAGTTCTGATGATTGTGAGAACGTTATAGTGCGCTCGAGTTCCTGGATGATAAAGGAGTATTTGTTAGTTCTAGGAGGTTTGTACACTGCACACACATCCAAGATATAGTGAGATGGAGTTTCTAGTTTTCCAAATAAACATTCACAGTGCACGGTTGTAGGTATTTTTGACTCGAATTTATGTTTTTTATGTATATAGACGATAATACCTCCACCTTTACTATTTTTTCTTAAATGTGTGTGCATTGTATAGCCGTCCAAGTTAAACAGATAACTAATTTCATTTGAAATGTTAGCTTCCGTTATTACAATCAAATCGATGACTCTTTGACATGACATGACAATTTCTTCTAATTTACTAAAATTTTTAAGACAAGATCGTATGTTAATGTGGATACATAATAATTGTTGATGATTTTTATTCGGTAGTTGATTTAGAAAATGATTAATATTAAAACAATCCTTGATTTCGGAAATATTATCATTAGGAAAATCTTCCATCAATGAAAGCTAGTTTTAGGTATTTTGTATGGACGACAGATAAGAGTTTTTCACGAGATCAAGGATTTAATGTCGTCATCCGATCTAATCCAGATTATTTTATCGTTTTCTGATTTCCGGGCAAAAACTTTGCCGTATTTACACCACACAAATTTATATGTTACCGTTTCATTTTGAAGCTCGTGCTTAGATTTACCTAACAGGTACCTATTGCGTGCAGTTAGTGCCTCCCGTATGTATATTTTTGCGGACGCGTTTTCTCCTGTAAGGGAAGCGTCGACGTCTTAGCATGGATAGTTCATGTTAATATTCACAGATGGCACCACAAGTTTTTTAAAACGCGCTATCGTTGTGTTATTTGCAAATAGGTATATATAATGTGCTATCAAACGGACCTAACTTAGATATACGCTTGTCGCTTAGATATATGAATTTTTAAACACGTACTTCTGAAAAAGGACTCCGATTGGATAGTCTGAAGGAAGTATGGGTCAATTTCTCAATTTGCCTTATTTACCCGAATGCCTCAGAAGGAGGATAATGTTATATGAGTAAGTAAGTATCAATGTATGTTAAATAATAAGTATTTAAGGATACATTTAATTAAGTACAAATCTCTTGAGGGTGTGTTTTACTCACAAAACTGAACAACTTTTGTTAAAAACTTTTATTCGAAATATGAAAAAAAAATTTGGTCCTCCCATACTCATTGACACACTTTTTCAACATTTTTGTATGGGAGGTTCAAATCATTTTTCTTATTTCGAAGAAAAGTTTCTAACAAAAGTTGTTCAGTTTTGTGAGTAAAACACAACCTTAAGAGATTTGTACTTAATTAAATGTAACCTTATATAAGGTCCTATTAAATTCACTGCAAATATTTTAAGGGCATGGGTAAATATGTATAAAGAAAACATCTAAGGCATTTTAAAAAAATCTCCATGCTAGATTTTTTTTTCATTTCCAAACAAACTTTTTAAATAATTACGTGAACACCCTTTGACTGACCCGACTGCCCTTCCGCCGCGTAGACAGGATTCACTCCCACATTTTTTTGGCGCGTAAATTAAATTCGTCGAAGTGTGTGTTTGTAGGACAAACAGGGTGCACTTTTTTTCGTTTTGTTTTTTCAAGTAAATGCAATTTTATCGAAAACTAGCGTGAGGATTTATATTTAAATTTGCCTAGTACATGCTTGTATTTTATTTGATCTGCCCCTAAAATATTTGCAGTGAATTTAATAGGACCTTATATACAGGGAGTGACAGAAAGGGTATAACAAGCCGAAAAAAGGTCAAGGTACTCATGAAACTGAACAACTTTCCCCAAGGAACATGGAACGAAATATGAAAAAAATTTAGACTTCCTATAGTAAATCAATTAGCTGATGTGCGGTTTTGTATGGGAGGTCAAATTTTTTTTTCCTCTCGTCTTGTTATACTTTCTGCTACTCCCGGTATAGGTATGTATATAGACAAGGAAATTCATTTTCACAGGTACCAAACGTTTAGGCTGATGTTAATATTTGAGGTGTCGTTAGATCTAGACACACGGCAGTGTGTCCGCCAAGTTCGAGCAAAAAAAGCGACACACCGGCCGTGGGTTATATTACACGAACCATTTCGGGCCAAGTTCGACCCACCTATAACTCAAAATCTATTTTATCTACGCATATGAAATTTCTAGTATCTGTCGAGATCTACTTACTTATCTAGAATACAAAATTTCATTAATGTACCTATTGTAGGTCTTGAGATATTGACGTCAGAAAATCGCTATTTTTACTATACACTCACTGACTGACTGACTGACTGACTGACTCACTCACTCACTCATCAAAAACCTAGACCACTTCCAATGGTCGTATTGACTTGAAATTTGGCATGGAGGTAGGTCTTTAGGTCAAGGTAAAGGAAAAAATCTGAAAATGGCCAAGTGTGAGTCGGTTTTCAAAATAATGAAGGTGTAAATTCATACCCCTAAGGAACTAAAACAAAAAAATTCCAATGGTCGTATTGACTTGAAATTTGGCATGGAGGTATCAGAATCAGAATCAGAATCAGAATCGTTTATTTGCCAGAATACATGATAAATAGATGTTACATTGATAAATAGGTATCCCGTACAGTATTCGACTTGTGTACAAGCATGCAAATATTTATGAATTGTCGCTTGATGAGCACTACCTCAAAAACATAAAATAATACAATCAATGTCATAATAAAAATTTGTGTCAATATCTATATAAAATGAATAAATTGAATAAGTAATTAAATAAATGAAATTGTCTACTATACAAATGTCAATGGTTTAAATAATCCTTAATACTATAAAAACATTTTTCTAACAGCCATTTAAATAATTTTGTCTTAAATAATCGTATGTCCTCTAATAATTTAATACAGTCAGGTAATTTATTATAAATTTTGATAGACATGTTATATACATTTTTGCTATACATACTAGTGTGAGAAGCGGGCTGGTATAGAAGATTAGTATACGCAGATCTTAACTGTCGTCTAGAAACATCTCTTAAACTTCTGTAAAAGCTATGATTTGTCTTCACAAATATGCACATCTCATATATATACATACAGGGTAGCGGATGTATTTTCAACTCCTGGAACAGTGGTTTACAAGAGTCACGAAACCAAGCATTACAGATAGCACGAATGCACTTCTTTTGCAACTTGAACGCTCTTTCACTATCAACAGAACTTCCCCAAAGAATCACACAATATCGAAGAACAGAAGACACGTATCCATGATAAGCTGCAAGGGCAGCTTCCTTGGACACTGTGTTTTTAAGTCTTTTCAGTGCGTATACAAACCGGTCGAGCCTGAGACATATACCGTCTACATGTTGTTTCCAGTTCAGATGTTCGTCTAACGTTACTCCTAGGAACTTAAATGACTGCACTTGTTCTGCGGGGTTGTTGTTGTGAGCGACTGATAGAGGCGTCTTACTGGAATTGTACGAGCGAAACTGCATAATTTTAGTTTTTTCTATATTGATCTGCAAGCTATTTTGGTGCATCCATTTTATTATTTCAGATAAGGCGGTATTTATTGTTGTTTGCCACGTTAGCTTGTGATGACATTTTATGAGCAGTGTTGTGTCATCTGCAAAAAGGATGCACTGATGCGAGGTATTTTGAGGTAGGTCGTTAATATAGAGCAAAAACAGAAGTGGGCCGAGTATGCTTCCTTGCGGAACCCCGGAGTTATTTACTCTAATTTGAGATTTGAACTTCTTCTGCACTCTAATGTTACCCTCTTTAACAATCTGTGATATCTCAGTGTACTGTCTTCTGTTCGTTAGAAATGACTCTATCCAATCATGAGCTCTTCCCCTGATTCCGTACAGCTCTAGTTTTTGCAACAATATCTTAAGATTAACAAAATCAAAAGCTTTGCTCATATCGAGAAATACAGACACAATAGGCGTTTTACTATTTATACAGTCAGTGATAGTTTTTAAAAGGGTAAAACAGGCAAGTGCAGTTGATCGTCCTTCTCTAAAACCAAACTGTTGGGGGTTTAAAACATTATATTTTGACAAAAGTCATGCAATCTAACGCTCATAGCTCGTTCCAGGATTTTTGACATTATTGGTATGAGCGTAATGGGTCTATAGTTGTTCAGATCGTTTCTTTCACCTTTTTTTTAAAAAGAGGTTTAACAATTGAAAGTTTAAGTTTATCTGGAAAAGTCCCCGTGTCGAAGGATAAATTTATAATATGAACCAGTGGCTTGCAAAAGGATGTGGCACAGAGCTTTATTATTTTGGTGTTAATGGCATCGTAACCACAAGCCATAGTATTTTTTTAAAGATAACATTATTTTTAATAATTCGTCGTTGTTTATTGGTCTTAGAAATATTGTGTTTGCAATTCGCGTTAAATTATTATAATTATTGTTTTTAAGAGAGATAGAGTTACTTTTATGTGTTATGTCAATAAAATAATTATTAAAAATGTCACTTATCTGTTGAGAATTTGAATAAATTATGTCATTTGATTTAATTTCTTTTATTTCATTATATTGTATGTTTTTAGGAATGGAAGAATGTATCGTATTCCATGTTGCTCTACATTTATTTTTGTTATTTTTAACATATCTAGTGTTACTTAACTTTTGTGAAAATAATAAGCATTTACTCAAAAGTTTGTTATAGTTTCGATATTTTATTTTGTTGGATTGTTTATTTTTATTGACCATTTTATATTTCAGGTACAGGTGACGTTTAGTTTTGCTAGATTTTCTTAATCCCTTAGTAAGCCACTTAGATTTAATCGGAAAATTATTTAGTTTGACTTTTATCAGGGGAAAGCAGAGTCCATGAAAAAGTAATATGGTATCATGAAACTTCTCAAATGCGTCGTTTAGTTCTGTAGTGGATAGAACCTCTGAAAAAGAGAGAGCCGACATACATTCGCAAAACTTGTCAATATTGTATTTACTGTAGTCATACCTATTTTCAAACCAAGTTATATACCGCGGCTTCTCCTTTGCTCTTATTGTGATCATCTGAGCAGTTTCGTGATCCGATAAACCAAGAGCAAGTACATCCGATTTCACACCTTTAATGTTGCTGGCTATATGATCAATGCACTTGTTCTGCCTTGTTGGTGAATTTATATGTAGTAAAATGTTATGATTTTGTAGAGTTCTAATCAGGTTTTTGAAGAGGTGGATGATGTCAGAGTATCTATGTTCCAGTCCCCACAAATTATAATCTTTTTGTTTCTAAAAGAATTAGTTAGGTAGAGAAGTAGTTTGTCCAGTTTAAATAGAAACACGCCTACGTGTGCTTTAGTTTTTACTGGTATACGGTAGATGTTTACTATAATCATATTCAAATTAATTATTTCGATGCCACAGCACTCAAAATAATCTTTAACTGCTAAACCTGAAGGTATTTTAAGAGATTTAAAGTCCCAACATTTTTTCACTAAAATGCAAGAGCCCTTACATGTATTGCGACAAAAAGTGGCCGCAACTTTGAAATTTGGAAGGTTAATATTGAGATCAGAACCATTTTTTATAAAAGCTTCACTAAAACACAAAATGTCAAGGTCTATATCGTTTTCTTTCAGTTCATCTAAGCATAATTCAATAATTGGTAGCTTAGGTAATAGACTCTGAATATTCTGATGAAATATCCGTATAGGCTGTAAATTTTTGTTTGGTTTAGTTACATTGTTTACGGCTGGGGAAGTTGGAGCGGATCGGGTCGAAAAAAAGTGCCTTCGTGTATGCTTTGCTCTATAACACTCTCTGCTGCATTGTTCTCTATCATAAGCGAATCTGAATCTTGTTTCTTGTTCACAAAGTCATTCCTATAGATCGATAAATTAATTTCGGAGCTGATTTTCAATGTCAAGTTTCTAAGAAAATAAATATTATTAAATGTTTTAACATTTACATTTACAAATGTACAATTATCAAATCTTTTTGTAATAAATTTCAATTCGTTATTTAATTTCCAAACATTCGCAGATGCATTAAAATTAATACTTAATAGCAAAATTTTACAGTTTTTACATTTAAATTCATCGAGGTGGTGCCATAAGTTAGAAAGAAGAACGTATGGATCTTTGTCGTTAGTTCCCGTCGATAAAATAATTATATCGCCTTCAGATACGATTTCGGTTAAAGATGTAAGAGTTTGCAGGACATGTGTACTTGTTGCATATGGTTTTACTATACTTGATACAACGTATGAGCTATGGCAATGACCAGGTAGAGCTGTTCTAAGTTTTACTGCCAATCCTCTAACTTGCTGATCCCCAACTATGTAGATGTTTTTTTTGAGTGCTGTGTTAGAGTTAGGATGTCGCTTTTTTGTATTGCTAGTGGACAGTGTAGAGTTCCACTCACTTATTTTTTCAGACTGTTTCAGGTTATTTAGTTGTAAAAAGCTGCTTGTTTCTTGTGTTTCCGTTATATGTTTTGGTGTTTTATTGTGTCTAAGGCTATTCTTATTCACTGTTTTATTTCTGGATTTAGAGGTCGAACTGGTGCGTTTTTCTCCACATACTCTTTGTAGGTAATTAATTTTTGAATCGCGTTGCGATAGTTGTTTCTTCAGGTCGGAAATTTCAGAAAGTAAGTTAATGATTTCATTGTCTGCTATTAACACTTTCTCTTCTAAGGACCGTATAGTTTTCTTTAACTCGTTTACATCTTCCACTCTAACTGTTGATATTTCCGGGCAGCTTCTGTTCAGACCAACTTCCACAGTTAAATTTGATTCTTCGTAGCTGTAGTCATCTTCATCATCGGATAATGTATCAGATAATTGTTCGTAAGAGTTGGAAGTAGGTATGTTTATTTGAAACCTTGATTTAACGGCGACATAATCAAAATTCTTACTGATGTTACTAGGGCCTGGCTCAGTATTTGGAGTTGATGCGATTATTCTTTGTACTGGTGGGGTTAACAGGCTCTTGTCATGTAACTGTAAATTATTGTCTTTTGAGGCAACTTCCAAAACCTGTGAATCTGGTACTGATATGGGACTATTCACATTTGAAGTTAGCAGACCGTCAATGGGTTCAATTACACGTAATTCCGAATCACTTGATTGTGTTACTGGCAATGGTAGAGTTTGAACTCTATCACTTTGCTGATTTTTGTGAAGGGATGCAATAGGTATTGGTTGTGTAATCTTATTTTTGTGTTCAGTTTTATAAACTGGTAATTTAGGTTGGTTTTTTGTCTTTGGAGCGTTTGTCTTATGAACAGTCGCTTTCTTTCTTATACAGTCTTGACAATTCCAGTTTTGCTTGTTTTTAAGTAAATAAAAGAGTTTCTCAGTTTTTGTGCATATAAGGCAGAAAGTACAATTGCAAATTTGACAATGTAGTTGGTGATTATTGTTTAGTTTTTTTTGCATTTCATGCAAACTGTACTTAAGTTTTTACTGTTTCTTGGTCTTAGGTTTGGAGTCATAATTGAAAATTGCTAGTTCCGCCCTCTGTTGAACTTTGTGGTATTAAAGTAGTATCGCTACTTGAGCAGAGATGTCGCTAGTGGGCCACCCCGGCAGATACCTTAACTTGTTGCGCCCTCTGTTTGGCTTATTGAGTACCAATGTAGTTACGCTACTTGATCATAGATGGCGCTGATTTGCTACTCCTCAATAGATGGCGCTGGAATCATGATCTATAGATTGGTCGATCTATGATTATATTATGAGCATCAACACTATTAACGGAAATTTTGTATCAATTTTACATTTGTACTCACAAGTCTTGTTGTTTTTCTTGCCGGAATGGTTGTTATTTCACAGATCTTACATGGATACACATATGTGAATTAGTATTTTTCCAATTTCGAATGTCGTTTCCGTATTTTTTTGCCAAAACCACTCACAAAATATTATTTGTTATTTTGACGTAGTTTTCAGAAGCTTATTGTAGATAACACTTATTATATGGTAGGTCTTTAGGTCAAGGTAAAGGAAAAAATCTGAAAATGGCCAAGTGTGAGTCGGTTTTAAAAATAATGAAGGTGTAAATTCATACCCCTAAGGAACTAAAACAAAAAATTTCCAATGGTCGTATTGACTTGAAATTTGGCATGGAGGTAGGTCTTTAGGTCAAGGTAAAGGAAAAAATCTGAAAATGGCCAAGTGTGAGTCGGTTTTAAAAATAATGAAGGTGTAAATTCATACCCCTAAGGAACTAAAACAAAAAAATTCCAATGGTCGTATTGACTTGAAATTAGGCATGGAGATAGGTCTTTAGGTCAAGGTAAAGGAAAAAATCTGAAAATGGCCCAAGTGTGAGTCGGTTTTAAAAATAATGAAGGTGTAAATTCATACCCCTAAGGAACTAAAACAAAAAAATTATCTATATCTTCCAATCGTCGTCGTACCGACCTAAAATTCGTTACGAAGGTTGTTTAGTTTTCGTATAAAATGGGCGCGCGGTGCTGGCAACACTGCTCTGTCATAGTGTCACGTCCTCTGCCGTCGCTCGCTAGCGTTGTTGAAGCGAATTTTAGTTTTAAGTGGTGTAAAATTAAGGTGTTTTGGCGGTTTTCTCGTGTGCTATTTGCCACAAGCCATGGCTTCCTGTGCGGTGGGAAGTGAACCAAGTGAATTTTGGTTTCGGCTTTTGATTGAGGCCAACGTGGTCGCCGGTAACGTAACCTCACTTTGAGTCGTCGCTCGCGTCGTGGCTGCTGATAGCTACGTATTTTCATTATAAATGATTGGAGGCCAACGGGGCCGATTTCTCATTCGGAGAGAAGTCTTTTAGTTATTTTGTGTTAAAAAACATTATGTGATGTCGAACTGTGAACTATAGTGCAAATTGGAGGAAAGGAGTTCTAGAACGAGCGGATGTTCCAGTGCTGTGAGTTTAGGTTATTCCTATTCCTGCGCTCCTAAAATATCCTGAATACCTGATTCCTGTCATACTTAAACTCACAAAGAAACGGCGTCATCGTTTGCTCGGTAAGCAATTCGTTGCTGGGCCCTGTTTAAGTAGATTTTGGAAACAAGAATTTCTCGGCCGGAAACTTTCCGGAACAAAATTCTCTCATTAAATTTATTTTATTTAGCTATAGTAAAGAGCACTACGAATCGTAGTCAAATGTTGTTCCGAGGCTGATCGACCATTTAGTTTTAGATTTTAAGATAACTTTAATTTGCTTCCACTGCGCTAAGATCAGCTTCGGAATCAAACATTTTTTGGTAGCAGAGCGTGGTTGCTTTATTGCAACATAGTTAGCCGTAATTTAGTATTAAGCGTGTTTTTTATATTACCCACATATTTTATTATTTTTGGAAAATATTGTTTCGGTTTTTTGTGACTGTATTGTTTGCCTAGTGAACGGTACCTTATCGGTAAGGTCTAGGCCAGTCAACTAACATTTGTTTTGTGGTATTTGTTTATTGTTTTTCGTTTTATTAAGTCGAGTGTGTAAAAGTTGGTACCATGGCTCCTCGATCGCCAGGTATAAGGCTGCTATAGGGTCAGGATTAAGGTGGTTTACTACCACAGCGGCAATGATCGGCCGCGAGGACCGGGAGGACGCGCTCTTGAAAAGTGCACAACAGGTAGATGAACGGGTTCGGTTTGTGTCGGATCAACTCACAGAGTGCCTCATTCTCCTTGAGGAGACTCCTAACCCTGAAGATCAGGAGCGGGTCGAGGCCGATGTAAGCCAGTGCTTGGAGCTGGCACAGGGCATTGAGCAGGCAGCTGCGGACATATCTAGGCGACGTGACGGAAAGGAAAAGCCATTCCGTGGTAAAGTGGGACAAGGATTACAGGTGCCTCTTCCGCCTGTTACGGTTCCAGTCTTTGCAGGCGATTACGCCGACTGGCCGGCGTTTGAGGACCTGTATAGCAGTGTGGTCCACACACGGACGGACATAACGCCGGCGTACAAGATGGCTCAGCTGATGTCCAGGCTACATGGAGAGCCTCATGAATTGCTGACGCATTTGGCTGTCTCGGATAGCAATTATGAGGTGGCGTGGAAGATCCTTACCGACCGGTATCGAAACAAGCGCCTGATTGTAGACAGGCTGTTAGACCAGTGGCTGTCAATACCAACCATAACGCGAGGTACGGACCTCCGCGAGAAAATCTTCCACCCAGTCAGTGTCGCGGTCAGCGCACTAGAGCGACAGGGTTTGCCAGTGGCGGGCTACGGTTATATCTTGGTCCACACAGTGCTTCGCCGCCTGCCGAGCGAAATGGTCGCTCGATTCGAGCAGCTACATGGGGCAAGTCCTCGGACCACCTCCCGACCTACGAGGATCTGAAGTCGTTCCTCGAGGCCGAAAGCAGGCGAGTGGACGTCCAGGCTGGTGAAGCCCCTCGCAAGGAGACCTCTGCCCCTCGCCACCCGGAACGGCCGGGTGCACCGGCGCGAGGAGGCAACAGTGGGCAACCCAGGCGGTACAACACCGCATTGGAATCAGGGTGTGCCTACTGCAGGGAGACAGGCCACGGGGTGGCAGCGTGTCAGGAGTTTGCTGCGCAGCGGGTTCAGAGGAGACGGGGTGTGGCACAGCAGAGGCGTTGGTGTTTTCGGTGCCTGGGGCCGCATCAGGTGCGAGTGCCCTTCAAGCACCAACTGTAGGTACTGCCAGGGTGCACACCATCCGCTGCTCTGCATGAATCGCTCCGGAGGCGCCGGGGCAGCGCTGGATCGGATCAGCGAAGGAGCCTGCCCACCAAGGGAGGAGCAACGCTCCCACCCTCCAAGGAGGAGCCCACCTCCGCATCGGTCACAGGGACAGGCAGGGGACGTCAACAGACGGAGCCCACTTACCCAAGGACGTGGGGACGATCCCCACCACGGCAGCAGGTGCCGGATTGGGAAGAGCGGCACAGGAACGTGGCCAGGACACCCATCCCAGGTACGGGATTCAACGGGCGGGTGTCAGGGAGCACTAGGCAGCCACCAGGGTACATGCAGTATTCTGCGGGCTTGAGCCACCTGGTTGGGTCTCAAGACCCACGCATGCCCCGCCTATGCCTGAGTACCCGCGGCTACAGGCGCAACCTCGGTACGGACGTTTGCCGTCGGGGTACTATAGAACTCCAGCCATGGCCTTTATGGGCAGACCTCCTACCAGCAGGAGTGGGACCCATACACAGGTTTGGGTAGTGAGGGGATACCCCCGCGGGACGCGGCCTCACCGCGTTTAGATTCCCGCTAGGTAATCGCCGCCTACTCATCAGCTTCGGCTCCCCGTCCAATCACGGTACTTTTGCCAACGGCTAAGATTTGGGTATGGGGATACGGTGGCCGGACCATTCAAGTAAGAGCCCTACTGGATACAGGGGCTCAGGGATGTATTGTATCGAGTAAGCTGGTGAGTAGGCTAGGCCTAAATGTACGGCCAAGTGAGGATGAAGCTGTAGGCATCGGGGCCTAAATGTGCCTGACATTCGGGGTCAGACGAACTTTGAGTTCGCATTAGGTAGCACATGTACAGGGTCAGCTATCAAGTCTCAGCCGTGGTGCTGGATGAAGTGGTTGGGAAACTCCTCAGGTTAGGTTACCACCAACGGTAAGAGGGTTAACCACAGGGTTGGAGTTAGCTGATCCTGATTTTGATACTCCTGGTACGGTGGACGTACTTCTCGGGTCAGACGTCCTCGGGAGATTATGGTGCGGTAGGAAGAAGGTACTCCAGGAAACTGGTTTGGTGGCCGTAGATACCACAGGGGTATGTTGTTTTCGGCCCAGTTTGGAGACCTCAGGACCTACCAGAAGGGGATCCGGTCCTCTATGGTAGTGTGCTGTCAGAGGTGCTGCAGAGGTTTTGGGAGTCTGAAGAGCCGCCCACGGCGGACAGACGGAAGCCAGAGGATGACGAGTGCGAGTTGTTCTATCAATACAACACTGCGAGATGCCCGTCAGGCAGATTCGTGACCAGGCTACCTTTTCTCCCAAACCGCCCCGCTTTAGGTAGTTCGCGACAGCTCGCGGAACGGAGACTACTCGGAATGGAGCGGAAGATGAGGCGAGACCCAGCACTTCGGCAGAAGTATATAGAATTCATGCGGGAATATATTCAATTGGGCCACATGTCGGTGTCCAGCCTGGATTGGAGGTGTGTCGAGCATTATTACATTCCACACCTGGCTGTCTTGAAGTCACCTGAGGCGAAAATACGGGTGGTGTTTGACGGTTCTGCTCCTACCTCGAATGGTGTGTCTGTGAACCAATGTTTGCACGCGGGTCCTAAATTGAACCGGGACATTGTGGACATTCTCACAGACTTTCGGTTACACCAGGTAGCGTTCGTCGCAGACGTCAAAATGATGTTTCGCCAAACCATGATACATCCGGATGACCGTCGGTATCAGCTGATTTTGTGGCGTGAGAGCCCAGATGAGCCGATGGTCACATACGAACTTAACACGGTGACGTATGGACTTAAGCCAAGTCCGTATTTGGCAGTACGTACGCTGCGAGAGTTGGCCGCACAGGAAAGGGTAAGATACCCTCGAGCCGCAGCAGTACTGGATCGCGACGTCTACGTGGACGATATCTGCACGGGTGCTGATAGCGTGGAGCAGGCGCTAATTCTACGAGACGAGTTGATCGCGATCATGGGTTCAGGAGGTTACGAGTTGCGGAAATGGTTGTCCAGTTGCCCAGAGCTCCTGGCCGGTTTGCCAGGCGAGTTCCATCAGGACCCGCACCTCTTTGAGAACCCGGACAATCCAAACACGTTGGGCATCCTCGGGGTGCAATATAGGCCAACGCATGACGTATTCACGTACAAGATCGAGCCCGACCTTTTGGAGAAAACTTGGACTAAGCGGTCGGTACTGTCGACAATCGCTAGAACGTTCGATCCTAACGGATGGATCGCCCCGGTTACGTTCATGGCGAAGTGCTTTTACAAAGGTTGTGGCTAGCCAACTTAGGATGGGACGACCAACTCTCCGGAGAGTTGTTGAAGGATTGGCTCAAGTTTGTGACCACCCTACCAGGGATCGTGCACATCGCGATACCCCGCAAGTTAGTCCCATCGGTGGGATGTAAGGCTACCCTACATGGGTTTTGTGACGCCTCGAGCGAGGGTACGCGGCAGCTGTATACCTTCGGACAGCAAGTTCAACGGGAACTGTGCACGTGCGTCTGGTTATGGCCAAAAGTAAGGTGGCACCAGTCAGAACTAGATGGACCATCCCCAAATTGGAATTGGCAGGGGCAGCTCTTCTAGCGCGCTTGCTAAATCATGTAACCTGCAATCTGCGCGGTACCATCAACTTGGATGAAACGGTGTACGCGTGGACTGACAGTCGGATAGTTCTGTGCTGGTTGCAGACGTCGGTACATACACTTGAGGTTTTCGTGGCAAATCGGGTGTCACAGATTACGGGGTCGGAAACTCCGTTAGTGTGGAGGCACGTACCGGGAGAATGGAACCCAGCGGACTGCGCTTCGCGCGGGTGCAGGGCACCTGATTTGGTGAGTCACCCACTGTGGTGGGGACCTCAATGGCTAACTGAGTCGCCGCAGAAATGGCCATTCAACGAGTGCAGGGCGCCGCTTGGGCCACCTGATCGAGGTTTGCGAGTGAACGTGGGGCAACTCGTACCGAAGCCTAACCCAGCTTTCTTGCTGGAACGGTATAGCTCCCTCGACAAACTTCTTGGGGTGACAGGTTGGATCAAACGGTTCGTGAACAACTGCAGGAAGCCTCAAGCAGAACGGAACTTTACACCTGTCCTCTCGCCTGCGGAACGGAATGCGGCTCTACGCTCATTAGTTAGAGTCGTCCAGGCGGAACATTTTGAAGAGGAGGTCAGGCTGCTCAGGGATGGACGTGGAAAGCTGAAGGGAGGAATTGTGCGCCTCAACCCATTCCTGGATGAGCAAGGTATGCTCAGGGTTGGAGGCAGACTTCGGAACGCTAGCCTGCCCTTTTCGGCTCGGCATCCACTGTTACTTCCAAAAGGGGACCCTAAGTTGAGCTCTTAGTCAGGGATCGTCATGAGAAAAACTCGCACGCGGGCTGTAATGCGCTATTGGCCATCCTACAGCGCGAGTTCTGGATCTTATCGGGACGACGAACGGTACGTAGCGTTGTGTTTAGGTGCTTGCCTTGTTACCGCTTGAAGGCAGCCACAATGCAGCCACAGATGGGAGATCTCCCACCGGACCGGGTGACGGAGGCCTGGACGTTTGCAGGTGTGGGAACGGATTTTGCAGGCCCTTTCATGGTAAAGGCATCACGCCTACGGAACGCAAAGTCTATCAAGGCGTACTTGTGCGTGTTCGTGTGCCTAGCCACCAAGGCCGTCCACTTGGAGCTCGTGGCCGACCTATCTACGGAGGCCTTTTTGGCAGCGCTGGAGAGATTTACGTCGCGACGAGGGCGACCAGCGCTGATCAGGTCGGATTGTGGTACCAACTTTAAGGGTGCTGATCGGTGTATGAAAGAAATTGTAACGTTCTTACGGGAGAACGAAGAAGCCATCAGCACGGGCCTCTCCCGTCAGGGCATTACCTGGGTGTTCGATCCACCAGCGTGCCCTCACTGGGGTGGTATTTTTGAAGCGGTTGTAAAGTCCGCTAAGACGCATTTGTTGCGCGTTGTAGGGTTAACAATTTTGACTTTCGAGGAGCTGGCGACCGTGTTTTGTAAAATTGAGGCTGTACTCAATTCGCGTCCTTTGTGTCCGCTCAGCTCAGACCCAAATGATTTAGAGGTCCTGACGCCAGGGCATTTCTTAATTGGCCGCCCACTTAACGCCTTGCCGGAATATCCCTATACGGAGGTGAATAGCAATCGTTTGTCGCGTTATCAGTTGTTGCAGCAAATGACTCAAAACTTTTGGAAGCGTTGGTCGCTTGAGTACTTGCACATTCTGCAGCAACGCCTTAAGTGGACGGACAGGACTGAACCCCCCTGCATTGGGGATCTCGTTCTGGTTAAGGATGCCAACCTACCGCCACTGCGTTGGCGCCGGGGGCGCATTCTCAACCTGTTTCCGGGTAGTGATGGCACTCCTCGAGTTGCAGAAGTTCAGGTGGGGGATTCAGTCCTTAAGCGAGCAGTAGCTACATTATCACGCCTGCCATGCATAGAGCGGACCGATGGGTCGGTCCGGGGCGGGTGAATGTTTAGTTTTCGTATAAAATGGGCGCGCGGTGCTGGCAACACTGCTCTGTCATAGTGTCACGTCCTCTGCCGTCGCTCGCTAGCGTTGTTGAAGCGAATTTTAGTTTTAAGTGGTGTAAAATTAAGGTGTTTTGGCGGTTTTCTCGTGTGCTATTTGCCACAAGCCATGGCTTCCCTGTGCGGTGGGAAGTGAACCAAGTGAATTTTGGTTTCGGCTTTTGATTGAGGCCAACGTGGTCGCCGGTAACGTAACCTCACTTTGAGTCGTCGCTCGCGTCGTGGCTGCTGATAGCTACGTATTTTCATTATAAATGATTGAGGCCAACGGGGCCGATTTCTCATTCGGAGAGAAGTCTTTTAGTTATTTTGTGTTAAAAAACATTATGTGATGTCGAACTGTGAACTATAGTGCAAATTGGAGGAAAGGAGTTCTAGAACGAGCGGATGTTCCAGTGCTGTGAGTTTAGGTTATTCCCTATTCCTGCGCTCCTAAAATATCCTGAATACCTGATTCCTGTCATACTTAAACTCACAAAGAAACGGCGTCATCGTTTGCTCGGTAAGCAATTCGTTGCTGGGCCCTGTTTAAGTAGATTTTGGAAACAAGAATTTCTCGGCCGGAAACTTTCCGGAACAAAATTCTCTCATTAAATTTATTTTATTTAGCTATAGTAAAGAGCACTACGAATCGTAGTCAAATGTTGTTCCGAGGCTGATCGACCATTTAGTTTTAGATTTTAAGATAACTTTAATTTGCTTCCACTGCGCTAAGATCAGCTTCGGAATCAAACAAAGGTTTGTATTTAGTCAAAGTAAAGTATAAATGAAATATTTCCTTACCTAACTTAATCATAAGAAAAAAAGAAAATAAACCTTACAAAAATAAATGAAATCCCACCCAAAACATAAATGTGAAAGGCTGCCAAGTTCGATAATATTGGAATGCTTCGCCTAAAGAAGTGAGATCTAAATAAGTACCAAGTTCCATACACAGACCTCAGTTAAAAATAGTTACAGGAATGCACACTTGATTTTTCGCAGTTTGGAAATCAGATCTACTTTCCAAACTGCGGAAAATCAAGTGTGCATTCCTGTAACTATTTTTAACTGAGGTCTGTGTATGGAACTTGGTACTTATTTAGATCTCACTTCTTTTATAGGCGAAGCATTCCAATATTATCGAACTTGGCAGCCTTTCACATTTATGTTTTGGGTGGGATTCGTCTTACCTGCGAGAGTGGCACTGGTCTCAATTCAAATAAGGCTAAAATAACTAAATTATAATGCTTAAAAGTAGTAGTTTCAAGTGGAATATTCCACAAAAACTTTATAGACGTTATCGTTATCGATACGACGCGCGTCTCACGTGCGTAGCTTTGTATCATCTGTTTCATACATCATCATCTTCCTGCCCTTATCCTAATTACTTGGGGTCGGCGCAACACGCTTTGTTCAACACAAAATCGTGTTGCAAAGGATTTGGCTTAATTTTACGACCGGCCGCCTACCAGACGTCAACCCTCCTTGGGAATGCTTTTGTGGTGGATTAACCGCCACCATACGGTTGGCCCTGGCTGTTTGGGTCGGGCTTATCCCTTGGTCGCCTCTTACGATACCCACGGGAGGAGAGGGGGTGGTGCTATTCTACTCTGCCGGCACCACACGGTTGTTTTCATACATTTTATATGGAAAAGGTTTCAACCGTCGCGATGTCGCACGTCCCACGTCTCCAACGATCACTTGTTAACCAAAAGGTCAACGTATATTGGTCATTATTGTTATCCCATACAGTTGTTAAGTACGACCACAGATCATATATATACCTTATGTCAAACTAAAAAACAATGTCCCTAAAAAGGGTGTGCCGGCCGGCTATGGTGGTTTTCATTAAATGCTCGCCAGATGACACTACAAGCGGGCTGTTCTAGTGGTTGCAAAAATGTGCTAATTTCGCGTTTTTTAGTCTCCGGGCGTCTCAAATAATAGAATTATATTTTTTCAATACTTTTTGCTATAATTTTTGCCTTTGTTTCGGACCTAATGTGAAATTCGCTACCAGTAACGCCATCTGTTGAAATTTATATGGAACAAAATCCCTTTACTTCGGCATAGGACTGCATGGTACGACCAACATAAATTGAACTTTTGTTTATAGCTCATCTTATACTGGTTTATCCATACAAACACAATGAAATAGCCAGCATAGTTAGACCTATTTCTCCTTAAACCATTCAAAGGTCAACATATTCTGGTTTATCTATGGACTCACTATGAAATAGCCAGCATAGTTAGACCTATTTCTCCTTAAACCATACATGGGTCAACATATTCTGGTTTTTCCATACAATGAATATGAAATAACCAACACAGCTAGACCTACCTCTCTGGTAGCAGTTCTTTTCTGCATGTATGCGCGCATGTCTTTATCAGAATGTCCTTTGAAGCGCGATGCCTATGCCTAACCAAAAGGTCCACGTATTTTGGTACCCCATACAGTTGTTAAGTACGACCAACATCAATTGAACCCCTGTTTATAGAACACCTTTAGCTGTTTTTATTTTATTTTAAATTCACTATGAAATAGCCAGCATAGTTGTCAGTACTTGTCAGGTAGAATTCCATCTCCCTCGCCCACTGTTCCACTCTCTGCCTTTGGACCTCCCAAAGTAAATCAAAGCAGGTGATATACAGGATGTAAGGGACGGTGTTACGTAAACTTTGCAGCCGTGTTCAGACCATGGAACTGAACAACTTTCCGTATGGAACATGTTTCCTAGGGAAAGTTGTTCCTTATCACCAGCCGGTTTTGAGTTTTGCTATCGGTCACTAGTATCACCGTATACTAAATATATTGTCAGAAGTTAGACTTACCTCTCTGGTAGCGGTTCTTTTCTGCATGTATGCGCGCATGTCTTTATCTGAATGGCCTTTGAAGCGCGATTCCTAACCAAAAGGTCCACTTATTTTTGTTTCCAATACAGTTGTTAAGTACGCCTAACATAAATTGAGCCCCTGCTTATAGACCATCTTATACTGGTTTATCCACACAATCACTATGAAATGGCCAGCATAGTTAGACCTATTTCTCCTTTAATCATTAAAGGGTCAACATATTCTGCTTTATCCATACAATCACTATGAAATAGCCAATATAATTAGACCTACCTCTCTGGTAGCGGTTCGTTTTTGCATGTATGCGCGCATGTCTTTATCTGAATGGCCTTTGGATCGCTATACCTAACCAAAAGGTTAACGAATTTTGGTTTCCTATACAGTTGTTAAGTACGACCAACATAAATTGAGCCCCTGTTTCTAGACCATATTATACTGGTTTATCCATACAATTACTATGAAATAGCCAGCATAGTTAGACCTATTTCTCCTTTATCATTAAAGGGTCAACATATTTTGGTTTTTCCATACAATGGATATGAAATAACCATCACAGTGAGACTTACAATACAAAATACTTTATGTGCACAAAACACAAAATTTACATGATATACAGTAAAAGAAAAATTCAGTACAATATAGGCGGCCTTATTGCTAGAGTAGCAATTTCTACCGCGCAACCTTTGACTTACCTCTCTGGTAGCTGTTCTTTTTTGCATGTACGCGCGCATGTCTTTATCTGAATGGCCTTTGGATCGCGCGATGCCGCGGCCCAGAGGTGTATTCGATGGTCGCCTGGAATAAAAAGGCAGAATTAAAACATGCCGTGCGATGCCGGCTTACAAAACCCTCGCTATATAGGGTGAAATTTTACTAGTGATAAAAACTCAGAATCAGCTGGTGATAAGGAACAACTTACCCCAAGGAAGATAGGTCGAATACGAAAAAAAATCGATACGAAAAAAAATTTGGGCCTCCCATGGTAACTGAAATCAGCTGATCGGCAAGTTTGTATGGGAGCTCCAAAATTTTTTTTGTATTTCTACCTATGTTCCTTGGGGAAAGTTGTTCCTTATCACTAGCCGGTTCTGAGTTTTCGCTATCGGTCACTAGTAACATTTCACACTATAGCGTGTTACAAAACAACCAATAAAGCTGAAAGGGGAAGGAAAGGTCCGTTGCAAAGAGTCAATTAACAAAAAATTAGAGCCGTAGTATCTTTTTTGAAAACTACGAAAAAAATATTTTTTTATTAAATTACACTTATTTTTAATCGTGGCATCGCATCACTAATTTTGACAGCTCAAAGTTCAAATGAAGTTACTGACGCGGCGAAACGCAGTTCGGCCTACATTGCTGGCTATTACATGTATGACATCAATGCAAAAAACAAAGTCAACCAGCAATGTATGCCGAAGGAGACTTTGTTCGCCAGGTAGTGTAGCACCTGACCTAGACTAGTGATGTGATTATTTCATCGACTGATGATAATGAAAAATATTCTTTTTTTGGTTAGTTATGTAACAGGTTGTATAATTCCCGCCAACATCATTGGCATTTACTGTGTGGTGACGGCTTAGAATAGCTTCACGCCATATCTTTCAAGTGGGTGTCGTAAGAAGCGACTAAGGGATTTGAGAGTTGATATGTATTGCAATTTTAGGCGTCAGGCTGACAACCTATGGTGATACCTAAACTGACGCGGACCCTGATGAATCTTTCAACCTGAATCTTTCCACGGTCCCGGGTTCAAGTCCCGGCGGTCGCTAATGAATTTTTCAATTTCATCATTTCCAATTTATGAGAATAATATACGGTTAAATTTTATTAAGTACTACTTATAAACTACAAACTTATAAATAAAATATAACTTCTAACGCGTCCCCGCGAGGCAAGGTACCCAAAAGGCTGGCAGCGTTCCCTCTCTGGATAGCAATGCTCAATCTTTGAGCAAGGTAGCTGCCTGCCCTCGGATCACCTGAAGTCTCGCGGAGACGCGCAGAGACCTCTCCAAAAAACGTTTTGGCTTCAGAGCCCCACGGACCTAAGGTCTCGACAGCGAAGGGCACAAAAATATAATTATTGACAAGGTCAGCATATTTACGTCGCTTGAGACCTTCCGCAGCAGCAGCCGCCGCCCCAGCACAACGTGAAGTCAGAGGTAAGTGAGTGGGGGCCAGGGTGTCAACACACATGGCATCCCAAACCACACACTTACCCAGCTTCCAAGGAATCATCGACATTCCATCGGGCCTTTTGCTTCCCTAATTTTATTAAGTACAAATCTCTTGAGGGTGTGATTTACTCACAAAACTGAACAACTTTTGTTAGAAACTTTTCTTCGAAATATGAAAGAAAATTTGGGCCTCATATACAAAAATGATGAAAAAGTGTATCACTTAGATTTATTCTTATGCACTTAGTAGTATTACTTACTTACTTAGGGAGGTTCTAATTTTTTCATATATCGAAGAAAAGTTTCTAACAAAAGTTGAGTTTTGTGAGTAGATCACTCACACCCTCAAGAGATTTGTACTTAATTAAATGTAACCCTATATAGGGTGAAATTTTACTATAATAGGATTTTTATACAGATAGACTAAATTGACGTTTGGTGGGTTGCATTTTTGTATTTTAAAATAATAAAAACATAGTGTTGTACCCAAATAATCAAGTTATGTGAATCAAAGATTGTGATTGAATCTTTATGAAAAATTATTTAGTTTATTTTAATTTTCAATATTAAATTGGCAAACATACTACTATTGTGTGTAACAAACTAACTTAAAATTTATTTCCTGCCTGACGAAATGTTTATTTGAAAGCTAATGAGAACATAACTAGTAATAGACTAAGCTCCCGTCGACCAAGTCTTACCTCATAGGTCTACCGCACGGACGTATACTGTAGCGATAGATAACACTTAGGAGGTCAGGAAAATACTGGGTTGCCATCTGCTAACCTGGAGGAAACTTTTTTATTCGAGTTAGAAAATGCAAAAAAAGTCCAAAAATTACCTCACATTTCTACCGCTCCAAACGTTTACCTACCTTTTGAGATGAGAATGCGCTAGGGTTGCCAGCTCCAATCCTGGCAGGTTCCAAGGTCAGCCACATTTTATGAGGCCCAAAAATGGAGTTTTTTACCTCATCTTTCTACCGGACGAAATTAGTGTCAATCGATAGCTCTAAGCATGCCATTGACAAATATATAGGGTTGCCTGCTATCAGCCTGGCAGGAACTCTGGTAAACCCCCTCAAAGAAACGACGGTAAAATCTTCAAACAAAGAAAAAGCCATGAAAACCACTAAGATTCCAGAAATACTTAATGTGAACTGCGCCATAGAGTTACATTCTGTTGTGTGGGACACTGACCCATAAAAACTTGTGTTACACTGCTAAGATGTCTTGCTACCAAACTAAATTAGTGCCAATCGGTAACCATAGACATGACACGGATAAATGTATAGGGTTGCCTGCTATCAGCCTGGCAGTATCCCTGGTATACCTCCTCAAACAAACGTTGGTTTAATCTTCAAACCAAGAAAAACTTACGTAAAACTGCCAAGATATTTTGCTACCGAACAAAATTAGTGTCAATCGATAGCTCTAGGCATGCCACTGATGAAAATATAGGGTTGCCTGCTATCAACTTGGAAGTTTTCCTGGTATACCCCCTCAAACGAACGTTGGTAAAATCTTCAAACCAAGAAAACTTATGTAAAACTGCTAAGACATCTTGCTACCGAACAAAATTAGTGCCAATCGATAGCTCTAGGTATGCCGTTTATGAATTTATAGGGTTGCCTGCTATCAGTCTGGCAGTTTCCCTGGTAGACTCCGTCAAATGAACGCAGGTAAAATATTCAAACCCAGAAAAACTTTTAAACAAAATTAGTGCTAATCGATCGTCCTAGACATGTCATTGATGAATTTATAGGGTTGCCTGCTATCAGCTTGGCAGTATCCCTGGTATACCCCCTGGTATCCCCTCAAACGAACGTTGGTTAAATCTTGCGTTCGTTTGAGGGGGTATACCAAGGATACTGCCAAGCTGATAGCAGGCAACCCTATGTATTCATCAATGACATGTCTAGGACTATCGATTGGCACTAATTTTGTTTGGTAGCAAGACATCTTAGCAGTCTTACACAAGTTTTTCTGGGTTTGAACATTTTACCTGCGTTCATTTGACGGAGTCTACCAGGGAAACTGCCAGACTGATAGCAGGCAACCCTATAAATTCATAAACGGCATACCTAGGGCTATCGATTGGCACTAATTTTGTTCGGTAGCAATATACCTAAGCAGTTTTACATAAGTTTTTTGTTGGTTTGAAGATTTTACCAGCGTTCGTTTGAGGGGGTATACCAAGAAAACTTCCAAGCTGATAGCAGGCAACCCTATATTTTCATCAGTGGCATGCCTAGAGCTATCGATTGACACTAATTTTGTTCGGTAGCAAAATATCTTGGCAGTTTTACGTAAGTTTTTCCTGGTTTGAAGATTAAACCAACGTTTGTTTGAGGAGGTATACCAGGGATACTGCCAGGCTGATAGCAGGTAACCCTATATATTCATCAATGTCATGTCTAGGGTTATCGATTGGCACTAATTTAGTTTGGTAACAAGACATCTTAGCAGTGTAACACAAGTTTTTATGGGTTTGAACATTTTACCTGCGTTCATTTGACGGGGTCTACCAGGGATGCTACCAGGCTGATAGCAGGCAACCCTATATATTATGGCATTATGGCATTGCATTATGGCATTATAAATGGCATACCTAGGACTAGGTAAAAATAGTAATGATAATTATAATTATAATACATAAATTGTTTCTTCCCGTCTACCAACTCCGCATCATTTGCAGGCGTGATCGTGCTTGTTACCTTTGTGGAGCAACCTGTATCTACATTTCGCAGTGGCGTGGTCAACCGGTTTTTGTTTATCTGTACCGGTACTGGCGGGATATGCGAGCGCCCGAGCTCGATACGACTTGCGATTTGTAATTAATGTTTGTATGTATTTAGTTGGTAGGTACTTAGATTAGTTTAGTTTATTTAAGTTTTATAAGATATTAGTTTATTTAAGTTCATAGTTTTATGAGGATTGTGCAGCACCAACACAAACCAATTAGGTTTAATGGTGTGAAGATATTTTAGTTTAAGTTTCTGTTATGATATAAATAAAATAAATAAATAAATAAATAAATATCGATTGGAATAAATTTTGTTTGGTTGCAAGAAAGGTAAGGCCTGTCAGTAGCCTGCTTTGTACTTCCTAATTATAGATGCTTTGAAAACACCAGGTTCCGTCGGGTCGTTCGTCGACGCAGTGTCCCACACGACAGAATGTAACTCTATGGCGCAGTTTACATTAAGTTTTGCTGGAATCTTAGTGGTTTTCATGACTTTTTCTTTGTTTGAAGATTTTACCGTCGTTTCTTTGAGGGGGTTTATCAGAGTTCCTGCCAGGCTGATAGCAGGCAACCCTATATATTTGTCAATGGCATGCTTAGAACTATCGATTGACACTAATTTCGTCCGGTAGAAAGATGAGGTAAAAATCTCCATTTTCGGGCCTCATAAAATGTGGCTGACCTTGGAACCTGCCAGGATTGGAGCTGGCAACCCTAGCGCATTTTCATCTCAAAAAGAGTCTCTTTAGGTAGGAAAACGTTTGGAGCGGTAGAAATGTGAGGTAATTTTTGGACTTTTTTTGCATTTTCCAACTCGAATAAAAAAGTTTCCTCCAGGTTAGGAGATGGCAACCCAGTATTTTCCTGACCTTCTAAGTGGTATCTATCGCTACAATATACGTCCGTGCGGTAGACCTATGAGGTAAGACTTGGTCGACGGGAGCTTAGACTATAACAGTCTGATACCTATTATTAATGTGAAGTTTTTTAACATTACATTTTAAATTTCAATATTATTCATTTTTCTTTCTATAAACTAAACGAAAACTTTGCGTATAAACGTAAAGTATACGCGTAACGATACTCTTGTAAAGTATGTACGTGATAAATACGCAAGTATTTATTAGGCATATTTATTTATTAAAACAAATACATCGAGGAATCATGTGACAACAGTACAATGATTATATGAATGAGGCAAACTACAACACTAGCCTGATGCTTGCAACATTTTAAAAACAAAAGGCCAATCTTAGCTGTCAGTTTAGTCTATCTGAATAAAAATCCTACTATAGTGACCGATAGCGAAACCTCGGAACCGGTTGGTGATAAGGAACAACTTTACCCAAGGAACATAGGTCGAAATATGAAAAAAAAATTGGGCCTCCTATAGTTACTCAAATCAGCTGATCGGCAATTTTGTATGGGAGGTCCAAATTTGTTTTTCATATTTCGACCTATGTTCCTTTGGGAAAGTTGTTCCTTATCACCAGCAGGTTCTGAGTTTTCGCTATCGGTCACTAGTAAAAATTCACCCAGTATAATCCGGTATCTAAATGAAGTAGAGTACGGTACCTGCAGTGCGTGGTGTCGGCTGGTTGCGGCGGTCGGCCCTCTACCGGGGGCTCGGCTACACCAAATGTTGTACCTGTAAATACGGAAATGTTTTGTGTTGTTGTTTGTCATGTAGTTTAGCCGTGTGGTGCCGGCAGAGTAGAATAGCACCACCCCCTCTCTTCCCGGTTCGTAAGAGGCGACCGAGGGATAAACCCGACCCAAACAGCCAGGGCCAACCGTATGGTGGCATTAATCCACCACAAAAGCATTTCCAAGGAGGGTTGACGTCTGGTAGGCGGCCGGTCGTAAAATTAAGCCAAATCCTTTGCAACACGATTTTGTGTTCAACAAAACGTGTTGCGCCGACCCCAAGTAATTGGGATAAGGGCAGGAAGATGATGATATTGTGAGTAGAAAATATCCTTAAAATATTTGTACTTAAGGCGTTCCGTTTTCCATACAAAAATTCAATGGAGTTATGTATGTAAAGGAGACAAGAGTCGGTTTAAAAAACTTGATGGGGAGTCCCGTGGGTATATAAGATTGTCGCAAAACACTAAAAAGAATTTTTAAATCATCAGATTTCCCCGTAAAAAGCGAGTCGCCACTTTACGAAAATAGATGGAGCTACTGCTGCAATAAATACGTTTAATTTTATTGTGCAGAAAATACTGATTATCTTTTAACTATAAGTAGTTTTGCGACAAATTTACATGTGCCTTCATCATTCAGAATAAAGTTTCTTTAAAAAGAAACTCTACAACTCATGTGTAACCCGACTGTTTAGTTTCGCATCATGTATACGCGCGTTTTATAGTTTCGCGCCATTTCGTCTGACACCGGCTGCTCGGTCGACGCCATCTTGTCTCTCGCTTTGCGAACCCCGCGAATCGCGCGGTCGGCGATATAACCTCTTACTTTTTAGTCACTCGCGCGACCGGTGTAAGGCACATATTTTAAGTAGTCTGGGTTTTATTTTTTCGCATGCGCAATTGCTGCCAGGGAAGAGTTCCCTGTTCTTGTGCGGTAGTAAAACCAAGTGAATAGTGGTTTTGTAGTGCGCTTTGAATGCGAACTGGGCAGGTTTCTTGATTGAGGGCCAACGTGGCCGAACTATGAACAATAGTGAACCCAAGTGCTTGTGAAAACTAAGGTGAAACCAAAATTGTCGGAGGGACGGAGTGCCACACCAGCTGGTGTCCGGGTGCAGTAAGTCTAGTATCTAAATCCCTATCCAAGTGTCTTCCTCAAACCCTGATACCTTTTTTCCTGTCAAAAACTAGACTTACAAGGGAACGGCGGCGTCATAATCCGCACGGTAAGCAATTCGCTGCTAGGTCCTGTATAAGTACGTTCATTGCAGTGATTTAGCAACATTACGTGGAGGTCACCACCCTGATGACCTTTAGTACAACCGGAACTTGGTATATTTATTTTAGATATGAGCTGTGGTGGTGCAGTTAAATATTAGTAGGAGATTGTGAGAGAGCCGTCGCAAACTTTGCAAACAAAAATTTCTCGGCCGGAAACATTCCGGAACAAAAATTCTCTCATTAAATTTATTTTATTTAGCTATAGTAAAGAGCACTACGAATCGTAGTCAAATGTTGTTCCGAGGCTGATCGACCATTTAGTTTTAGATTTTAAGATAACTTTAATTTGCTTCCACTGCGCTAAGATCAGCTTCGGAATCAAACACCGACTGAAGTGCAGTTTTTCGTTTGTATGACGTAACGAACCACCTTAAGTAAAAACCCCATATAGATTCACTGACCGATAGCTCCTCTCGTCATACTAAAGGCCACGTTGTATCCTTGCAAATCTAATAGTCTAATGTATTTTTTTGGAAAACTTGCAAAATTTTCCACCCCAGGCAGGATTTGAACCTGCGACCTTCGGCATCTGTACTGCCGACGCCCCTACCAACTGGGTTACCGCGGTTCTAATCTAGCCTGCGAATTAAGCAAGTATATCTTGTCCACTAACGCGTGGATGGGCTCCATCTACCGGGATAGTTTTGCAACTAATTCCCATTTCCATTCCCATTTGTATGGCTAACACGAGAACTGATTTAAAATTTGGTATTTAGTCTCATGTCTTTTAGCCAACCTTTGAGTATAATGAGACGAGCTATAGGTACATACATTTGACGTAGTTACCTATGGAGCAACTGCATACGTTTGACAGTACGGCGCAGGTCGATACGCGCACTCTATAGGGACGAGAGATACCTACGTCAAATTTATGAGTAGTAATAGAAGTTCAATAGTGGTGCCACTGGCGTTTTGCTACTGATGGACAGAGACAGACAGGTTATATTCTTACTACTGCTACCTGTTCAAATTTTTAGGCGCACTCTATGTATAGCTTGCGTTTATATACTCTAGGCTTCAAGTCTATAATAATAAGAGATTTTCTTACCGATAGCTCCTCTGGTCATACTAAGGCCCCGTTGTATCCTTGCAATGGCCGCCCGGTGACGTGGTATGGGCGCCGTACTGCCTTTCTCTTGTAGTATATATGTATGTATGTTACTTACCAATAGCTCCTCTGGTCATACTAAGGCCTCGTTGTATCCTTGCAATGGCGGCCTGGTGACGTGGTATGGGCGCCGTACTGCCTTTCTCTTGTAGTATATATGTATGTATGTTACTTACCGATAGCCCCTCTTGTCATACTAAGGCCCCGTTGTATCCTTGCAATGGCCGCCCGGTGACGTGGTATGGGTGCCGTACTGCCTTTTTCTTGTAGTATATATATGTATGTATGTATGTTACTTACCTATAGCTCCTCTCGTCATACTAAGGCCGCGTTGTATCCTTGCAATGGCCGCCCGGTGACGTGGTATGGGTGCCGTACTGCCTTTCTCTTGTAGTATATAATATGTATGTATGTTACTTACCAATAGTCCCTCTTGTCATACTAAGGCCGCGTTGTATCCTTGCAATGGCCGCCCGGTGACGTGGTATGGGTGCCGTACTGCCTTTCTCTTGTAGAACGAATTGCCTTAATGTTTTTCATACAACGGAAGACTAATATAGGGTAAAATTTTACTAGTGCCCGATAGCTAAAACTCAGAACCAGTTGGTGATTTGATTTGGGATTTGGGACCTTTTGATTTGAGTTAAATACTATGAAACCAAATTTTTTATTCATATTTCGGGGAAAGTTGTTCCTTATCCCCAGACGGTTATGACTTATGAGTTTTCGCTATCGGTCACTAGTAACATTTCACCCTTTATAGGGTTATTTTTTAGTCAGTGCGTAAACTTTGCCGAATGTTTCTGCTCGTGAGTCTGAACAACTTTTACTATGAGGCCACCTGCGAAATCGCAAAAAAAAATTTGGATGTTCCATAGAGAAATTCATGCGCACTGAATAAAAAATAACCCTGTATAATAATTTTACTAACACCTAGATTTACTGACCTATAGCTCCTCTCGTCATACTAAGGCCGCGTTGTATCCTTGCAATGGCCGCCCGGTGACGTGGTATGGGTGCCGTACTGCCTTTCTCTTGTAGAACGAACCGCCCTAATGTCTTCCAGCCAACCTATGTGTAATATAGTTACCGATAGCCCCTCTTGTCATACTAAGGCCTCGTTGTATCCTTGCAATGGCCGCCCTGTGACGTGGTATGGGTGCCGTACTGCCTTTTTCTTGTAGAACAAACCGCCCTAATGTCTTCCAGCCAACCTATGTGTAATATAGTTACCGATTGCTCCTCTTGTCATACTAAGGCCGCGTTGTATCCTTGCAATGGCCGCCCGGTGACGTGGTATGGGTGCCGTACTGCCTTTTTCTTGTAGAACAAACCGCCCTAATGTCTTCCAGCCAACCTATGTGTAATATAGTTACCGATTGCTCCTCTTGTCATACTAAGCCCCCGTTGTATCCTTGCAATGGCCGCCCGGTGACGTGGTATGGGTGCCGTACTGCCTTTTTCTTCTTCCAGCCAACGTATGAGTAATATAGGGTGAAATTTTACTAGTGACCGATAACGAAATCTCAAAACCGACTGGTGATAAGGAACCACTTTCCCCAAGGAATATAGGTCGAAATACGAAAAAAAATATGTTTACCTCCCATAGTAACTCAAATCAGTTGATCGGCAATTGTATATGGGAAGACCAACTTCTTTTTTTTATTTCGACCTATGTTCCTTGGGGAAAGATGTTTCTTATCACCAGACGGGTATGTCTTATGAGTTTTCGCTATCGGTCGCTAGTAAAATTTCACCCTATATAATAAACTTACTTACAAATAGATTTACTCACCTATAGCTCCTCTCGTCATACTAAGGCCCCGTTGTATCCTTGCAATGGCCGCCCTGTGACGTGGTATGGGCGCCGTACTGCCTTTTTCTTGTAGTATATATGTATGTATGTATGTTACTTACCGATAGCCCCTCTCGTCATACTAAGGCCGCGTTGTATCCTTGCAATGGCCGCCCGGTGACGTGGTATAGGTGCCGTACTGCCTTTTTCTTGTAGAACGAACCGCCCTAATGTTTTCCAGCTCGCCTGAAATAGAACAACCAAGACATTTAAGTTTATTGTCGTTTATTTGGTTGGGTTGAATTTAATTAAGTACTATATGCCGTGGGATGCCGGCTTAGAATAGTATAACCTTATTTTTTTCTGTGGGTGTCGTAAGAAGCGACTAAAGGGCTTGAGGGTTTCATGTGTGGTTTCCGATTTTCGAATTCGAAAATCGGAAAAAGCTCCATCTCTCGTCAACTTGTACATACGTAATGTTGTCACTTGAGTGACAGTATAGTTCTACTAAAAAAGTCATAGATGGCGCTAAGCTACCCGTAAGTAGTCAAGTGACAAAAATATATGAACGAAGCAAGTGGATCATAATTTCGCCACCTCGGGAAGAGCCTCCGTGGTGTAAAGGCTAGCACGTCTGACCCGGCTTGTCAGAAGACGTGGGTTCAAATCCCATCAGTGGCGTGAATATTTTCCGCTTGCTTCGTTTGTATTAACTTTGTAACCAAAAAGTTAATAGAGAAATAGCATCAAGGAACCTTAGACTTGGCATGACTTTGTCTAGATTTCATGACTTTTTAGAGATAGACAAGCAGCTCCATCGAGACTTGGCTAGTTTTTTAAAGAATGTTTTTGATGGGATATATTATAGGTATTGAGTCAGATAACAACCTTAGGATACATAAGGTGTTCCAAAGGAAATACATTAAATTCGAGACATTGTGTAGACCATTGTACTGAACAATTTCCATTATGGCACCAAGTTTGAATTCTTAACAATTAAGAAGTTGAAATTTTCATACAAATTAAATGCCTACATTTACTACAACCATTATGTATTACCCCTTATCCAAGATTGCAACCTTGCATTTTGAACTTGTTGGATTTGAATCTTCGAAAATGTTTGGAACATAGTTGTCTATGTTTTAAATTATACCAAAACTTAAGATAAAAGATCTCTTTCTTGGTGTCAATTTTATTTTATTGCCGCCTCAAACTAAAAACTTCTTTTGACTTAGAGCACCCATAGAGACGCAAAGACAAAGGGCCAATCAGAGAATCCAGTAGAGTCTGTAGTGTCAGTTGTGTCAGTTTTTAACGAACATGACATTTGACCTTAGTCTACGCCACAACTGTTGCCTTGGCAACTAAATTACCGCCAAAACCGTTGCCTTGGCAACAGTTGTAGCGGTAATTGTAAAAGTTTTTCCAAGACGGCAACATGACATAAATAAGGGTCATAATAAATAAAGCTCCTTTCATAATGTGGGACTCAATTAAATTTAACAAATTTAAGTTGCTAATTACTTCTAAACGAGGGGTTTTCATAACTTGGCCCCATAATGAAAATTATTCGGTACGATGGCCTACACAACGTCTCCAATTTAATGTATTTACATTGGAACACCTTACATACTCAGGTGTTGTCCAACCCAATGTTCGATAAATACTTTCATAGAATCTCGATGCAATGACCGCTTGAAATGACCGCCAGGATATGGTTGGTGCTGCCATAATGCGCTACTTATGCGCATCTTGACTGGCAGGTCAAATGAGCTACTTTTTAAGACGACCGAAATCGATATTTTGTATGAAATTACTGAAATATGACGTCATAATTCAATATCAAAACAATAAATTTTATAGTAATTTATGTGTTTAATAATTTATGACTTTTAATATTTTGAAAAACGATGAATGAAGTCTGTAGTATTTTTCGACAATAGTTTTAAGCATAGAACTTTTGTATTTTATTTACGACCCAGTCAAGTAGCAAATTCTCCGCATCCGCATGGTATAATAAGATACTCCGCCTGGTATTCCATTCCGAGACTCGTGAACCACGTGACTAACACAAGCCTACGTCATCATGCTTGTGGGTTACCAAAATTACCCACTCTTATGATTATTTTTTAAATCATATAAGATACTGTTAACTAATAAATACAATTTAAGTGTTGTTGTAAAGTTCAAGTCAATACACACGTAAATCTAAATTATAAAATTATTCAGAAACATTTTAACTCATTTTTCTGAGATTGAATTTACCCCATAACGTATTTTATTGAAATAAAGTGGCAATACTAGTGACGTAAGCTTGTGTTTCTCTTGGAATGTAAGACCATGTTTTATTAGACTATGGGCATCCGCAAACATACCGGAAGTGCTGCAGAACCGTGGCAGCCCTAACAGAGCTATAATGATATTAATCGGAAAGATGGCGTTCCACATTCATACCAAATCGGGACCATAATCGGGACGTGCATGGAATTTGCAATTTACATAATAATAAAATAACTGAAAAATTTCACTTTTTACACTTGAGTACCTTTTATTTGACATTCTATTTTATTGATGTCTTATTGATTGTGTTTGGCATTCTAAAAGTGTGTATTCTGATATTCTATGTGAATCTACTTGGAAATTAAAGTTCCGAATCTTTGAATCTTGAAATTCCTTTCACCGCCATTCGCTTTGCTGGATTATACCGGTTCATTATGAATAGATTTGAGTTTGTAATAATTACCTGTGCTGCGTAAACTACTTCGTCGTCGAGTAGTGCTCTCTGTTGAGGGCCGGTGCCAACCCGGCCGCCCCACTCCAATTCCTCCACCAAAACGAATCTGCAGAAGGAACAATATAAAGTGATTCAACAGTATTTGTGTGGTAGTGTTTTTGTATTTTTATGTATAGTGGAATTAAAGGTTGGACGTATGTTATGGTAGGATATTTATGTTATAGTAAATAACTAGAGAGGATTTCTGATGGCAAGACAAACCTTTTCGGGTTTAGTGACATCTTATAACGTATTTTGTAATTATTTTAGTAAGAACAAAATAAATGAAAAAAAAAGTAAAAATATTATAAAATGTCTACATACATACATATATCACGTCTATATCCCATGCGGGGTAGGAATTATCGGCCATTTACACCACGTCTGACAAAAGTTTGAGTCATTCAGGAGAATGTGTAACCATAGTGACAGGTTGTCAGCTCGTCGCCTAAAATTGCAATACACATAAACTCTCAAATCCCTCAGTCGCTTCTTACGACACCCATGGGAAAGATAGAGGGTGATGCAGTTCTAAGCCAGCACCATACGGCAATTAAAGTCTACCAGCGCATAAAATTAAACAAATAACTTTTGCTTGAACTTAACTTTACGCTAAGGAGCAAAGTTTTATTGATCTCGACACTGGATATGCAATAAATATTTTGAAATTGAAATTGGACGCACAAACCGACACCATCGGTAAATACGTTTTACATGGAAGGATTTTGTTTTTTATATTTTGTGTAGCAAATGATTTTAAATATTCCGCTTTTCTCTAGGTTTGATATCATTTACATTTTCAGCATAAAACATCAATGTAGGTAGGTAACTAAACGGCTTACCTTTTAGGATCGTCGTGGCATCTGGCTTTTGTCAACGCTTGGTATACCACGTACGAAGCCGTCGCGCTTAGAGGCACCTGCAAACAAGCAGATTTTTTTTTTAAATATATGCTTCTCAAACATGCTAAAAGTTTGACATTGTCTGTGATTTTGTACACAACTGCAATGGATTCAAATACAACTTTTCTTGTGCGATATCGAAATCGTTCAGAAATGACAAAATAAAAAAAAGAATAACTCCAAATCCACATCTTGACTTAGTAATCAGTAAAACAACTTTTTATATCAAATTACTATAAAATAAAAATTTTATAATTCCCTAACATTTTTTTGAGAAAACCACTATGTAAGGCTCGGGGAAAATGACTTTGCTAGACTCGTATAATTAACGACGACGGATTCGTTAAAACTCAACTCGTCAATCAAAGTCTTATTTTGCGTCCTCGTCAACAACCTACTATTGGACTAGCTGGTGCCCGCAAACTTCGTCTCGGCAACGGACGCTCGTGTCCCGCCCAATAGAAGCGACATATGTAATCAAATATAGCACGTGGAGAAAAATATAGCACGCCGAGAGTCAATAATAGAAAGTCAAATATACGGCTAGTACGTGATAAAGAGTCAAATATGGTACGTAGATTGTCAAATTTAGTACGTATCGTGTGAAATATAGGACATTGCGTGTTAAGTATAATAGTACGTAGAGAGTCAAATATAGTACGCAGAGAGTCGAATTTAGTAGGTAGAGAGTTAAATATAGTACTTAGAGTCGAACTGTACGTAGAGAGTCAAATATAGTATACAATAGATGTCGTGATAAATTTTGTAAAACGCGCTATCGTTTTGTTTTTTGATAACCATAAAGGGTTGCCTTACACCGTCTTTTTTACAGTTTTTTGATATGTCATATATAGATAGTAGGTAGTTAGATACGCACCTTGAGTATAGCGTATGGTATCTCGTGTGATACATTATGCACACACACTAGAAAGCTGCCCGGTGGTTTTCTAGGTTCTTCAGCACAAGATGAGTCGGAGTCGGAAGGCACTGATTTCGACTCTTTGGGCCGGTCGTTGGATGCTGATCTGAAAAAAGAAAATTTTATGTAACATATTAGTTAAAAGATTACGTTATAACTTGGTTAATTTAATAGAATTTCTGCTATCAGAGTGCTATAAAAGTCAAAACATTTAGGTATGTCTTGGTAGGAATTTACAAGATTCTCTTTAAGAAAATCACATTCTAATTCAATCTAATAATATGAATGGATAAGTCATTGAAAAAAAAAGAAATTTTTCTCCTTTTTATAACAATTTTTGACCCAATTTAAACGCGGCTCGGGCGGGATAAAATTTAAAAATAAAGGCACTGCCTCGGAGGTGGCCAGGCTAACTGCACAGCATGTAACTTTATGCCTCAACGAACAAGTAAATCAAGTGTTATTCTATCAAGATTTTAAAAGGGTGTTACAATGCGTATAGTTAGCTAGTTATAAGGTTTTCACACAAGAAAATAAGAAATCGAATGGACGTTGCCTACGGCTTCAGATGACAGAGCCGTAGGACTCCACAGTCCCGAGTTTACGTCCCGGCCACATTTTTATTTGACATTGAATTCCCTAATTTGTGGTATGGGCATGTTATGAGGAGGGATAAAAATCTGTGACGAAAAAAGTAATGAATATGAATGTGGACGGACGCCGAAAGAGAGGAAGGCCTAAAAAAGTTTGGATGGATTGTGTAAAAGATGATATGAATCAAAAAGGTGTTAACGAAGATTTGATAGAGATGAATGGAAGAAACTGTCATATTGCGCCAACCCCAAAAAGTTGGGATAAGGGCAGGCAGATGATGCTATAGAAAATGAAATAGAAAAATAATACCTGATGCTGGTCAGCCAAGCTCTGCTACTAGGGTCGTCACCAACTTTCTTCAGCAGTAACCTCGCCCCGGGTCTCGCAGTGGCAGCCCTCAAAACCTGTCAATCATAATCACATAATTATAGGTAGGTAAAATAAGAATAATACTTATATACCATTACTTTAATAAATCCTTATACTAGGTAGAATACTAGTGACCGATAACGAAAACTCAGAACCGGCTGGTGATAAGGAACAAATTTCCTCAAGGATCATAGTTCGGAATATGACGAAAAAATGTGGTCCTTCCATAGTAACTCAAATAAGCTGATCGGCAATTTAGTATGTTTTTTTCTCATATTTCGACCTATGTTCCTTGGGGAAAGTTGTTCCTTATCACCAGTCGGTTCTGAGTATTCGCTATCGGTCACTATTAAAATTTCACCCTATATAAAATAAAAACAATACATACCCTCTCATGTGGGCCTAAGACTCTCTGCGTAGGTGCTCTGGAGGAGACTTCCTCTACTAACACGTAGGATCCCCGCGCCGTCCGGCAGACGCCCGCTTTCGTTAGGCATTGGGCTATGGCCTGGAGATTAAAAAACAACAACATTTTAAAAGGTATGAATACTTAAATAATAAAAAGACGTACAGTGAGGTAACAAACGAGCGACATTTCCGAAACGCTCAATTTAAACTAAACAACTATCCCCAAGCTCCAAATATCGTAGTATGAAGAAAGAAGTACAAAAAGCAGCCAACCGAGCAATTTCAAGAAAATAGGAGGTAATACATTTGTAGCTACCTACGTCACGCTACAACATACACAGTCGATACAGTCACTCCCGCTTACTCATGAACAATCCAAAATGTAAGTAAGGTATCGATTTTTTTTCAGACTGTAATATTTTTCAGTAATAATTGTTACTTTTCAAGATGCAGCAACATTTATTGAATCGTACAACATAGTTTCTGTCCGGCTTGTCAGTATAAATCATTAGAAAATCGAAACCTTAAAAATGGAATTGTTCATGAGTTAGCGTGAGAGACTACATGTAGGTACATGTAGGTACATCGACTGCGAGCGCGAATACCTAATTGCGAAATGCTTGTAGGTAAAGCTTGTGTCGCCTTGCCTTTGCGCTCAAGTAGGTATTCGCGCTCGCAGTCGATGTACATGTAGATATGTATGTTGTAGCGTGACGTAGGTAGCTACACATTATTGATTTTCGTGTCAAGTTTTTGGAGAGAGTTCTTTAGTTTGACCTGTTGAATCGGGAAGGTCGATCGTTTGGTAACACCTTGTATATTGCCCTAAAGACAATTTAATTTGTTGTAGAAATCATTGGTTGTCAGCCTGTCGCCTAAAATTGCGACACACATCAACTTTCAATCCCTGAGCCGCTTCTTACTACATCCACGAGAAAGATTTGGAGGTATTCTGCACCCCACGGCAATCGAGTAAAAATAAGTTTTAAACATGTTAGGTCAATTTTGTCGTGAAAGAAAATCAGCCATAGGAAGAATTAGTCCTAGGAGGAATCTGCCGTAACTAAAAACTAAAAAAAATACAAAATTACCTCATTTGCTGTAGTATCCTGCGTAACCTTCAAAATCGAATACGGTTCGTGCCAGGCCACAGCATACACCACTAGAAAGTGTATTTTCCTCCTTTGACTGGGTGATGCCAGTTTATCATCATCATGTGATGTCGGATGATGATGCCGGCTTAGCATACGTTAGCGGAGTTAAAATATAAAATAAAGACACAAAATTACCTCATTTGCTGTAGTATCCTGCGTAACCTTCAAAATCGAATACGGTTCGTGCCTCGCCACAGCATACACCACTAGAAAGTGTATTTTCCTCCACTAACGGGGTGATGCCGGTTTAGCATTATAATGTGATGCCTGTTTAACTTTATTTAAGCATCAAAGAACTAACTATGTAAGTACTGGCTTGGTGTAGATAGATATGCTAACTTTCTAGGGTTTTTGATCGAATGTGTAATTTTTATCTGTGACTATCACCATCACATTTTTGCTGTCAAACGAATTTTACCACAGCTCGCTTACAGTGTAGGTATGCCAGTTTATTGAGTCTTTTGACACTAGAGGGTTCATCGGGTAGTTTGACAACTAGGTTTACCATCATTTTGGGGATTACTATTATTATTAGACTAGAGTTAAAATATACAATAAAGGCACAAAATTACCTCATTTGCTGTAGTATCCTGCGTAACCTTCAAAATCGAATACGGTTCGTGCCTGGCCACAGCATACACCACTAGAAAGTGTATTTTCCTCCTTTGACTGGGTGATGCCGGCTCGGCATCGTCCCGGCAGCACTCGGGTGCCGCCAGTTCCTCGCAGCATCGCGAGAATATGAAAAGTGATGCCATGTTCAGTGGCTGGTTTGTTGGCGACCTGGAATAAGAAATGGTTATTCGAATTTAGTAAGATTTTAACGCAATGTAAGAAAGACTTTTGAAAATGTGAGTACCTACCTGTGTATAAAACCATACACTTACATCAATATGCTTTTAATTTACCTTCCGTAATATCGCCACTGGTACCTACTTGTTAGACGTAAGAAAATAATTTACAAATATGGGCGTGTATGAACTAAGGATACCTATGTGAAAAACATGTGGTTGAATGAGTTTGTGTGTGAATTTATGTGTGAAAAAGAAAAGAGTGTGAGTATCTAAGTGAATTTATATCGGGTATGTATAAAGGCGAAAGTGGGTATGTATTAGGCTTACACCTTAGGGTTAGGTACACGGATTACATAAACTACTTATAATTGTCCGCAACTGGCTGGTGCTACATATTTTTAGAACACTAGTATTTTTTAAATCTGATGGTGTCACCTGTCCTTCTGTATAAAGTCACCATTATGTTCTATCTTCTGCCATTGCAAGCCTTATTTTTTTTTATATTTTTTATAGTTAACTTTAGGCGTTTCCATTTATCATACTTATTACTTACCGTAATCTTACATGCCTATATCCCGGCCTCAAGCACTGTAGCGGTATAACTCGCTGTGACAACATGTAATTTGTATCCGCGTCGTATTTACTTAGATTCGATGCAATCGCCATTTGCAATCGCATTGCAACATCTTGCATTGCGCTCACCAACCCGCCTGCCACGCGTGGTGAGTATGGCAAATACCCCCCTACTAGGAGGAGGTCCATGTTCAGCAGTGGTCTTTATTGTGGCTGTTATAGTAGTAGAATATAGTAGTAATTTATCATGCTTACCGTAATCTTACATGTCTGTAGCCCGGCCTCAAGCACTGTAGCGGTGTCACTCGCTGTGACAACATGTAATTTGTATCTGCGTCGTATTTACTTAGATTCGATGCAATCGCAATTTGCAATCGCATTGCAACATCTTGCATTGCGCTCACCAACCCGCCTGCCAAGCGTGGTGAGTACGGCAAATACCCCGCTACTAGGGGGAGGCCCATGTTCAGCAGTGGACTTTATTGTGGCTGTTATAGTATAGTATGCATTGTATGAAAAAGAGTGTGCCTCAAAATCTTGTGCTGTGTGTTTCAGTATGTGTACGAATTTCTCGAAATTTCTGGGGATTTTGGGGGGCGATAAATCGATCTAGATAGATCATTGACCTAAAATCGTTGCTTCACATTTTTTGTAAGTTGTTTTAAAACTAATAGCGACATAAGTTGGTGTGTGAGATAGTAATAACCGTTTTTGAAAGTTGTTTTGTACCTAACGCATAACAAACAAAAACCGAGCGAGCTTGTTCCACCAGCTGGTTTATACATATGAGTGTAATTTATCATACTCACCGTAATCTAACATGTCTGTAGCCCGGCCTCAAGCATTGTAGCGGTATAACTCGCTGTGACAACATGTAATTTGTATCTGCGTCGTATTTACTTACATTCGATGCATACCTATAGGTAGAAGCGTCTGAGAAAGGGATGGGTAGTTTTGTGTTCGGTGTATGCATAAATTGCCGTGTGATGCCGGCTTAGAATGTCATCACCCCATATCTTTCCCGTGGGTGTCGTAAGAGGCGACTAAGGGATAAATTCATTCAGGCTTTAATCCATGGATGAATTTCGCAATCGCATTGCAACATCTTGCATTGCGCTCACCAACCCGTCTGCCACGCGTGGTGAGTATGGCAAATACCCCGCTACTAGGTGGAGGCCCATGTTCAGCAGTGGACTTTATTGTGGCTGTTATAGTATAGTGTGCATAAATTGTATGAAAAATAGTGTGCCTCAAAATCATGCGATGTGTGTAATATATACTTATGTGTGTAATTTATCATACTCACCGTAATCTAACATGTCTGTAGCCCGGCCTCAAGCACTGTAGCGGTATAACTCGCTGTGACAACATGTAATTTGTATCTGCATCATATTTACTTAGATTCGATGCAATCGCAATTTGCAATCGCATTAAAACATCTTGCATTGCGCTCACCAACCCGCCTGCCACGCGTGGTGAGTATGGCAAATACCCCGCAACTAGGGGGAGGCCCATGTTCAGCAGTGGACTTTATTGTGGCTGTTATAGTATAGTATGCATAAATTGTATGAAAAAGAGTGTGCCTCAAAATCTTGTGCTGTGTGTTTCAGTATGTGTGTCATTTATTCTTATGTGTATAATTTAACATACTTACCGTAATCTAACATGTCTGTAGCCCGGCCTCAGACACTGTAGTGGTATCACTCGCTGTGACAACATGTAATTTGTATCCGCGTCGTATTTACTTAGATTCGATTCATTTTATATAGGTAGAAGCGTATGAGAAACGGATACATTTGTGTTCGATGTATGAATAGATTGTATGAAAAAAGTTTGTGTGAAAAAGAGTACGTGTGTCATTTATACTTAAATAAATAAATATCCCTGGACGAGACACACAGCGCTATTTAGCCCCAAACTAAGCAATGCTTGTACTACGGGAACTAGACAACTGATACGTTACTTCTTTTTTCGTAAATAAATACATATCACACATAGAAAACACCCAGACTAAACACAAATATTTGAAAATTGACTTTACAAATATTCGTCTTCGGTGGGAATCGAACCCTTTTGGCGCAGAAGGCAAGGGACGCCACTACGCCATCGGGACAGTCTACTTATTTGTGTAATTTATGAAACTTACCGTAATCTAACATGTCTGTAGCCCGGCCTCAAGCATTGTAGCGGTATAACTCGCTGTGACAACATGTAATTTGTATCTGCATCGTATTTACTTAGATTCGATGCGTATGTGCGGTGTATGCATAAATTGTATGAAAAAAGTGTGTGAAAAAGAGTGTCATGCGCTAAGTGTTTTAGTATGTGTGTAATATATACTTATGCGTGTAATTTATTTGCTGTGTGATGTCGGATTAGAATGTCATCACCCCATATCTTTCCCGTGGGTGTCGAAAGAGGCGACTAAGGGATAAATTCATTCAATGGTTTAATCGCTGGATGAATTTTGCAATCGCATTGCAACATCTTGCATTGCGCTCACCAACCCGCCTGCCAAGCGTGGTGAGTATGGCAAATACCCCGCTACTAGGGGGAGGCCCGTGTTCAGCAGTGGACTTTATTGTGGCTGTTATAGTATAGTATGCATAAATTGTATGAAAAAGAGTGTGCCTCAAATCATGTCCAGTATATGTGTAATTTGTACTTATGTGTGTAATTTTTCATAGGTACTCACCGTAATCTAACATGTCTGTAGCCCGGCCTCAAGCATTGTAGTGGTATCACTCGCTGTGACAACATTATAGTTTGTATCTGCATCATTAGATTCGATGCGTATGTGCGGTGTGTAAGTTTGTGTGAAAAAGAGTGTGCCTCAAAATCTTGCGCTGAGTGTTTCAGTATGTGTGTAATATATACTTATGTGTGTAATTTAACATACTTACCGTAATCTAACATGTCTGTAGCCCGGCCTCAGGCATTGTAGCGGTATCATTCGCTGTGACAACATGTAATTTGTATCTACATCATATATACTTAGATTCGATGCGTACAGGTAGAAGTGTGTGGGAAATGGATACATTTGTGTTCGGTGTATGCATACATTATAGGAAAAAGAGTGTGCCTCATAATCATGCGCTGAGTGTTTCAGTATGTGTGTAATATATACTTATGTGTGTAATTTATACTTATGTGTGAAATTTATTATACTTACCGTAATCTAACATGTCTGTAGCCCGGCCTCAAGCATTGTAGTGGTATCACTCGCTGTGACAACATGTAATTTGTATCTGCGTCGTATTTACTTAGATTCGATGCGTATAGGTAGAAACGTGTGAGAAACGGATACATTTCTGTTCGGTGTATGCATAAAATGTATGAAAAAGAGTGTGCCTCATAATCATGCCCTGTATGTGTGTCATTTATAGGGTGAAAATATACTACTTTTGTATGGGAAGCCCAATTTTTTTTCACATTTAGACCTATGTTCCTTGGGGAAAGTTGTTCCTTATCACCAGCCGATTCTGAGTTTTCGCTATCGGTCGCTAGTAAAATATCACCCTATATAGTTATGTGTGTAATTTATCATACTCACCGTAATCTAACATGTCTGTAGCCCGGCCTCAAGCACTGTAGCGGTATAACTCGCTGTGACAACATGTAATTTGTATCCGCGTCGTATATCTCGAAACGGACGAAGGCCAGCTCTGGGAAGTTTACCTGAAAATAATTAAAATTATTTAATCAGTTACTCAGACTTCCTAGATATCAGAGACGTTTTCCAAAAGCACAGTTCAAGAAAAAAGCGTAATGTATACAGGGTGTTAATTTAAATGCGTGCCATAGCTCCAGGGTAGGTTTAGTATCGATAAAGGATGCCGTTAAAAATATTGAAAAGAGAACGGCCAAGAGCGTGTCAGACACGCCCACAAATAGGGTTTCGTAGTCAATGTTTAAATTAACATTACGTAGTTAATTTTGTTGCTGGTTTGTTTGCAGCTGTATGGTTACCAACCGCAAATTGAAAAACTTTAATATTTCCTTAATCTTACGTGGTACAGTATCCGTTATAGTTTTCATGGTAACTTCAAATTAAGAACTATATTCCATATTCTTTTCAAATTTTTATCGTGCATACTTTAGAAGTTACAGCTGGAACAAATTATGGGTCAAAAACGCCCCTTTTAAAAGCAAATATCTCGAGACAGAAACATTTTAGAGAATTTTTTTCAAATAGTTTTAAAAGACCTATTCAACGATACCTTACTCGATATTACAGGAGAAAAAAATCATTTTTGCCCCCCTTTCACATGTATGGGAAGGGGGTCCAAAAAACATATAATATATTTTTTCTCAGCATTTCCTAATTTAGGTCAACACGATCTATCTTCACACCTGATGTCGATAGTTTCAAAAGTGACGAAGTTATGAGGGCGCTGCATACAGACTGACAGACTTCACGAAATGATAAGGGTTTCTAGTAGACTACGAAACCCTAAAAATCCAAGTCACAATTTTTTTTTACTTGGCAGATATTTGATTCAAATGCCTATATCTCAGCCGAAATTCGTTCAATCTCGAAGTTATTTAGACAAAAGTACTTGTATGGGCACTCTCTAAACAACAACAGTGTCAAAAACTGGATTTTTTTTTTAAAAAAAGTTTGAATAAAACCGAAGAAAAAAAATTTATGTGATTGGGAATTTTTTCAATTTTTTTACGGCATCCTTAATCGAGACTTAACCTACCCTGAATCTATGGCACGCATTTAAATTAACACCCTGTATAATTTATCGTCGTATGGGATGGGACACGTCCAACGACCCAATGAACCCTGGCGTCAGAGTTTTTCAACCGCTTGCTACAAGTAGCCGGCCTCTGACATGGTTGTGTAACGACCTTCGCCGTTTAAGTACATAGACAGCGACCGGGATTACTTTCGAATCTTGCGCCTTGCTTTAAAATAAAAGCACGTATTTTAGTCATGAAAATACTTACTACTTAAATGTTGATTTTTTAATACGATTGGTAATCAATACTCACTTTAAAAGTAAACGTGTCATTCCATACAGGATTCAAAGCGTTTCTTCTGGTTACTTTAGTTCTTAACTTTCTGCAGTCAGCCGGTACACCTATTGGCAAAATCAATATAGAATTAATATTACATTGATTTCACATAACTATTATTCATCACAACATAAATACTACTACTTACAATTACAGCGAAAACAGTCCACTACTGCTAGACATGAGCCTCCACCGTTCGGGGGGTGTTACCATACTTACTCACCACGCTTGGCAGGCGGGTTGGTGGGCGCAATGCAAGATGTTGCAATGCGATTGCGAAATTCAACCAGGGATTGAACCCGTGGATGAATTTATCCCTTAGTCGCCTCTTACAACACCCACAGGAAAGATATGGGGTGATGTGATGACATTCTAAGCCAGCACCACACGGATATTTCGATATAATTTTATTACTTTAAATTATACTTGCTGGTTACTAACTTCAAGATTTCGTGGTAAGTACAATGAAGCGACTAAATCTTACCTAATATCTCAACTTCGACGAACACATTGTAGAAAGAATACACGTTTTCAGCAACGTACTGCCCCGATATCACTGACAGAGTTAGCTGAGCAGCGTGGATGCCGTCGAATTCTTTGTCCATCGGGTTGAATCTGCGGGAAAAATATTCGTTTTTAAATTGCGAGTAAGTAGCAATTTATGTGTAAGTAAGTGTATGTTAGAAAGTATGTGTAAATACACACACATGTCAACGAGGTAGGTTCATATAATGATTATCAAAATTAGCGCTTTCTTATTAAACATTTTCTTTGAAACAATAAGAGGTGAGATCTCTGCATCAGATTCATTTTCGGCTTACGCAAATACGACCACGTCTCACAGTTTCGCTCACAACTCAAGTGGCTTCCAATCCGGTATCGAAGAAATGCCCATGTTCTTTCTTGTCTGTACAATGTTCTATACAACCCATCTTCTCCTTCTTACCTAAAAGAACGCTTCAATTTCTCTCGTCCCCCGGACAAGCTTTGTCGCCCCCATATAAGAACGATTCTCTCGATACCCATACACCACTCCGACTTCTACAGTTATTAGTTTACTGTGCATGCGGCCAGACTGTGGAACTCCCTCCCGCACACAGTGCGTGATAGCCCTTCTCTTTCTATCTATATGAAACGAGTAAAAGAGCATTATCTTTCTCTTTCAAGTTAATACGTATTTTTTTTGTATATGTAGGTATATATTTAAAATAATTTTATGTATTTATGTATATGCATAGGTATTTGTGTGTATTATATGTAATATTATGTAAGTGTATATAAATTTATATACGTAGGTACTATTCTTGTATTCCTAAACTCATTTATATCATAGTAAGTTGTACACGCCCACTGCCTCACTTTATGCCATCTCACTACCCTAGGTCTGCTGTAAGAGATTTCTTTTTAGAAATAAGCTGACCTGTTGTGTATTGTTCTGTATGTTATGTTCTTTGTTTTTTATTGTGTACAATAAACGGTTAAAATAAATAAAAATAAATATGAGATTCTGTCTGTATCAATGTGAAGAATTAATGTGCTTGCTTATTTGTTGGAATGAGTGTTAGGTTCTGTATATCAATGTTTCTTTGTTGAACATGTGTGATGTTTTAATGTGAAATTGTATTACAACAGTGTAGTGTGAAAGTGTGTCTCTAAAAACGTGTGTATTTACTTATTTATGCGTTTTTTTACTTATTTTTTATTTGACTTATAACAACTAACTGTGTTTTTGTCATGATTTACCTTTTATAAGCAATATGTCTGGGACCCCACATCACCCTAGGCCTTCTCACGAACCCCACACATCCGTTACTTTCAAACATGGCTGCGTTTATTGCCATAGCCGCGTCTTCTGTTTGATAATTCTAAGCTACTTAAACATTGTATGAGAATGTGTATTTTAGGGTGAGATTATGTGTGTTTCTTTGCTGTAATGAGTGTTAGATTCTATGTGTCAATGTTATTTTGTGTGTTTTATTGTAGATGTATGTGGTTCAATGTAGAGTATGTGGTTCAATGCGAATATGTGTGTTTCAGGGTGAGATTTTGTGTGTTAATGTGAATCTTTAAGTGTATTTTGTCGTAAATGAGTGTAAGTGTGGAAGGATGTGTGTGTCCAAATATAAGTGTTTTGTGTGTAGCGCCTTTGCGTGTTTTTGTTTTAATTTACCTTCTATACGCAATATGTCTGGGGTCCCACATGACCCTAGGCCTTCTCACGAACCCCACACATCCGTTACTTTCAAACATGGCTGCGTTTATCGCCATAGCTGCGTCTTCTGTTTGATAATTCTTTGCTACTTAAACATTATGTAACAATCTGTATTTAGGGTGAGATTCCGTGTTTTTCTGTGCTGTAAATGAGTGTAAGATTATGTGTGTCTATGTTATTTCGTGTTTTTATTGGAGATGTGTGTGGTTCAATGTAGAGTATGTGGTTCAATGCGAAAATGTTATGTATGTTTTATGTTGTAAATCGTGTTCGAATATACCTAGGGGTTGTGTGGGTATTATGTATTTTTGTAAGCGCTATTTCGTGTGAATTTATATTATTTTCAAAGTATCTTATGTATGCACTGGAGTTACCTTCTATAAGCGATATGTCTGGGGTCCCACATGACCCTAGGCCTTCTCACGAACCCCACACATCCGTTGCTCTCAAACATGGCTGCGTTTATAGCCATAGCCACGTCTTCTGTTTGATAATTCTTTGCTTCTTAAACATTGTATGAGAATATATAATTTAGGGTGAGGTTATGTGTGTTTCTTTGCTGTAATGAGTGTTAAATTCTGTGTGTCAATGTAATTTTGTGTGTGTTTTTGTGAGTTATTTTGTATGTGGTTCAATGTAGAGTATGTGGTTGAATGCGAAAATATATGTTCCATGGTGAGATTCTGTGTGTTAAAGTGAAAGTGTGTTTTTTGTTGTAAATGTAAGAGTTTGTGTTCGAATATACCTACGGGTTGTGTGGGTAGGTACTGTATTTTTTGTAAGCGCTATTTCGTGTGAATTTATATTATTTTCAAAGTATCTTATGTATGCACTGGAGTTACCTTCTATAAGCGATATGTCTGGGGTCCCACATGACCCTAGGCCTTCTCACGAATCCCACACATCCGCTACTTTCAAACATGGCCGCGTTTATCGCCATAGCAGCTTATTCTGTTTGCTAATTCTTTGCTACTAAAACATTGTATGAGAATGTGTATTTTAGGGTGAGATTTTGTGTGTTTCTTTGCTGTAATGAGTGTTAGATTCTGTCTGTCAATGTTATTTTGTGTGTTTGAGTGTAACATAGATTCTCTGTGTTTCAATGTGCAATTGTGTGTTTATTGTAAATTAAAGTAAGTGTCTGTCTGTAAATATGTGTATTTTTCCTTTTACCTTCTATAAGCGATATGTCTGGGGTCCCACATGACTCTCGGCCTTCTCACGAATCCCACACATCCGTTACTCTCAAACATGGCTGCGTTTATAGCCATAGCCGCGTCTTCTGTTTGATAATTCTAAGCTACTTAAACATTGTATGAGAATGTGTATTTTAGGGTGAGATTCCGTAGGTTTCTGTGTTGTAAATGTTGTCACTATTTGTTATTTTGTGTGTTTCTTTGTTGCAGATGAGTGTTAGTTCCTATGGTACTTGAAAATCGTGTGAGAATGCGTATTTTAGATTGAGATTCAGTGTGTTTCTTTAGTGTTTATTGGTAAGTGTTAGTGCCTATGTGATTTAATGTAAAATTGTACGTATTTTTGTTAGAAACGAGCGAGAATTTGTGTACAAATAACTTACGTTGAGTGTATGATTTACGGTGTGTATCAATATTACTTTGAGCGTTTCTTATGTATGCACTGGAGTTATCTTCTATAAGCGATATGTCTGGGGTCCCACATGACCCTAGGCCTTCTCACGAACCCCACACATCCGTTGCTCTCAAACATGGCTGCGTTTATTGCCATAGCCGCGTCTTCTGTTTGATAATTCTTTGCTACTTAAATATTGTATGAGAATGAGTATTTAACTGTGAGATTCTGTGTGTGTTAATGTGAATCTTTAAGTTTATTTTGTCGTAAATGAGTGTTAGTGTGAAAGTATGTGTGTGTCGAAATATAAGTGTTTTGAGTGTAGCAATTGGCTTTGAGTGTTTCTGTTATGATTAACCTTCTATAAGCGATACGTCTGTCTGGGGTCCCACATGACCCTAGGCCTTCTCACGAACCCCACACATCCGTTGCTCTCAAACATGGCTGCGTTTATCGCCATAGCCGCGTCTTCTGTTTGATAATTCTTTGCTTCTTAAACATTGTATGAGTATGTGTATTTTAGGGTGAGATTATGTGCATTTCTTTGCCTTAATGAGTGTTAAATTCTGTGTTTCAATGTTATTTTGTGTGTTTGAGTGTAACATAGTTCCTATGTGTTTCAATGTGCAATTGTGTGTTTATTGTAAATTAAAGTAAGTGTCATTGTCTGTAAATATGTGTATTTTCCTTTTACCTTCTATAAGCGATATGTCTGGGATCCCACATGACCCTAGGCCTTCTCACGAACCCCACACATCCGTTGCTTTCAAACATGGCTGCGTTTATTGCCATCGCCGCGTCTTCTGTTTGGTAATTCAACGCGACGAGTTGTACGCCGCAGCACCAGAACGTTACCGGGTCGAAGTTTGAAGAGTCTATTCTTAGGCTGAGGGAGTAAAAAATGAATAAACTTAAAAAGATGTTACAAATTCATTGCATATGGGGTGAAATTTTACTAGTGACCGATAGAGAAAATTCAGAACCGGCTAGTGAAAAGGAACAACTTTCCCCAAGGAACATAGGTCGAAATAAAAAAAAAATTTTGGGCCTCCCATAGTGACTGGAATCAGCTGCTCGAACTTTCGACCTGTGTATATATGTTCCTTGGGGAAAGTTGTTCCTTATTACTAGCCAATTCTGAGTTTTCGCTATCGGTCACTAGTAAAATTACACACTATATATTTTGAACAGGAATACGAAACAATTTTTGGAATAGTACATTACGTCACAGGCCGAGTATATAGCAATTTCTGGTCGAGTGGCATTGGAAGGCCGAGACGAAGTCGAGGCCTTCTGAAGTAAACGAGACCAGAAATTGTTATTTCGGCCGAGGTTTGTATAGTGCTTTTCTCCAATTTGCAAGGAAACAAATATTTAAATCGTGATAAAATTGACACTTTGTAACTTTTAAAGTTCGCAAAGCGTTGGCGCTGGTTTTGCTTACGTTCTGTTTCATAAATAATGCGCGGGAAATTCACATTCAGCCTTCAAACTTCAAACAAATTGTGTTCCATAAAACACCTAATCACGAAAGTGTGAAGTTTAAGAACCCTTTTATTACCGGCCTAGTCCGGCAATTTCTATTACAGTCCTCTGCGCCTTGACAACATAAATGAGCCCATTGACGTATTCTTTTTTTAAAGTAATGAAGCTATTTCCGAGCAAATTGGAGAAAAAACTTTTAATATACGTCGCCGCAGTGCTTATTTGTTCTATCGACCATCCAGCGATCCTTGCACCTAGTGCTTTTGATTATTTTAAAGTTTTAAACCAATCACTTGATTTTGGAGATGGATCAAACAAGCACAAATACGGTACTCAATCATTTGTGCTTGTTTGCTCAATCTGTCAAAATCAGCAGTTATCTATTGGTTTAAAATATATAAAAGAAACTCGCCAGGTGCGAGGATGGCTGTATGGTTGGTAGAACAAATAAACACAGAGGCGACGTATTGTAAAAATTACATTCGTTCGTCATTTAGTTCCACAGTTTTATGACAGTCACTGATTATTTTCTGGCAGTATGGCGACAAATTATAAATTGAAAATGAGAAAATTGAAAAATTCACCCATATTGTGGAACGGTGATCCACAGTTCCGGGTTCAAGTCCCGGCAGTCGCTGGTGAATTTTTCAATTTCCTCTGTTTCAATTTATGAGAATAATATAGAGCTATGAGTGCATAAAAAATCCAATACATTGGTCTGAGCAAGCTTCATCATATGGTTTATTCCACTCATAATGTGGACTAACCATGTAGTTAAGTTCAAAATACTTTCTACAGATGTCGCTGGATCGTCACTTCGAGATGAGCATCAAGAGGTTGAGAAATTCACCAGGGTCCGCTAGGCGCCCGTAGCTCAGTTGGCAGAGCGATGGAACGGTCCACAGTCACGGCGGTCGCATCGTCGAATTTTTCAATTTTCTCATATTCAATTTATGAGAATAATATACCGCTGTGAGTGCATCAAAAATTCAATACTACTTTTCAGTACTTACCCGGCGGGGTAGGTTCGTACTAGTTGCGTTTCAGTATGTGCTATCACCGCCATTGGATGTTTACGACAAATCTTCTTGCCTGGAATAAAAAAAAATATGTTGACAATATTATCTTTGTGGAATGTATTTCATCCATCATGATATTTTATTTTCTAACTTAGATAGGGTAGCATAGGGCCTAAAATATTGTAAATTTTAGAATAGGTACACTTCGCGGCAGGTTTTTGGAGGGTTTTACAAATGTAACACCTTTTTAAAATATTGACAGAATGTAATTCCATTTACTTGTCTGTCATTTATTGAGACATAATGACGAAGATGTCTTACCAATGGCTTCGTTTACTGATGAACATTTATAGCAAGGATGGGCGGCCGCCGGCCAAATGAAGCGAAGACTTACAAAGATGACTGGATGGTGAAAACCGAGACCTATGTCCAGCAGTGCACTGTATGGGCTGATGTGAAGATGACTTACCAATGGCTTCGTTCACTGATGAACACTTATAGCAAGGATGGGCGGCCGCCGGCCAAATGAAGCGAAGACTTAAAGAGATGACTGGATGGCGAAAACCGAGACCTATGTCCAGCAGTGGACTGCTATGGGCTTTTTTTATCCCGCCCGAGCCGCGTTTAGAGTAGGAACACAAATTGTTATAAAAAAGAGAAAATTTTACACTACAAATTTTCTCTTTTTTAGTTTGTATTAGAATGTGACTTTCTTAAAGAGAATCTTGTAATTCCTACTGAGAAATAAATACATTGATTTTGATTTTGATTCTGATGTGATGTGATGATGACTTACCAATGGCTTCGTTCACTGATGAACACTTATAGCAAGGATGGGCGGCCGCCGGCCAAATGAAGCGAACACCATAAGAGATGACTGGATGGTGAAAACCGAGACCTATGTCCAGCAGTGGACTGCAATGGGCTGATGTGAAGATGACTTACCAATGGCTTCGTTTACTGATGAACACTTATAGCAAGGATGGGCGGCCGCCGGCTGGTTTAGGCAGCGCGCGCGTGCAGACAGATTTGACGTTGTCGCTGCTAACTGCTGTAATATAAATAAATAAATAAATAAATAAATAAAAATTTCTTTATTGCACATACATAATAATAAAGCACACATGTAGGTAATACTAAAACTATAAACATATTATTATGGCAAAAGGTGGGAGGCTCAGTTATTGCAGAACAAGTTACCAAAGGCCACTTGTCTGCACTGATTTTCAGCCCCAACCTTCTCATCTCCAAAAAAAAAAAATTACAAACAAGCATTCCGAGGGTGAAATGATAAAATAACAAACTGGATAGAAGCTGACAAAAGTAATAATAATATTTAAACTTACAATATCTAAATGAAATAAAACCGAAAGCAAACAGTCAAATATAAATATAATAGTTAACCATTTACCACTTGTGTGCGTGTGTGTGAGTGTGTGTGATAATGTAATATAATGATATAGGTAGATTAAAATCGTATACTTACTACAATTACATACTTAACTACTATTTGAATAATTTCAGCATTTGTTTATTTATTTAACCATTTATTGCACACAAAACAAACATAGAAACAATTTACAATGAGACAAGACACAACAAGTTTTATATCAGACACTTGCGGCCCTTAAGCAGCTGTTTCACCCGCTGCAACTAATTTTCCCGATGGAAGAAGGCATTTTCCTGGTATGTGTCATACATAAAAACCTTCCTTTTGAATCAGCCTATCTATTACAAATAACCGCATCGAAATCCGTTGCGTGGTTTAGGAGGAGTTAGCTAATTCCACAACACAGAAACGCAAAATGCGACTTCATTTTTATACTATGTATTGATTTTACCTATTTGTATCTTTAGGCATTTATTAATTACATCTGATTGTATTTTATTATTTTACTATATTTTTTTGCTATGTTAGTTTTATAATGGATTAGAATGAGACTTTCATAAAGAAAATCTTGTAAATTCCTACTAAGAAATAATGAAGTGAAGCATTTGTTCTTACAGTTCCAGTACTATCGCTGCTTTCGCTCGACTCAAAACTGCTACACCCTGCACTGTGTTTGTGTTGAGCTGGTTGCTTCATAGAACTTCTTGGGGACAGCGGATTTAGTGCAGACAAGCTACCATATATCACCTGGTTCAATAAAGAACGCGGTCATAAATGCTTGCTTTCTCGCACTAAGGCTCTTACATACACTAGGCGTTCATGCTTTCGCCCTCTTCCTTACGGAACCACCGCCATTTATAATCCCATTCTCTATTGGACCAGGTGATACTTAGTATGAGGTTATCTTACCGTTCCAGTACTATCGCTGCTTTCGCTTGATTCAAAACTGCTACACCCTGCACTGTGTTTGTGTTGAGCTGGTTGTTTTATATAACTACGTGGTGATAGTGGGTTAGTGCAGACAAGCTACCATATATCACCTGGTTCAATAAAGAACGCGATCATAAATGCTTGCTTTCTCGCACTAAGGCTCTTACATACACCAGGGTTCATGCTTTCCCTCTAACTTACGGAACCACCGCCATTTATAATCCCATTCTCTATTGGACCAGGTGATACTTAGTATGAGGTTATCTTACCGTTCCAGTACTATCGCTGCTTTCGCTTGATTCAAAACTGCTACACCCTGCACTGTGTTTGTGTTGAGCTGGTTGTTTTATATAACTACGTGGTGATAGTGGGTTAGTGCAGACAAGCTACCATATATCACCTGGTTCAATAAAGAACGCGATCATAAATGCTTGCTTTCTCGCACTAAGGCTCTTACATACACCAGGCGTTCATGCTTTCCCCCTCTAACTTACGGAACCACCGCCATTTATAATCCCATTCTCTATTGGACCAGGTGATACTTAGTATGAGGTTATCTTACCGTTCCAGTACTATCGCTGCTTTCGCTTGATTCAAAACTGCTACACCCTGCACTGTGTTTGTGTTGAGCTGGTTGTTTTATATAACTACGTGGTGATAGTGGGTTAGTGCAGACAAACTACCATATACTACCTGGTTCAATAAATAACATACATACATACATACATACATACATACATCACGCCTTTATCCCTTGCGGGGTAGGCAGAGCGTCAACGGCCGTAAAAGTACGGTCGTTATCGCCACGTCTGACACATATTTGAGGGCCGTTTTAGCTATTGTCGTGTATCGCTATAGTGACAGGTTGTCAGCCTGTCGCCTAAAATTGCAATACACATGATACCCTCGAGTCCTTTAGTCGCTTCTTACGACACCCACAGGAAAGAAATGGGGTGATGCTATTCTAAGCCGGCATCACACGGCACAGCCGGCATCACACGGCACTCATCATCGACATCACTTCAATAAATAACGCGATCATAAATGGTGGCCGTTGGCTATGCTTTCTCACTCGCACTAAACCTCTTGCGTACCGTCTCGGCGCGCTATGCCCCATTTTTAAAATGTCCAAGTAGCAAAAAGTCCACTTCGCAAAAAGTCCATTTCGCAAAATGTCCATTAAAAAATATTTAATTCGCAAAATGTCTAATTACATACACCAGGCGTTCATGCTTTCCCCCTCTAACTTACGGAACCCCATTCACTATTGAACCAGGTAGTACTTAATATGAGATTAACTGACAGTTCCAGTACTATCGCTGCTTTCGCCCGACTCAAAACTGCTACACCCTGCACTGTGTTTGTGTTGAGCTGGTTGCTTCATAGAACTTCTTGGGGATAGCGGATTTAGTGCAGACAAGCTACCATATATCACCTGGTTCAATAAAGAACGCGGTCATAAATGCTTGCTTTCTCGCACTAAGGCTCTTACATACACCAGGGGTTCATGCTTTCCCCCTCTAACTTACGGAACCACCGCCATTTATAATCCCATTCACTATTGAACCAGGTAGTATTTAGTATGAAGTTATCTTACTGTTCCAGTACTATCGCTGCTTTCACTCGACTCAAAACTGCTACACCCTGCACTGTGTTTGTGTTGAGCTGGTTGCTTCATAGAACTTCTTGGGGATAGCGGATTTAGTGCAGACAAGCTACCATATATCACCTGGTTCAATAAAGAACGCGATCATAAATGCTTGCTTTCTCGCACTAAGGCTCTTACATACACCAGGGGTTCATGCTTTCCCCCTCTAACTTACGGAACCGCCGCCATTTATAATCCCATTCTCTATTGGACCAGGTGATACTTAGTATGAGGTTATCTTACCGTTCCAGTACTATCGCTGCTTTCGCTTGATTCAAAACTGCTACACCCTGCACTGTGTTTGTGTTGAGCTGGTTGTTTTATATAACTACGTGGTGATAGTGGGTTAGTGCAGACAAGCTACCATATATCACCTGGTTCAATAAAGAACGCGATCATAAATGCTTGCTTTCTCGCACTAAGGCTCTTACATACACCAGGGGATATAACTACGTGGTGATAGTGGGTTAGTGCAGACAAGCTACCATATATCACCTGGTTCAATAAAGAACGCGATCATAAATGCTTGCTTTCTCGCACTAAGGCTCTTACATACACCAGGCGTTCATGCTTTCCTCTAACTTACGGAACCACCGCCATTTATAATCCCATTCTCTATTGGACCAGGTGATACTTAGTATGAGGTTATCTTACCGTTCCAGTACTATCGCTGCTTTCGCTTGATTCAAAACTGCTACACCCTGCACTGTGTTTGTGTTGAGCTGGTTGTTTTATATAACTACGTGGTGATAGTGGGTTAGTGCAGACAAACTACCATATACTACCTGGTTCAATAAATAACATACATACATACATACATACATACATACATCACGCCTTTATCCCTTGCGGGGTAGGCAGAGCGTCAACGGCCGTAAAAGTACGGTCGTTATCGCCACGTCTGACACATATTTGAGGGCCGTTTTAGCTATTGTCGTGTATCGCTATAGTGACAGGTTGTCAGCCTGTCGCCTAAAATTGCAATACACATGATACCCTCGAGTCCTTTAGTCGCTTCTTACGACACCCACAGGAAAGAAATGGGGTGATGCTATTCTAAGCCGGCATCACACGGCACAGCCGGCATCACACGGCACTCATCATCGACATCACTTCAATAAATAACGCGATCATAAATGGTGGCCGTTGGCTATGCTTTCTCACTCGCACTAAACCTCTTGCGTACCGTCTCGGCGCGCTATGCCCCATTTTTAAAATGTCCAAGTAGCAAAAAGTCCACTTCGCAAAAAGTCCATTTCGCAAAATGTCCATTAAAAAATATTTAATTCGCAAAATGTCTAATTACATACACCAGGCGTTCATGCTTTCCCCCTCTAACTTACGGAACCCCATTCACTATTGAACCAGGTAGTACTTAATATGAGATTAACTGACAGTTCCAGTACTATCGCTGCTTTCGCCCGACTCAAAACTGCTACACCCTGCACTGTGTTTGTGTTGAGCTGGTTGCTTCATAGAACTTCTTGGGGATAGCGGATTTAGTGCAGACAAGCTACCATATATCACCTGGTTCAATAAAGAACGCGGTCATAAATGCTTGCTTTCTCGCACTAAGGCTCTTACATACACCAGGGGTTCATGCTTTCCCCCTCTAACTTACGGAACCACCGCCATTTATAATCCCATTCACTATTGAACCAGGTAGTATTTAGTATGAAGTTATCTTACTGTTCCAGTACTATCGCTGCTTTCACTCGACTCAAAACTGCTACACCCTGCACTGTGTTTGTGTTGAGCTGGTTGCTTCATAGAACTTCTTGGGGATAGCGGATTTAGTGCAGACAAGCTACCATATATCACCTGGTTCAATAAAGAACGCGATCATAAATGCTTGCTTTCTCGCACTAAGGCTCTTACATACACCAGGGTTCATGCTTTCCCCTCTAACTTACGGAACCGCCGCCATTTATAATCCCATTCTCTATTGGACCAGGTGATACTTAGTATGAGGTTATCTTACCGTTCCAGTACTATCGCTGCTTTCGCTTGATTCAAAACTGCTACACCCTGCACTGTGTTTGTGTTGAGCTGGTTGTTTTATATAACTACGTGGTGATAGTGGGTTAGTGCAGACAAGCTACCATATATCACCTGGTTCAATAAAGAACGCGATCATAAATGCTTGCTTTCTCGCACTAAGGCTCTTACATACACCAGGCGTTCATGCTTTCCCCCTCTAACTTACGGAACCACCGCCATTTATAATCCCATTCTCTATTGGACCAGGTGATACTTAGTATGAGGTTATCTTACCGTTCCAGTACTATCGCTGCTTTCGCTTGATTCAAAACTGCTACACCCTGCACTGTGTTTGTGTTGAGCTGGTTGTTTTATATAACTACGTGGTGATAGTGGGTTAGTGCAGACAAACTACCATATATCACCTGGTTCAATAAATAACATACATACATACATACATCACGCCTTTATCCCTTGCGGGGTAGGCAGAGCGTCAACGGCCGTAAAAGTACGGTCGTTATCGCCACGTCTGACACATATTTGAGGGCCGTTTTAGCTATTGTCGTGTATCGCTATAGTGACAGGTTGTCAGCCTGTCGCCTAAAATTGCAATACACATGATACCCTCGAGTCCTTTAGTCGCTTCTTACGACACCCACAGGAAAGAAATGGGGTGATGCTATTCTAAGCCGGCATCACACGGCACAGCCGGCATCACACGGCACTCATCATCGACATCACTTCAATAAATAACGCGATCATAAATGGTGGCCGTTGGCTATGCTTTCTCACTCGCACTAAACCTCTTGCGTACCGTCTCGGCGCGCTATGCCCCATTTTTAAAATGTCCAGGTAGCAAAAAGTCCACTTCACAAAATGTCCATTGAAAATATTTAATTTGCAAAATGTCTAATTACATTATTACCAGGCGCTCATGCTTTCCCCCTCTAACTTACGGAACCGCCGCCATTTATATAATCCCATTATCTATTGAACCGGGTAGTACTTAGTGTGAGGTTATCTTACCGTTCCAGTACTATCACTACTTTCGCTTGATTCAAAACTGCTACACCCCGCACTGTCTTTGTGTTGAGCTGGCTGCTTCATAGAACTTCTTGGGGATAGCGGATTTAGACCTCGGAACTTGATCGCCTGGAACAAAGTGATTACCGTATTAAAAAAGAGTATCGCGATGTTTCTGGGTAATGCTTATTGTAGGTTAGATATTAACTTTTTGGCTACAAAGTTAATACAAACGAATCAAGCGGAAAAAATTCACGCCGCCGGCGGGATTCGAACCCACGTCTTAGGTTAGATATGTTCTTAAGTAATGCCAATTTAAGATTAGATTTGAAGTATTTTTATATGTTCACGTTTTTGAAAAAGTGAATATGATATTAAGTGTGTGTGAGAAAGTAAGTGATGTGTGCATTTTGTAATTGTAAAGTAGTAACTGGGTATAACATCTTTTGATTACAGGACTATCACATCACTACAAAAGCTAAGGCTTTTTACTCGTGACGGCGATTGGTGACGGCGGCGGTGGACAAACGCCCTAAGGGTAAAAGTAAGTAAGACGCACAAAAGACGACGGTTCTTTGTTGGAAGTTTGTTCTAGTATGGGTTTGGCTGCTGCTAAATTGGCTTATTCGAGCGACGATATAGTAAATTCAGTACAAATTGTATCTTACCTGAACATAAGTGACCATATCGCTCAGTTCCTTGGCTATCTGATTGCTTCTCTTTCTTCCCGCTGCCTTCACACTACCAGCAGTATCTCCGTCTCTCTCCGCCCGCCGCCAGCTCTGGTAGAAGGAGAGGGACGCGCGACCAGTCTTGTCCACGTCCATTGAGTTGAGAATCTTGTGGAGATTGTATCTTACCTGAACATAAGTGACCATATCGCTCAGTTCCTTGGCTATCTGATTGCTTCTCTTTCTTCCCGCTGCCTTCACACTGCCAGCAGTATCTCCGTCTCTCTCCGCCCGCCGCCAGCTCTGGTAGAAGGAGAGGGACGCGCGACCCGTCTTGTCTTGTCTAAGCTAAAGTAGCTTAAATAAGCCATATTTGGCAGCTGTCAGAACCAGGTCAGTAAGGAAAATAGTTCTTTGTTCTAGAGTGCGTTTCATCTTATAGTTCCTATGGCGTCATGATTAGGGCTTCCAATACCGGTATACCGGTATTAGCCAATACCGGGATCCCGGACTTTATTGACCTCTTTTCAGTGCCCGACACGCTCTTGGCCCGATTCGGCCCACTTTCTACCTACTAGAGTGCCCGACACCCTCTTGGACCGTTTTGGCCCACTTTCTACCTACTAGAGTGCCCGACACGCTCTTGGCCCGATTTGGCCCACTTTCTACCTACTAGAGTGCCAGACACGCTCTTGGCCCGATTCGGCCCACTTTCTACCTACTAGAGTGCCAGACACCCTCTTGGACCGTTTTGGCCCACTTTCTACCTACTAGAGTGCCCGACACGCTCTTGGCCCGATTTGGCCCACTTTCTACCTACTAGAGTGCCAGACACGCTCTTGGCCCGATTCGGCCCACTTTCTACCTACTAGAGTGCCCGACACCCTCTTGGACCGTTTTGGCCCACTTTCTACCTACTAGAGTGCCCGACACGCTCTTGGCCCGATTTGGCCCACTTTCTACCTACTAGAGTGCCAGACACGCTCTTGGCCCGATTCGGCCCACTTTCTACCTACTAGAGTGCCCGACACCCTCTTGGACCGTTTTGGCCCACTTTCTACCTACTAGAGTGCCCGACACGCTCTTGGCCCGATTTGGCCCACTTTCTACCTACTAGAGTGCCAGACACGCTCTTGGCCCGATTCGGCCCACTTTCTACCTACTAGAGTGCCAGACACGCTCTTGGCCCGATTCGGCCCACTTTCTACCTACTAGAGTGCCCGACATGCTCTTGGCCCGATTCGGCCCACTTCGGCCCACTTTCTACCTACTAGAGTGCCCGACACCCTCTTGGACCGTTTTGGCCCACTTTCTACCTACTAGAGTGCCCGACACGCTCTTGGCCCGATTTGGCCCACTTTCTACCTACTAGAGTGCCAGACACGCTCTTGGCCCGATTCGGCCCACTTTCTACCTACTAGAGTGCCAGACACGCTCTTGGCCCGATTCGGCCCACTTTCTACCTACTAGAGTGCCCGACACGCTCTTGGCCCGATTCGGCCCACTTTCTACCTCATCCAACCAAACTAGGAACAATCTCATCCAACCAAACTAGGAGCAATCTCAACTAACCAAATTAGGAACAATCTCATCCAACCAAACTAGGAACAATCTCAACTAACCAAACTATGAACAATCTCAACTAACCAAACTATGAACAATCTCAACTAACCAAACTAGGAACAATCTCAACGAACCAAACTGGGTACTATCGGCAGCACATGAATCTACCAAGGGATCACCTAAATACTGGTGTTTTCATACAAAAACTACAAGAGACCAGTTTTAGCTGGCCTCACTTGCATACAAAAACTACGAGAGACCCATTTTAGCTGGCCTCACTTTCATACAAAAACTACGAGAGACCAGTTTTAGTTGGCTTCACTTACTGACTATATGGAGGACCTCTATAATTATGTTGGACTCTGGTGCGATTTCAAACAGTTTGCTATACTATACCTACAGTGTGCCATATACAATGTTGCGCAACATCGTTCAAATGTTGCGCATCATGTCGTCACCGATCGCCGTAAGTGTTGTACCATCGAACGCGGCTCGAGTTCCTCTTTCAAACGACACCCCACACATGGTACCCACTACTACCTACTACCGTACCGTAGGCGGTTTTCCACTTCTAATTTTTAATTTTTAAGTTTTAAGTTCTAAGTTCTAAGTTTTCGCGAGGCGAACGTGTCCGCGTGGCGAACACTATGCACCCAACACCTTTATCATATCGCAGAAAACATTTCATTACCGCGTTTTAAAAAACTACTAGCGCCATCTAGTGTTTTCATACGAAAATACTTTAGAAATTGTATCTTACCTGAACATAAGTGACCATATCGCTCAGTTCCTTGGCTATCTGATTGCTTCTCTTTCTTCCCGCTGCCTTCACACTGCCAGCAGTATCTCCGTCTCTCTCCGCCCGCCGCCAGCTCTGGTAGAAGGAGAGGGATGCGCGACCAGTCTTGTCCACGTCCATTGAGTTGAGAATCTTGTGGAGATTGTATCTTACCTGAACATAAGTGACCATATCGCTCAGTTCCTTGGCTATCTGATTGCTTCTCTTTCTTCCCGCTGCCTTCACACTGCCAGCAGTATCTCCGTCTCTCTCCGCCCGCCGCCAGCTCTGGTAGAAGGAGAGGGACGCGCGACCAGTCTTGTCCACGTCCATTGAGTTGAGAATCTTGTGGAGATTGTATCTTACCTGAACATAAGTGACCATATCGCTCAGTTCCTTGGCTATCTGATTGCTTCTCTTTCTTCCCGCTGCCTTCACACTGCCAGCAGTATCTCCTCTCTCTCCGCCCGCCGCCAGCTCTGGTAGAAGGAGAGGGACGCGCGACCAGTCTTGTCCACGTCCATTGAGTTGAGAATCTTGTGGAGATTGTATCTTACCTGAACATAAGTGACCATATCGCTCAGTTCCTTGGCTATCTGATTGCTTCTCTTTCTTCCCGCTGCCTTCACACTGCCAGCAGTATCTCCGTCTCTCTCCGCCCGCCGCCAGCTCTGGTAGAAGGAGAGGGATGCGCGACCCGTCTTGTCTTGTCTAAGCTAAAGTAGCTTAAATAAGCCATATTTGGCAGCTGTCAGAACCAGGTCAGTAAGGAAAATAGTTCTTTGTTCTAGAGTGCGTTTCATCTTATAGTTCCTATGGCGTCATAATTAGGGCTTCCAATACCGGTATACCGGTATTAGCCAATACCGGGATCCCGGACTTTATTGACCTCTTTTCAGTGCCCGACACGCTCTTGGCCCGATTCGGCCCACTTTCTACCTACTAGAGTGCCCGACACCCTCTTGGACCGTTTTGGCCCACTTTCTACCTACTAGAGTGCCCGACACGCTCTTGGCCCGATTTGGCCCACTTTCTACCTACTAGAGTGCCAGACACGCTCTTGGCCCGATTCGGCCCACTTTCTACCTACTAGAGTGCCAGACACGCTCTTGGCCCGATTCGGCCCACTTTCTACCTACTAGAGTGCCCGACATGCTCTTGGCCCGATTCGGCCCACTTCGGCCCACTTTCTACCTACTAGAGTGCCCGACACGCTCTTGGCCCGATTCGGCTCACTTTCTACCTACTAGAGTGCCAGACACGCTCTTGGCCCGATTCGGCCCACTTTCTACCTACTAGAGTGCCAGACACGCTCTTGGCCCGATTCGGCCCACTTTCTACCTACTAGAGTGCCAGACACGCTCTTGGCCCGATTCGGCCCACTTTCTACCTACTAGAGTGCCCGACACGCTCTTGGCCCGATTCGGCCCACTTTCTACCTCATCCAACCAAACTAGGAACAATCTCATCCAACCAAACTAGGAGCAATCTCAACTAACCAAATTAGGAACAATCTCATCCAACCAAACTAGGAACAATCTCAACTAACCAAACTATGAACAATCTCAACTAACCAAACTATGAACAATCTCAACTAACCAAACTAGGAACAATCTCAACGAACCAAACTGGGTACTATCGGCAGCACATGAATCTACCAAGGGATCACCTAAATACTGGTGTTTTCATACAAAAACTACAAGAGACCAGTTTTAGCTGGCCTCACTTGCATACAAAAACTACGAGAGACCCATTTTAGCTGGCCTCACTTTCATACAAAAACTACGAGAGACCAGTTTTAGTTGGCTTCACTTACTGACTATATGGAGGACCTCTATAATTATGTTGGACTCTGGTGCGATTTCAAACAGTTTGCTATACTATACCTACAGTGTGCCATATACAATGTTGCGCAACATCGTTCAAATGTTGCGCATCATGTCGTCACCGATCGCCGTAAGTGTTGTACCATCGAACGCGGCTCGAGTTCCTCTTTCAAACGACACCCCACACATGGTACCCACTACTACCTACTACCGTACCGTAGGCGGTTTTCCACTTCTAATTTTTAAGTTTTAAGTTCTAAGTTCTAAGTTTTCGCGAGGCAAACGTGTCCGCGTGGCGAACACTATGCACCCAACACCTTTATCATATCGCAGAAAACATTTCATTACCGCGTTTTAAAAAACTACTAGCGCCATCTAGTGTTTTCATACGAAAATACTTTAGAAATTGTATCTTACCTGAACATAAGTGACCATATCGCTCAGTTCCTTGGCTATCTGATTGCTTCTCTTTCTTCCCGCTGCCTTCACACTGCCAGCAGTATCTCCCTCTCTTTCTGCCCGCCGCCAGCTCTGGTAGAAGGAGAGGGACGCGCGACCAGTCTTGTCCACGTCCATTGAGTTGAGAATCTTGTGGAGATTGTATCTTACCTGAACATAAGTGACCATATCGCTCAGTTCCTTGGCTATCTGATTGCTTCTCTTTCTTCCCGCTGCCTTCACACTGCCAGCAGTATCTCCGTCTCTCTCCGCCCGCCGCCAGCTCTGGTAGAAGGAGAGGGACGCGCGACCAGTCTTGTCCACGTCCATTGAGTTGAGAATCTTGTGGAGATTGTATCTTACCTGAACATAAGTGACCATATCGCTCAGTTCCTTGGCTATCTGATTGCTTCTCTTTCTTCCCGCTGCCTTCACACTGCCAGCAGTATCTCCGTCTCTCTCCGCCCGCCGCCAGCTCTGGTAGAAGGAGAGGGACGCGCGACCAGTCTTGTCCACGTCCATTGAGTTGAGAATCTTGTGGAGATTGTATCTTACCTGAACATAAGTGACCATATCGCTCAGTTCCTTGGCTATCTGATTGCTTCTCTTTCTTCCCGCTGCCTTCACACTGCCAGCAGTATCTCCGTCTCTCTCCGCCCGCCGCCAGCTCTGGTAGAAGGAGAGGGACGCGCGACCAGTCTTGTCCACGTCCATTGAGTTGAGAATCTTGTGGAGTTCTTTTTCTGGGGACAATAGAAGATAGGTATTTTTTACGTAGGTACAAGATGAAACGATCGAAACTGAGCTCAACAAGTCAAACAAAAAATATCTCCCATTTAAAAATTGCTGGGTCAGTTAATTATATGTGAGGCCCAATTTTTTTATACTTTGGCGTTTAGTCCTTATGGAAAGTGTTTCAGTTTTTTTTTTCTATTTTGTAACTTCGGACTTTCGGTACCACCCTGTATAAAAAAAATCTCACACACATTCCACTTATTTTTACACCAACTCAGAATTCTTAACACACTTTTATAAAAAACAAAAAAATATTTTATTATTATTAGTGCAATATCTCTCTAATGCAAAAAACACACATTTTCTCACACAAAAACACAGCAGTACGTATCTGAAACTAAACACTTTTTTCACACTAAAACCCACACAATTCTAAAGAGAGAACTCTATCATACACAAAACACACACTTCTGACACGAATTACACAATATCTTACTAAAATAGATTATTTTCCCCCAAAGCACATGATTTTTTATACTTACATACACACATTCACACTTTATAAACAGAATTTCACACTTTTTCTCACCATCAATTTCCTCGTACACACAAAACACACAATTTGTCACAAAAACACGATCTCTCCCACATTTTACTTACCATCAAGTTCCTCATCATCTACATCAGGCAGGGAAAAAGCCTCATTCATACAAAAACACAATGTTTCACACAGAACACACAATCATTCACACATTTTCTCACCATCAAGTTCCTCGTCATCTTCATCGTAATCTTCGTCGCTGAAATACTCAGCTAGAGAACTGGCAGCAGACTGTTGTGACAGCCCAGAGCCGGTGCGCGACGCCTGGTCAGGCAGGGAGGCTGTATTCCGGACACAGTTGCACCGCCCACAATTACAAACACACGGTTTTTCAGGGCGAATGACTCATACATACAAAAAACCAAAAGACGTATGAAGGATATCGTTCGACCACCCACAACAGTATTTGACTGAGAGGTCAATTGAGCTTCTTTTAAAAACACGTCATGCAATATCTCTCTACCTAATGCAAAAAGCACTAATTTTTTCACACAAAAACACAGTACTTACGTATTTAAAATTAAACATACAGATTTTCTAACAAAACATATGCTACACAGATTTCACATATTTTCTCATATTCTTATTCATACAAAAAACAAGCAATGAAAGAAAGAAAGAAAGAAAGAAAAAATGTTTATTTGTTACCAAATATTCCAAACACAATAAACTCACATTAACATAAATACATCACATAGGTAACAAAAAGGTGTCCACTCAGCAAAAGCTTTAAAAGAATACACTTTCAAAGCGCTGGTCTTCCGTGGAACCAGAAACATGGCAACAGAATATAAATGGTGTCACAATAGAATTTCTTATCCTAGACTATACTAATAACAGCATCTTAAGCCCAGTGTAGGATTACTGTGAATAGGTACCTAATTTACATCATACATAATTATATAAAACAAAGACAACTAGAAATAACCAGAAATAACCACAGCGAATAATAATAACTACAGACTTTTTACTCATATTCTATACCTAAATGAGATCAAAAAAATAAAATTAAATTAAATTAAACTGTAAGTTTGAACTTTTTAGTAACTTTGCTTAGAAAAAATATATAGGTATTTTATTTATAACTTAAAAATATACATTATTATTATTTATTAATTTATTGAAGAATAACAGAGTACAACTGCATGTTTTAAGACTGCTTTTGAGTTTCTAAAATATGTTTTTTAAGTTTAAATTTAAACGAAGTAATAGACTTCGAGTTTCTTATCGGAGGGGGTAAGTTATTCCAGCATTTCGTGGCAGCATACCGAAAGCTGCCACGAAAAGCAGTTGTACGGTGTTGGTGACTAGTGAGACGGCTAGCAAATCTAATAAGACGATCAGAGAAGTTAAGCTTCTGATATAAATACTGTGGAATTTCGTTTTTTATGACGCCGAAAAGCAATGTTGCGAAATGTAACGAACGCCTTGATGCCATATTCATTAAGTTATTCTTATTTAAGAAAGGGGTGACATGAGCTCTTCTTGGAATTGGAAAACAAAACCGCGCACAAGCGTTTTGTAACCTTTGTATGAATTTTTTAGTTCGATCTAATAAGCATTCTCCTATGACAGTATCAGCATAATTTAATTTTGACAGAATAAGTGTATCACATAGTTTAAGGCCGCTATAGAGGTTTTCACGAAGCCCATACAATTTTCCCTGCCAGACCTCTCAGAGCGTCATTTTGCGAAAAACATGGGGATGTTTGAATACTTTTTACAGTGATATTATGAATAAAAATAAATATATTTTTCTGCAATTAGATTAAATACATCTTTTTAAATAACATATATTTTTTTTAAATCTTTACTACTGTTATTTTTTCATACAGAAGCCGTTATAATGGCGCATTATTTTGCAAAAAATTGTATATAAAAACGTGGTATTATTCTATATTTCTGAATAAAATTGTAAAATGTTCACTGTAGACTTTGTTCTCAAATATATACTCAATTTTTTTGTATAATTGATATTATTTTACAGTGAACCAAAACTCTAAAACTCACGCTTGATTTGAGGTCTTTTCCTGAATTTTGGTTTTGTCGCTTTAGATATCGCTGTTTGTAACAGGTTTAAAACTAAAATGTTAATATTTACATTGAACATTTTGTAGATGAAGATATGCTTGATTAAATGTACAAGTAACACATTATTTTTACATAACGGTTTTCGAGAAACTCACATGTTTATAAAGCCAATATTTGCAAATTTGCTAGAAAAAATTGAATGCGGTCTTAATACGTAAGTCTACATCCAAAAACTCACGCATCCGGTAGAGTACCTTTAATCTATAGAAGCAATTGCGTATTGTCAATAAAATGTGATTCTCAAAATGTAATGATCCGTCCATTAAAACACCGAGATTACGAGCTTCGGAAACCTTTTCTATACGATCAGTTTTAATGGAAACAACAGGATTTGTAGCTGCAATTTCTTTTATTTGTTTCTTGGAACCCAGGATTAGAAACTTAGATTTGGTGGGATTTATGACAAGACAATTTGCTTCGCTCCATTCAGCTATTCGGTTTAAATCATCGTTAAGCTGAGTTACTGCTGCATTGGTTTGACCGGGTTTAAAGGACGTATATAACTGTAGATCGTCAGCATAGATGTGGTAGTTACAATTTTTAATCTTTGAAATAATATCAGCAGAATATAAGATAAATAGAACTGGTCCGAGAATGGATGTTTCACTCTTTCTGCCATATCTTACACAAAACAAACAATTTGTCATAGAAACAAACCGTTTTTCAGGGCAAAAGACTCATTCATACAAAAAACATTCTCACACAATTGGTCACACAAAAACGTGGCTTTTCATACAAAAGACACAATCTTTCACACATTATCTCACCATCAAGTTCCTCGTCATCTTCATCGTAATCTTCATCGCTGAAGTATTCAGCCAAGGAACTGGCAGCAGACTGCTGTGACAGTCCAGAGCCGGTGCGCGACGCCTGGTCTGGAAGGGAGGCTGACGTATGCCGAATTCCATTAGATCTGCGAATAAAGGGTAGTTTTTAGGTTTTTAGTCAGTCAAACTTTGCAGGGTGATTCAACTCACTATATTATAAGGTGTAAAAAATGAACTGAAAATATTTTCAGGGGTCAACCAGCCCATAAAACTTAACAAATTTTCCCAAGGAACATATGTCGAAATATAAAAAGAAAAAATTTGATCCTCTCATACAAATTAACTCGGCCGGCTGGTACATTTTGTATGGGCGGTCCAAAATTTTTTATTTTTCGGCCATGTTCCTTGTGGAAAATTGTTCAGTTTCATGGACTGGTTCATCCCTTAAATTAGCAGAGTTGATTTTTTTACATACCCACTGTATAATATGACAAGCATAAGTAAGTACCTACATAGCTGAGCGTTAAGGTGGTTCGTTACGTCATACAAACGAAAAACTGCACTTCAGTCGGGTTACACATGAGCTGTAGAGACTTTATTCTGAATGATGAAGGCACACGTAAATTTGTCGCAAAACTACTTATACTTAAAGTAAAAGATAATCAGTATTTTCTGCACAATAAAATTAAACGTATTTATTGCAGCAGTAGCTCCATCTATTTTCGTAAAGTGGCGACTCGCTTTTTACGGGGAAATCTGATGATTTAAAAATTCTTTATAGTGTTTTGCGACAATCTTATATACCCACGGGACTCCCCATCAAGTTTTTTAAACCGACTCTTGTCTCCTTTACATACATAACTCCATTGAACTTTTGTATGGAAAACGGAACGCCTTAACGGAAAAATCGGCCATTTACACCACGTTTCACAAAAAAAATTAGAGTAGGTTGACAAAAATTTGCCGTGTGATGCCGGCTTAGAATAGCATCACCCCAATTCTACCCGTGGGTGTCGTAAAAAGCGACTAAGGGATATTCATCCAGGGAATGGGCAGCAGCGTTCCCTGTAAAAGTAACATCTTGGCACTGCGCTCGCCAATCCGCCTGCCTGTTAAGGTTTATAATGATTTAGAAACCTTCTTTGAGATTTGGTGGCCTATGATGTTTTTATAAAAGTTTACTTTGTCTATTTATGTCACTATGTCACTGTCTGTTCTGAAAATATATTGTGAAGACATGTTTGCGAAAATTATGTGGTTTCTGTTGTAAATAAATAGTTAGTTAGCGATAGGTAAACCACTGCACACTCTGCTGAAAACCAGATACGTTAAGTGGTTATGTGCCTGCAGTAACGATTTTTTTACCAAAATGGAGTTAAGCAAGAGGTTCAAATTCAGAAGCTTGATGCAACCAATTGGACCCATTGGAAGTACCGAATTGGAACGCTGTTACGCGGATTGGGTATGATGGAATTAGTCCAGGGAAGGTCAAAGCGGCCTGTGAAACCAGCAGTCGGCAGTGACGCAGCTGCTGTCAAGGCGATGTCAGAATTTGAAAAAGCTGATGCGGAGTACACGAAGGCTGAGTGTACTGCCCTGCTCCTGTTAACTAACAACATTTCGGACGAGACGCTTGACAAAGTTATGAGATTCTCCAATCCAAAGGACGTATGGGATGAATTACACAGATTATATGACGGTGTTGATGACAACAAGCTGTATGAAGTCTGTATGGAATTCTTCCAATGTCGGCATGAACCATCCTGTGATATCGCATCTCACATTTCGAAACTGAAGAATTTGTGGCACCGCATGAAACAAGAACTGTCAAAAGAAGATGGAGCGAAGGAACTTCCAGAAGTTCTGCTCATCTGCAAGATTCTAGACACGCTGCCTGCAGAATACTTCTCTTTCAAGTCGAGCTGGATGTTAATGGATAAGAAGGATAGGACAATCGAGAATATCACCAGTCAACTTTGTGCGCATGAGAAAGCGCTGGCAAACAAAGAGGATGCTGGACCGTCGGAAGCGCTCGTGATAACCAAAGCAAAGAATTTTCGCAAGAGTAAGAACATGGAAAAGGAAAATACGTCAGTGAAGGGACCTAGATGTTACATCTGCAAGAGATTTGGACATCTGAAGAGGGATTGCCCCGAGAAAGAAGAAAGAGATGGTGGTACGAGTAGCTCAAGAAGAGGCACTACTAATACTAATGTCGCACGCACTTTCGATATACTCAACTGACAGATGCGTTGATCGTGAAGCCTGGTATGTGGACAATGGAGCCACCAATCACGTAACGATGCGCAAGGACATTTTCCGGAATTTTACAGAATTCGATGAAACGCACACGGTCATGACGGCGGACGGAACGATTATACCTGCTTTAGGGAAAGGCACAGTAGTAATCGCGGCCACCATAGATGGCAAGCGTATGACAGCCACTCTGGAGGATGTGTGGCTGGTTCCTCAAATTAGTAAGAATTTATTCTCAGTGCTTTCGGCTCACGACAGGAATACAAAGAGTTTATTCACGTCGAGAGTGACCACCTGTGAGTTGAGGATGGGTGATGGTAAAGTTTTTGCTAGCGGGAAGAGGGAGAAACATGGCGGATTGTACAAGCTGAATTTCAAGGCCATACCTCAAGCAGCGACAATCAACATAGTTGATGACGAGAATAAAAAGATGGACATGCTACAACTGTATCATGAACGCATGGGACACCAGAGCAAAAGGCATGTCAGGAGTTTGATCGATAGAGAATTGGGGATCAAAACGAAGGATTCGGGTGAATTATGCGAAGGACTTAACACTGGCCCCGCGCTGGCCGGTTGTCTTTTTGGACGTTCCGTATTTTTTATTCAAATAAAAATACACGATGGACGTGATTAAGTTAAAAAGCGTCATCGACGGTGCTGTTCTACCGCTGCAACAAGAAATCCAGAAGCTGGCACGAGTCGTCGAAGACCTAAAAGCTGAAATTCGAGTGCTCAAAACCGAAACCACTTCAAAAACCATCTCTCAGGAGCCATCTTCGCCGCAAACGCCACCCAATCAGGACGCGACGTTTGACTACGCGACAGCGGCAAACAAGCCAATCACCGCTCCAAACCGCCAGACATCATCCAATGACAAACGCGGACAGCCAAGCGGCGAACAATCGACCAGTGCGCGCGCGACTCGTGCGGCATTACGAAACAAAAGAAGCCCATCGAAAGAACACTGTAACGGAAAAAATCGAAAATTCTTCGCAAAAGAGTAAGACAAAGGGAAAGACACCTGCAGCTGAAAAAATCGAAAATGTTCACGATTCACCGAAATCATCACCGCAGCGACAGCAAAACCCCCAGGAAAAATGTGATAATGACAAGTTTGAATGGAAAACAGCCACGAATCGCAAGAAAAGACAACGACGGCCGGTAACAGTAGGAACTGGCGCGGCAGACCACGACTTACAAACCGTTGAACGACTAAAATATATTCTAGCCTCTTCCTTTCGGAAGAATGTGACAAAGGAACGTATCGTGACCTTTTTGGACAAACATGGCAAACGTGCTGAATCATCGGATTACTCTGTTGAAGAACGCATCCTAACGTACTCAAACCACAGTGCATTTGTGATAGGCTTACCTGAAAGCTTATTTACTACATTCATGGACCCATCTATCTGGCCCCAAGGTGCGAGAATAAGGAGTGGTTTCCCGCGCGCCCGCCGGGAGCGGGCTCCGTCGACGAGTTCCACGACTGCAAAACAACAGCTGAGTAATCATAGAAACCCTTCAAAAGTAAGTGCTGATGAACCTCTCATACTGTGCCATCAGAATATTCGTTCCCTCAACAGTAAAACTAGACAGCTCGAAGTATTATTACAAAGCGATTTAAAGTGTCATATTCTAGCGATTACTGAACATTGGCTGAAGGAATCTGAACTAAAAAGTGTTAATATTGACGGCTACATACTATTGTCATACTATAGTAGACCTGTGGTAATACATGGCGGTTCTTGTATCTATATAAAAAATAACCTCAAAGCTGTAAATGTACCAGAGATAAATGACTTATCTATTGACCAAATATTTGAAGTTTCAACTATTTTTCTAATTGAATTCAACTTATTGTTGATCTGCATATATAGATCATGCCTAACAGATGTAAAATTGTTTTTTCCAGCTCTGGAACGCCTTCTCGACCATGTTGCTAAGACCGGACGGGATACAGTTATCATCGGGGATATAAACATCGACTTGCTTATTGAGAGCCCTCGTAGAAAACTGCTACGTGACACCTTATCAGTATATGGCTTCAAATCTGAGGTAAACTTTGTTACTAGAACACAGAAAACCAGTGCTACATGCTTAGATCATATCTACACAAACTTTGATGCATTTGACTGTAACACACAACCTATACATACCTATCTTAGTGATCACCACGCCCTTCGAGCAGAGATACACTGCCCGAAGCTACTGGCTTCGCCTCCACAAAGCCAACGAATTAGGGATATATCACAAAAAAATGAACACATGTTTTTGGAGTCCATCTACAGTATCGATTGGAATAAATTGTTCTCAAACTCCATCTTAACCTTAGATGAACTAACACAGAGTATAATAAATATCATAGTTGATAAATATGACACCTGTTTTCCATATAAAAACAAACCGATATGTAACAGGACAAAATCGGGTGTCCCAAGATATCATTAACATGAAGTGTTTACTGAACGAAGTTATTCGGTTAGGTACCTGCTTCCCAGACGAGACACATTTAGAAACATTTACTAATGAGCTATCTTGTTTATACTCAAAACGAATCCAGAGTGACCGTAGAGACTATCTTTGTAAGAAGATAAATAATAGTAAGAATATTAGTAAATCTATGTGGCAGGTTGTTAACGAGGAAAGAGGTAGGGCTCCGTACACTCGCACAGACTACACAGACGTAGTTATGAAAACAGATGGTACCCTATTCCCTTCAAAAATGGCTGTTGTAAATGATATGAACTTGCGCTTTGTCAACGCAGCCACCACCTGTGGCGCACCAACCGCCAACCTGGTACAAGTATGTAATATTCTGAAAACAGCGAGTCAACCAGCCTGCGAGTCAATTAGGTTCACCCTATTTACTGAACAGGAAATATACCTTATGCTCACAAAAAGAATAGCTATCAAAAAGACTCAAGATCTTTACAACATATCCACACTATTGCTAAGTAAAATTGCTATTCCGCTGAGTTACGTGCTAGCTAAATTGTTTAATGTTTGCATTGTAAATGGGAGCTACCCAAAACCACTAAAACGTGTTAAAGTGGCTCCCATCTACAAAGGCAAAGGTAGTAAAAAGGACCCAAACTCATATAGGCCCATTTCAATAATACCAGGTGTCGCAAAAATATTTGAATGCGGGTTGAGTGCAAGGTTAACGACCTTCCTTACAGAAACAAGGGCATTCACTGACAGACAGTATGCTTACAGAGCCGGGCGTTCGACGGTGTCGCTGGCGCGCGAGGTGGTGCGCCGCATCATGACCGCGCGCGAGTCCCGCCGCCATGTTGCCCTGCTCTGCTGCGACCTCTCGCGCGCCTTCGACGTCGCCGACCACACCGTGCTAACTGCCAAGTTGAGCCACTATGGGGTTCGTGGGCCCGCTCTAGCGCTCATGTGCGACTTTATGCGAGACAGATGTCAATCAGTGGTAGGCGATCATGGTAACATCTCATCAGACGCAATGAACACAGAAATAGGGGTCGCCCAAGGGTCATCCTTATCTAACATCACTTTTTCGCTATTGATGAACGACCTGCCAAAGTCAGTAACTAACTGTGAGGTGTACATGTTTGCAGACGATGTAGCAGCTATTGTGGAGGCAGAATCAGCCACGGCACTAGAGTACCGCTTGAATGACGTTGCTGTGCAGCTAAAACAGTGGTTTACAATAAATGGTCTCGCTTTGAACATTAGTAAGACTCAATTTCTACGCATTAATTTGTCAGGACATGCAATGCCTAGTATTGAAGTAGTAGTAGACAACACTATAATTCAAGAAGTAAAGGTAACTCCGTTCCTTGGTTTTCAAATAGATAGCACGTTGACATGGAGTCATCACATAGATAAGCTTTGTACTAAATTAGGTCAGGCTTGCTTCGCCCTCAGTAGGATCGCATCGACGCTGCCGAGTGACGTGGTAAGAACCTGTTACTTCGCCACTGTACACTCCCTTCTTCAGTATGGTGTGGACCTTTTCGGATGTGCAGCAGACTGGGAACGTGTATTTATTATGCAAAAGCGCGCAGTCAGGATAATAGCACGAGTCAAGTCAGACCAATCAGCTAGACCTCACTTCATAAACCTGCATATTCTTACAGTCCCTTGTATGGTAATTTATGCCATAGTACTATACACTAGAGAAAACTTGACATCTTACGAGAGGTGTGGTGATCACAGTAGGTATAATTTGCGTGGAGCTAACAAGCTAAAAAATATATCACGTAAACTTGCTAAATCTGATAAGGTGACACACTTTATAGGGCCAACTTATTATAATAGACTTCCATCGAGTATTACAGAGGCCACATCACTTACCACCTTTAAATATAAGCTAAAGAAGTGGCTGGTCGAGAGGGCATTCTACACTGTGAATCAATACCTACACGGTACGGTAGGGCATTGACCTTGTTTGTTGTTATATGTGATAATCTTTAAAAAATGTATTAATGTATTATTAATGATACCTTATTAATTAATTATTATGTTATTCTTAGTATCTAAGAAGTGACATTTGACATGTAATATTTTTATTATTATCAATAAATGAGTTATGAGTTATGAGTTATGAGATGCATATTCGGGAAAGCACATCGCAAGAAGTTTGGTGTTCGAGAGAAGGCTACGACACCAGGAGAGCGAATTCATGCAGATGTGTGTGGCCCGTTCCCTCCGTCCAACTCTAAGAACCGGTACTTTGTACTTTTCAAGGATGAATTTACCAAATTCCGTTTTGTGTACCTGATGAAGCACAAATCAGAGGTACCAAGCAAGCTTAAACTCATGCTAGCTGCTGCGAAGACAGCAGGTCATAGCATTAAGGAGTTTCTAAGCGACAATGGAGGCGAATTTGATAATCGAGAAGTCAGAAAAGAACTTGACAAGTACGGGATCAGACAAAGACTCACCATGCCGTACACCCCGGAGCAAAATGGATGCTCTGAACGCGATAACCGGACGATCGTGGAAACAGCGAGAGCCATGATGCACGCGCACGAGGAGCTGCCTCAGTATATGTGGGCTGAATTGATAAACACGGCGGTTTATGTGCTGAACAGAAGCGGGCCAAGCTCTGTTAAGGATAAGTCCCCGTTCGAGCTTTGGATAGGCAAGAAGCCTCAGCTTAAACACTTGAGGATTATTGGGTCCACGTGCTATGCGCATATTCCGAAGCAACAAAGGAAGAAGCTGCACAAAAAGGCCAAGAAGTGCGTACTAATCGGCTATGATAACGATGACGGTTACAGACTATGGAACAAGGAATCGAACACTATCGTGCGATCAAGGGATGTTACCTTCGATGAGAGGCCCTTAGTGTCGAAGCTCCATGAAGAGTCTGTGGAAGCTGGAGGTGACTTCACAGAAATTGAGGTGGATTTGCAAGGTCACTCTACACAAGAGACCCCAGTCATAAGCGATGAAGGTGATGGTACCTCGGAACCTAATGGCACCCTCACAAGGGAAGAAACGCCACCGATGGTAGAGGAATATTACCAGCCTGAAGATGCATTTGAATCTGTTGAATCAGGGGGGGAAGAAGTGGAGGAAGGGGAAGATGACCCTACCACAGAGGATCCCGAGCCGGAGATACTCGCGGATAGAGCCGTGAGAGTATTGAGAGACCGCTCGAATCTTAGGGCTCCCGATAGATTCAAAGATTACTGCGTACTGGCGGTAGAAGGGGAACGACTGGAACCCACCTGCTTTAAGGAAGCAGTAGCCTGTCCTGAGAAGGATTTGTGGAAAGAGGCTATGGATAAAGAAATCAATTCTTTGAAGGAAAATAAAACTTGGGAATTGGAAAAACTTCCGAAGAATAGGAAGGCCATCCCCTGCAAATGGGTTTATAAAATAAATCTAAATGCTGACGGAACTGTTGACAAGTACAAGGCGCGACTTGTTGCCAAGGGCTTCAAACAGAAGAAAGGCGAGGATTACGACCAGACTTTCAGCCCTGTGGCAAAGATGGCAACTGTGCGATCAGTTATCAGCATAGCGGCTAGCGAAGGGATGAAGCTGACGCAGTTTGACGTCTCAACAGCATTTCTGTATGGTTCCCTAGCTGATGAGGAAATATATATGAAACAGCCGGAAGGCTACGATGATGGATCAGGACGAGTTTGTCGCTTAAAGAAAAGTCTTTACGGGTTAAAGCAAGCTCCCAGGTGCTGGAACGCAACAATACTTGACTTCTTCAAGAAAGTTGGTTTTCAAGTCAGCAAGGCCGATCCATGTTTGTTCCACCGAACCAATGAGAACGGAAAACTTATCGTAGCCCTGTACGTTGATGACGGACTAGTCGCGGGGAGTAATCAGATGGTGATTGATGAGTTTCTGAAACAACTCAAATCAAGATTTAAGATTACTACCAAACCGGCGACTTATTTTCTCGGTCTGGAGATTTTGAGCAAAGAAGATGGCATTCTGGTACATCAGAAGTCTTACGCTCAAAAGGTCCTACAGAGGTTTGGCATGAAAGACTGCATACCTGTCACTACCCCTATAGTGAAAGAAGATGTACTATCTAAGGTAGAAAAGGTGGATCTGAACCTTACCGAGAACTACAGGCAGATTGTAGGAAGTCTAGCCTACTTGATGGTTGGTACACGACCGGACTTAGCGTATGCTATTAGCGTCGCGTCACGCAACCTGGAAAAGCCCTCACCAATTGACTGCCTAAGAGTCAAAAGGATATTCAGATACCTGCAATATACCACGGACTTAGGAGTCATGTACAAGAGAAACTACAAGAAAGGAATCTTGGAAAGTTATAGTGACGCTGACCATGGCGGAGATATTTCCACTGGCCGATCGACATCGGGAGTATTATGCATGTATGCAGGTGGAGCAATCTCCTGGCTTAGTCAGAGACAAGCAAGTGTGGCTATATCAACAACGGAAGCAGAAGTTGTCGCAGCCAGTGAAGCTGCAAGAGAGACAATCTGGTTGACGAGACTGTTTGATGACTTGGTCGAACTGAAGCAGATACCAATCTTGAAGATTGATAATGAAGCAGCTCTGAGATTAGCTGAGAATCCGGAATTTCATAAAAGGACGAAGCACATCCGGATAAGGCACTTCTTTGTGAGAGAGCTAGTGACAAGTGAAGAGCTCAAAGTTGAGAAAGTGAGCACTGAGCTTCAAGTGGCGGATTTGCTGACCAAACCGCTTGCACGGCCACGGTTGAATAAACTTAGGTTTACTAACTAGGTTTACTAAATCAGGGGAGGTGTTAAGGTTTATAATGATTTAGAAACCTTCTTTGAGATTTGGTGGCCTATGATGTTTTTATAAAAGTTTACTTTGTCTATTTATGTCACTATGTCACTGTCTGTTCTGAAAATATATTGTGAAGACATGTTTGCGAAAATTATGTGGTTTCTGTTGTAAATAAATAGTTAGTTAGCGATAGGTAAACCACTGCACACTCTGCTGAAAACCAGATACGTTAAGTCTGCCAAGCGTGGTGAGTATGGCAATACCCCCCGATAGGGGGAGGCCCATGTCCAGCAGTGGACTGTTGTGGCTGGTATGGTTATGGACAAAAATTTTAGAGAATTTCAGAAGACTGTGTATAACCATAGTGATAAATAATTTATCAATATGGTTATATTCTTATATTATTGTCAGCCTGTCATCTAAAATTGCAAAACATCTCTCTAATCCCTGGGCTACCGCAGTTCCATCCTGTGAATTAAGCACGTTTATATTGGCAACTTGATCAGACTGACCCGCGGTAGGTTCAAAACCTGCCTGCGGTGGAAAAAAAAATTTCATGTATTCCAAAAATTTTATACCAAACACATGGATGTTTTAAGATTTGGTATTCAACTTATCTGGTTTAGTGCATATAGTTTTAAGGTGTCCTTAAAGACTGAGCTTGACGCGACGTGGTGCGCCGTCAAAATGACTGGTTTGTATGGGGATGCCAGAAAGACCGGGCGGCACGCCGCGGCGCGCCCTCCATACTATGAACGACGCTGTCACGTTGACGGCGCACTACGACGCAGCCACGCTCGGTCTTTATTTTGACAGTTACCTGAATGCATGATGCGCCAAGGCTCCACTATAGCCTTGAGCTGAACTGGCTCCAGTAACGCCCACCGTTGGACTCGCTTCCACAGGCGGCAGCTTCTTGTTTTTTATTAGCACCTGGACAGAAACAAAGAGTAGGTAAATGTTTATTAATTTGTAGAAATTTTCCACAAGATAGTAATATCGAATAGCTACTTGGTGTTTTAATCAAACACAAGATATTAATTTTTTGGTTACAAAGAGTACCTACTTAGGTATCTACTTATAAAATTAATAGTTTTTTTTAAACAGACTTACGCAGACTAAGTAAAAACTTAGTAAAGATGATATTGTTTTTATCATGTTTTAAATGCTACAACATGGTAGTAGTAGGCGGTTGAAAAACTCTGACACCAGGGTTCATCGGATCGTTGAGCGACTGGGTGGGACACACGAAAAGAAAGAAAGAAATGCATGTTTCCAATTACTTTTTTCTTATCTTGAGTATATCTTGAGCCAGAAGATAGCTTTTTAACCAAATGTTATGAATCTACGAAGTACATGAAACATTCCTTGCATTTGAATAATGATTATAATGACATAAGTACTCAGTATAGGTATAAGTACACTTTTTAAAATCTCACTAAGCCATAAAAAATCTAACACTTTTGTATTACAGCACTTAAAGCAGGTCGCATGTAAGAATCTTGCAACTTTTTTAAAACATAACGCCACTCACCTTCCGTTATTCCCAACGGCCCCCGCGGATTGGCCCCCGCAGGGCCCTTTAGAAATTTTTATTCACAACGGCCCCCTAATACAAACTTATAGAGAATCGGGGGTCGTTGGGACGAAAAAATCCTAACGTTCCCCGATATTACATATTTTTTATTTTTATTTTGGGGCTTGTTGAGAATTTTTGGTAACAACGGCCCCCGAAACTCTATTAAGATTAATGGGGCTTTTTTTGTTGACAGTTCTCTTAGGCTCTCTTGGTAGTTCTGAATTACAAACTAGAGGGCGCTGCGCAAGATGTAAAATTTTGTCATTTGAGTGATATTGACAGTTGCTAATTGCTATTGCTATAGTCGGTCGCGTGCCGTGTACCTATGCTTAAGTTATTTGCCGAACCGGAATGCGATTTAATAGGTATCTAACTGATTGATTATGAGGTTGCAAGAAAAGGAAAGGAAAGGAACGTCTTTTTCAGTCTTTCGCAGCGCCCTCTAGTTTGTAATTCAGACTACCAAGACCCTTAGGGAACTGTCATTACTGTCAACAGAAAAAGCCCCATTCGGGGACCGTTGCAAATAACGGCTCACCTTATATTTAAGCTGCTGCGGGGTAGGCAGTCGCGGTTCGTCCGTGTAGTCCACTTCGAACAGGAACGACGTCACCAGCTTATCTCCGAACACTGCCTGGATGAGAATACCAGTGTTACAAGCCGACCAAGTGAAATAGATCACTGTTACTAAAAAGTTCTTATACATTTAAATTCTCTGCTTTGCTTGGTCTATGAATGGACATTTTTTGGAGAAACTAAACCAAAAGATGGCGTTGTTTGTACGCTGCCCTAAACTTAAATGGAATAAGTGTCAAAATTTGACAGCTTATCCTTTTCAAGTCTATGGAGGCGTACATCGCCATCTCCTGGATTAGTTTCTCAAAAAAAAAAACGCCTATTACACAATAAGTATCTCTACATTTGATTACATGGATACCTACATGAATAAGTTCTATCTAAAGCTACTTTTGCGGTTTTTTTTTCATATCTGTCTGTTCCTGTTATACCAATCGGGGTCACAAGTTGTCCCCAGATTTGTATGAAAATTATGGTATTTTCTCCTGGGTAACCAACATTTTAAATAAATACTAGGTAGGTACCTCTTTTGTGGTCAATTTGTATGGACTGTTTAACTAGCAATGAAGGAAACTTATTAACTCTTGCCTACAAATAACGACAAAAACGATATAGCCCAAGAAAGATAGCAAAATCAGCGAAAAAAAATCCCCGGTAACGAAATGTTGTGGATTTGTGTAGTGGAAGGTCCTCTTCACAACGTCCAATAAAATCCTCTCAAAAATATGCGGTGCTGGGAGTAGGGGGGTTAATTGTGTGTCCCTTTTTAGGGTTTCGTAGTCTACTAGAAACCCTTATAGTTTCGTCATGTCTGTCTGTCTGTCTGTCTGTCTGTCTGTCTGTCTGTCTGTCTGTCTGTATGCCGCGCCCTCATATCTTCGTCAGTTTTAGAGCTATCGACATGAAATTTGGTGAGAAGATAGACCGTGTTGACCCAAATATAGAAATGTTAAGAAAAAAATATTTTAAATGTTTTTTGGACCCCCTCCCATACAAGTGAAAGGGGGGCAAAAAATTTTTTTTTCTTCTGTAATATTGAGTAGGGTATCGTTGAATAGGTCTTTTAAAACTAAGGTGAGGTTTCTTTGAAACAAAGTCACTAAAATGTTTCAGTCACGAGATATTTGCTTTTAAAAAGGGCGTTTTTGACCCATAATTTGTTCCAGCTGTAACTTCTAAAGTATAAACGCTAAAAATTTGAAATAAATATGGAATATAGCTTACAATCTGAAGTTACAATGAAAACTATAACGGATATTGTACCCTTAAAGGTTTCAGAAAAAAATGAGTTTTTCTATTTGCGGTTGGTCATCATACTGCTGCTAACAAACCAGCAACAAATTAAGTTTGTAATGCTGAAAACCCTGATATTTAAACGTTGACTACGAAACCCTATTTGTGGGCGTGTCTGACACGCTCTTGGCCGGTTTTTTCAGTTTCTCGACTGTAACTCGTAAACGGCGCGTCGTAGCCTCAAAACTAACTTATTAAGTAATAGTGTACACTACGATTATTTAAATGCATTTTCCTAACTATTAAAACGTTTTTCCTTGCTCGTAAAACTCTCTTACTGATGTGATTGTCTTGCATGAAGAAAACAAGTGGATGTGTTAAAAAACAAAAAACCCGACTGCGGTAATTTTAAAGTAGTATTTTGCTGTTAAAATCCGCCATCTTGAATCTATATTTTTTTAATATAGCCAGTGTCACTCGCGCTGTTGAGACGAATCTAACGATACCTTACATGTCAAAAGCCAACTATCCGTTTGGGCTATAGATGTAAGCCCGGTTTAAAACCAATTCAACCAAATCGTTTTAAACGAAAAAAACCGTTTTAAATCATAAACAACCGTTTTTTTCGGTTTAAAACGGCGGATGGTTGATAACAATGTTTTATTGATTTTAATACATTTTCGTAATATTACAAAGGTAAGGATCACTGAAATGGATTAATGATGTGATTTTGCGGGTTTATTACCTAGTTTGTCGCTCCGAGGCCCGAGCGTAGGTAACCTATGATGAGCAAGTCAGTGTAAAATCGTTGGAAACACCGAATTTTGTATATACAGGGTTATATTAATAATTTGGATGTTCCATACAAAAATTCATACCTAAGTACCTACTCGGCAAAAATTTTTTTGCATTTCGGCACGATTTTTCTACAACGGCCCTGAAATATTAGTCAGACGTGGCGATAGCGGCTGTATTGTAGGTACCTACGGCTGTTTACGCTCTGCCTACCCCGCAAGGGATAAAGGCGTGATTTGTGTATGTATGTATGTGTATGTAAAACACAGAACTTTTTTTTTGTAGGCGAGTTTTAAACGGTTGAAAACGGTTGATTTCAGGTTTTAAACCGCGAAATTTGGTTTTAAACGTTTTAAACCGGTTGATTTACATCTGTAGTTTGGGCTGTAGCTCGTGAAAAAGAATTTTCTTGTCCACATACATACATACATACTCTCGAAAAACATAGCCCTCCTTTTGAAGCAGTCGGGTAAAAAATGCCAACCAGTGCAAGAAATTCAGCGCCATCTATCGATTTTACTTATTACTAACTATACTAATATTTTTACTCGTTAAAAGCTGTCAGAAAAGGTCTCATAATAGGTACCTACAGATAGATAAACCTATTAAAATACATTGGTACAATCAAAATTATATGTTTATTTAACATGACAATCACAATTCACAAAATGTTATTAATGAAATTACAAGAAAAATTTATATTTTAAAAACTATTACAATTTTCTTAAAGTATAGACAGCATGGAAGGGACAGACTTTTATAGGTAGGTTTTAGGCTACAAGTGCTACCGCGGTTCTATACAAAACTTCAAGCAAGTATATCTCGGCCACTAACACTTTAGGCTCGGCTCCATCTACTGGGACAGTTTTGCAACTAATTCATAGGTACATATAAACATATATATCACGCATATATCCCTTGCGAGGTATGCAAAGCGCAAAAGGCTGTAAAAAACGGCTATTCACACCACGTCTGGCAAAAAGTTTGAGAGTAATTCAGTAGACTGTATCACCATGGTGATAATAGGTTTCAGCCTGTCCTCTAAAATTGCAATACCTACACGTCAACTCTCAAATAACTTAGTCGCTTCTTACGACACCCAAGGGAAAGATATGCCCGCAGGACCAGTTGTACCATTGGACAGTACCATTGATGGTACAACTGGGACAAAATTATCCCACCTGTACGTACACTCAATGGTACAACTGAGCCAAATTATGGGGTGATGCTATTCTAAGCCGGCGCCACACGCCACAACTAATAATTCCCAGTGACTTAATTCTTTCTTTGCATGAGCACAGCATGAGTATCTTCTTGTGTGACCCTAAAACATATTACCTACTGAAATAAAGAAAAGTGTAGTCCTGTCATGCTGTCTAAAAGTATTCGTTCACTGTAACGGTCAGAATAAAGACCGCGCGTGGCGGTGTCGTAGTGCGCCGTCACCGTGACAGCGTCGTTCATAGTATGACTGGTTTGTATGGGGATGGAAGAAAGACCGGGCGACATGCTATACTATAAACGACGCTGTCACGTTGACGGCACACTACGATGCCGCCGCCGACGGCGCACCACGTCGCGTCAAGCTCAGTCTTTAAGGACACCTTAATTAACAAGTAAAAACAAAATTTAAGTTTTGAATATACCCACGACAGTTTATTGCAGCTCCCCCTGGTGAGTTGTTCGCGTAACACCTAGCTTAGAACATTCCCCAGTTAAATCTTCATCAATCACTGAAAACCGCATCAAAATCAGACCAGTTGTTTTCGAAATAATTGGTAACATTGGTTTGTACAAACAAATGTTTACTGCAGCGCCCTCTGATGAGCTGGTCACGTATTACCTATCTAAAAACATGCACTAAAAATATATAAATTTATCACTGAAAACCTCATCAAAATCGGACCAGTGGTTTAGGAAATATTTGGTAACATAGGTTTGCACAAACACACAAACGCACAAACACACATTCTCTCACCCCAAACGCATATACCGTCTCCGCTGCGTCGTGGGTAATTAGCAATATTTTGTTTATTTCTTTGTTTCTGTCACAAGAATTGAATTGCACAAGGTGCATTTTTGAATTTGTTTAAAATCTACACCATGCACTGGTTCCGCTTTAAAATGTACCTCTAAGGTGATGGAGTCATCTTTTATATAATTATTTGTTGGATCAATCAGTTCATTCCACTTAATGAATTTTGGCATCCCCCAATCATCACTTTCTGAGCAAAATCTGTGCTTAAGTTCACCAGAACTTTTTGGAGCAGTTTCAGAGCGATGTGATGTGACGAGACGAATCACAAATTTCACTTCGCATGACCAGTCTTTGGACATTGAGTATGTACAATCTGCATCACATTTAAGGAAAACTCCTAAGTAATATTCATCTGATATTGACTTCTTTCTAGCCCAAATCTTCCAAGGTAGCCTGCGTACATAACATGGTGGTGATAATTTATCAACATTGACACCCAGACTTGTAACATTGTTTAGGGTGAAGCGAAAAGTAGCTTGTACCCTCACTCTTGGTTCTGTAATGGATGAAAACCCAACAGGCAGTGGAGTAATATTAGGAACAATCATGTTGGTGCATATGGCCTTTATCTCATGTTCAGATAAGACATTGGTACTTGCAAAAATTTTTGCTGATTCTGACGGACACATCGACAGAAAACGAATTTCTTCGATAAGTCCTTTTAGAATTGACCTCTCTTCTTCAAATATGTTGTTGCTCAGTTCTGAAGCCATATTGTCTGATGTTCCATTTTGATGGTCCGCATTACTGTTGTCACCTTGCCCAAACTCCGTACCTTCTTTGGTTGAATGTGCAGCCATGATATTATTATTTGTTTTTTTAAAGTTATCAAGATATTCCAAAAGTGCATCAAATAGGATCACTTCACTGTCAATATCAAGAGCATCCATTGAGAAAATTTTCTTCACAGTACCATGTGCAGCTTTGCACAAGCCACTGCCTTTAAGCACAAGCTGGGTTTCTGTACTGAATACTTCTAAACACTTTTTTTCAAGTTCATTTTCACCGTACAAGCAAGCAAGTTCATAAATTTGGCACACATCATTTGGATTTAAATTATTAAATAGATAATTTAGACATATTATCTTAAGGTGTACTAGAATATATTTATCAGCCGCTTTGTACAGTTTTATAGCGGCTTCAACGTCTGATATATCAGTTTTATCTGTATAAATGTACTGTAGTAAAGCTGAGAATGTTGGTAAATCTATGTCGGTGATGGTCACAGGACTTCCTTGGTCCCCAACAGTTCCATAAAACATAGCAGCGAATACGGGCGACGCCGTTGCCAGAATAAGCTTGTGTGCATCCAGTGGATTCGAGCCTGGTTGAAATTGGAACGTACAGTCGGCCCACTCGCGCGTACGATACAAGTGCGCAATCCGAAGTTTCATTTCTGCATATTGCACTTGCCAGTCTTCGGAAGGTGTTTCGTTGCGAGGAGCCATCTTGAACCTTCTTCAGCTCCAGCTTCTAATTCTAACGTCGTTGGCTGAACAGCGGATCAACCCGGACTGTTGTAGCTGAGTGGAGTTGAGGTTATCCACAGGACAGTTCTTTTTAGGGAAACTATCGTTCGCACACTAACTTAATTACTGCAAATGGTCTTATTCGAACCAAGAAGCCAAAAACAGTCAGACAGAAAGAAACTGGGACTGGATGGGGATTCCCGGACGGAAAACAAACAACGGAATAGAATCACAGATTACATATACCTAACAGAATGAATGAATGAACGAACGAGGACCATTGTCTATGCACAGTATGATAAAGCCCGGTTTACACAAGGCCTCCCAGTGTAGTACGTTCAGTACACTTGCTTTAGGTTCACTATTAATTATTCTATTGAAGGCGGGTATTCATTGGGAACATTTCGGGGACAAAGTCCCGCGACATTGCATATATACAAAAGTTCCCAATGAAGACGCATTTATACAATGTTGCGGGACAAAGTTCCCTACGAGGGTGCGTCTTCATTTGGAACTTTTCGGGAACATTAAATTTAATTTTGTCCCCAATTAATACCCGCCTTGCCTTGGCTGACACTTCTCAGATTATAATTTGTGTAAAAAATATTTTTTTCCGTATAACTGGCGGAGATAAAGAACATATCCCGAAAAAGGCCTTTTTTGACAGCTTTTATAAAATAATTTCGAGTACTTAGTATAATAAACGTTGATAGATGGCGCTGATCAACTAACACAAGAAACAAAATAACCCTTGCTCAACTAGCTAAATCTATCTATGCGCGTTAAAGGCGACTTCTTTGTCGCGCGATAAACAGAAGTCCTTTTTGTTCTCGTAGGAGAGAGAGAGAGAGAGAGAGAAACCCGACTACCGTATCACTAGCGATGACTCCGACCGACTAGCGTACAGATGTCACTCCGCCCGATGAAGGTCCACCGACTGGTCCGACTGGACCAAAACTGTCGCGATACCGCGATAAAATCAAATAGTAAGTGCAAAAATCCGTTTCATATATATAATTAAAATTACAAAGGTAACTAAAATTTTTTTAAGATTTGAAAAAAGGTCGTCTATTATGTAAATTGTAAAGTTGTTTGGTTTTATGAGTAGCACAGAATATAACTAACTAACTTCTGAATATAGCTGACTCAACGATTCAAAGAGAATCTTGGCTTCCGAAATTATACCATAGCTGCGGTCACTGACCTCAAAAGTGCTGGCCATGACCTGCTGCTGCGGTAGACTGCAGTGGTTCTCTATACTCAGGATCAGCGGGTACGGAGATGTTATGAAGGCACTCCTGAAAATAACAAACAATAGTAAAGAAGGCAGGTACAAAAATTTGGGGGTACCTGATACAATTGTTTTTAACTGTAAAGTTTATGTGTGTTTTTTGTTAAGTTTTTCTTAACGGTTTTTTCTGTTCCTTCTATGGTATTTTTAGGTTTATCCTCTAAACTATACATTGTATTTAATAATAAATAAATAAATGTTCCCGAAAAGTTCCCAATGAAGACGTACTCTCGTTGGGAACTTTGTCTTGCTTGCAACATTGTGTAAATGCGTCTTCATTGGGGAACTTTTGTATTTATGCAATGTCGCGGGACTTTGTCCCCGAAATGTTCCCAATGAATACCCGACCTAATAGTTGAAAGCAGAAACTTTGAGGTTATAATTACAGTTTGTAAACAAAAGTTGTTTCGATTGTAAGAAATTTCATTAATATTGCAATAGCCGCTTATTACCATTAGAACTGATTAGGTATGCAAAATAGCTATACCAAGATCAAGCAAGAGAAACGAAATACGGAAAAGTTAGTAAACAAACCTTGCAATGGTTTCGACGACTCTTCGAAACGGTATTTTCGTAGTGAAAGTGTGTCCGTGGTAAATAACTGGACTCCCGTCGTCGCCATCCCAGCAGTCCAGTTCTACACAGCGACATCCCGTCAGCAAAACCTGCAAGAAAAAGTAATGAATTATATAAACAAACAGTTGAATGAAAAGAGTTTCTAATTTGACTTTACCGCGGGTTGCACTAAATTTCCGCATCCGGTTTCAGAACTTATAGGGATGGGGTACAATCAGAACATAAAAGATCGACATGTCGATAAAAGAAACCGAGTCACAAGTCAAAACTTGAACCTCGTTCGCAGTTTAGCTACGCATGTCTGAAAGTATTGATTTTCACAAACCACTCGCTTTCGTGCGACGAGCGTCAGTTTTACAAGGCGTCTGACCTGACTGAATTTCATTCTGATTGACTCTTCAATCTTTTTTGAGCCATAAAAATCGCTTAGCAAGACCGCACCGCAAACGACCATAGACAATAGCAAGCCAGTGTTGCCACAACCGACTTTCCAAAGTACACATTTCCGCCTCCAAAATTACACATTTTGAAGTAAAATTACACATGCGCATTTTTTTTTCCTAATTATAATTTTTCTTGAGAAAACTTACCTGGGGGACGTTCACCCGTGCTTTATCAATAAAACTTCTGAACGGAATGATCGAACGTGGAGTTCTACTCGACGGCCGCTTGCGGCTATTAGAGAGACGTTCACGTGGCTGAGCCACTTTAGAGTGGTATCACACGCCACCTGTGACTACAGGGGCGATGGGTGGTCGCTCTGGTAAGTGGCGTGGTTTTCCTGGAGTCCAGGCAAAACTACACGCCACGACGAGGTCTTACGAGCCAGGTGATGGAGGAGGCCGACTAATGCCCGTCAGCCAGCGGTGGCTGATTACATCTGGTGGGTCATGTCTGGTGTATGGTTCCCGAGGCAGCGGTCATATCCAGTAAGCGGCGGTAGCCGGGCATCTCTGGGAGTGTGTCCACGATCCTAACTACTCGACGTGGAGTAGTGGATGTGGACAGGTGAAGGACACGTCAGGCTGTGCTGGACAGTACCACCCTGAGCAGCCTATCTGGGTCCTAGAGCCTCCAGTTCGTCCTAGTGGCGTATGACGGGATCAGGCGCTGGAGGCTTGCGCTGGTGCTTCGTCTTCTCTCCCTGAGATGTACTCTATGGAGTACCGACCGCGTCCAACGAACCCCTGGGTGGCTCTTGACATGGCTGGCCCGGGGCTTCCACGTCCTGGGGGTGAGGGCGATGTTCGCCTCCTGCGATTCCTAGACTTCCGCTTCTTCGTCGTCGTAGTTCCGAAGGGGTCGATGGCAGCCGCCATAAGAGATCCAGCCACGTTTTGGTATCCCTCTTCGGTGCCGCCTCCGTCCTCTTCAGTTCGACGGGCTTCGTAAGAGGTGCTGTGCCCCGTACGGAGCAATTGAGACTGTTGGCCGGCTGCGAGCCGCCACAGTTGGCACATGTGGCTGGCTAGCCTTGATGGGACGCACGTAGTCCACCTTGTAGCCCAGGGTGGTCAGCTCTTCCTGGATGTCCTTCGGGTCTGTGTCCACGGGGAGGTCTCTAATCGCGTTCTTGACTGGCCGCTCTTTCGGAGGTGCGTTGAGTAGGCGAACAACAGGATATTCTGGTTCTGGAGCCCTCCAGCGCGGTAAAGTAGCGCTGGTAAACGCGGAATTTCTGTTCGCCTTGCGCCAGGAATCAGAACTCTGTGGACATGTAGGGCCGCACATTTGGCGCATGACCGAGCTCCTTCTTTAGCTCGCCGAAGTGGTAGCTCCAGTTTGGGAGCAGATCGACCACTATCAGCGGCGGCTTCTTCTTACACCCCGTCATCTTCATAGACGTCGTGGGTGCAGGTATCGGCGTCTTCCCTGGGTTTGCGCGACGTAGGCTTCAGCATCGTCAGCGTGGAAGCATAGGATGTCTGGGCAGATGTCGCCGCTGGACTGTCTCCAGTACCTGAGCTGTTCAGCAGGTGCATGGACAGCGGCGACGAGACCCTCGTAGCCGGAACCGTGCGGGTCCTTGGCGTTGTCAGTGAGGTGGAAGATGTTCCGTGGGCCAAAGGGCGATTAGGTACTATTGTTTCTTGTACCTCTGCCTACACTGGGACAGCGGAGACGGCGAGGGAGAAGCAGGCAGCGGTTATCACTGCTGCGGCGGCAGCAGGCGGCGAGAGGTGACGAGAGGCGGGTCCGTCAAACCCGGCATGGGTGGCGTCCACGATGGACATGGGCGTCTAGAACACGTGGGACAGCTTGGGTGTTCGTTCGGACGAACACCCTGTCGCGACTCTTGAGCGCGGAGCGCTTTTAGCCCTTGAAGGGCATCTTCTTATTTGCCTGGTTCGCGTAAAGCGTAGCCTGCCCTCTACGCAGGACCCTGGAGTGCCCCTCCGCTGGTGGGAGGCCGAGGTTACGGGTTCTCAACAGAACCCGTGACGACCGAGGGTAGGCAGAAGCACTGGTAAGTGGTAACACACTTTCGAACTGGATGGGTAGTGTGACACTACACCACAACGACAAGGTGGCTGATCCATCTGTCTGTAGTGTGGAAAAGGAAGCTTTTAAGTTCATCTAATAGCAAGAGAGATGTAAAATAGCTTTCTGTCTGACGTTTGTATAGTTTTTTTTATAATCAGTTCTACGTTCCGATAAATGAATAGCAAGCAGCGCTGACTCCTATCAATGTTTGAGGTATTAATTTGGCTTAGAGCTTACGAAATTACACATGAGAGGCCAGGATTACACATTACACATGGGAGCCTAAAATAGTACGTCAAATGTGTAATATGTACCCGGTTGGCAACGGTCGCGTGCCGTGTATGCTAAAGTAATTTGCCGAACCGGAATGCGCGACAAAGTAATGTCAAACAATATGATGTTTGACAGTACAACGACATGAAGTACGTTGTGAGCAATTCTCTTGTAATCAAAGAGTGGCAGCAACATTTTTTGACCGGGCAGTCTTACGGAACTGGTGTTTTTTTTTTTTTAGTTTTTAGACTCCATCAATTGGCATCAATCTAGCCCCAGGCGCTCAAGCAGGACCACCAGGGTCAATAATAGGCCTGAGGGGCTTGCTGGCCCCTGAGCTGATTGACCCATGTGCAGATGAAGGTCTTCAGCCTCAACGTGACTTAAAAAGTGTATCGACAGCACAGAAGATAACTTAACTACTCCTACTAATCGTCAGGTCTGCCAGCGAACCGCCCAGTGCGATTATCAAGACTTGAAAATGGATGCAGGTCTTCAATTCTTCATCATAGGAATATCCATAGGCCACAAACCACCAGTCGGCGAGATCTACTGAGAGTTGACCACCAATCAATCATTTCAGAAGATCTGATACAAATACCTCCGGATAACAAGGCTCATGCCAGGAAAACTCAAGAGCCTAAGAGACAAACGTGTTTACGTAGGTATTTTGGGTGATGTGCCTTGAACTGGGCTACCAACCAGAACTAATCAATCTAATAAATAGAAAATGGCACTGGATGAGGCTCAATGTTAAGAAAACCCATCATTCCTACCTGCCTAATCATTCATAGGCAAACGAAGTTATGCCTACCTGAAGGTTTTACCTGAAAAGCGAATAGAATCATCCCTCTCTACGAATAAAAAATTGGCTGCTTCATACCAAGTCATGAAGAGATGAAATGATCTCCAGCTAGCCCTAAGTACATAGGTTCCTATTTATTAGGATGCTCCATTTATTGCAGTCGAAGTAGCTGAGCAATGGAATAGTTCCGTAGCAACCTATGTAACCTACACTCAAGAGTTTTGAGATGTGGTAGATTGTTTTGGACTGTGTCTCATCCAGGAATATTTATTTATTATTATATTATCATTGTGCCAAACAATAGGAAAATGATGCTTCAGTGGCAGCTTTGAAATTGCTGTGAATTACCTAAGTGCATGTGTTTTGAGGTGTTCGTTTTGTTTGTATTCTTTGAGTCGCAGCTAACTTTATAAGACAGACACCAGTGTTGAGTTAGGAAATATTGAATGTGACAATTAAATAGTAAAAAAGCTCTTGACCACTAGTTATAGTAAGGAATAAAATAAATAAAACATGTTATGGAGTGATTACTTATTTATTTTTGAATCATTTAGCAAGACCCTTCATTCACTATCTTTATGTATTCAAACATGAATCTCCATCATAATAAAGCTTGATTAATCCACCTTACAACATTTTAACAACCCGGCAAGTGACATTCAAGACAAAGCTGCATAATGGAATAAGAGACCTATCAGGCATCTTCATCCACAGGGTAGGATGCCAAGCAGAGTTCGCAGACCAACAACAGTGATCAGTTTTACTCGTACTAATTTCCATGGGATCAACTAGCATTTTTCTCTCTATGAAGATGTCCGATATCCTTTAGGTGCATAATGTCTATTTTGCAAAATGTCCAGTGGTGAAAAAATGACCAGTTTGCATAATGTCCAGTTTGCATAATGACTAGTTTGCAAAATGTCCAGTTTGCAAAATGTCCAGTTTGCGAAATGTCCAGTTTGCATAATGTCCAATTGCAAAATGTCCAGTTTGAAGATTATCTGATTTGAAAATTACCAGTTTGCAAAAGTACAATTAGCGAAATTAAGGTGTGAGTTCAGACCATGAAATCGAACAACTTTCCCCAAAACACATGGGTCAGTGACCCAGTATTTCATGTAAACTGGACTTATTGCAAACTGGACATTTTGCTAACTGGCCTTTTTGCAATTGGACATTTTGCAAACTGGACATTATGCAAACTGGTCATTCTTTTAGGATATCACATTTAGGTGCATAATGTCTATTTTGCAAAATGTCCAGTGGTGAAAGAATGACCAGTTTGCATAATGTCCAGTTTGCATAATGACTAGTTTGCAAAATGTCCAGTTTGCGAAATGTCAAGTTTGCATAATGTCCAATTGCAAAATGTCCAGTTTGAAGATTGTCTGATTTGAAAATTACCAGTTTGCAAAAGTACAATTAGCGAAATTAAGGTGTGAGTTCAGACCATGAAAGCGAACAACTTTCCCCAAAACACATGGGTCAGTGACCCAGTATTTCATGTAAACTGGACTTATTGCAAACTGGACATTTTGCAAACTGGCCTTTTTGCAATTGGACATTTTGCAAACTGGACATTATGCAAACTGGTCATTCTTTTAGGATATCACCTTTAGGTGCATAATGTCTATTTTGCAAAATGTCCAGTGGTGAAAGAATGACCAGTTTGCATAATGTCCAGTTTGCATAATGACTAGTTTGCAAAATGTCCAGTTTGCAAAATGTCCAGTTTGCATAATGTCCAATTGCAAAATGTCCAGTTTGAAGATTGTCTGATTTGAAAATTACCAGTTTGCAAAAGTACAATTAGCGAAATTAAGGTGTGAGTCCAGACCATGAAAGCGAACAACTTTCCCCAAAACACATGGGTCAGTGACCCAGTATTTCATGTAAACTGGACTTATTGTAAACTGGACATTTTGCAAACTGGCCTTTTTGCAATTGGACATTTTGCAAACTGGACATTTTGCAAACTGGACATTATGCAAACTGGACATTTTTTCACCGCTGGACTTTTTATAAAATGGACATTATGCACCTAAAGGTCTGATATATGAATACCAATACCTTAGTCCAGCTTCATTCATTCTTCTTTTGGGTAAAGGATGTTTGAGTCGAGCAATCTCTGCCCAGCAGACGAGTTAGTACACTTACTTCAAATGCCTTGCTTGGAACTCAAATCCCATGCCGTTCAGAGTATACTTTTTGGGGCAGAAGCTGTAACCTTACAAACTAAACGAATAATCCATAATATAAGAAGAAATAGTGAGTTACCGGAGACTATAAATAACAAATATTTCTCTCCATATTCACATGTTAGACACCAGTGTTGAGTTAAGAAATATTGTATGTGACAATTGAACAGTAAAAAATCTCCTATTAGTTAGTAAGGAATGAAATAAAGCTTTTCTGAGAGGTATTACTTATTTATTTTTGAATCATTTTAGTTCACTATCTTCCTAACCTTCATAAACATAGCCTTCATTAGGCGTGTCCACACTAAGCGCGGCAAATTGCCGAGGCAGGGCATAGGCGCGGCATACGCTCGGGTGGCAGGCGAGCCAGGTTCGGCCCATTTGGATGCTTAGATTCACTATCTTTGTGTATTCTAAGTAGTACAGATGAATTTCCTTCATGATAGAACTTAATTAAGCTAATGGATAATCGACTAAAAGACCATCTGGCATCTTCATCTGCAGGGTGGGTGGAATGTTTGCAGAGTTCGCAGACCGGCGATGTTGATCAGTTTTACTTGTAGGAATTATTTCACCTAATTTCCTGAGATCATCTGGCATCTTTTTCTTTATGAAGATATCTGAAATAAGAATACCAATATCTTAGTCCAGCTCCAGTAATTTTTCTTTAGGATAAAGGATGTTTGAATTGAGCAATCTCTGCACGGCAGACTAGTTAGTAAGCATACTTCAAATGTTCAAATGCCTTGCTTGGAACTCTACTCTAAACCTAAATGAATGACTGCTGTAAACTGCTCGATGCCTTGTGCATGTGTGTGCGCAGACGAGCCAAGTTCGATCCAATTTGGACAAGTAACTAATAATTTAATAGGCAATCTTCTGAGATACATTGATTTTGGCTCGGCCCATGTGCATTCGCCCTAGCATGAGCATGCATAGCCCCAGGTGAGCCAAGTAATAAGTAATTAATTTTTGGTAGTTTACCATGCGAGGCAATGAGAACATGAGCAGCCTCGCTTGGTGTTGACAAATCACCAAAATAAATGGGAAAATTTTGTCACATTACTTACAGAAAATCCTGATCACAGAGGGTTTAAAATCAATCAAAAGCTTATTCGGCTTGGACCAAGCTGTTCAGAGTATACATTTTGGGGCAGGTACTGTTGGTTTCACTTTCACTTCTTCATCTTTTCGGGTGGGACACCGAGTCGTCTAGCGACCCGATGAATCCTCGTGTCTAGAGTTTTGAAGCGCCTACTAACAAGTCACAAGCCTCTGACATTGTTGGGTAACCGTCCAAGTAATCACTTTCGTTGGTATTTAAACAATGTTCGAGGTTCGAGCTTTTCAACCGCCTTCTACTAAATCAGCGCCCTGTAACGTCAGTAGGTAACTGCAAAATAACAATAAATACTGTTTTGTCTTGGACATATCAATGAACAGTGAGGTTATAAGGGGTTGGCTTTAGTATCCTGCGGCATGATTTACGTGATTATTTTAGCGTCATTAGATGCGCAATGATGCTAATGATTACCATCTAGCGGGTTTTTATGCGGAAATGTTTACTTTTCGAGAAATCAAATTTTTAATTTTTGAGGTTAGATTGAACAAAACCAATAGAAAATGACACAAAAACAACTGTTATAATGTAAGAAAGAGATAGCAACATGATCGCTGTATGACTTTTACATAATGCTATCCCTTTCTAACATTTTAATTTAAGCTACAATTTTGTAACTGAAGCACAACTGTCACAAAGCTGCGAAAGTGAGCTAGGTGCCTGTGCTTAGTTACGCAAGGGCATAGGGGCTGCACTTCCCGCAGCGCTGGAGCAAAAGCAGAAACCAAATAGGCTTAGTAATAGGTCTGTTAGGCAGAACATAACCTAACCTGGCGTTCAACGCCAGGTTAGGTTAGGTTAGGTTAGAACAGCGACCACAACGCACGAGCCGAGCGAGCGGAGCGAGCGTGCCCCGGCAGGGGCCGGCGATGTGCCAGAACCGACACAGGGCAAGGCTAGACATTATAACAGTTGTTTTTGTGTCATTTTCTATTGGTTTTGTTCAATCTAACCTCAAAAATTAAAAATAATGATTTCTCGAAAAGTAAACATTTCCGCATAAAAACCCGCTAGATGGTAATCATTAGCATCATTGCGCATCTAATGACGCTAAAATAATCACGTAAATCATGCCGCAGGATACTAAAGAAATCCAAACCAAACCCATGCAATCACCAATTATCAATTATTACTTTATTATAAAAGAAAACACAAATAAACAGTTTCGTTCGAACAAATATTCACGTGTCTTGACATTTTGTTTTCATCTTAGGGTTCCGTACTCACAGTGTAAAAACGGGAAACCTTTTGCAGAGACTTCGCTGTCTGTTACCCACCAGTATTTCATCTTATCTACATTACATCTACATAGTGCATCTACATATGATTTGTTTGTTTGTTTTTTTGTATGTAATCGATAAACTCCGAAACTACTGGACCGATTGCCAAAATTCTTTCACCATTAGAAAGCTACAACATTCTTGAGTAATATAGGCCACTTTTAACCACGGGAAAAGTCTTCATTCCCACGGTAAAACGATTAGCAGCAGGAAAAGCGGGAAATATAGAGGATATTACCAAAATTAGCTAAACCGCTTTACCTATCTTCGCGAAATTTGGCACTGATATTACTAGCATATTAAAGACGGACATGGACTTCTCTTTGTCAGCTCTAGAATTTATGCACATTTCAAATAATTTTCAGTAACTCGGATATTTTTTTTTATATTGCTGCAGGTAATTAGCTTTCATTTGACATATTAAACATTAAAATCGGTTGACCCCTTGGACTTGTAGAATTTTTTAAAGATTTTTATGTAAAAGTGGCGCCATCTCTGTTCCCAATGGAGGAAACTTCGACTGCTGCGACTGAAATTGCTTATTTTGGTCCCTACTATAACTGTACAAAGCGGTTTGCTTTTTAACAAAAATGCAGCTTTTTTTTCATAATGTGTAGTACTAATCTATAGATCTAAAAAGTATTCCTGACAGTTCCCCATAGTATAATAAGCACGGAACCCTTCGTGCGCGAGCCCGACTTGTGAATGGCCAGTTATTTTTTTTACTTTTTATCTATGATTTCTTTTATTTATTTTTCAACGACAGCAACATTACAAAAAATGATGAAAGAAAAAGAAAGTGGATTGTCTATGAACAGCTAATTGAAGTTTGTATGTCTCTATCTTACTCATAAGAAATCGGTATCTCTATCTCGTTTTCTGGAAATTGAGGGAAACTGTGCCTTTTTTGTGAACGGAACGCACCCATTTTGTTCTATCTGTGATAGTGTTGCCAGCCGTACAATATTTATCGTATTTATACAATTTGAGGTTCATTACAATGAAAAATAATTAGCTACTATCTTACGACAATTTCAATACACTGTAGGATATTTTTTGAATTTGTACGATATTCCTGAAATGTATTTGTACCTTGTTTGCGGATGCCTGAATATGAACCACTTTCATCATTGGACTGATACGTCTGTATCAGACGATTTATTCAGTGTCTGGGGCAAGATTTTTCATGGCTGTATAAGCGGATACGGGAGCGGCATGGCTTTTCGCACACTCTTCACAGACACTGCATTGCCTGGGACGCAATTATGGAAAACGTAGGGCTGTCCAGGACCTGCGACACCCTTTGGGCCTTCCTGGCTGACTCCACAGGAACGACGGGTCGATACGTGTGGAGCCAGGTCGGCTGCAGGAGTCTTATTACTAGTCAGTCACGCCCGACGGAGACCCCATTCCGGGTTTGTGTGTGGAGTTTTCCTTATCCAGGACCCTGATAAGCTTGGGTCGGATTTATCCCTCGGTCGCCTCTTTCGACCCCCACGGGAAGAGAGACGAGAGACGGGAAAACCCTGTTTAAATTTATTATGATACTTTGCCAAAATCTCGGGTTTTGCCTTATTCACGAAAATAGAATGCTTAAAGGTAAGCAATGTGGGGTCGACGGCATCGTTCCCCGATGGGGTAGTCAACATCAACGGATCGACAATAATCACCCACAAAAAACATGAAAACCAAAGAAATTAAAAATATTTTAACTATCCCAGGAATATTCTTGGGAAGTTTCCGGGAATGTTCCCGGTATTTTCCCAGTAACATTGGGAATAATTAAGAATCGCATTGATCATTTGCTGTGATTAAATATTTAATAAGATTCATACAGAAATGTGATCAATTTCATAAAATATCGTACTGATTAATACGATTCTTAAACAACTTTCCCATATTTTTCCACTTTTGGGAATGTGCCCGGGAACGTTACTGGGAATATTTCCACGCTGGGGAATGGAATGTTTCCGGGAACGGCACATCATCAGTACTAAGAACTAAACGAACATTAAAAATTTCCCATAGTACGATATTTTTGATAACAAAATCTGATAATTTTGAAATAAAGAGTTGGCAACATTATGAAGCATTCGCGGAAAAGAAATGTTAAAATGTTAAGTTAAATTATTTAATAAATTACCGTAAAATAAGCTGTAAGTTGAATACGGAATAATATGGATTCACTCATTGTGGTAAGTGGTAACAAATGAGCGACAGAAGGTCGCCGAGTCACTGTCCTGACTCCAATACTCAGCCTTGGGAACTCGGGCAAGCAATCCGTCCAAGAGTAGAATTTTCGTAGGCCTCCTGACCTTCTAGAAGCAGCTTATCTGCTCCTTCTCGGCTAACTATTTAACTATTGTGTGTTGTATGTGTCTCTGCCCATTAAGTCTGTTAATTTTGTTTTTATTTCCAGGAAGTCTTTTCTCATGAACATGATATTATTATGACTAGTGGAAACTGGTCTTTGACTGACATTCAGAAGTCCAGGCTCGGGGTTTGCCAACGCAGATTGGAACGCAGCATACTTGGAGTCAAACTGATCGATCGAGTTCGGAACTCAGTGCTGCGTTCCCAAACTAAAATCATGGATGGGGCTCAGAAGGCTGCTTGTCTGAAGTGGGATTGGGCTGGCCACGTTACCCGAATGCCAAACGCTTTATGGGCTAAAATAACAACCGAATGGGTACCCAACAATGTGCAGAGGCGACATGGACGGCCCCGAAAAAGGTGGACCGATGAACTTAGGGCATATCTAAAAGACTGGCAGATCCTGGCACTAGACCGAGAGGCGTGGAAAAAGCGGAGAGAGGCCTTTGCCCTGCAGTGGGACAACACAGACTCATAATAATAATAATAAAGTGGAAACTGAAGGAAGTATCTATAACTTGATGAGAAATATTTTGCCTCGGCTGCTGCAATATTAGAACAAGGCTAATTGCACGACTATTGAGCAGGTCATACGTTCTCACTCGCACCAACACTCTTACTTAAACCAGATGTCATGCTTTCCCACTAATGGAACCGCCTGCATTTATATTACCCTTCTTCTGTGAATCAGGTAGTATCCTAAACCACTGCATTGAACACTAAGCTAGAAATAGTCTACTTAGTAGAAATTAAGCAAACAATATTTACAAATGACGTATTATACTTATATTTGCAGAGGAGGTGACACTCACGGAGCACCAGTGAATTCAGTCCTTCAAACTTGAATCAGATGGAACCGTTAAGATAAGAGGATCTGTTCAACTATCTAAGTACCGAAGGCATCCCATCCACCTACACAAAGGAAAAAGAAGCAGGAGAGTTTTATTGGCAAGATGTAGGGTGTTACTAGGATTTATAAATAGAACATTGTACCTAAAAATAAGATGTATGTACACCCTTGGTGAAATTGTTCGACAAGTGGAGCTGATCACCTGTCCACGAGCTCCGCAGGTGCCCGAGAAAGAAGATGTTCATCTATGAAGCAATTTGAAGAAATTGTAATTTAAATACTTTAGGTCATCATAAATGTATGAAAAGAATTTATAAGTAGAAGGACAAATTAGAAATAATTATCTATGTTAAATAGTTTATCGTGTGATGTTGGCTTAGAATAGCATCAGCCCAATTCTACCCGTGGGTGTCGTAAAAAGCGACTAAGGGATAATTATCCAGGGAATGGGCAGCAATGTTCCCTGTCAATGCTACATCCTACACTGGTCATCGGGTCGTTGAATGACTCGGTGTCCCACACGAAAAGAAGAAGATCCTACACTGCGCTCGCTAATCCGCCTGACAAGTGTGGTGAGTATGGCAATACCCCTCGATTGGGGGAGGCCCATGTCCAGCAGTGGACTGTTGTGGCTGTTATGGCATGTTAAGTAGAAAGGATATACCTAAATATCCTTTACTACATTGCTGTGCCCCCTCGGGGTGTCACATGAGAACTCTATTAGCTAGTTGCTATTAATGTTACCTATCTTTAAGATTTTGTCTGTGATATGCAATAAATACTTATATATTGAAATTGAACTTCATTACATTAAAATAATAAAAAATAATGTTTATTAGATGTTTTGTTTTAAAAAAGTATTTAAGCAGGCGACGTATCTCTGATAAGGATTTCATCTCATATTATGTTAGTTTCCTCCAGAACTCTGCATAGTTTACAAAAGCCTTCATAACTTTGCCCCAACATAATCATCTCCACCAGTATTCTTATACTCTCTATTGCATAGTATGTTATCGTACTCATTAATAACCATATGGTAACATTCTGTAATTTCTTTTGTCCATAATTTGCTATTAATGCTATCATATATATGTAAGTAGTTATGATGTCTTCGAAGAAGCATATGGTAGTTTCAATCTATTGATATTATGAAGTCTGGTTGTCCCAATTCAGGTTTCTGAATTATTCAGGGAGTAACGGAAAGGGTATAACAAGCCGAAAGGAGGTCAAGGTACTCATGAAACTAAACAACTTTCACCATGGAACATGGATCGAAATATAAAAAAAAATCGACATCCCATACAAAATCGCCGATCAGCTCTTGATTTACTATGGGAGGTCCAAATTATTTTTTCATATTTCGACCCATGTTCCATGGGGAAAGTTGTTCAGTTTCATGAGTACCCTGACCTCCTTTCGGCTTATTATACCTACCCTTTCTATTACTCCCGGTATTGTTGTCCCTGCTCATCGGAGACAGCAGGAACACATGTGAATAATTAGTTAAGGTAGTAAGAAGGAAGTAAGTTTCCTATCCCTACATACACTTGCTATTTTGGTAATTTTGGCTGAACGCATGACCAGCAAGCAACGGGTCTAGGTAAATAGGTAGGTAGTAGGTAGGTACTGTCTCGAACCGAGTGTGCTGGAGTCTGGATGAATTTGTACAACATCAAGGTCATGTTAATTTAAGGATGAGGTCATTTTACCAAAAGGGTCAGCCACAATATAGATCTGAAAAGGTCATAGAAGCTGTTGGTCTGACTAGGAGCAACCCCTTCTATTCAAATAGTAGGTACCTAATCATCCCTGAGCGGGTCTCCGTCTATTCCCTTGGAAGTAGTTCCAATCCAAATTCTATGGATGGCCACTATTGCATTTCAAGTGTTGGAAGGAGTAGTAAGTACCTACCTATGGACACTTCCATAATTTGCAGAGCTGAATCGAAGGTGATACAGTTGATAAACATGTAAATAAAATGATCTCTTCGATCGAGCTAAGTAGGTACCTACTTAACGGCTGCATTGTGGCTATCCTACTGGGCTTGTTCATCTGCATTAGATCATGATTAGGTAGGTACATCAACCTGTCGCAGTCCGTTGCTGGACATAGGCCTTGGCCAGTGTACCTACTCGATGTAGGTAGGTACCTACCGTTTTTTCTATCAGGTTACTACCATCACAGATAATCTACCATTCAGCCAGCCGGTCAGCGGTCCCACTAGGGAAGCCTCCACATCATATAACCCATTACCATCGCCCATCTGTTTTGCTCGGGATCAGAGCTCACCTAAAATCTAAACTAAAAAAAGGCTTAAATCTGGTCATCAGTTTCATCAATAGCTTAGCAGTGCTCTCGTAAAAGCTGATAGAAAATGCTAAGATCTGGTCAATATCCTCACAAACAGCCGTGATATAGCTTTGGATGATGCTTTGGATAAAATAAAAATCTGCTGGGAGAATAATCAATCATCATGCAAACATCTAAACCATCTAAAATTGATGTTTGATTGATGTAAAACCATCATTCACATCTCAAACATCAAACGCTATAACTAAACAAAAATAAGCGCAGCCTTGACGTTACGAACGGTCAAATTGAGCTGTCAAAATATGACGGTTCAGGCAGTACTCTATGTCCAATTATTTCACGTTGCATAGAGTATTTTGTAACCAAGTACGGTGACGGCAATTCTAGCGACGTCCTTTACTTTGTAATGCCCGGGTAGGACTCGTTGGCAACGCTGTTAGCAAGCTTCGAAATTCAAAACGTCAATTTGTTGTCAAACTTATCCTAGAGCGTTTTCAGTTTTTCGCCGGTTTTGACCAAAGTAATTTAGTTTCTTTTGCTTAATTGTGCGAAAATGAAGGAAAATAACGGTGATATTGACACGCGAAACGTTGTGAAGAACAGGGAGTTGTTATATCGTATGATAATCAGGTAATAACTTGGACTGCTAACGCCGATCGTAAAAGCTTGTTTTACGATACTTATTTCCTAAAATTTGTAATAAAATATCTATATCCTTACTATATATTATTAAGAATACTGGTTTGCATTAATTTTATCTCTTACAAGTGCTTATAAATGCCAGTAGCATCTTATGAAATGTAAGGTTATGTTTGTTGTAAACTAGTTTGATTCATCTTATTTTTTGCAGTCAGCTTTACTATGACGGCTTCCAACCCATCGCGGCGACTTTGGCAGCTGCAGTGCATGCAGACCCGCCGTGCCCGCCAAGTGATCGGTAAGATTTAGTACATTTTGTTGAATCAATTTCACTAGAAAAAGCACAAAGATAAACATTCACAAACACAATTAACTGACCCTATTTGCCTTTCTTTCTATCGATAAGCTCTCGATCTGAGAACAAAGCCGATGTGCAGCATTGGTAGTGTGACTGCCTGCAACGCAGAAGGTTCTGGATTTGATTCCCGATGGGTCACTTCACAAAGTTGATATTAATCACATTGTGAATTTGTTCCCAGTTTTGTTAGGACAAGTCACGCTGTACCTGATTGGTACTGGTTGCTGGTTACTTAGATGGCGCTTGTTACTCAACCATGTCAGAGGCCTGCTACTTTTAGTAGGTGGTGGAAAAAATCTGACACCTTGTTTCATCGGGTTGTTGGAGACCCAGTGTACCACTTGAAAAAAAAGATGTTTTGGAATAAGAGTAAAAGACAGATCAGACATCAGACAGGCACTGCTAAAAAAAAATAGTGCTTCTCAGCCAGGTATGCTACATCTCTGAGTCTAAATGGAAACCCTAGAGTTTTAAGATATCCTGACCTAATGTGTTGGAGCTTGAGAGATTTTAGATTGATCTGATGTCATACTAAGCACAGGGACATGTTAAAGCAGTCAACTTTCATAGCTCTTTCATCACCCTTTTTACCCATGACAGAATGAAGATGGTATATGCATTTGGGGTGAGAGAATGTTTGTGCATGTGGGTCTGTTTGTAGCCAATTATCTCCAAAACCACTAGTCGGATTTTGATGAGATTTTCAGTGATGGATTAGGATTTTATTTGGTGGGTGTTCTTAGATAGGTATTTCGCAAACAACATGTCAGATGGTGCCGCAGTAAACATTTGTTTGTGCAAACAAATAATACTAATTATCTCCAAAACCAATAGTCTGATTTTGATGTGGTTTTGAGTTGATTTGATAGGGAAATGTTCTTAGCTAGGTGTTACATGAATAACTCACAAGTTGGTGCTACATTAAACTGTTGAGGGGTTTCCATATTTAATTTATAAATTATTATTATTAAATATTTTGTTTTTACTTGTGTACTTTGATAGTTCTTATTCTTAAAACTGCCTTTGGAAGGCATGGTAGGTATGTGATTTATGAACTGTCATCAGAGAGAATACCTACGGAGAGAAACAAACAGCATGAACATATACTATAAACTCTTGGAAGCTATCAAGTTTACTATACAAACAAGAGCCTTACCACAAAAAACTAGAAATACATTAAATGTATGAAATTTAAATTTAAAGACACGCTCAACCACGCAACTAACTGTTTTGTGGTAGGGCCCCAAATGTTTCAAGAAATAATAAAATATTTTATTTCATTTTCCCAGGCTGCTAAACCTAATGATGGTGGGTCTCCAGCACGAGCCGGACCGCAAGGACCGGCTGGCTGCTTCCAGCGGGGCTGAGCACCTACTCGGGACCACTGGTTTCGGTAATAATATTTTTATTTAAAGTTACTTTTTATAACCCAGAACTGGAACTATATTCTATTATTTTATTTTAATCATTAGGAGCGTCCACACCAAGTGAGCAGCCTCAAGGCAAACGACCAAAAAATTTCGTGGCTCACCCGAGGCAACGCAAGGTCATGCTCGGGCGAACGCGCACGGGCCGAGCCAATATCAACGCGCCTCAGAAGTTTGCCTATTAATTTATTTAGGCATCCAAATTGGGCCGAACTTGCCTCGCCTGTGCACGAGCGTAAGTATGCCGCGCGAGGCAGTGAGCAGCCTCTGCTGGTGTGGACGCACCTATTTTTAACACATTAAATGGGAGGTGTACACCATTTATTTTCCATCGGTTCATTTTGCATGGGTTCTTCCACTTTTATTTTCAGCAATATGTTTTACTATTTTTTAACCGACGAAAAAACTAAAGAGGAGGAGGTTCTCAATTTGTCCCAAACTTTTATTAGTAAGTAGACTTGTATCCCTTTTGTAAATCTCTTGATGACCTTCGGATCTGAATGTAGCTTTCTCAAGCCCATCTTTCTGTCTCCAGATCTGGAATACGAAATGGACGCCTCATCCCTCGCTCCGGAGCCGGCTACTTACGAAACAGCTTATGTGACATCTCACAAAATGGCGTGTCGCGCCGGTGCGTTCAGTGCTTGCGGCCAACTAGTGGCTACCGGCAGTGTTGATGCCAGTATTAAGGTACTTGTTTATGAGACAGTTTACAGATTGAAAATAAAAAATAGATAAAATTACATACATCGACCGGGAATCGAACCCGGGCCGCATGGGTAAACGCCATGGAGACGAGCATCAAGAGATAGAAAATTTGGCATTCATCTCCCTGTGCATCGATAGCTCAGTGGCAGAGCTGTGTGGCGTTTACCCATGCGGCCCGGGTTCGATTCCCGGTCGATGTATGCCATTTTTTCTATTTCTTATTCTCATTTGTGAGAATAATATAGCACTGTACGTGCATTAAAATCCCAACAGTACACAGAGGTTCACTCGACCCTATTTAGGATTTTTGCGATATTGTCACTTTTTACATAACCAGGGTTGCTAATGTCAAAAATCTCAAAGTATAAGAATATCAAAACAGCAAAATATTATACACGTACGCCATGTGATTCTGAGCCAATTTTTATTCAAGAAATATGTCGTTTGTGGAAACGTTCCCTTCCCAGTTAAAGTCAGTAAGTCTCAAAATCGTCGCTAGTACTGAATAAGCCACCCAGCGCGCCGTTTCCTTAATTTTTGCTGGCAGTGTTGATGCAAGTATTAAGGTATTTCATGAGGCAGCTTATTAAATTAAGATGGCCGGCCATCTTACGTGATATCACATTCTTATGCGTGTTAAGATGGCCTTCTTAGGCGTGTAGGGCGTTCAGTGCTTGCGGGCAACTAGTATTTTGTTATTATTTTAATTTGGTTCTACTTATTGCCACATTACATGTAAGGACGCTAAGATTCTCTCGGAGCGTAACTTTTAGGATTATTTTTACTCAGAAAACCAAAAATTCCTTAACTGGTTAAGCAATTTATTAGTTTTAAAATAAGCGCAAGCCTTTGGATGTACGACTTTGAGATATTGCACATATTTATCTAAATATTTTTTTTAAATCCTAGTGCATTATATTTGTTTGAAAACTTTAATTTCTTTGATAGATTATGCTACAAAATTCCACAATATGTAAAACTCCGGGGTAGTAAGCTTATTTTCGTGGTTTTAGTTATTATGTTCGTGGTTTGAGGTTTTGATACCCATCTCTTCATGTCAACTTTTCTACTTTTTACAGATTCTCGATGTGGAGCGTATGCTGGCAAAATCAGCTCCGGAAGAGGTAGACCCGGGGCGGGAACAACAAGGGCACCCAGTTATTAGGACTCTGTAAGTTTCTCCTCTGTTTTTACCCAGGACGGAACGGAGCCAGTAAATGCGTTTGGGGTGAGAGAATGTGTGTTTGTGCAAACCTATGTTACCAAATATCTCCTAAACCACTGGTCCGATTTTAATGTGGTTTTCAGTGATAGTTTTGGATTTTTTGGTGCATGTTCTTAGATAGGTATTACGTGAACAACTCGCCAGAGGGCGCTGCAGTAAACATTTGTTAGTGCAAACCAATGTTACCAATTATCTCTTAGATTTTGATGTGGTTTTCAATGATTGATGAAGATGAAACATGTTCTTAGATAGGTGTTACACTAACAACTCAGCAGGGAGCGCTGCAGTAAACCGTCGTGAGTTTTTTCAAAATTTAAATTTTGTTTTACTTGTCTTTCTAAATTTTGTACCAAAAATATTCAAAGAGTGGACTTATACATATTTCGTTTGGCATGGTTATCATGAATGACATGAATCAAAAGGGAGTAAACGAAGATTTGATAGATGATAGAGATGAATGGATAAAAAAGGCATGATCCTAAATGACTCGGAATAAGGACATGCAGATGATGATGGTTATCTAATCACAGTCATGAAGTTAAAATCTGATAATCACAACCTTAGAGATTAAGTTTAAATAAACAAGCTAAAGAGTGCGTGTATCGCACGTGCGCCGTACTGTCAATCGTAAGCAGTTGTTTCATGTCGATAGATCCAAAACTGACATAACAAAGATATGAGGGCGCGGCATACAAACAGATAGACAGACAGACTTGACGAAATGATAAGGGTAGACTACGAAACCCTAAAAACGATCTAAATCCGTCGCGTGGTCTTAGGAGGCGTTAACGAATTCCACCCACGACAGGAAGACAGAGAAACGCAATAGCGACTTTATTTCATACTATGTATTGATTTTCCTTGTTATGAGATAAAGTTGAAAAGTCCTCAATACATAATAACACCTTATCATTATACTTTTTACAGCTACGACCACACTGATGAAATCACTGCGCTGGATTTCCATCCTCGTGAGCAAATCCTCGTGTCAGCATCCAGAGACTGCTGCATCAAACTATTTGACATTGCTAAAGCATCGGCTAAGAAGGCATACAAGTCTATCACGGTGAGTGTGCTTCGGTAAACACGTTTAATAAGGCTTTTTGCAGCTTTGAATTTAATCTACTTTTGCCTTTAGGCACGTAAAGTGCAAAATACTTTACCAAAGTGACCACTTTACCAAAATTACCACTTTGCTGAAATGACTACATTTTTTCACAAAATGACCACTTTTCCAAAATGACTACTTTTGTTTACAAAATGACTACTTTACCGAAATTAATCCGTTTCGAGTGACGACCCGATAATCCCTAGTGTCGGTTTGAATTTAGTGACTTCGACCGTTAGTGGTCATGACTTTTAGTGACGTATGGTGACCTTGACCCTAAGTGACACTGTCATATCATTGAAGAGATAACCGCCCTGGACTTCCATCCTCGTGAGCAGATCCTCGTGTCAGCATCCAGAGACTGCTGCATCAAGCTATTTGACATTGCCAAAGCATCAGCTAAGAAGGCATACAAGTCTATCACGGTGAGTGTGCTTCGGAAAACACGTTACATTATTTGACTTTCGCCTTTGGATTTAGTGACTATGAACTTTAGCGGTCATGACTTAATGACGAAATTTAGTAGCCATTACTTTTAGTGACCTTTGACCTTGCCCAAAACTCCACAGAAAGGACATGGAGACGAAATAGGACGTAGGGCATGACGCTTGACGTTTGCCATCGCGACATTTCCATACAAAATGTACGAAAAAGTATTGACAAAGGCACACTCAAGCGTCGCCAAAGCGTCGCATCTATGACAGCTAGCGTCAAAAACTAAGAAGAATATTTGACGATCACTTGTCTGTCAACTGTCATTCTTACGTCCTATGCCCTTCGTCTTTTTGGTGGAGTTTGCGCCCTGTGAAAATTGTAAGTAGAGGAAATAAAAAAGCGGCATATTCGTTTCATTTTTTGGGAAATGTATGACATCGAGTTACTTTATGATAATTATGATACAGATTTTAATAAGGAAGTTATATTTATGAAACTGCCTGCCTGTTCATTATGAAACTGCCTTCGATTCTGTAAAACGAAAATTACTGAATGAGCGTAAATAAAAGCGTTTGTATTTTCTTCACAGGATGCTGAACAAGTGTTAGCCGTGGCGTTCCATCCGCTAGGTGACCATATTATAGCTGCGACCACCCATCCCGTGATTAGATTGTACGATGTGACAACCAGTCAGTGCTTCGTGTGCCCGGTTCCCAGCCATCACCACACCAATACTGTCAACTCAGTCAAGTAAGTCCGTGCTGCGGAAGGCACGTTAAGCCGTCGGTCCCGGTCGCTGCCTATGATGACTTAGACGGCGGTTGTTACACAACCATGTCAGCGGCCTGCTACTTAAAAAAATGACACCAGGGTTCATCGGGTCGTTGGACGACTCGGTTTACCACTCGAAAAGAAGTCAAGTAAGTGGGTATTGAGTCAACCAATGACCTTGTCAAGTGAGTGGGATTTAGAGTCGACGAATCGTCTTGTTAAACTGGAACATGGAATTGACAAAAGATCTAGTCAAGTACATGGGTTAAAGAGTCAACGATTGACCCTATAGACATGTGTTGGTGAGTAAGACAGTATAACCGTGTTTGTAAGTTGTTCTAACTCGTAAGCCCAGTCTCGCCCCAAGGGCGTGATTGGGCTGGTTGTTTGAACAACCACCCAAACACATCCGGGTGAGCCCTCGCTCCCCACCAAATAGTCAGGTGTAGTTTTAACGGTCCCGGGACCGGAAAACATAGAGTCCAGCAGTAAAAAAAAAATGTAAGTTGTTCTGAAACTAACGCATAAAAAACAAAACCGAGCTCGGTCCACCAGCTGGTTTATGTTTTAAATAAAAAAGTTAAAAATGTTACAATATTTTCAAAAAAAACATCTACATGCGCCACAGATTCCAAATGAAATTTTTGTTACTTTGTATGATACTTATCATACAATTTTTGCTGAATAATAATTATATTGCATTTGGAACTTCTCCATAGTCTGTCTTTTCAATAGTTTTTTCTTGTCCCCAGATTCTCCCCGAACGGCAAATACTTCGCCAGCGGCAGCGCCGACGGCACCATAAAACTATGGGACACAGTTTCGAACAGATGCTTCAATACATTTATAAACGCCCATGATGGGAGCGAAGTGTGCTCCGTCGCATTTACTAGAAACAGCAAGGTGAGATATAACATAACATAAAGTGCCTTAAAATAACAAAACATAACATAGCTTAACATAATATAACGTAACATAAACTTATGTAACACAACATAACATAATTACGTAACATACTATACCATAACAGTGCCTAAAAATAACATAACATAATGAAACACAATATAACGGCGTAACATTATGAAACTCTGGGACACTGTTTCGAACAGATGCTTCAATACGTTCATAAACGCACACGACGGAAGCGAAGTGTGCTCGGTCGCATTTACTAGAAATAGCAAGGTAATAATATAACATATATAACGTAACATAAAATAATTAGGTACGTAACAAACTATGGGACACATTAAACATAAAACTCTAGGACACTGTCTCTAACAGATGCTTCAATACATTCATAAACGCCCATGATGGGAGCGAAGTGTGTTCCGTCGCATTTACTAGAAATAGCAAGGTAATAATATAACATAATATAACGTAACATAAAATAATTACGTAACAAACTATGGGACACATTACATATCAAACTCTGGGACACTGTCTCGAACAGATGCTTCAATACGTTCATAAACGCACACGACGGTAGCGAAGTGTGCTCAGTCGCATTTACTAGGAACAGCAAGGTAATAAATCAAATCAGCCTATGGCACTCTGAACTTAGGCCTTCCCCAGGGTACAATCTCCCGTTTTTGCCGTCCAGTCGCTACCAGCCGCTCTATTTAAGTCACCAAGTCATCGGTCCATTTAGCCGGAGGGTGTCCAACGCTACACTTGCCGAGGCGTGGCCTCCACTCAAGAACTCGCTTACTCCACCGTCCAACAGTTCTACTACCGATGTGGCTAGCCCACTGCCACTACATAGCATAATACATATTGACATAACAAACTTTGACGAATGAATTAAACTCTGGGACACTGTCTCGAACAGATGCTTCAATACATTCATAAACGCACACGACGGCAGCGAAGTGTGTTCTGTCGCATTTACTAGAAACAGCAAGGTAATAATTCAAATGCTGAACTTAGGCCTACCCCAGGGTACAATCTCCCGTTTTCGCCGTCCAGTCGCTACCAGCCGCTCTATTTAACTGTTCGGTCCATTTAGTTGCAGGGCGTCCAATGTTTCTCTAAGTAAGTAAAGATATAACACGGGGTAACATAACAATATAATATCGTAACATAGCATGTCATAATGTTACGGAACATAAAAATATGTAACACAACATAACATAATTACGTAACATACTATACCATAACATAAAGTGCCTAAAAATAACGTAACATAATGTTACGTTACATAAAAATATGTAACACGACATAAAATAATTACGTAACATACTATACCATAACATAAAGTGCCTAAAAATAACATAACATAATGTAACACAACATAAATAATGGCGTAAGATAATGCAACTCTGGGACACTGTTTCGAACAGATGCTTCAATACGTTCATAAACGCACACGACGGAAGCGAAGTGTGCTCAGTCGCATTTACTAGGAATAGCAAGGTAATATATAACATAATATAAAGTGCCTTAAAATAACAATTTGTAACATAGTTTAACATAATGTAACGTGATATAAAATTATGTTACACAAAATAACATACTATACCATAACATAAAGTGCCTAAAAATAACATAAAATAATGTAACTCAACATAATATAATGGCGTAACATAATGAAACTCTGGGACACTGTATAAAACAGATGCTTCAATACGTTCATAAACGCACACGACGGCAGCGAAGTGTGTTCCGTCGCATTTACGAGAAACAGCAAGGTAAGATATCTAATATATCATATGACATGACATGAAGTGTCTTAAAATAACAAAACATAACATAACTTAACATAATATTATGTAACACTAAATAACATATTTACGTAACACACTACCATACATAATATAATGGCGTAAGATAATAAAACTCTGGGACACTGTTTCGAACAGATGCTTCAATACGTTCATAAACGCTCACGATGGAAGCGAAGTGTGTTCTGTCGCATTTACTAGGAATAGCAAGGTGATATATAACATAATATAAAATAATTAGGTAAGTAACAAACTATGGGACACATTAAACATAAAACTCTGGGACACTGTCTCGAACAGATGCTTCAATACGTTCATAAACGCACACGATGGAAGCGAAGTGTGTTCAGTCGCATTTACTAGAAACAGCAAGGTAATATAAAACATAACATAACATAACGTTACACAACATAATATAATGGCGTAGTAAAATAATTACGTAACAAACTATGGGACACATTAAAGATCAAACTCTGGGACACTGTCTCGAACAGATGCTTCAATACGTTCATAAACGCACACGACGGAATAGTTAGAGGAATAACCATTGTCTCCCATACATAACCCTTTTTTTTTGCGTCAGAAGATGCGCTTCATCACATATGTTCCTAGATCAATTCTAAGCATTTCTAGTCCGGGAGCCAGAAAAAAAAGTGAAGAATGGCGGATAGGGGGGAGATCAAAGATGGCCGCCGCCAATCATTTAAAAAAAAATCCTATCTCCTCCTGGTGGCTGGTAGGGCAAGTTTAGTATCATTTCCATACAAATCGATGCCGTAGAATTTGTTTCTGGTACTATTTCTTGTCTATTTCATAATAATTTCAGAAGAAAAACGTAAAAATGTGAAAATTTAGGTTGAAGAATTTTGCTTTGTAAGCTAATAACTTTTTAAAAGTGACAAAATATGACATATAAAAAATACTGTTATAAAGTGTGATTTGTGTGGATTCTATAAATAAACACACTATATAATGATTTAGTGCAAAAATACTGTGAAAAAATTTAAAAAGACTGCAGTCCGGGCAGTGGCTGAACACGCGCTATATGGCGTTAATCTTACAAATAGAGATTATGCCACATAAAATAAGTTATTTAGGTAGGTCACATGCAAAAAAATATGACCACAGCTTCCATCACACAGATATAGATCTAATAACTTTAACTTTCTTTTAAAGAAAATATGAATGCAGCAAAGACAATCTTACTCGTATGCAACAGGTTCGTTCCAGGTACTAACTTTGATATCTGGTAAATCTGAAGAGTCTTCATTTTGCGACCCCAAGAAGAAAAACACGGAAACGTTTAGAGAAGCACTGAGGGTTATACCCAGACATGAACTTCTTGGTATGTACCAATTTAATTTCTTCTTGGCAATATTATGGCCCGAAGTATGTGCTCGCAAATAATAGTTTTCATTAGTGGGATGTTCTCAGGACAGCTAGCTAGCTAGTAAATGATGTGTTGATGTGGTGTAGTGGTCTGTTTGATGCGCAAAGAGGTATCTCTCTATCTTCGTGTGAGACGCCGAGTCATCCAACGACCCGATGGACCCTGGTGTCAGAATTTTACAGCCGCCTACTACAAGTAGCAGAGTTTCTGACATGGTTGTGTAACGACCACCGTTTAAGTAATCATAGACAGCTACCGAAACCGACAGCTCAACGTGCCCTCCACGCACGGAACCATATTTTTTGAAATGTTAAATTTAAATATCTGTTCTTGAATCTACTGTTTACCGGATCTGAGTTGTGTATGTCCATTATTATCCATGGATAGCACTGTGATGCAGAGAACCCTAGTTTGAATTGAGGTATAATGATTTTTGCATCTTCAATCAGTGGAATCATTAAACTAGGATAATTTACAGTAATGATCCTCTTGTAGTATATTTTTGTGATATATCTGTGCAAGTCAATGGTACTCAGCTAACAATGTTAGACAATACAGTCAGTCAATGCTACTCAATAGCTATTATAAGTTATTCACTCGTCGTCGAGTTAGTCACGGTTGGAAAGTGCTCGAGCCATGGATCTAGGAAATACTATGGCTCGGGCTTAAAATAAAAATATTTTGGTAATTATTATACGTCAATGTTCGTACGTTAACGTGAAATAAAAAAGTTCCTTTAGCACATTATCTCTGAGGCGGTCGATGGGATGTATCTCTTGAAATTAAATGACGTCCCGCCGACATTGGTCACAATTTTGAGGCTAAAATCACCAGTAGAACGCAGTTTGCCTGGGCAGGGAAAGTTGCGTCATATCCTAGAGTCATCATAATCATAATCATAATCAACTTTATTCATAATATAAATTACATGTCAAGAAAAAATATAATAATCATAAAATAAAGAACTAGTACTTTAGTACTTTACTAACATTAAAACAATACATGGTCAAATAGTAAAAAATTAGATAATACGAAAATGTCACAATAATATAGAATACAAATTACATGTCAGGAAAAAACATAATAATCATTAAATAAAGACTAGCATCTTTGCCGCAATGCCTCAAAACAAAGGTATTCGATCGGTCGTTTACTAGTAATGAATGATACTTACGAGTAGGTACTAATAATCTAGCCAATACGTAGAACCTCCTTAACGGTATTTTCCAAATTATGCAAATATAGTTTGCGTCTTTCGTACTTGGGTATGCTTCATCAGTTCAGCGTAAAAAATGAACTGAACTACAAAGACATTTTATTATAGATACGGTACCCCCATAAAGCTTGAACAGAAAAATTGGCATGTGTCACGTAACAGCTCATAGCCTGACTGATTCATTGGTCGTCTTGTGAACCAATTTGAAGTAACAAATTTTTGCTCAGGTGGCGTATCTACAACCTAGAACCTACATATAATATCATTGACTGAACTACATAAAGTTAAAACTGACAGCAAAAGTAACTGACCGGCTACATATCCCTCACAGACTTAGAGAGTTACATATAGAGAGTTACCTATATGCTTAAGATCCCAGTAATTTACTAAAATCCAGAATGAGATTATAGTAACCAACATGGTATACATAGTTATAATTTATTTAAACGGGTTCATAACGACAATTGTAAAAAGTCTGAACTGTTGCTTAAAAGTTTGATATCTAGTTTTCGTCTAGAAGTGAAGCTAATTGAAATGGCAGTTGGCTGGGCACATCTGTTGATCAGTAGTATACCTAACCGATGTGATGGACGGTGGAGTTCAGATACGCGTTCTTGAATGGAGATTATGTCTGGGCAAGCGTAGCGGACGCCGCCATGAGGGACCGGTGATTTAAAAGAAAGAAAGCGGCTGGTATTGAGTAGAAGTAGAAAGAAGGCAGCAACAGAAGATCGTCTTGTTCCCAGGGGGAAAGCCAATATCCAGTAATGGACTAAAATAGGCTGATGTGATGTTAAATGAGCATGCAAAAACTCACACTCGACTTTTTTGTAAGATTAACGCCACATAGCGCGTGTTCAGCCACTGCCCAGACTGAAGTCTTTTTAATTTTTTTCACAGCTTTTTTGCACTAAATCATTATTCGGTGTGTTTATAATAAATCACACTTTATAATAGTATTTTTTTTATGTCATATTTTGTCTTTTTTTTAAAGTTATTAGCTTACAAACAAAAATCTTCAACCTAAATTTTCACATTTTTACATTTTTCTTCTGAAATTATTATGAAATAGACAAGAAATAGTACCAGAAACAAATTCTACGGCTTCGATTTGTATGGAAATGATACTAAACATGCCCTACCAGCCACCAGAAGGAGAAAGGATTTTTTTTAAAGATGATTGACGGCGGCCATCTTTGATCCCCTCCCTCTCCGCCATTCTTCACTTTTTTTTCTGGCTCCCGGACTAGAAATGCTTAGAAATAATCTAGGAACATATGTGATGGAGCTCATCAAATATAACTTTTTTTTTGGGTTAAAAGTGTTAGGCCTTACACTAGGAAGCGAAGTGTGTTCAGTCGCATTTACTAGAAACAGCAAGGTAATAAATCAAATCAGCCTATGGCACTCTGAACTTAGGCCTTCCCCAGGGTACAATCTCCCGTTTTTGCCGTCAAGTCGATACCAGCCGCTCTATTTAAGACATCGGTCCATTTAGTTGCAGGGCGTCCAATGTTTACCATAACATAAAGTGCCTAAAAATAACATAATGTAAGTCATCATAATATAATGGCGTAACATAATCAAACTCTGGGACACTGTCTCGAACAGATGCTTCAATACGTTCATAAACGCACACGACGGTAGCGAAGTGTGTTCTGTCGCATTTACTAGAAACAGCAAGGTAATATATAACATAATATAAAGTAACATAAAATAATTAGGTAAGTAACAAACTATGGGACACATTAAACATCAAACTCTGGGACACTGTTTCGAACAGATGTTTCAATACGTTCATAAACGCACACGACGGGAGCGAAGTGTGCTCTGTCGCATTTACTAGAAACAGCAAGGTAGGATATAACATAATATAAAGTAACATAAAACAATTAGGTACGTAACAAACTATGGGACACATAAACATCAAACTCTGGGACACTGTCTCGAACAGATGCTTCAATACGTTCATAAACGCACACGACGGCAGCGAAGTGTGTTCAGTCGCATTTACTAGAAACAGCAAGGTGAGAGATACCAGAAAATAAAGTGCCTTAAAATAACAATACGTATCATTCCCTGACATAATGTTACGTAACATAAATTCAACATAAAATAATTACGTAACTGTTCCATCTGTATGTAGTTATGTCAGCCGTCGGCATCCATCTCAAATCAGTCGCAAATAAACCACCGAACAAGTCATACGGTTTTTTCAGTCTTTAAAATCGTTTATTAAAGTACCAGCATAACATTACATATCAAACTCTGGGACACTGTTTCGAACAGATGCTTCAATACATTCATAAACGCACACGACGGAAGCGAAGTGTGCTCTGTCGCATTTACTAGAAATAGCAAGGTAAAAATATAACATAATATAAAGTAACATAAAATAATTACGTAACAAACTATGGGACACATTAAACATCAAACTCTGGGACACTGTCTCGAACAGATGCTTCAATACATTCATAAACGCACACGACGGCAGCGAAGTGTGTTCTGTCGCATTTACTAGAAACAGCAAGGTAATATATAAAACATAATATAAAGTGCTTTTAAAACAATACATAACACAACATAACATAATTACGTAACATCACATAACATAATTAATTACATAACAAACTCTGGGACACTGTTTCGAACAGATGCTTCAATACGTTTATAAACGCACACGACGGAAGCGAAGTGTGTTCCGTCGCATTTACTAGAAACAGCAAGGTAATATATAACATAATATAACGTAACATAAAATAATTACGTAACAAACAATGGGACACGTCATTAAACATCAAACTCTGGGACACTGTTTCGAACAGATGCTTCAATACGTTCATAAACGCACACGACGGAAGTGAAGTGTGCTCCGTCGCATTTACTAGAAACAGCAAGATGAGATATCATAATACCATACCATAACAGCCACAACAGTCTACTGCTGGACATGGGCCTCCCCCTATTGGGGGGTATTGCCATACTCATCACGCTTGGCAGGCGGATTGGCGAGCGCAGTGCAAGATTTTGCATTCCAGGATGATTATCCCTTAGTCGCTTTTTACGCCACCCACGGGTAATATAACGTACTATAACATAAAGTGCCTAGAAATAATAATACATAACTCAATATAACGTAAAATGATGTTACACAACATAACATAATTACGTAACATACTATGCTATAACATAAAGTGCCTAAAAATAACACAATGTAACACAACACAATATAATGGCGTAAGATAATAAAACTCTGGGACACTGTCTCGAACAGATGCTTCAATACATTCATAAACGCACACGACGGCAGCGAAGTGTGTTCTGTCGCATTTACTAGAAACAGCAAGGTAATCATCATCATCATCATATGCCATATGCATGCCCTTATCCCATACTATTTGGGGTCGGCGCAACATTTCTTTTTCTTCCATTCATCATATGTAACATAATATAACGTACTATAACATAAAGTGCCTAAAAATAACATAGTGTAACTCCACATAATACCTCTATAATGGCGTAACATAATAAAACTCTGGGACACTGTCTCTAACAGATGCTTCAATACATTCATAAACGCCCACGACGGAAACGAAGTGTGCTCTGTCGCATTTACTAGGAACAGCAAGGTAATATATAAAACATAATATAAAGTAACATAAAAGGATAATTCCTCTTGACGCATAATGTCTGATTCGCATAATGTCCGATGTCCGTTTCGCACCCAAGTCGCACAAAGTCTGAGTCGCACATAGTCCGATTCGCAGAATGTCCGATTCGCACAAAGTCCGATTCGCATAATGTCCGATGTCCGATTCGCAGAATGTCCGAGTTGTCCCGGTGATAGGTGACAGCTGTCAAACTTTACACGTTTTTTTCTCGAAATAAAATAATAATAATAAACTATGCATGTGAGACAACTAGTTTCTTAGAGAAAGTTGTTAGTCTTAACAAAATCTAAATTACAGGTGACAGCTGTCAAACTCAAAACTCGTTTTTCTCGGAAACTATGCATGCCAGACAACTAGTTTCTTAGGGGAAGTTGTTGGTCTTGACGAAATCTTCATTTCAGATGACAGCTGTCAAACTCAAAACTCGTTTTTCTCGGAAACTATGCATGCCAGACAACTAGTTTCTTAGGGGAAGTTGTTGGTCTTGACGAAATCTTCATTTCAGGTGACAGCTGTAAAACTCAAAACTCGTTTTTCTCGGAAACTATGCATGCCAGACAACTAGTTTCTTAGGGGAAGTTGTTGGTGTTGACGAAATCTTCATTTCAGATGACAGCTGTCAAACTCAAAACTCGTTTTTCTCGGAAACTATGCATGCCAGACAACTAGTTTCTTAGGGGAAGTTGTTGGTCTTGACGAAATCTTCATTTCAGATGACAGCTGTCAAACTCAAAACTCGTTTTTCTCGGAAACTATGCATGCCAGACAACTAGTTTCTTAGGGAAGTTGTTGGTCTTGACGAAATCTTCATTTCAGGTGACAGCTGTAAAACTCAAAACTCGTTTTCTCGGAAACTATGCATGCCAGACAACTAGTTTCTTAGGGGAAGTTGTTGGTGTTGACGAAATCTTCATTTCAGGTGACAGCTGTCAAACTTAAAACTCGTTTTTCTCGGAAACTATGCATGCCAGACAACTAGTTTCTTAGGGGGAGTTGTTGGTCTTGAACAAATCTGCATTTCAGGTGACAGCTGTCAACTTACTACTTACTTGTTTTTGTAACTCACCTGCAGATTTCGTCAAGACCAACAACTTTTTCTAAGAAACAAATTGTCTGGCATGTAAAGTTTCCGAGAAAAACGCGTTAAATGTTTGACAGCTGTCACCTGAAATGTAGATTTGTTCAAGACCAGAAACTTCGCCTAAGAAACTAGTTATCTGGCATGCATAGTTTCCGAGAAAAACGAGTTTTGAGTTTGACAGCTGTCACCTGTCACCGGGGCAACTCGGACATTCTGCGAATCGGACATTGTGCGAATCGGATATCGGACATTATGCGTCAAGAGGAAATAATTAGGTACGTAACAAACTATGGGACACATTAAACATCAAACTCTGGGACACTGTTTCAATACATTGAAGACTGCCTCAGAATGAGGTTTATGTTTTTCAAGAATATCTATGTATATGTAAGTATGTAGACAAGAAATTCGTTTTTACTTGCTACAGCCCGAACGGCTGGGCGGATCTTGACATGTGAGGTGTTGCATTCGTCTTAGCAGCGCCTGCGTGAGTGACACTGGCTACATAAAAATGCATAAATTCAAGATGGCGGTTTTTTTTTATCGCAAAATACATCTTTGAAATTACCGCAGTCAGGTTTCTGTTGTTTAATAAAAATCTGCTTGTATTCTTATTTGCTATGTTTTTGTTTCAGTACCTACTGACTTCTGGGTTGGATTCTTCCATCAAACTGTGGGAGTTAGCTAGCAGCCGTTGCCTCATACAATACACAGGAGCTGGTACCACCGGTAAGATATTTTGATCTATTTGTTCATTATATATTAGGCTTAAGAGTATGTATCAGTAAACTATAGAGTGCGCCTAAATAGTCAGCATGGTTGGTAGCACGCATACAACCTCTGCGCCTAAAAAGCTATAACGTTTGGCAGTAGAAAGCACAAAACCTCTCTGTCCATCAGTAGCAAAACGCCAGTGACAACACTATTGAACCTACATAACCTCTCATACATTTGACGTGGGTATCTATGGAACTATTGCTTGACAGTACGGCGTAGGGCGATACGCGCATTCTATAGTTTGCTTATATAGGGTGTATTTTTATTAGTGGCGGATCCGTTAAGGGTGTGTTCTGTCAATGAAACTGAACAACTTTCTCCAAGGAACATAAGTCGAAATATGAAAAAAAAAATTTGGCCCTCCCATACAAATTGACCCGGCCGGCCAACACACTTAGTATGGGAAGACCAAAATTTTTTTTCGTATTTCGACCTATGTTCCTTGGGGAAAGTTGTTCAGTTTCATTGACAGAACACACCCTTAACGGATCCGCCACTAATAAAATACACCCTATATAGGGTGAAATTTTACTAGTGACCGATAGCGAAAACACAGAACCGGCTGGTGATAAGGAACAACTTTCCCCAAGGAACATAGGTCGAAATACGAAAAGAAAATTTGGACCTCCCATAGTAACTGAAATCAGCTGATCGGCAAGTTTGTATGGGAGGTTTTTTTTTTTCGTATTTCGACCTATGTTCCTTGGGGAAAGTTGTTCCTTATCACTAGCTAGTTCTGAGTTTTCGCTATCGGTCACTAGTAAAATTTCACCCTATATAAGCGCTCTAAGGTACCTACTGACTTCTGGGTTGGATTCTTCCATCAAACTGTGGGAGTTAGCGAGCAGCCGTTGCCTCATACAATACACGGGCGCTGGGACCACCGGTAAGATATTTTGACCTATTGGTGTATGATATTGGAATATTGATAGGTATTAAGATATTATTATGATAGGTATTGAGATTAGGCTTAGAGTATATGTATATGGTGAATTTTACTAGTAACCGATAGCGAAAACACAGAACCGGCTGGTGATAAGGAACAACTTTCGCCTAGGAACATAGATAGGCCGATCAGCTGATTTGAGTTACTATGGGAGGTCCAAATATTTTTTTCATATTCTGACCTATGTTCCTTGGGCTTATCGCCAGCCGGTTCTGAGTTTTCGAGCTATCGGTCACTAGTCAAATTTCACCCTATATGAGCGCTCTAAGGTACCTACTGACTTCTGGGTTGGATTCTTCCATCAAACTGTGGGAGTTAGCTAGCAGCCGTTGCCTCATACAATACACGGGCGCTGGGACCACCGGTAAGATATTTTGACCTATTGGTGTATGTAGTATTGATATTAGGCTTTAGAGTTCAGTAAGCTATAGAGTGCGCCTAAAAAGCTATAACGGTTGGCAGTAGAAAGCACAAAACCTCTCTGTCCATCAGTAGCAAAACGCCAGTGACAACACTATTGAACCTACATAACTTCTCATACATTTGACGTGGGTGTCTATGGAGCTATTGATTGACAGTACGGCGTAGGGCGACACACGCACTCTATAGCTTGCTTATACAAGGTGTTCCAATGGAAATACATTAAATTGGAGACGTTGCGTAGACCATCGTACTGAATAATTTTCATTATGGGGCCAAGTTATAAAAACCCTTCGTTTAGAAGTAATTAGCAACTAAAGTTTGCTAATTTTAATTGAGTGCCACACTATGAAAAGGCCTTTATTGATTAAAACTTTTATTTGTCATGTTGCCGTCTTGGAAAAACTTTTAATATTACCGCCACAACTGTTGCCAAGGCAACGGTAGTGGCGGTAATTTGGTTGCCAAGGTAACAGTATTGGCGTAGACCAAGGTCAAATGTCATGTTTGTCAAAAACTGACACAACCAAGACACAACTGACACTACAGACTCAACTGAGCTCTCTGATTGGCCCTTTGTCTTTGCGTCTCTATGGGTGCTCTAAGTCAAAAGGAGTTTTTAGTTTAAGGCGGTAATAAAATAAAGCTGACATCAACAAAATAGATTTTTTATCATAAGTTTTATTTAAATTTAAAACATAGACAACTATGTTTCGAACTTTTTCAAAGATTCTAATACAATGAGTTAAAAATGCAAGGTTGCAATCTTGGATAAGGGGTAATGCATAATGATCGTAGTAAATGTAGGTATTTAGTTTGTATGAAAATTTCAACTTTTTAATTGTTAAGAATTTAAAATAGGTGCCATAATGGAAATTGTTCAGTACGATGGCCTACACAACATCCCCAATTTAATGTATTTCCTTTGGAACACCTTGTATAGGGTGAAATTTTACTAGTGACCGATAGCGAAAACACAAAACCGGCTAGTGATTAGGAACAACTTTCCCCAAGAAACATAGGTCGAAATAAGAAAAGAAAATTTGGACCTCCCATAGTAACTGAAATCAGCTGATCGGCAAGTTTGTATGGGAGGTTTTTTTTTTCGTATTTCGACCTATGTTCCTTGGGGAAAGTTGTTCCATATCACTAGCTAGTTCTGAGTTTTCGCTATCGGTTACTAGTAAAATTTCACCCCATATAAGCGCTCTAAGGTACCTAATGACTTCTGGGTTGGATTCTTCCATCAAACTATGGGAGCTAGCTAGCAGCCGTTGCCTCATACAATACACGGGCGCTGGGACCACCGGTAAGATATTTTGACCTATTTTGTGTATGGAATATTGATATTAGGCTTTAGACTATATTTCAGTAAATTATAGAGTGCGCCCACAGAGTAACTTATATATTGTAGGGGTATAGAGAGATCAGCCGCATTTTTGTGCAGCGCCCTCCGACCAAGAGTTTTGGCAACATTTTAAGGGGGTATTATTAGACGTGGCTGAATACCGTGCACGGTTCAGCATACATTGCTGGTTATCCATCGCTGCTTACACACACCTACCTACTCTAGCCTAATTAAAAAGTAAATTAAAGTTTGGAAAAGAAAACACATATATTTACTTTCATTTTTTATTTTTTCATCAATGTGGTTGTAGCATAGGTACTCTTCGACGTTTATAAATGAATTGGTTATCTAAAGCATCATCTGATTCATGACATCTCCTCAAGCCAAGCCAAGATTTAAACTGATCTGGTTCCTTTTCGGGATTTGGAAATGAGTGCAATGGGACTTCACCACCTAGAAATAATGAATGAAGCAATTCAAAATTATTAAATCTATCGGTAAATAGTATCATCATCATCTTCCTACCCTTATCCCAATTACTTCGGGTAGGCGCAATGCGTTTCGTTGACACAAAATCGTGTTGCAAAAGGATTTGGCTGAATTTTACGACCCGCCGCCTACCAGACGTCAACCCTCCTTGGGAATTCTTTTGTGGTAGGTTAACCGAATGTTTGGGTCTGGTTCATCCCTCGGTCGTCTCTTACGACCCCCATGGGAAGAGAGGGGGTGGTGCTATTCTACTCTGCCGGCACCACACGGCATCGGTAAATAGTAAAACAAAAAAACATACAAATCTTTCCTCTTTATAATATTAGTGTAGAAGTGTAGACAACTAGAATAAAACACGAATATACTTACAAACACTTCACATTCAGGTACACAACATTTTTTTATGACATTTTCCTCTGGAAAATACTTAGTCAAGTCCAAGCAGACGAAATAAATAAGTAGTTTGTGAAGGCGGCGGTGTCGGAATCCAAAAATCTAGCTGGGGTCAATACAAGAAGGCGGCGACAATCTGAGACCAAATACTAATTCTGGGGTCTATATTCTAGTCGTCGAGGTCAAGATCCGGTAAACGTAAGCGTTACTATTAATAAAAACTCACGAAAACGAACAATTTCATTTAATAATATTTAATTTCAGTAATCACAACAATTCGCAAACAACTTGTGAAATTGAAAGAAACTGTCATATCTTAACGTTTCATTACGCACGCAGCAGTGTGGTCATAAAACAATAAATGCATCAAATAATAAAAATACATACAAATTCGGAAGCTTTCATTATTTCAGAATAGTTTCAGTTTATTTAATTTATTTATATTTAATTGGAATAACTGTTGATTTGATATGAATTCAATACTATGTTTTCATAAGTATTTTGCAAGAAACGGAACAACTCTGGCAATTCTAATAATGTTGCAAATACTACAAACAGTGGTTATGGATAGCTGGTATGTGAATTAAAAAATATAGCGCCATCCAGCGAACCGCGTCGACATGTACTCGTGCAATAAGATTGCCATACAAAAAGACACAGTACTAAGTGAACGCACACTGAGTGCGCCTAAATAGTCAGCATGGTTGGTAGCACGCATACAACCTCTGCGCCTAAAAAGCTATAACGGTTGGCAGTAGTAAGCACAAAACCTCTCTGTCCATCAGTAGCAAAACGCCAGTGACAACACTATTGAACCTACATAACTTCTCATACATTTGACGTGGGTATCTATGGAGCTTTTGCTTTGACAGTACGGCGTAGAGCGATACGCGCACTTTAAAGATTGCTTATATGTATAGGGTGATATTTTACTATTAACCGATAGCGAAAAGACAGAACCGGCTGGTGATAAGGAACAACTTTCGCCTAGGATCATAGGTCGAAATATGAAAAAAATAATTGGACCTCCCATACAAAATTGCCGACCAGCTGATTGATTTACTATGGGAAGTCCAAATTTTTTTTTCATATTTCGACCCATGTTCCATGGGGAAAGTTGTTCAGTTTCATGAGTACCTTGACCTCCTTTCGGCTTGTTATATCCTTCCTGTTACTCCCTGTATAAGTGCTCTAAGGTACCTACTGACTGCTGGGTTGGATTCTTCCATCAAACTGTGGGAGCTAGCTAGCAGCCGTTGCCTCATACAATACACGGGCGCTGGTACCACCGGTAAGATGTCTTTGTACTTATACATACATACATCACGCCTATATACCTTGCGGGGTAGGCAGAGCGTAAACGGCTTTTAACACGACCATTTACACCACGTCTGACAATAGTCTGAGAGTCATTCAGAAAACTGTGTACCTATCACCATAGTGAGAAGTAGTCAGCCTGTCACCTAAAGTTACAATACACATCAACTCTCTAATCCCTTAGTCGCTTCTTACGACACCCACGAGTAACATATGGATGCTAGTCTAAGCCGGTGCCACACGGCATTTATAGATTGTAATTATAGATTACCTAATTTTAAAGCACTTTCCTTGTTAGGTATACAATTTAAGTATGCTTATCGAACGCGTTAGTGGCCAAGATACACTTGCATAATTTAGTAGGCTAGGATTGAGCCGTGTTAGCCGAGATGGTAGAGGCGTTGCTAGTAATAATAGCGAAAGACGCAGTTTAAATACTTGCCTACGGCAAATTTTAATTTTTTTATCTCCCATACTAAGTTACACACTTTTTCAACACTATTGTTTGATCTACATGCAACCTATTGATGATCATCAAATGTTCAAGTACCTATTTTACAATTTTGCGTCGCTCATTCTTCGATATAGTTTTTTACACAACAAGTTTTTTTACTACACCTGCATAGAATGTGACCTATAGCTTTATGAAACATAGAGAGAGATGAACGTGAGTCAAATTGGCGGGAAATAATAATACAAATCCATACAAATCACTTGTAAACTGTTCAAACTTTCGTAAATTGGAACGTGATTCTTATCTAATATTTTAACAGATATTTTGCTTTGTATAATTTAAAAACGATTTAGGAGTTGTTTAACGAAGAACGGATCAGACTGAAGTTCAAATAACCTAATCAAGTTTTTGGGCGATACTGGGCTTACGAGTTGTTCTGGGAAGGATGGATCGGACTGAGGTTCATTTAACCCAATCACGCCCTTGAGGCGAGACTGGGCTTAGGACTTTTTCTGTGAGGAACGGATCGGAGTGACTAGCGCAACACGAAAAATGTATACAATTTCAATGATTTTCTCTACTTCCAGGCAAGCAAGAGCACATAGCACAAGCAGTATTCAACCATACTGAAGATTATGTAATGTTCCCGGACGAAGCTACGACTTCGCTTTGCACTTGGCATTCTAGGAACGCTTCCAGATGTCAATTGATGAGTTTGGGGCACAATGGCGCCGTCAGGTAAATATGAAATTACCTTAGTATAAGCTCGACAAATTTTGCAAAAGTGACGCTTTTTGTAGAGTAGACATTTCGCGTCTCTAGAGAACCTGAAGACACTGCAATTTTTTATATAAGAAAGTTATAAAGTGCGCCTAAAAAGTTAGAACGGGTGGAAGTAGTAAGAACACAACCTCTTTGTCCATCAGTAGCCAAATGCCAGTGACAACACTATTGGACATTTGACGTACGAATCTATGGAACAAATGCTTACGTTTCACAGTACTCGCGATACGCGCACTCTATAGCTTGCTTATATGCAGGATGTTCATAAATGCGCGCCATAGGTTCCGGGTAGGTTTAGTATCGATAAAGGATGCCGTAAAAAATATCTTAAAAAATCCTGGTCCTGTATTGTATTTGTATAGTTTAAAAAGAGTCTAAGCTACTGACCCAATCAACGCTTCAGTTTTTTAAACATGTATCGATTGGCCTATTATTTGTTTTCAGGCACATAGTACACTCTGGCACGGCACCAGCTTTCCTCACATGCAGTGACGACTACAGAGCGCGCTTCTGGTATAGACGGAACACGCATTAGATGTAGGTACTTGAAAATATTTACGTTTGCACTTTATGTCGTATAACTCTTAGACTAAATTGATGATAGTATTTTTTAAACATGCAAAGTTTCCCACCGCAGGCTAGATTTGAACTTGCTACCTTTGTCATCTGTAATACCGACGCCACTACCGACTGGGTTACCGCGGTTCTATCCTAGCTTGCGAATTAAGCAGGTATATCTTGGCCACTAATTCGTGGCAGGGATAGTTTTGCAACTAATTCCCAGCGACTAATTCATTCTTTGCAGATTGAATGTAATCAAAGCGATGAAAACCCGCGATAAATTGATTGATAATAGTATAACAATTATAATAAGTTTTTGAAAGTCCGTATTTTCACCCTTAAGCATTCACATAATCTTGATCGTCCTATATTCCGCTTTTCGGATTGATGACTATTTCAACCGACCTCATTACATTCACATAAGATTTCCTCAAAAAATATTCGATGATTGTGAAATGACTATGTTTCTATAGTATTGTTTTAAGGATTCACATTTTGTCGATTTTTATAAATGTGTATCTAGGCTATAAGTTTGTTTAATAATAAGTCGTCTACTTAGGTTAAGAAAATTCAAAAATAAATTACTTTCCGTAACCTTATTTTGGTTTTTAATCGTCAGGGAAATAATCCTTCATATAGTATGTTAGCCACATTCACAAACGCAGTTGGCGACATGATAATGCACCACTAACCTAATTATAAAGCTCGACGGAAGACTCCCTTCAACCGATATCTAGTGAGTATTGTGACACATATTACCCTAATGTAAGCTCCTAACCCTACACATGCTGAATCCGTGTTTAACCCTTAACTGTAAGCACGCTAAAATATTTGTATTAACCCCTAAACTGACAACACATGCTTAAATGTCAAACTTAAGCTTACCTGGCTGTATAGCTCGACAGAAGATTCTCCCTTTAGCTGATGTCCAGTCAAGTAGGTATTATGGCTGCTTGCTATGTAGTACTGGCTGAGCGGCCCCGTCATGTCTTTAGATATGTCTTTCGACGCTTCGTCTTCTTCTGATGATGACGTTCTTCTGTAAGAGAAGTAAGTTACTGTTAGAAAAATCGAAGTGAAATGTACAAAGAGGTAGAAAAAAAGATGGCGAGAGAATTAAGAAACAATAATAGAAAATCATATAGATGGCGACAGAATGAAAAGACTATCCTCATTTATAAATAATTTGTGTGTCTTTATGGCAAGTCACCTCTATCTGGAGTACCTATTAAATGAGTCTAGTGCAAACCTATACCAAAAAAGACCACCTGGAACTACTGACTAACCATTTAGCCGCCGTCATTTTATGTACCGTTTATTTATCAGCATAATACCACAAAATAGGGAATTAACAGAAGGACAGCTCGCCCCTTCTTCCGATCATTTATGCCTACACTCTAGGGTTGCTACTTTCTTTTTCTGAACTTTAATATGACGTACCCAGGTACAACCATACTTAGATACATTACTTACATTATATCAAACGTACACTATAACGTACTATACAAAAATATTGGCACTTGCGAGTCGTAATTTTGCCGTTCGCCCGCACCGAACGCTGTTGACACTCGATACTACCCGGTTCGAACCGGTTCCAGATCGCGCGTAAACGACGGCGTGTGGATGTCTGTGTGAGTATAGCGACATTTCCTTGGAGCCGGCTTTATGGATTTGCGCCAGCTAATACTTACTTTGTAATTATACTCACCCTAATAAGTTATGCGCTCGTCTTTGTTCAGGTACAAACGCGTAGTTATCCTTGTCGGCGAGGAATCTCACGAAACCTTCGAATGATAAGCAGTTCTCTGCTGGGGTGATGCTATTTTACGCAGGTATTACCTACTCACCCTAATAAGTTATGCGCTCGTCTTTGTTCAGGTACAAACGCGTAGTTATCCTTGTCGGCGAGGAATCGCACGAAGCCCTCGAATGATAAGCAGTTCTCTGCTGGGGTGATGCTATTCTAAGCCGGCATCACACAGCAACTAGTTATAGTACCTACTTTCTCAGATTCAAACACAGTTTAATGCAGTTTACTGTTTGCGGTGAACGCTTCGGTACCGCGTTTTAGGTCCATAGTTCTGTCACGTGGCGCCATCTACGGGATTCACTAAGAACTTCCTTGCGTCTTGCTTTGCTTGTGAAAGATCTTGAATGTGCTTCTTGTAGTAACCCTAGAGGGCGCTATATAGTACAAATAACTCACCCTAATAAGTTATGCGCTCGTCTTTGTTCAGGTACAAACGCGTAGTTATCCTTGTCGGCGAGGAATCTCACGAAACCTTCGAATGATAAGCAGTTCTCTGCTGGGGTGATGCTATTCTAAGCCGGCATCACACAGCAACTAGTTATAGTACCTACTTTCTCAGATTCAAACACAGTTTAATGCAGTTTACTGTTTGCGGTGAACGCTTCGGTACCGCGTTTTAGGTCCATAGTTCTGTCACGTGGCGCCATCTACGGGATTCACTAAGAACTTCCTTGCGTCTTGCTTTGCTTGTGAAAGATCTTGAATGTGCTTCTTGTAGTAACCCTAGAGGGCGCTATATAGTACATTAAACTCACCCCAACAAGTTATGCGCCCTCCTTTGTTCAGGTACAAACGCGTAGTAATCCTTGTCGGCGAGGAATCTCACGAAGCCCTCGAATGATAAGCAGTTTTCTGCTGGGGTGATGCTATTTTACTCAGGTATTACCTACTCACCCTAATAAGTTATGCGCTCGTCTTTGTTCAGGTACAAACGCGTAGTAATCCTTGTCGGCGAGGAATCTCACGAAGCCCTCGAATGATAAGCAGTTTTCTGCTGGGGTGATGCTATTTTACTCAGGTATTACCTACTCACCCTAATAAGTTATGCGCTCGTCTTTGTTCAGGTACAAACGCGTAGTTATCCTTGTCGGCGAGGAATCTCACAAAACCTTCAAATGATAAGCAGTTCTCTGCTGGGGTGATGCTATTTTACGCAGGTATTACCTACTCACCCTAATAAGTTATGCGCTCGTCTTTGTTCAGGTACAAACGCGTAGTTATCCTTGTCGGCGAGGAATCTGACGAAACCCTCGAATGATAAGCAGTTCTCTACTGGGGTGATGCTATTCTAAGCCGGCATCACAAAGCAACTAGTTATAGTACCTACTTTCTCAGATTCAAACACAGTTTAATGCAGTTTACTGTTTGCGGTGAACGCTTCGGTACCGCGTTTTAGGTCCATAGTTCTGTCACGTGGCGCCATCTACGGGATTCACTAAGAACTTCTTGCGTCTTGCTTTGCTTGTGAAAGATCTTGAATGTGCTTCTTGTAGTAACCCTAGAGGGCGCTATATAGCACAAATGACTCACCCTAATAAGTTATGCGCTCGTCTTTGTTCAGGTACAAACGCGTAGTTATCCTTGTCGGCGAGGAATCTCACGAAACCCTCGAATGATAAGCAGTTCTCTACTGGGGTGATGCTATTCTAAGCCGGCATCACACAGCAACTAGTTATAGTACCTACTTTCTCAGATTCAAACACAGTTTAATGTAGTTTACTGTTTGCGGTGAACGCTTCGGTACCGCGTTTTAGGTCCATAGTTCTGTCACGTGGCGCCATCTACGGGATTCACTAAGAACTTCTTGCGTCTTGCTTTGCTTGTAAACGATCTTGAGTGTGCTTCTTGTAGTAACCCTAGAGGGCGCTATATAGTACAAATAACTCACCCTAATAAGTTATGCGCTCGTCTTTGTTCAGGTACAAACGCGTAGTTATCCTTATCGGCGAGGAATCTCACGAAACCCTCGAATGATAAGCAGTTTTCTGCTCTCAGTGCCGGGTCCGGCTCGTGCCTCTGTGAAAGAAAAACTTTGATGAGAATGGAAGTCATATAGGCTTATTTCTTAGTTAGTGCGCAAACTTTGCAGGGTGTTTCTACTCGTGATTCTGAACAACTTTTACTATGGGGCCACCTGACAAATCTAAAAAAATTTTTAGTCGCTCCATACATTTTTGCCGAGTAGGTATGAATTTTTCTATGGAACATCGAAATTTTTTTTTGCGAATTCGCAGGTGGTCCCATAATAAAAGTAGTTCAGAATCACGAGTAGAAACATACTGCAAAGTTTGCGCACTGACTAAAAAATAACCCTGTATAGGGTAAAAGTTTACTCCGATAGCGAAAACTCAGAACCGGCTGGTGATAAGGATCAACTTTCCCCAAGGAACATAGGTCGAAATATGAACAAAAAATTTGGGACCTCCCATAGTAACTCAAATCAGCTGATCGGCAATTTTATAAGAAAGATCCATTTTTTTCATGTTTAAACCTATGTTCCTTGGGGAAAGTTGTTCCTTATCACCAGCCGGTTCTGAGTTTATCGGTCACTAGTGAAATTTCACCCAGTATACAGGACAAGGAGTACCAATTACGTTGCAAGACTACCAATTGAAACTCAAGATCTAGAGGATTATTGTTGAAAATTAAATGACGAAAATTTCTGCGTTCTGGTCTCACCCAAAGCTTTCAAAATGCTTCGAAATGGTTCCAGTAAAGGATGGTACGACAGTGTTTACTTTGCGCTCGACTTGGCGGGGGCAATTTTTGGAAAACTTGCAAAATTTTCCGCCGCAGGCAGGATTTGAACCTGCGACCTTCAGCATCTGTACTGCCGGCGCCACTACCAACTGGGCTACCGCGGTTCTAATCTAGCCTGCGAATTAAGCAAGTATAATATTGTCCACTAACGCGTGGATGGGTTCCATCTACCGGGATAGTATTTTTACCGGATGCTATTTTAAGCTTTGTAGCGTCTACGCTTACCTGTATAATATCTCGTAATTGTTTTTCAGTCTTAGGCTCATTTTGTCTAGTCTCACAGAATTTCCCTAGCGTCGGCAAAGACAGTACCCTGCCGCTTACATCTGGACATGCTCCTGCAGGAAAAACATAAAATCATAGTTATTTAACATATCATATACTTAGTTAACGTACCATAGTAAGAAACTGAGAAGAAAATCGTTTTGGAAGTTTGCGTTTATAATCCAAGAGTTTATGAAATTTTATCATTCCTAATCAGGTCACTTGCGCTGCTGAGACGAATCTAACTACACCTCAATATGTCAACATACAAACGACTATCGTTTTCGAATTCACTTCTCCATTATCATCTTCCTACCCTTATCCCAATCTATTTGGTGTCGGCGCAAAATGTCTTTGCCTTTCATTCATCTCTATCGGCAGTCGAATTCTCACTCACGCCTTTATTTTTCATATCGTCTTTATACAATGCATCTATCCATCCATTATTACACACCTAGGAATAACCCTGGAATACAGAACCCTCCTTAGGCAGTCGGGGAAGTATACTCTTACATTTCTTCCTTCAATTGTTCATGCAGGTCTTACCTGGTAACGCAGCAGCAGCCAGAAGGTCGAAAGCTTTCTTTCGACCCGATTTGTCACCAGCCTTTAGATCCAGCGATCCGTTTCGCGTTAATAGGCCTGCCAACAACAATAACTGGTGTTAGATAAATATGATCTTCCTACTTTAGAATATGGAATTTAGAAACGCGAATATTTTATAATGGCATTCTTATTTCCTCTGCAAGCATTAGACGGTATAGTTAGGGTAAGGTGGGGCACTATGAAACAAAAAAGTTAAAATGTTTCATATCTCGTAAACCGTTAATTGTATCAAATCAAATTTGATGCCAAAATAATCAGTATTTAACTGTCCTTATAAAAAAAATCTAAAACCCCATAAAACTTTCTGGAATGTAAATATAAATGACATTTTAGTGAGGTCGGGAACTTGTTTCACAGTGCCCCGTATCTGGGGTACAGTGAAACATACTATGGGGTACTATGAAACACCACAATTTCTGTGTAGGAACCTTTGATCTTTTTTTAATAATTTTAATTAACGTCGTAATAATCAACTAATGCTATGTAAAAAAGCAATATATTATCAATTTTCTTTTTGTTTTATTTCATATTTCTCAAAATACGTTAGTTATACAGTTAAATGAATGGAACGCGCTGTAAATTTTGAGGCGTTTTGATAATATTTTCTTTGATTAATTACCAAAAATATCTATTTTCGATTAATATTCCGAAAAAGTGCAAATCTACATGTCATTTTGTACTTTTTTCAATTTTTATATGATAAGTATAAAAAAGTCGTGTTTCATAATGCCCCTTTTCATTGTGCCCCATGCCATCCGTAAAAAATAAAATGGCCATTACTTAATTATGTTTTTTTAAGTTAATTTTAATACGTAAAATCATTCCCTAATAAACCCAAATTAACATGATAAAAAGTATTCTAACCTGAAACTACAGCATCAGGAATGATATGGAAAAGATTTATGATTTTCTTTTTTACTTTAGTGACCTAAAATCATTTTTTTGCGAATTACTTTGAAACTATTTATGAAATCCGAAAATGACAACAGTCCAAACATGGCGGTCCATTAGGCGGACATTACAGTAAAAAAGCATAATTAAAATTATAAAAGGAGACATAGATAAATCGACTGTTTCACAGTGCCCCGCGTGTCATGGATCCCCACTTGACCCTACTGTTGACAGATTGCATCCCACTTTTGATATAAATTATGGTTGTTGCAATTGAACAATATGATCTTCCTACTCTACAATATGAAATTTAGAAACGCGGATATTTTATAATGGCATTTTTCCTATTTAACTGCAAGCATTAGACGGTATAACTTTTGACAGATTGCATACCATTTCTGATATAAGTTTTGGTTGATGCAATTGAACACTTTAACTTACAACTAAATATGATCTTCCTACTCAAGAATATGGAATTTAGAAACGCGAATATTTTATAATGGTATTTTTCCTTTTTCGGTAGACTAAACGGTATAACTTTTGATAGATTGCATCCCACTTCTGATATAAATTTTGGTTGTGGAAATTGAACACTTTCGGTTTGAATAGAGTTTGAAATGTTTAAGGATAATTAACATACCACTTTCGAACACTTGATCACTGAACAGTTCCGGCAGTTCTGGTGGATTCCTACATTTCTCGTGTTGTGGGAGGACGTTGTATTGTCCTTTTCGCAAAATGTAGAAGGGGTGAACCAGCCCATGAAACCGAACATCTTTCCCCAAGGAACAGGCCGAAATGTGAAAAAAATATTTGGAGCTCCAATACAAACTGACTCGCTCGGCTGCTTAGGTGGGACCCGTAGGAGGGCCGATTTTTTTCCTATGTTTCTTAGGGAAAGTTGTTCAGTTTCATAGGCTGGTTCACCCCTTCTACATTTTGCGAAAAGGACATTTTGAGCTGAGCCCATACAAAATCGCTAATTGATTTACTGGAGGTTCAATTTTTTTTTCATATTTCGACCCATGTTCCATCGGGAAAGTTGTTCAGTTTCATGAGTACCTTGACCTCCTTTCGGCTTGTTATACCCTTTCCGTTACTCCCGGTATATTATCCTACTAATATTATAAAGGCGGATGTTTGTGTGTGTGTTTGTTACGACATCACGCAAAAACGGCTAATTAGATTGACATGAAACTTTGCAGAAACATAAAAGGGCATCTGGAATAACACATAGGATACTTTTTACCACGGAAAATGACTCATTCCCACGGGATCACGCATTTTCCAATATTTTTGAAATAGGTGGCGTGACTGAGCCGATTCGCGTTTTCGCCGAAAACTAACAGCGACATCTCTTGGCGAATAATGCTTTTTTCCCGCGGAATAATAGGTTGCAGCGGGTGAAACCGCTGACGGGCAGCTAGTAATAAATAAAATATAAGTGTAAGTCTATAGATTAGCAGCGAGTGCAAACGCTGGGCGGGCTACTAGTCACTTACAAGGGCAAAATAAAACATACCTATTTCCTGTTTGTTCTAATATGTCGGTGTACGTGTGTGTGTACACGCATCTACCGTGTGGTTAGTATCCTTAGAATTAGTATCACACCATTTTAATACGTGGATCTTGTAAAAGCCGACTAAGGGATGGATCCAGAGAATGAGCAGCAGCGTTCTTTGTAAATATCTACAACACCTTGCTCTGCGCTCGTCAAGCGTGGCGAGTATGACAACACGACCCAAGATTGCGAGGTGGCAGGTCCCTCGCAGGTACGGTGTGCGGCGGCAAACGTATCCCGCAATTGACACATTGGCGCCGCTCTTCATTCATGACTATCAACTAAATCGCACAAATAAAATATTAAAACTGAACTTTAAAAACCCCCCCTCCCCCCACCTGCAGCAAAAATCCAGGTGGCCCCACTTCGAAAATCCATCTCAGTAACCTGAAGATTAATCGTGCCAAAGGAAATTTTATTATACCTTTCAGCCGTATAATTAGAGCTACACACGCCACTATCTATCTAAAATAGGCACAAAATAGTTCACTGCTGGACACTGGCCTGCCCCTTTCGGGGCTGTCAATCAATAGATACTTAGTATAAAATAACGGATTTATTTTTGAGTTTCTCTTTAATGGACAACGCTAACTCTTAAACTGCTGAATAGATTTAAAATATGCAGGTTTTTAATAGATAGAGTGATCTAAAAGAAAGGTTAACATGTATAGTATCCTACTAATATTATAAAGGCGGATGTTTGTGTGTGTGTTTGTTACGACATCACGCAAAAACGGCTAATTAGATTGACATGAAACTTTGCAGAAACATAAAAGGGCATCTGGAATAACACATAGTATACTTTTTACCACGGAAAAATGACTCATTCCCACGGGATCACGCATTTTCCAATATTTTTGAAATAGGTGGCGTGACTGAGCCGATTCGCGTTTTCGCCGAAAACTAACAGCGACATCTCTTGGCGAATAATGCTTTTTTCCCGCGGAATAATAGGTTGCAGCGGGTGAAACCGCTGACGGGCAGCTAGTACTCTATAAGAACTTACCACTTTTGAACACTTGATCGCTGAACAACTCCGGCGAACTTCTGCACTTCTCGTGTAGAGGGCCTTGTAGTATCCCACTTCTGATACCAAATAACATACATAGTAAAACCAAAGCTACTGAAGGGATACTTACCACTTTTGAACACTTGATCGCTGAACAACTCGGGTGAACTTCTGCACTTCTCGTGTAGAGGGGGGGAGCGCACGCGCGGCACGGCCAGCTGCTCGAACACGTCGCGCAACTCCGACCGCATTACTAAGCTGTAAGCAAAAAATAAAATAAAAATAATGTTTACTGCCTTTAAGTTCAACTCACAGCTGATGTAGCGCAGTGCTTAGTATGACTGCCTGCCACGCAGAAGGTTCCGGGTTCAATTCCCGGTGGGGTTACTCACAAAGTTAATATTTATCACTTTGTGAATTCGTCCCCAGTCCGGTTAGGACATTGCAGGCTGAACCACCTGATTGTTTAAAAAGCAAGATGGTTCCGCGCTTCGGATGGGCACGTTAAGCCGTCGGTCCCGGTTGCTGTCTATGATGGCGATCGTTACACAACCATGTCAGAGGCCTGCTACTTGCAGTAGGCGGTTGAATAACTCTGACATCAGGGTTCATCGGGTCATTGAACGACTCGGTGCCTCACACGAAGAGAGAGAGAGAGAGAGAGGCTGCAGATAGGATTGGATTGGAACCTGCGATGCGTCTTTTCCAACCGATAGTGACGTTTTATTGAAATTACAATCTGTGGCTACAAATTAGGCAGAATTTATCTGACCGATTCCGATGACCAACTAGTCCCAGTGAAAAAAAAGCCAATGATAGCTTCTAAAACTGTAATCTGCATGTATTTATGCCCAATCTTGGGAATGAGTTCAAAAACACTTTGCTATGTATGAGGTAAAGGAGTGTAAAAAGAAGTGGCCGAGAGATAAATCTACAGAATTGACTAGTGTTTCTTGCCTCGTCAACCGGGTGGCGATTGCTAACACTGTGCAAAAGAGGCCGGTCTTACCTAAAACTCCTAAACAGTGCGACGAAATCGGCAAAGTCGAGCTGTGTGTCGTACCCGACGGAGCCCGTTCGCAGATGTTTCAGATTCTCCCAGAAACGCTCGCTGGTTTCCAGTCTTCTTAAACTGTAAGGAAGGCATTGTTTAGTTAGACCTCGTACTATGCGGCGCGGCCAAGTTCAAGCTATACCTACTTATCATACCTTACTACTGGGCAAAGGCCTTCTCCCCTTTCTACACTGTTTGCGATCATGTGCCTCGCATATATAGGTATCTTTGGCATACCAAACCATACTCTGCACCTGCTATGGCACCGGCTAGATGGACCGATACAGCATAGCAGGAAACCAAGGCAGCCAACTACAAGCGTCAACGTATCACATATGACATTAGATCGCAAGGTCTGGAGAAGTCAGGTAGACTGATGGTGGCTCCTTTTATTCGAAGTATTCGAATACAATATATTTGAGTATTCGAATACTTGAATGAAGCGAACAATGCATGCCCTACTACCGACTTTTTAGGAATAAAGGTATCCCACCAAAAACTATAACTTGTAAAAAGGACCAAGTCTCGCCTCTCAGTTCTTCTACTGTAAAAAGTTGTGAGATCCATGTGATGCCAAGTCGGTTATTGATTTATTCAAGGACTACTTCAGGGAACTTTCATCTTATGCTATTGCGTAATTAGGTAACAGACGTCATCTTATAGTAACCATATCGATATTTAAAAACTTTTATATTTACAATAACTAGAATGACTTGGCAATCGCACACTATTTGCCTGTGAGATACGATGGTCTGGTGCGATGGCCGGGTCATTCTAGTTATTGTAAATTTAAAAGATTTTAAATATCGATATGGTTACTATAAGATGACGTCTGTTACCTAATTACGCAATAGCATAAGATGAAAGTTCCCTGAAGTAGTCCTTGAATAAATCAATAACCGACTTGGCATCACATGGATCTCACAACTTTTTACAGTAGAAGAACTGAGAGGCGAGACTTGGTCCTTTTTACAAGTTATTGTTTTTGGTGGGATCTCATTTCTTTTTGTAGGTAGTCTTCCTCTTTCTCTTTTCTGGGACTACTTCTTGAGCTTCAGCTACAGATTTCCTCAAAGCCCATTCCCTATCTCTATGGGATTTTCTTAGAATCTTTAGTGTAAGAATTTTTGACAAGTTCTGAGCCGGCACCACACGGCGACATACTTATCTAATTGTGTCATATCATATCAGCCGAATACCTACGTCGATCAGCCGCCGATCATCGATCGCGTATCTTCAGAATATAATGTTCAACTATAAATGTTAACTTTGTAATACTATACATTTGTATGGGAATACAAAGTTAATTATGCGGTTGCAACCGAATTTGCAGAATGTTATAGCTTTCCCTTTATTCATACACTAAATACAAGTAGTATTCTAAGTTTGAAGCTCCTCAGTCTGCTAGAAGTACCTTAGAATTTTGATGATCGGTCAGTCAGTCAGTCAGTCAGTCAGGCAGAAAATTAAGAAACTTTGACTAACTATAACTTCTAAACTACTGGTGTAAATTAGATGAAATTTGAAATATATCGTGTCTATGCAGTGCTTGATAAGATATTATGAAATGTGGGTTATAAACTTATCGACAAAGGAGTTATGGGGGGGTCGAAAATGGCCTGAACTGGTTCGAGAAAAGGATGGTACGGCCGTGCCCCTTTCAGCTCGACTTGGTGGGGGGGGGACACTGCCGTGCCCCCAGATTTGAGGAAAGCGATTGATCAAAGTTGTACCTGCTTAGTCTTATGTATGATCATGGGTGAAGCAGTCGCCATGTTTAAACATTCATCCATTTTCCACTGCTGAAATCTCTTCCAATACAGATCTGACTACCACACAGAAAGTTCACTCGGCCCCATGTCGGATTTTCGGGATTGGCACTTGTTAGGTACATAGCCAGGGTTGCTACTGTCAAATCTCAAGGTATAAAAATATCAAAACAGCAAAATCTGTTATAGAACGTCATATGATTCTGAGCCAATTTTAAATCCAAGTTTGATGTTCGTGTCAATCACCTTCTTAGTTTTACCATTAGAGATGGGTCGAGGGCAAAAACGTTTACGGGCAAATAGGGCATTTACGGGCAAATAGGGCAAAAACTAGTTTACGCCCGAATAAATGCTCAGTTGCCGGGCGGAAACAAATAATTTGTGATATTAATCTTAAAACGTATAATTATAGGAAGGGTGGAGCATATTTTAGATTCCGGTTATTTCCAGTTAATGTCAGTAAGCGTCAAAATCGACGCTAGTAGGTACTGAGTGAGCTATCTGGTAAGGCGCCCCGCGCCGTTTATCTAATTTGTGTGACTACTGACGAAATGGAGTTTCAAATCTGCCTACCTGCTCTGTCTATTAGTACTGCTGGCCATAATACTCGTAGCAGCAGCGGTTAAACTGCTGTGCCTCGGCGGGCACGGGTGATGATGCGTCATGACGGCCGAGTATGAACTGCGAAACAAAAAATGGCAAGAGTCAATGAAAGTGATATTCTCAATTCTTTATTGCTTTCATGTTGTACATAAGTTCTATAAATACATAGTTTGACACAAACATGATAGAAATATGCTTAGCTTCTTCCGCACTTAAGAAGAAGAAGAAGAAGCTAAACATATTTTTCTCCAATTTGCTCGGAAATGGCTTCATTACTTTAAAAAAAGAATACGTCAATGGGCTCATTTATGTTGTCAAGGCGCAGAGGACTGTAATAGAAATTGCCGGACTAGGCCGGTAAAGAAAAGGTTCTTTAACTTCACACTTTCGTGATTAGGTGTTTTATAGATCACAATTTGTTTGAAGTTTGAAGGCTGAATGTGAATTTCCCGCGCATTCTTTATGAAACGGAACGTAAGCAAAATCAGCGCATGCGCTTTGCGAACTTTAGAAGTTGTGAAGTGTCAATTTTGTCACGATTTAAATGTTTATTATTTATGTTTCCTTGCAAATTGGAGAAAAGCACTATATAATCCGCGGCCGAAATAACAATTTCTGGTCTCGTTTACTTTAGAAGGCCTCGACTTCGTCTCGGCCTTCCAATGCCACTCGACCAGAAATTGCTATATACTCGGCCTGTGACGTAATGTACTATTACATCGGTTTCATCCAGGTGGACTTCCACAAAGTAACGTTTGATATTACTATATAGTTACTTTGCCAAGAGTTATTCAAGGGAATCCTGCTAGGTAGATGTAACGGGTAGGTACTCCGCCATAAAATTGAACACTTCACCCTCTGCAATTTTGGTGGAGTACCATAATACATGACAGAAGCATTTTGGAACAGAGCTCCGCCCTAAAATTAACACTTCTTTGTATTTTGGTGGATTACTGTAATAGAGGTAAAATGACATCAGCATTTTTGGCAGTATGTTCTAACTTGGAACTATAGACTTGAAAATAAAAGTCACTATCGAGGAACTAAGTAGGTATAATGTAGTTAGGTATATTCAAAGATATTCTTGAAGAGATTAGTTGAATCTAGAAGGCTACCTGTGTCGTGGTGATCCGTGGATGATCTCATCGTCGCTCCTCGCTGAGCACGACGCGTAGTTTTTTGGCGAACTCGTTTTGAGTTCAGACGTAGATTTGTTTTTCTGAAAGCGAAAAGGAATAAACAATGAAATACGCTTACCTAAAACAAGCAGAATTTATTAAAAAACAAATCCTGGAAGCAATTTTGAGGTAATATTTTGCGTTTACAATCCGCAATTTTTGATTTATGAAATTTTAATAATTATTTACATACTTTTGAAAATCATTTTTGTGTAGTGAAGTTGAATGAACCTATCAGAAAGTCCCATTCTGAAAGCACTTCTAAGGCAGATATTTATATTCTCATGAAATCGTGGGGTGCAGTTACCTTTTTGATCCCTCTACTTTTGATAGATTTCGAGTGCGAATCGGTGAAGACACCTTTGACAGGAGTGGAGTGGGACGACAGCTGTGCCTTCGATTGCCATTATGGGATAGGTATAGGGATTTAGGAGGAATGGTGATGGTTGATGAGGCCAGTTGGCCGAGTGACGACGGAGGGAGAAAAGGGTAGCTACCCGCCTGGTCGAGTGTTGTGACCAGGGAACCGACTGGTCCAACCGGATATATTTGGAAGTATATACAGGGAGTAACAAAAAGGGTATAACAAGCCGTAAAGAGGTCAAGGTAATCATGAAACTGAACTATTTTCTCCATGGAACATGCGACGAAATACGAAAAAAGAATTTGGACCTCCCATAGTAAACCAATCAGCTGATCGGCGATTTTGTATGAAAGGTCCTAATTCTTTTCTCATATTTTGACCCATGTTCCATGGGGAAAGTTGTTCAATTTTATGAATACCTTGACCTCCTTCCGGATTTTTGTTAATCCCTGTATAGGGATCGGCAGAAACACTTCGATACCGCGTTTCAGGACTGTATGGAAGTAAGTATATGAAGGCTTTACTTACCTTAAATTTGATCCCTGTACTTTTGATAGATTCCGAGTGTGAATCGGTGAAGGCACCTTTGACAGGAGTGGAGTGGGACGAGCTGCCGCAAGTAGACTCCCTGCCCCCGAACACCTGGAAAAAACAAAAAAGAAATGTAATAATCAAGAGTGATTGTGGGAAGAATAAAGGGAAAAGATGTAAGTTAGATATGTGGGAAGATGAAAGGTAAGGAGGAAGTAGGTATAAGGAAGAAAGATAACAGGTAAAGAGATGAAGAGTGGTAGACGAAATTAAAAAAAGGTGGAAAGATAAAAGTTGGAAAACAGGTGGAATTTTTTTTATAAACATTGGGTAAGCATTAAAGGAAGAAAGATGAAAATTGGGAATATGAAAGGTGGAAAGACGAAAACGGGAAAATTTAAAGATGTAGGTAACTGTTAAAGATGGAAGATGAAAGGTAGAAAAAGTTAGAAGAAAGCATGTCTATACCCGTATAGCGTCGGAAACAAGCGGTTCACAGCAGCATCCGTCCTCGTAGTACAACGCGGTGTACTTGTTCTTGAGCCAAGCGAGACTCCTGGCCGCTAGCTTGGCTTGGCTTAGTATAGTACGAGCAACCTAACAAGCTTGAATTAGCAGCTGTTAGATCCGTAATAGACGAGACGTCATAAGAGGAAAATGGACCTTGTATCACAGCATTAGCATATTAATGCTGACAACTGACAACCTTTGAATCGAGCTTATTTCGACTGGCCTCATTAGAGCTCAAAAAGATAAAAAGTGGAAAGATAAAAGGTGGTAAGACGAAAAGTGGTAAGACGAAAAGTGGTATGATGAAGATGAAAATGGAAAGATGGATAGTGAAAAGATGGAAGGTGCCAAAATATAAAGATGGTAGGATGAAAGATGAATGATGAAAGGTGAAAAGATGGACAGTGGCAAAATAAAAAGATGGAAGGAAGGAAGGGGGAAAGATGGAACCTAACCTAACAAACTTGAATTAACAGCTGTCAGATCCTTAATAGACGAGACGTCGTAAGAGAAAAATGGATCCTGTGCTTATGGCATTGATTTGACTGTGGTCAAATCGGGCTTGTTAGACTGGCTTCACTGAGGCTTAGATGACAGCGTGGAGCACGATGAATAGAAGAAAGATGAAAGATGGAAATATGAAAGATGGAAAGTAAAAAGGATGAAGGATGAAAGGTGGAAAAATAAAAAGGTGCAAAGATAAAAGGTGGTAAGACGAAATGTGGTATGATGAAGATGAAAATGGAAAGATGAATAGTCAAAATAAAAAGATGGTAGGATGAAAGATGAATGATGAAAGGTGAAAAGATGGACGGTGGCAAAATAAAAAGATGGAAGGAAGAAAGGGGGAAAGATGGAAGATGGCAAAATAAAAAGTTAGTGTCTGTGTCCAGCCACAATAGATCTGAAAAGGTCGCAGTGGCTGTTGGTCTGACCAGGACCAACCCCTTCTAACCAAATAATAATAATAGTGTGTGTGTACCCGTATAGCGTCGGAAACAAGCGGTTCGCAGCAGCAGCCGTCCTCGTAGTACAACGCGGTGTACTTGTTCTTGAGCCAAGCGAGACTCCTGTCCGCTAGCTTGGCAAGGCTTAGTACAGTACGACCATCCTAACAAGCTCGAAATAGCAGCTGTCAGATCCGTAATAGAACTGATATCATCAAAGGATATTGCATCCGTAAAAACATTCTAACAAGCTCGAACTATGCAGCAGCTGTCAGATCCACCATAGAAGAGATATCGCCAAAGACAAATGGATACTGTGCTACAGCATTAGTATTAATATGATAGCTGTCAAATCCATAATAGAAGAAATTTCATTGAAGTAAATGGACCGTGTCTCAGAATTAGCCTCAATTTGACAACACTGTAGCTCAGATGACTGCGCCGAGATAGACGACTGACAGAAAGATGAAATTATGAAACGTGGAAAAATGAAAAGTAGAACAGCGGTTAGCTATAGTTGCTCAGATGACTGCGCCGAGATAGACGACTGACAGAAAGATGAAATTATGAAACGTGGAAAAATGAAAAGTAGAACAGCGGTTAGCTATAGTTGCTCAGATGACTGCGCCGAGATAGACGACTGACAGAAAGATGAAATTATGAAACGTGGAAAAATGAAAAGTAGAACAGCGGTTAGCTATAGTTAGTATTCTTTGGTAGAACTATGAAAATTGGGAATACGAAAGATGGAAAGATAAAAGATGGTAGCTATAAAAATAAAAGATGGAAGATAAAAGGTGGAAAATGAAGTGATGCAAGACGAATGGTGAAAGATGAAAAGTGGGAACTAAAGGAAAGTGTATAATATGTCTGTACCCGTATAGCGTCGGAAACAAGCGGTTCACAGCAGCAGCCGTCCTAGTAGTACAATGCGGTGTACTTGTTCTTGAGCCAAGCGAGACTCCTGTCCGCTAGTTTGGCTTGGCTTAGTACAGTACGACCAACCTAACAAGCTTTAATTAGCAGCTGTCTGATCCTTAATAGACGAGACGTCATAAGAGGAAAATGGATCTTGTGCTACAGCATTAGCATAATAATGCTGACAACTGACAACTTTTGAATCGAGCTTATTTCGACTGCTTTCACTAAAGCTCAAAAAGTTGAAAGGTGAAAGTTGGTAAGATGTAAGGTGGTAAGACGAAAGGTGGTATGATGTAGATGAAAATGGAAAGATGAATAGTGAAAAGATGGACTGTGGCAAAATAAAAAGATGGAAGGAAGAAAGCGGGAACAATGGAAGCTAGTGAAATAAAAAGTTAGTGTGTGTGTACCCGTATAGCGTCGGAGACTAGCGGTTCACAGCAGCATCCGTCCTCGTAGTACAACGCGGTGTACTTGTTCTTGAGCCAAGCGAGACTCCTGTCCGCTAGCTTGGCTTGGCTTAGTACAGTAAGGCCATTTTAACTAGCTCGAAATTAGCAGCTGTCAGATCCTTAATTCAACTGATGTCATCAAAAGAAATTGTATTCTTAAGTTAATTAATTTGACAGTTTTCAAACAGAGCTATTGTGATTGGCCTCACTGTAGATCAAAATGACTGAGTGGACATGGTAAAAGGTAGACAGATGATAGATAAAAGATAAGTATTAATATGACAACTGTCATATCCATAATAGAAGAAATGGACCGTGTCTCAGTATTAGCCTCAATTTGACAACACTGTAACTCAAATGACTGCGCCGAGATAGATGAATGATAGAAAGATGCAAGGTGGAAAAATGAAAGGTAGAAAGATGAAAATTGGGAATATGAAAGCTGGAAAAATAAAAGATAGAAAGATGAAAATTGAGAACATGAAAGATGGCAAAATAAAAGATGAAAGGATAAAAGATGGAAGATGAAAGAAGAAAGCATGTCTATAGGTACCCGTATAGCGTCGGAGACTAGCGGCTCACAGCAGCATCCGTCCTCGTAGTACAACGCGGTGTACTTGTTCTTGAGCCAAGCGAGACTCCTGTCCGCTAGCTTGGCTTGGCTTAGTACAGTCCGACCAACCTAACAAGCTTGAATAAGCAGCTGTCAGATCCGTAATAGACGAGACGTCACAAGAGGAAAATGGTCCATGTGCCACATCATTAGTATATTAATGCTGTCAACTTTTGAATCGAGCTTATTTTGTCTGGTCTCACTGAAGCTCGAAAGGATGAAAGACGAAAGGTGGAAAAATGAAAGGTGGTAAGACGAAAGGTGGTATGATGTAGATGAAAATGGAAAGATGAATAGTGAAAAGATGGAAGGTGCCAAAATAAAAAGATGGTAGGATGAAAGATGAATGATGAAAGGTGAAAAGATGGACGGTGGCAAAATAAAAAGATGGAAGGAGAGGAAAGATGGAAGATGGCAAAATAAACAGTTTGTGTGTGGGTACCCGTATAGCGTCGGAGACCAGCGGTTCACAGCAGCATCCGTCCTCGTAGTACAACGCGGTGTACTTGTTCTTGAGCCAAGCGAGACTCCTGTCCGCTAGCTTGGCTTGGCTTAGTACAGTTCGACCATCCTAACAAGCTTGAATTAGCTGCTTTGAGGTCCGTAATAAAAAAATATGTCACTAGAGGAAAATAGGTCCAGTGCATTAGCATTGATTCGACTGTGGTCAAATCGAGCTTGTTAGGCTGGCTTTACTGTGGCTGAGATGACAGCGTAGAGCAAGATGAATGGAAGAAAGATGGATATATGAAAGGTAAAAAGATGAAAGTAGGTAAACGGAAGGCGAAAAAATAGAAAAATTAAGTGATGCAAGATGAATGGGGAAAGATGAAAAGTGGGAACTAAATGAGAAATGAGAAGAAAGTGTACCCGTATAGCGTCGGAGACTAGCGGCTCACAGCAGCATCCGTCCTCGTAGTACAATGCGGTGTACTTGTTCTTGAGCCAAGCGAGACTCCTGTCCGCTAACTTGGCTTGGCTTAGTACAGTACGATCATCCTACCAAGCTCGAATTAGCAGATTTCAGATCCGTAATAGAATTGACGTCGCCAAAGGCAAATGGATACTGTGCTACAGCGTTAGCATTAATTAGACAGCTGTCTAATTGGACTGGTCTCATTGTATCATAGATGACTGCTTGGAGAATGATGAAAGGTTAAACGAGCGAAGTTAAAAATAAGAAAAGTAGAAAAACGAAACACAAAGATGAAAGGTGGAAATATCGACGGTACAAAGACTCAGATCCGTAATAGACGAGACGTCATAAGAGGAAAATGGAACCTGTGCTTTGCATTGATTTGACTGTGGTCAAATGGGACTTGTTAGGCTGGCTTTACTGTAGCTGAGATGACTGCAAGGAGCAAGATGAATGAAATATAGATGAAAAATGGAAATATAAAAGGTGGAAAGTAAAAAGGATGAAAGATGAAGGAGGAAAACGAAAGACGGAAAAATAGAAAGTAGAAAGATGAAAGGTAAAAAATTAAGTGATGCAAAACGAATGGCGAAAGATGAAAAGTGAGAAGTAAACGAGAAGAAAGTGTATTTATAGGTACCCGTATAGCGTCGGAGACTAGCGGCTCACAGCAGCATCCGTCCTCGTAGTACAAAGCAGTGTACTTGTTCTTGAGCCAAGCGAGACTCCTGTCCGCTAGCTTGGCTTGGCTTAGTAAAGCTCTGATCACTGCGTGCAGACCGACCGCCCATACCCTGGAAAAAAATACATAGGACTTTGTATCTCTGCCGGTAATGCAGTTTCAACGGTTGCAAAAAAGACAGTTTTGAAAAATATTGTGTTGCCAATTATTCCAGACAGAGTAAAAATAATTTCTTACATTTTTTCAATTTTCTTGTAAGGTTCAAATTCTAGCAGATTTTACGCTTGTAGCTTGCTAGCGGTTAAAATCTAGGTACCCGAATCTGAAAATGTTGCTATTAAATTTCTTAAATCCAAATTTAAAAAACATAAAAAGCCCTTAAAAATTGTTACATCATCAGCATTCCGCGGCCGATGCGGCTCGGCTGTGCGACTAAAAGCACTTTAACTTTAATTACCAATAAAAAAATTAATTGTACAAGGAGTTTTTATATGAGTTTTTGATGTTTGTAAGGTGTGCTTAGCTTTGCTTATTGTTGACTTTGTGAATACACTGCTGACAACAACATGAACAGAACAATAGAACCGTCTCATTTCGAAGAAAATTAAATCTCTTGATGTGAATTACAATTTTAGGTGACAGGCTGACAACCTGTTACTATGATGATACACAGTCATCTGAATGATTCTCAAAATGTTGTCAGACGTGGTGTAAATAGCCGTTTTTTGCAGCCGTTTTCGCTCTGCCTACCCTGCAAGCGATATAGGGGTGGCATATATTGTAATGTATAACTCAATTTTTCTAACTGTGCGCATGGAGCTGTCAAAAATCCTATACGATTTGACAGTTCAAGTGTCAGATCCCATACATATTTTGACAGCTCCATGCCACGGTCCATGCGCACAGTTATAAAAATCGAGTTATATTATGTTAAATATCTTACCTATAAGAATACGCTGGAAACATAAAATGGACTGTCCGGTTATCACTCAGCGTCCTCCCGTATACTAATGTGATGATGTACGGGCTGAAATCAATAGAGAAAAGGTTTGTCATTAATGTCATCCATCATTAATGTTTTAGCTGCATACGACGTACGGGTTACATATGTAACAGTTCAAGGATTCGCAGTCGCATTTTGAACATGTTCTGCAAGCCAAAAGTTTATATACAAATTAGAGTTTAAGTACACCTAAATGATCAAAGTAGGTACCTATGTTTTAAGAGCTACTATAGTATGTCATATCATAATCATGCGTTTGGCATGTCCGGAGTGAATAATTTAAAAGCTACCCATGAAAGGTTAATTTAGGAATATAATTAGGCACTCATACTCTTTATATCACTAAAAGGTTGCCTGGTAGAAATTGCTACCTCAGCGATAAGGACGCCTATAGTATACCGAATCTTTGTTTTACTGTATATTTTCGCTTTTCTTTGTGTTTTGTACAAATAAAGTATACGTATTGTATTGTAAGAAAACCTTTGTGCTGCCATCCCTAGGCTTTGTCTTCTAGCACACGTGACCAAATCGGCTTCATCCCGTTGCGTTGGTCCAATAACTTGCCTCTCTAAAAAAAATTCCCCAGGCCGGCAGTATAACAATAATCAGTGCGTCTCCACTTGGTCTCCACAACTGTATTCCGTATTAAGTACAACATCACAGTCAAGGCACAAATTAGGGAAACGGCGCGCGGGGTAAGGTAAGTGCCTCGACACAGTACGACCGAAATTACGCGACGGAATTCGGCGCAATTAAGTACGCCAGCAATGTTATTTGTGACAATGACACACTTCAGCCAAAACTCCGTCGCCGAAATTACGTCGCCGAATGTCGGTCCGAAGCTTAGGTCCGAAGTAATTCGGTGGGATTTGTACGTAATTTCGGCGCTTATAGAGTGTCATTCCCAACCGAAAACGCCGAAAACTGACGGAACGGAATTCAGCCGCCGAATTTCGGTCGTGTAATTTCGATCCTTCGTGCAACACATCTTCTGTCCTTTTCCGGAGTCCAGCGTTCTTTCAAGTTTCGATAGTAGTGTGTCGAGGCACTAAGGGACAGCTCTCCGAATAGGTATTGATAGGGTGCATTCAGACCATGAAACTGTAGCTATTGTCGTATATTACTATAGTCATAGATTTTCGGATTGAAAAGCCGCATGTAGTAATATGGCTGCCGTCAAGCCGCTGTATAAATTTTCAATGCTACCAACATGACGGCATGGGAACTATAAGATGAAACGCACTATAATAGCGGTCCTGTCAAACCCAGACTACTAGTACCGTCATCCGAATAGGCCATATTTGACGTCTGTCAAAATCATATTAATGCTATGACATAAGGTCTATTTTTCTTTGTTGACATGTTTCTTAGTATGGGTTTGACAGACGTCAAATATGGCCTGTTCGGATGACGGCACTCTAGAAGACATGCCAACAAAGAAATATAGACTACTAGCTGCCCGTCAGCGGTTTCACCCGCTACTACCTATTATTCCGCGGCAAGAAAGCATTACTCGCCAAGAGATGTCGCTGTTAGTTTTCGGCGAAAACGTTTAAAACGCGAATCGGCTCAGTCACGCCACCTTTGCAAAGATATTGGAAAATGCGTGATCCCGTAGGAATAAGACATTTTCCCGTGGTAAAAAGTAGCCTATGTGTTATTCTAGATACTCTTATATATTTGTGCAAAATTTCATGTCAATCTAATCAGCCGTTTTAGCGTGATGTCGTAACAAACACACACACAAACATCCGCCTTTATAATATTAGTAGGAATTAGTAGGAATAGTAGGAATAGTAGGAATAGGATAGACTATAGTCTATAAGTTACCGCATTAACATGATTTTGAGAGCTGTTAAATATGGCCTATTCGGACAGCTACGCATGTTTACACATCTATAACTCGATTTTTATACTTAACTGTGCGTTTGGAGTTGTCAAACTTTCTATACGATGTGACACTTGAACTGTCAAAACCCATACAAAGTTTGACAGCTCCAAACGCACAGTTATAAAAATCGAGTTATAGTAGAAGTTGGTCTTTCCTTGACTCGATATCTTACACGATTAAAAATCTATTATCGTTAAACTAGGTATAAAAAGAAAACTAAGAACTCAGTCAATATGACTGTTTTGGTTCACTCATGCATGATACTGGCCGATGCCATAAAACCAATAAAAAGTAAACATGAGAACATTTGATTTTCCGTAGCAAATGGCTTTTGCAAGCATTTTCTCGGGCAGTTTCGGCCAGTATTGCACCGATTTTATTTGAAAACTTTTTTTCTGTAGAATGTATTTCAAAACGGCGAACTGGCCGGTGCCATAAAGTTAAAGAAAAAGAAAATAAAACGTCGTAGGGTCGGCTCACATCTAGTGCGCTTTGGCGCAACCCTTTGCGTAAGTATGAAAAAAAAAGTCGAGTTCTTGACTGAAATAAATTCGATAATGTTCTAATACTGAAGCACCTCGCCTTTTGCTTATGTCTGCCAATTTCGATTTTATTCCGATTACAATACAATTAATTTCAACCCCTTACTGAAAAAGTTTGCGCCGAATCGAGCTAGATATGCGTTGGCCAACAATTTACTTTTTAATCGCAAATTGTTTCGGCCAATATCCTTTTGAAGGATATTTTAAATTGAAACCTCTTTGCTCGCTTTACTGTCTTGGAAAACCATACTTTTTTGTAATTTCTGATGTAAGTAGGTACTATTATAGCATAGGAAAAGATTTGCCTACTTATTTATGGGGCCTATAAATCCTGGTTATTTATACATTTATTTCGGGTAACCATCATAAGTTGATCTCTTAAAAAGATAGGTTGACGTACTGCTTATACAGAGAGTAACATAACAAGCCGAAATTAGTAGGCAGTAATAATGTTGACAATTGTACTCGCAGCTTAACACTCTTGTGTAACGGCTCTGTAGAGAAGATAAGTGTAACTACATAGACACGATATGTTAGGACATCGAAAAGAATGCGAATTTTGCCCATACACGGGATATGTTCCAAAAAGTAAAACTGTTGTCCAAAGAGTTTAAACCAAAAAGCTGGTCCATAGAAGATGAAAATGGCAAATTGATCCTTGACAAAGAGCAAGCACTGGATAGGTGGAGGAAATAAGTACTGTCAGCAGCTTTATAGTGTTAATACCGATGACTCCTTAAATGATAGGCTAGACCTCATAGAGAGAGAGAGCCTGATATTCTCCTCCGGGAAGTTGAGTCGGCTATTAACAAACTCAAAATTAAAGCGAGTGGCAGTGATGGTGTTACCGCGCAAATGACCAAGGTGCTAATGGCATAAAAATATTACCTACACGGTATATGTCAAAAAGTCTGGAGAACAAGACAATGGCCATGAGATTGGACAGAATCTACCATAATTCCTTTACATAAGAAAGGTTCGACCCGCAAATGCGAAAATTACAGGACAATCTCTCTCATATCGCATGCGGCAAAAGTTCTACTGCACATAGTAAACAGAAGACTCGATTGCACTATTTCTAAACTAATAGCGAAAGAACAAGCAGGTTTCGTTAAAGGTGTGGTGAACAGATACTTAAGGCAGCTAATAGAAAAGTGCAGAGAATTTAATATACCAATGGCACTCTGTTTTATCGATTACGCCAAAGCTTTCGACTGCATTAGCTGGCCCAAAATGTTTGAAGTCATGGCAGAAATGGGTGTACCGGAACACCTGGTTTTTATTGAGCAGAATCTGTACCTAGACAGCAACTGCAAGGTTCGCATCGAGGATACTCAGTCTGAATCATTCAGCCCTGAATGCGGCGTGAGACAAGGATGTATTCTCTCCCCTCAGCTCTTTAACCTCATAGGAGAGCATATCATGCGTCGTGTTCTGGACGGATGGGATGGCGGTATAAAGATTGGGGAACACCCGATTAACAATCTTCGTTTTGCCGACGATACAACCATCATTGGGGCTAATGAGAGCGAGCTTGCAGAACTTCTCCGCAGAGTGGAAAGCATCAGTGTGCAGTATGGACTAAAAATAAATAGGAGCAAAACCAAATTAATGTTCGTTGATCGTGCTGGACTAATGCAACGCACTCATGAGCTGCGTGACCTTGATACTGTTCAGGAATTTGTGTATCTGGGGTCACTTATATGCAATAACGGTGACTGCGAGAAAGAAGTCATTAGACGAGCACAAATGGCAAAGGCTGCAGTGAAACGCCTCGAAAAAATCTGCAGCAATCGGAACATCAACCGCAAGACCAAAGTCAATTTAATGCAGACACTGGTTTTCTCCATATTTTTATATGCCTCGGAGAGTTGGACTTTGAAAGCGCGAACCAAAGAGCGTATTGATGCCTTTGAAATGTGGTGCTGGCGCAAAATGTTGAGCATCTCCTGGACAGCACACCGCACTAACCAATCTATAAGTACTCCAAGAGCTAAAGATCACGACTCGCCTCTCGACAAGAAGAATTTTTGGTTTCTTCGTCCACGTGGCTAGGCGAGAGCCTGAGAATCTAGAGAAGCTTATTATCGTCGGTCATGTGAATGGGAATCGGAGCAGAGGCAGAATTCCAACTCGGTGGTCTGACGCAATAAAAAATGTCTCACGTACCAACCTCCAGGGAGCCATTCAAATGGCAGAAGATCGGCCAGCCTGGAGAGATTTAGTACACAACACAACTTGTGGTGGTCACGACCCTCAGCCATCATACCTCTATCCCTTGCAAGGTAGGCAGAGCGGCAACGGCAGCCGATGTGGCGCAGTGGTTAGTATGTCTGCCTGCCACGCAACGGTTCCGGGTTCGATTCCCGGTGGGGTCACTCACATAGTTGACATTTATCACTTTGTGAATTTGTTCCCAGTCTGGTTAGGACATTGCAGGCTGAACCACCTGATTCTCCGCAAGTAAGATGGTTCCGTGCTTCGGATGGGCACGTTAAGCCGTCGGTCCCGGTTGCTGTCTATGATGGCGGTCGTTACACAACCATGTCAAAGGCCTGCTACTTGCAGTAGGCGGTTAAACGACTCGGTAAACACACGAAAAGAGAAGAGAAGAGTATCATACATAACGCCAGTGACAACACTATTGAAAATCAATTACATCTAATACATTTGACGTAGTCAGTTAAGGCGTTCCGTTTTCCATACAAAAGTTCAATGGAGTTATGTATGTAAAGGAGACAAGAGTCGGTTTAAAAAACTTGATGGGGAGTCCCGTGGGTATATAAGATTGTCGCAAAACACTAAAAAGAATTTTTAAATCATCAGATTTCCCCGTAAAAAGCGAGTCGCCACTTTACGAAAATAGATGGAGCTACTGTTGCAATAAATACGTTTAATTTTATTGTGCAGAAAATACTGATTATCTTTTAACTATAAGTAGTTTTGCGACAAATTTACGTGTGCCTTCATCATTCAGAATAAAGTTTCTTTAAAAAGAAACTCTACAGCTCATGTGTAACCCGACTGAAGTGCAGTTTTTCGTTTGTATGACGTAACGAACCACCTTAAGGAACAAGTGCTTGCGCTTTACAGTACGACGCGGGGCGATACGTGCGCTCTAATAGCTCTATAGAGTATAAAAATTAGGCCAACTTTGTTGAGTTGTGGGGTCATTTCCTATACCAACCTCTGTGCTGCCATCTCTAGGCCGTGTCTCCTAGCGCACGTAACTAGTTCGGCTGTATTCATTTAGTGCAATATAACTAGCCGTGCTGCCCCAAAATACTACACGGTATTGCAAGCACAGCAGGTAAAGAATTTGGCGAAGCACAATCATCATCATCATCTGCCTGCCCCTATCCCAGGCATAATCTTGTGCCAAAAATTGGATGCTCCAAATAGGGAGAGTTTAATGTCTAGCAGTGGACCGTCTGTTAAAAAGTATTGACATTGAATAAAATGGAACTAAAAATAAATTGCAAAATCATTCTACATTGTCGCCACAGTCAATCTTGCCATTTAATTTCGCAATTTCATACAAAGTGGTGACCTCATTTTTTGTTTTCTCTTTTATGCTGGACTGTAGTAACAATAACTACTACTAACCTCTGTGCTGCCATCTCTAGGCCGTGTCTCCTAGCGCACGTGACTAATTCGGCTATATCCCGCTGGTCCAACAATTTGCCGCCAACCCGCATGTCCTTGACACACTGGAGGTCAATGAACCTGGAAAAGAAACATCGAAATTATAAATTGGGTGTCAAACAAAGTAACATGAATAAGAACATTTCTGTCAGAAGGTATCAGTTACAAGATACTGCGTCCGTGACGTTACTAGTAAAGTCCCGTCCCGAAAAACCTAGTTCAATTTTTCAATTCAAACATCACATCAGCCTATGGTCTAATTGCTGAACGCAGCTCCTTCAGGGTACGCCATAGAGACAGTCACTTCCAGCAGATTATGGGTCAAAGTGAAGGTAATATAACTAGCATGGCCTCCACTCGAGTACCCGCTTTCTCTACCGTTCAGCGATTCAGGCAGGTTGATGGGCCAGCCCTCTGACTGTCGCTTCTATTTTCTACACGTCAGACTAATGTCTGTTAATTAGGTGCGTCCCGATACAAGATCAAAACAATACAGGGCAGGGATTCAGTAAGATCCGTTGACATAGTCCTGAGTGGTTTTCTGAAGTGAAAATTTTACGTGTCCTGGCTGAAAACGTGGTGATGCTTTGCAGTTACGACTGTGTTTTTTTTTCTCAAGATAAAAGACGTATATATTTACATCTAGGCACATAAATAATGTTTGTAAAGTTTATAGTATTTAATAGAATAATCAATAAGTACCTCATTCTCAATTTCGGTGGCCTGTCCCCAATCTCTTTTTTACAACATTTTCAACTCTCAGATAAATCATGTCCAAATTACGTAACAAAAGGTCTTCTGAACGTGTTATGTATTAGTTACCCTACGTATTAATACATAAATATGAATTTTTGGACGCATAGTAAATGAGTTGTATGAAATCTAGTTTTGTCCCAGCAAAAATACCAATTTCCGTGGCCGTTTTGTTTCACGGTTTTTTTTCCACACCATCAATATTATATAGATTATAAAACCCCTCCTCGTAACTATGAAATATGCTGTTTCTGGCAGTGTAAATTGTTTTTGTTTATATTGCTACATTTTCCCGTCAAAAATAAAAATATATGATTTCCGCACACTCGGAACAAAAATGTGCAATTTCGGTGGTAAAGATTTAAATCTTTTCAGCTGAATGAAAAATTCTAATTTAATGCATGCAAATGAGCCTCTGGTTTACTATAAAATGATTAACAAAAAAACTGAAATAACCTATAAACTGAACTTTATTTTTTAAAAAAACCTTGTGTTTCCAATTTCGCTGGCCTAATTTCGGTGGTTTTCGGTGGCTTTTGTTGGTGCTTCTAAGGCACCGAAATTGTATCTTTTATTTCAATTTGGTTTTAAATGGGTTTTTAAGAGCGCATTCAATTTTTTCTAGCAAATTTGCAAATATTGGCTTTATAAACATGCGAGTTTCTCGAAAACCGTTATGTAAAATTAATATGTTACTTGTACATATAATCAAGCATATCTTCATCTAAAAAATGTACAATGCAAATATTAACATTTTGGTTTTAAACATGTTACAAACAGCGATATCTAAAGCGACAAAACCAAAATTCAGGAAAAGACCTCAAATCAAGCGTGAGTTTTAGAGTTTTGGTTCACTGTAAAAAAATATCAATTATACAAAAAAATAGAGTATTTATTTGAGAACAAAGTCTACAGTGAACATTTTACAATTTTATTCAGAAATATAGAATAATACCACGTTTTTATTTACGAATTTTTGCAAAATAATGCGCCATTATAACAGCTTTTATATGAATAAATAACAGTTGTAAAGATTTAAAAAACATATATGTTATTTAAGAAGATGTACTTAATCTAATTGCAAAAATATATTTATTTTTGTTCATAATATCACTGTAAAAAATATTCAAACATTCCCATGTTTTTCGCAAAACGACGCTCCGAGCGGTCTGGCAGGGAAAATTGTATGGGCTTCGTGAAAACCTCTATAGCGGCCTTAAAGTCATTTTGGCTTCAAGTCGGTCAGCAAACTCCAGCCACGCTTTCCTACTGATCAGCTAGATAGGAATACTGCTGCCCCATGCTCGCCTTTGTACAGGACAGCTCGCAGCACTATAAGCACACGCCAATGTCCAGGCCTCAGGCAACCTCTGCTCCTAGCGCTGCAAATGCATGCCTGTAAGTTAGCTGGCTAGTTCTTTGTTGACTGCGCTGCTAGCAAGTCGCTGGCAGATTTCAGATTTGCTTTTAATTCTGCAAGCAAACGCCGCGCAGGTCCACCTGACTGGGTTTGTGACTGCACATACTCGAAGCGCTGCAAAAAAACTAGGCAGGCCCGCCTGATCTCCGAGTAAGCCTGTAGCCGCCTCTGCTGGTAGTGCTGTAAGTAATCAAACTCTGTCAACTTCCACTTACCTACCTGCGTGATTTGTGGCTGACTTTACTTCCAGCGCATTTAGAAAACAACAGCTTCTCTTACCAACCAGCCAGGCAATAGTCGCTTCCGTAAGCAGCGCTGTGTTCAAACGCCACCAAGGCTCGTCTGCCAGTTGGGCTGCGGCTACCTTACTTGCAGACTACAATCTTACTAGATTAGGATTACTTCTGGTTGCAGCACTGCAAAAATAGCCGTTCACTCTCACTTCCCAGCTGGCTAGGTCTATGTCGAAGTGCTGCAAGCAAATTGTCACACCCGCCTTTCTGCCGGGAATTTCTTCTTGCAGCGCTAAATGCAAACACTGATTACGACCACTCATTGTCATCCTTGGTCTCCAGTCACCTTTTTTTTCAGCGCTGCGTTGCAAGCAAAATCAGGTAGGAACTACTTAAACACAGCTGGGACTGAGGTCTCCTTTCTTGCAGCGCCTCAAGGCAACGCCTTTAACGATCACCTGCCAGCCGGCTATGTCTCTGTTTGCAGTGCTGCTAGCCAAGGCTTTCACCCTTTCCTTCGGAAGGGCTAAATCTCTGCTTTTGGCGCTGCAAGCTAACACCAGTTAGACCTACTTACCTACAAGCTAGGTCTGAAATCACCTTTGCTTGCAGTACTGCAAACCCCGAACGGACCAAACTGACCGGACCAAACACTGATCCCGCAGAAAAACTGTGTAAGCAGTTTTGTGGGACTGTGTACATAGTTGTTAAGTGAACTTGAGCTTAATAAATAAATATAAAATTAAAACAAAACACCACCCACGATTTAGCATCTACTAGCGTCACTACCAGCATGCATTAATGTAAACGAAACCGAGCCTCACCAGACTCGCCTGACCAACGGCTAATTTTGAGCCCTCATACTTGCATCACTCACCAGTATTACTACTATAACAGCCACAATAAAGTCCACTGCTGAACATGGACTTCCCCTAGTAGGGGGGTATTTGCCATACTCACCACGCTTGGCAGGCGGGTTGGTGAGCGCGATGCAAGATGTTGCAATGCGATTGCGATATTTATCCTTTAGTCACCTCTAACGACACCCTCGGGAAAGATATGTGGTGATGACATTGGAAGCCAGCATCAAACGACTACGGCAACATATTATATGGCAATCCCTGCTTGGATCAAACGTCTAATGTCAAGAGCTTTAGCCAGTTCTCTGCATCAGGAGTGTAATTTGTATTTATACAACCGGGAAAACCGCAGAGGGAACATTCATTCATAACGTGGCATAGGTTTGTGGCGTGGCTAAGGTTTGGTCAGTACTTGTGTCACTACAACACAAGCACGCAGCGAAGTACGCAGCGCTATAAACAACCGGTCGGACTCTTCTGCCCTCCAGCTAGGTTTAAGGCCACCCTAATTGCTTCACCATAAGTAAACTTCGGTCAGACCTGGCTTTCTCACTTGCACTGTCTACGCTCACATCTCGGACAGCAAGTTTGCGTTGCCTCTGCTGATCTGCTTGCAGCGCTACGAAAAAAAGCCGTATCTGATCATCTGCCGACTAGCTAGGTCTGTGATTGAAGCGCTCCAAGGAAACGCTGGTCAGCCTCGCCTTCCCGCCTAGTACGTAGGTCTGCGACTGCGACCACACTTCTGTTGCTGCAAGTAAACGCCGGTCAGGTCTACCTGTCCGCCAGCTTGGTCTACAAGCATCGCGCTTGCACTGCACTGCTGCCAGATTTCTAAATCTCTGCTTGCAGCGCTGCAAGCAAACGCTGATCAGGGCCACTAGCCTACTGGCTGGGTTTCTGGCCGTCTGCTTGCTGTGGTTGTAATTGTGGCAAGCTAACCTAAACCACTTTTGCCTTCTGTGCTTGTTTCTGCTTGCAATCCTGCAAGCAAACACAAGCCAGGATAGCCTCCTCACCTGCTACATTTATGGCAGTCTCTTCTTGCAATTTCGGTGCCATAAATGCAATTTCGGTGGCACAAAATAAATTTCGGTGCCATGGCAATTTCGGTGGGCGAAATATCTCATTAAATACTAAGGTTATAGAGTTTTCCTTAAAAATATAGATTAAGGAAGTGAATATTTCGGTCGACATAAAAAAATTATAACATAAAACCCAAAAATGAAAAAATCCACCGAAATTAGGAAAAAAATGCACTTGTTGAAAATGCCTCTCCTACAAACTACTCACCCCTCTTCCCCAACGATGCCAGCCTCAATCTCGTGGAGATTGGACGTGTATTTCAGAGGAATCACCTCCTATACGGATAATATATAACGGATATCTACTAGACCATACTAGACTTTATCGTCTTGTGGTACAACCCCATCTATTAACAAAATCCCACAAACTTCTCACCCCACTTCTCCAACCATGCCGGTTTCTTTCTTATGGAGATTGGAGCTGTATTTCAGAAGAATCACCTCCTTGCATAGCTACTAAACTATACTAGACTTTATCGTCTTATTTTATAGCGCCATGGTAGCACAAACTACTTACCCCTCTTCTCCAAAGATGCCGTCCTTGTAATCATGAAGAATGGAAGGTGTATTTCAGAGGAATCACCTCCTTGGATAGCTGCTAAACTATACTAGACGTTACGCCATCTCTTGACAAAGGCTCACGAACTACTCACCCCTCTTCTCCAAATATGCCAGCCTCATTCTCATGAAGGTTGGAGGTGTATTTCAGAGGAATCACCTCCTCGAGGAGCCACTAAACTATATTAGACTTTATCGTCTTGTGGTACAGCGACATCTATTGACAAAGTCCTACAAACTACTCACTTCCTCGGGGATATAAGAGAGACTAACTTCTAGTTACTAAGTAAACCATAGTAGATCTTCATGTTATGAAACAGTGACATCTGTTGACAAGTGCTCACAAACTACTCACCCGTCTTCTCCTACACTGTCAGCCTCATTCTCATGGAGATTGGAGGTGTATTTTAGAGGAATCGCCTCCTTAGACAGCCACTAAACTATACGAGTTCCTACAATGTACAACATAGTATTTTACAGCATAATATTGGCCATCAGAGTAATGTACGACGTGATGGAGCACGACATGGTGGATGGAATCAAAACAATGTCGCCATCCATCACCCCGTCCTGAAAGTTGAGACATCACATGATGGTTAGAGACATCACGTGTTGTGGTAGAATGTGATTAGATCGATAATATTATAATATGCATATCTAACTTAATCGATATTGTTTTTCTATTAAATATATTCTTTAGTAAAGTTGGTCGCTCACTTCTGTTAGAAATTAAACTTATATGTATGGCATCACAATTTACTGGTAGATTAATTATCGACTATGGCAACACAGCTGTACTGTCTATTGTATCTGTCACATCGATTTTGACACTTCTTGATCTCTCTTTGTATAGCCGCTAGCATGGCGGATTTCTTTTACATAATATTTTATTAGTATAACGAAAGTTTTAAATTGTTGCATACTGTGCTATGTAGATAATAAAACGAGATACGTGTACTCGTTGTTTTTCTTCACCGAGACTCCACCATCGTTCCCTGCTAAACTACATCCATCGACACTGCGAGATCCGCGTGGCCCTCACATCAAACAACAGGTTATTTGCCCCAGGAACGAAAATCCGAAATCATCTTGCGATTGGATTATTAGTTTGGCGGAATTTGAAGACCGGCGCGTGCAGCCGAGTTGCCTACAGATGCTAATGGCGGTAATGGTGGCACGGGCACGCCGAATGGCGGAAATAATGGTGGCGCTGGATACAATGGTGCCACGATTCTGTTCGGCGGCTCGCCGGGCATGGTGGAGAAACTGGAAGGCGCGGGCAATTATCTTAACTGGAAATTCCAGCTGAAAATGCTATTGAAACTGGAAGGCATGTGGGACCTCATTGAAGCCGAAGAAACTAACGTCTTAACAAGTGTTGACGCTGCGCGCGACCAGCGCGCTCTTGCGCGCATTTGTTTGTCACTTAAACCTGGGCTATTCCAATACGTAAGAGAAGCTAAATCATCAAAAGAAGCTTGGAAGAAGCTCAGCGAGGTCTTCGAGGACCGAGGCCTCTATAGACGTGTCTTACTGCTACGGCAATTGCACAGGATACAATACAATGATTATAACAACATGACAGAGTACATCGAGAGAGTGACATCCCTCGTCCAACAGTTATCTGATATCGGCAAGGTAATTGAAGATGAAGAAATTGCTGAAATACTTCTTAGTGGATTACCTCAAGAATATGATACGTTGGTGTCTAACCTTGAAACATTATGCATATCCAAAAATCTGCAGAGTGAACTAGTGAGGACCAGATTACTGCAAGAAGCTCACCGAAAAGATGAAACTTCTACGGCTACAGCGTTTGTTACCAAAAAGCAACTTGTATGCAAATACTGCTCTAAAGTTGGCTACATCAAGCCAAAATGCTATAAATTCAAGCGGGACAAGCTGCAGAAGAAGAAGAAGGATGAGAACTAGCAAGTCGTCGCATTTTTAGCTCACAGCTCTTCAGATATCTATGTCGACAGTGGATCATCAAACCACATGGTCAAGGATAAGGAAATGCTAACTAACTTCAAGGAAACTAGTACTCAGGTGGTGTCCTGTGCTAACAATGAGCAATTAGTTAGTACTTGTGTGGGAGACATAAATATTTTCTCAAATAATGAGGTAAGAACCTTTAAAAATGTTATGTTTGTCCCCAATTTGTCTGCTAATCTCTTATCAGTTTCTAAACTAGCTAAAGATGGTTATATTGTAATATTTACAAATGATGGTTGTTATGTATTTCATCATACACAATGTAAAATTTCTGGCAATTATTTATTTAAAGCTACTTGCACTAATGGCATTTATAAAGTGGATGGGCATGTGTGTGAGGATATCTCGCTTCAAAAGAAGCATTCTATGCTCCTGCGTGATAGGCAGGAGACCATGAGTGCTGCAGTTACTGCCTCTGCCTCAAACATGGAACTTTGGCATTAGCGACTTGGCCACTTACATCCAGCAGGTATGTGTAGGTTAAGATTGCATGCGTGTGGTGTGTTGTTTCAGGATGAAGTACTACTGAAGAAGTGTGAAGATTGCCTCAAGGGGAAGTTAGCGGCTGAACCTTTCCCTGATGCAAGTTCTAGCCGTACAACACAGCCACTTCAACTTGTGCACAGCGATGTACTTGGACCACTCCAGGAGGCCAGTTATGGGGGAGCCAGATATCTGCTCACATTCACTGATGACTACACAAGGAAAAGCTTTGGATATCTACTGAAGAATAAGCATCAGGTATTTGATTGTTTTATTCAATTTAAAGCCTTAGTTGAGAAACAGCTTAATTTGCCTATTAAATGCCTGCGAACAGATAATGGTGGTGAATATTGCAATAATAAGTTTACTCGCTATCTACAGCGAGAAGGAATTATTCACCAAACCACTTGTCCTTATACACCTGCACAAAATGGAGTCGCGGAACGTCTAAATAGAACTCTCTTTGGTAAGGTGCGCTGTATGTTGCAACACAGTGGCCTCTGTAAGCGCTTTTGGGGTGAATGCGTTATGGTTGCGCTTTATTTGAAAAATAGGTCACCCACAGCTGCTTTGTCAGGGCAAATGCCAGAGGAAGTTTGGTCGGGGTCAAAGGTCGACCTCGGTCACCTCAGGGTTTTTGGTTGCACAGCTTATTCATTAACACCTAAACATAAACGCGACAAGCTTGATGCTAAGGGGAAGGAATACATTTTTGTGGGTTATAGTGAAACACAAAAAGGTTTTCACTTGGCTGATCCATTGGATCCCACAAAGGTTATTGTTTCGCGTAATGTGGCATTTATTGAAAATAAATTTTACTCTAAAACTAACCATCTTGATAAGCCTGTTAGCTCGCACGAAGAGGAGATCAATTTTTATAGTTTTGACTGTGATAATAATGAAAATAAAATAATCTGTGATACTAGTCAAACTAATATTTATTTACATAATAATAATAATGATGAATTAAATTCAAATGTAATTAATAATTCAAATTCAATTAATAATTCAAATAATAACAATGCATGTGATGAGAATTCTTTTAATAATAGTGGTTCTTTCTCTAATATTTCAGGTGAGGAGTACTGTACAGGGAGTGAAGACGACTCCAGCTCCGCTGAATTGTCTGCAGGGGACACGGGTGACGAGCCCTTGAGTTCGCCATGCGAGACGCCAGCTCAGGAGGTAGCCGCGACTAGTCCAGTGACCGTCGTTTCGCAAACTGGTCGTCCTATCCGCTCTACACGTAATGTACACCCTTCGAGATTTTTAGATTATGATATGAGTTATTTGGTACACGAGAACCCGCTCATTGATGAACCACTTACCTATGAGGAGGCCATGAATTCTCCATGCAGAACACAATGGGAAGACGCCATGAAATGTGAGTATGATGCACTCGTAGCGAATGATGTATGGGAGTTGGTTGAGAGACCGAAGGATGTAAACGTTGTCAAGTGCAAGTGGGTCTATAAGGTAAAATATGATGCCTCAGGAAAATTCGACCGCTTTAAAGCTAGACTTGTTGCCAGAGGTTTTACTCAACGTTTAGGTATTGATTATAATGATACGTTTTCTCCCGTTGTGCGTCACTCCACAATGCGAATCTTGTTTTCTATAGCTAATCAGTTTGATTTAGTATAGATCATTTAGATGTCGCCACAGCATTTTTAAATGGCGATCTAAATGAAACAATTTATATGGAACAACCTGTAGGTTTCTGTACACAAGATCCTAATAAAGTTTGTTTGTTAAATAAGAGTATTTATGGACTCAAACAAGCGAGCAGAATGTGGAATTGTAAAATACACAGTTTACTATGTAAGCATGATTTTGTTCAGTCAAAATGTGAACCCTGTGTTTATGTAAAATGTTCAGGTAATGACATAGTCATAATTGCATTATATGTAGACGATTTCTATATATTTTACAGTTCCAATAGCTCTATAAAATGTAATTTAGTTTCAGTCCTAGAAAAAGAATTTAATGTAAAGAACTTGGGAACTTTAAAGAGCTGTTTAGGTATAAATGTCACTAGGGACAGAGTAAAAGGTATTTTGAAACTGGACCAAAGTGAACATATTAGGAAATTACTTGTACGGTTTGGAATGGAAAATTGTAAAGCCGTGTCTACACCTATGGAGGTTAACTGTAAGCTACTTAAATCTGAAAAATCGGATGTACAGGATGATGTCTATAACTATCGTCAGCTTCTTGGTTGCTTGATGTATCTGTCCGTTTGTACACGCCCAGATATATCATATGCATGTAGTCAGCTCAGTCAGTTTAACAACTGCTTCGATAGGACACATTGGTTAGCTGCAAAGCGCGTTCTGCGTTACTTGGCTGGTACAATTCATTACTCTTTATGTTTTCATAAAAGTAGGGATTGGTTTTTAAATAGTTATTGTGACGCGGATTGGGCTAATGATGTCACTGATAGGAAATCCTATACTGGTTTTGTCATTAAATTAGGAAATGATACTGTTAACTGGGAGTCACGCAAACAGAGATGTTTAGCATTAAGTTCGACTGAAGCAGAATATTTGTCAATAAGTGATGTATGTAAAGATATTTGTTTCACTCGAAACTTGCTATCAGAAATCCTACCTAAACAGATGTGTGATATGAAATGTATTGTTTATAATGATAGTCAGAGTGCGCAAAAACTATTACAGGCTAGAGAGTATTGTCATAAGCGTACGAAGCACATTGATATAAGATATCACTATGTAAAGGATCTTGTAAACAAAAATGTAATTAATGTCATGTATTTACCTACTGATAAAATGATTGCGGATGTTTTAACAGAACCCTTAGGTAGAGTGAAGCATGAATACTTTGTTAAAGCTATGAATGTATATTGAGCATTGTGTTGAGTTTATTAATATTTTATAATATGACTTGGAATGTAAATGTATTTTGTGTCATGGTGCATGTAATTAATAATTATCCTACTGAAATATTATTTAATTTACATGCATAATCAACTTTTCTTTTATGCTATAGGTATTTTTATGATATTTTATTGCCGTGTGATGCCGGCTTAGAATAGCATCACCCCAATTCTACCCGTGGGTGTCGTAAAAAGCGACTAAGGGATAATTATCCAGGGAATGGGCAGCAGCGTTCCCTGTGAGTTAAACATCTTGCACTGCGCTCACCAATCCGCCTGCCAAGCGTGGTGAGTATGGCAATACCCCCCAATACGGGGGAGGCCCATGTCCAGCAGTGGACTGTTGTGGCTGTAAAGGATAGGTATTTTTATAGTGTTATTTCAAGAAGAGTAGAGACACATGTTATTACAAAATATAGAGTCAAATGTTTTTATATAAATGTAGAGACATTTTTTTATGGATTGTAGAGTCATGTATTTTGAAATGTAGAGTCATATTATTATAAATGTAGAGTCATTTTGTATTGTTTAAACATTTGATTCTGTATATTGTGAGCCATAAGGGGAAGTGTTAGAAATTAAACTTATATGTATGGCATCACAATTTACTGGTAGATTAATTATCGACTATGGCAACACAGCTGTACTGTCTATTGTATCTGTCACATCGATTTTGACACTTCTTGATCTCTCTTTGTATAGCCGCTAGCATGGCGGATTTCTTTTACATAATATTTTATTAGTATAACGAAAGTTTTAAATTGTTGCATACTGTGCTATGTAGATAATAAAACGAGATACGTGTATTCGTTGTTTTTCTTCACCGAGACTCCACCATCGTTCCCTGCTAAACTACATCCATCGACACTGCGAGATCCGCGTGGCCCTCACATCAAACAACAACTTCGTTCGCTCCAGGGGGTCACTGTTCTAACCTAACCTACTGTGTCGGATTTGCGTTAAATGTGGCTTTTTTACTGCGGGGGGCTGCGCCCCCCATACTCCCCTCCGTGGGTTGCCTTGCATGTCATGTTCAAATAATTATTCGATAAGTCGATCAAAGTCAACACTGTCACATCACTACATCCGCTGTGACGTCATTTGTTTTGATTCTATTTCCACCCCTGTACATTATCGGTCCGGGCCCGTATTCAAGACCATCCATCCATCATGTTGTACATTGATCTGCTGTACAATACGCTGCCGTGCATTAACCTGCTGTGCATTGAGTATGTCGTGCACTGTGGTTCCCCAAGTATACTAGACTTTTTCGGCTTGTGTTACAGCGCCATCTATTGACAAAGTTCCACAAACTACTCACCCCTCTTCGCCAACGATGCCAGCCACATTCTCATGAAGGTTGGAGGTGCATTTCAGAGGAATCACCTCCTCGGGGTTATAAGAGAGACTAACTTCTAGTTAATAAGTAAACCATAGCAGATCTTCATGTTGTGAAATAGTTACAAAACTATACTAGACTTTATCGTCTTATGATACAGCGACATCTATTGACAAAGTTCCACAAACTACTCACCCCTCTTCTCCAACGATGCCAGCCTCATTCTCATGAAGATTAGAGGTGTATTTCAGAGGTATCACCTCCTCGGGGTTGTAAGAGAGGCTCACTTCGGGCTGCTGCACGTTTTCGCTTGGGGTTTCACCTGGGGACGTAAAAATAAAAAAAAGTTTTAATGAGCCAGTGTGCCACCCTGACATTTAAGTGACCTTTAAAGACGCTTATTGACCTTAAATGGCATATAGTGACCTAAAGTGTCATTTTCTGTGACTTACTATAATATAACTGAGGCCTATCCTCCATTCGGCACGTAAACAGAGCACACGTCCTTTCTAACTTAAAAGAAGACTAGTGTGCCACTCTACGTGTTTGCTTAAGAGACATTTAGAAACCTACAGTGACGCTTATTGACCTAAAGTGACACAAATTGACGTTTAGTGACAAAGTGTAATTATCTGTGACTTAACATAATGTGAATGAGGCCTATGCTCCATCCGGCACGTAAATAGAGCACATGTCCTTTCCAACCTAAGAAAGCCAGTGTGCCACTCTGCGTGTGTGCTTAAGAGACATTTAGAGACCTACCTCTATAAAAGCGCTTGCTTATTTACCAAAAGTTTGACTTTAGTGACCTAAAGTGACCCAAAGTTACCTTTAGTGACGTAAAGTGTCATTTTCTGTGACTTACCATAAGGTAACTGAGGCCTATGCGCCGTCCGACACCACGTGAGCAGAGCACAGGCCCTTTCCAGCCTCAAGTGGGCCAGAGTGCCACTCTGAGTGTGTACGTTTCTACTTATTTCACATTTAGAGACCTTCAATGACGCCTCTAGACATAAAGTGACACAAAGCGACATTTAGTGACCTAAAGTGACACAAAGTGGCGTTTAGTGACCGAAAGTGATCTTTTTTGTGACTCACCATAATGTGACTGAGGCCTATGCGCCGTCCGACACCACGTGAGCAGGGCACACGCCCTTTCCAACCTCAAGTGAGCCAAAGTGCCACCCCACTCCGCCTCGCCTACCACGCACGTCGTGCCGTGGTGCATTATCTGAAAACAAACAGAATATTTGTCTTAAATAAATGATTGCCTCGCAGCTTTGCTCGCAACGCTCGGTAGATTGAGTTGGCGTACTTGTATAATAATGAAGCAATAGCCGGAATATGGCCATATTGGCCATCTTCATACATCTGGCAGTTAAGTACCCAATAATTTTCAAAATGACAAAATTCATAGTTTGATCTATTGCACACAAACCGATTATAAAAATGTCGGCTTAATTTTTTATGACAGTGCCTTTGGATAGTGCTCGATCTACCGAGAGCAGCGAGGAAATATGGTGAAATTTTACTAGTGACCGATAGCGAAAACTCAGAACCAGCTGGTGATAAGGAACAATTTTCCTCAAGGAACATAGGTCGAAATACGAAAAAATAAAATTATCTTCCATAGTACCTCAGATCAGCAGATCGGCAATATTCTTTATTCATATTTCGACCTACGTTCCTTGGGGAAAGTTGTTTCTTATCCTTATCTATCATTATCACCAGCTCACCAGCCGATTCTGAGTTTTCGCTATTGGTCACTAGTAAAATTTCACCCAACATAAGGTATCAGTAGAATACTGTACAGGAACCTAATTTTAAGATCTATTTTTTTACATGTATTCTTGCAAATAAACATTGATTGATTTTGATTGGTTGTATCTGGTATGTTTAGCTAGACAGAGACGTGGCACTTCTTATCTGGGTGGGTTTCAGGAGGGAGATTACATGATAGCTTTGCTTTCTTCTTTCTTCCATAAATAGGAGAAAGGGATGCCAATGAAGTAGTGGATGTGTTAGCTCAATTTCCGGTAAAAAATGGAGGTACCAACTTTCCTAACCACAGGGTAGTTAAACATGTTTATAAGGATGTTAGAAAACTCGGGTGGCCATCTCAGAGTAGTAGGTAGCTTTTAGAAATGATGGCTCTTCAAAGATGGCGGCTGTATGGCGACATACAGTAAAACTTGAGTGTACACATTTTACTTTACATGGCAGTTAGATATACTTATGAGGATATAAAAAATCAAAATGGCTATCAAAGTAGTAGATTTCAAAAATGGCCGCCAATCAAACATGGCGTTTGTGGAGTTTCGGAAAACTGTTTTCGGAAAGGCTTGCTAGCACACGGACTAGATGGGGTTTGTGGAGTTTTGAAAAATTTAATGTTTTCGGCACGGACCAAAAAGAGTAGTTTTATCATAGATTTTTACGAAGGACTCACTTGTAAGATATGCCTATCCATCCTCTCCCCGTTCTGCGGAGCTAACGGAAACATGGTGACGCCGTGGTCGTGAGGCGGTGGTTGCACTGGACAATATCCACCTCCTTCCAGTTCGTAAAGAGCTTCATTCTCGAAGGAGTCTGAGGGTTTGACAGTTGGCTGCGCAAATACCGGCTCGTCGCACGACGACATTGCTGTTCTGAAAGAAGGTTGTCGATGAGCAGATGTCTACGTATTTAAACATACAATGGTGCTCAGTAACCAATGATACGAATGTCTTTGTCTGTAACTGGTTTACTGCCAACGTTGCTCTGGCTGTAGCATGTCATAATGGTATCATGTCTTATAGTAGCCCCCGAGGGTGGCTATCATCTCAGCGTGCCCTATATAGCCCTGCCGTGTCCCCGAATGGAAACTTTAATGTTTATACAGGGTTATTCTTTACTCAGTGCGCAAACTTTGTAGGGTGTTTCTACTCGTGATTATAATAAATTTTTACTATGAGGCCACCTGCGAATTCCAAAAAAATATCATTTATCTTCCATAGAAAAATTCATACCTACTCGACAAAAATGTATGAAACAAGCAATAAAATTTTAGATTTCTCAGGTGGCCCCATAGTAAAAGTTGTTCAGAATCACGAGTAGGAACATACTGCAAAGTTTGAGCACTGACTAAATAACCCTGTAGATACGTTTGTACCAAAACGCAAAACGCCATATAAATAAAATTGTTTTCATTTCACATGTTTAAAAGTAAAAACGTAAAGAACTAACAAGTGTAGGATTCGAAAATAAGTATTTAATCTAAGAAAAACTGTAGTTCACCTAAGATGCTGGAGCAGCTGCCCTTTCGGTAACGCGTGGTGGTGCTGGTGGAAGCTGGCGATGTGGTCCATGACTGCCTGTGTGCGGTACACCTGGAAACAAATCGAGAAAACAGTCAAAATACGGGGAGTAAGGGACGGTGTAACGAAAACTTCGCGGGCGTGCTCAGACCATGAAGGTGAACAATTTTCTCCATAGAACCACAGAATATATAATAGTACTAGGGATAGAACGTATAGTGGTAATTCGACACACCGTCCCTTATACCTTGTATATTGCCTCGGAAACTAGAAGTATGGTTGGAAATATGATGATGAAGAGTTGTGGACAGATATGAATGGTAAGACAAACATGTTTCGCCAACCCAAATAAATGAGGAATTTATCGATATTTTTTTAAATACCATAACTATACCATAACAGCCACAACAGTCCACTACTGGACATGGGCCTCCCTCTATCGGGGGGTATTGCCATATTTAGGAAAGTGGTGAGCTTAAAGCACAGTACAGAAAGGATCACGAAACTCCTTACTATAGTCAGCGACTCGCTGTAGTCGGGGTCACAAAATGTGGTGAAAAAAATACTAAACTAGCGACCCAAAGAGGATCTTGGCCTTCGAAACGAGCTCTCTCCACTACTGATCCTCCGCGATCCCCTGCCAGTTGGTGACTCGAATATGGCCTGGCTGACCGGACTGGTCTTTATAAATCTAATCTGTGAGAGAGAACTGTCTATGCTATTATTAATTATTTATAAGTGCCAGATGAGGCCAGGGTAGTATTTATTACTCCACGTCCGCGTTTTGTGACCCCAACTGCAGCGAGTTGCTGACTATAGTTTAAAACCTCGACCATTTCATTCAGAACTGACCTTCTCCAGGTTGACGAGACCCTCGGGACCCACTCGTTTCCAGCCAGGAGTCTGCTCCCCGCTCTCCTCGTCGAACGACGCTATGTACTGGAAAAATAGAAGCATGTTTAATGAAATGAGTGACAATCTAAGTGCCTCGTCACACTACGACCGAAATTACGCGACGAAATTCGGTCCGAAGTAATTCGGCGTGATTTGTACGTAATTTCGGCCCAACCAAAAACGCTGAAAACTGACGGAACGGAATTCAGCCGCCGAATTTCGGTCGTAGTAATGTGTCAGTCGAGGCACTAAAGGACAAGATTCACAGATTAAACGCACGATGCGATGCGCAATATGACATTTGTCAGACAAGTGATCGTCAGCCGTGGGACACGCGAATGATGGAACCGCAGCGGGAAGGACTTTGAAGAAAATGCAGGATGAAGTTAAACTATAATAATTTATTAAACGTAACATAGTTTCGACAAGTTTCGATGTGTGAAAGCTATGTTACAATTTAAACTTAGTCTAACATTAATACTAAGAACTATTCTAGGCGACTTTGCCCTCTATGTGTGAGGACAGAAGTGCTGGTTTGATGCTGAAGCCCGGCTTTATACTGGTCTTCAGCTGTAGTCTTGGAGGGGTCGAACTGTAGACGCAGCACTTCGTGTGATGGCCATCCGTGGTCAGCTTGAATCTGCACGTGGATGGAATCGGCAGATTCATCTCTTCTTGGGCACGTTCTTCCGCCTGCATTCCAGTGTCTCGAGCCGTAATCTACCATACATGAACACTTTTGCACGTAGGTAGAATGATCACGTCCAAAAAGGTTCAAGTCGACAGCGTCTGCGAGATTAGGGACTTCCGCATAGCTCGTACTTACATAACACGCGTCTTTCGTGTGTGGTTTTGTTTTTCGGTTTTTTTACACATTTCAGCTATAGCCCTTGCGGCCATTTACACCACGCCCGACAAAACTTTGAGATTCATTCAGAAGACTGTGTATCACCATAGTGACAGTTTGTCAGCCTGTCGCCTAAAATTGCAATACACATTCAAATCCCTTTGTCGCTTCTTATGACAATATGGGTGATGCTATTCTAAGCCATACAATATTGCAGTAACCCTGATACTGATATATCCGTTCTGCTTACTTACGTATCTAATTTAGAAGGAAAAAGGAGTGAGATTACTCAACCCATCTCACGTTAACATGTGCTGAAAGGCCGTGTACACTATTTGCTATCAATCACCCCGACAGAGCGGTCCGTTTGCCCCAATCAGGGCACAAAGGGTTATCCGGGACTCACGTACAGATAAGGGTTACTTAGATATAGCCCTTGAAAGGGTATAACTGAATACCGAGAGTAGCGTTCCGAATGATGAAACTGAAAGGGTGCATGTTCTTTAAATACCGTAAGTAAAGTTTTTATTTCTCAGTAGGAATTTACAAGATTCTCATTCTAATTCAAACTTTTTATAACAATTTGTGTTCCTACTCTAAACGCGGCTCGGGCGGGATAAAAGAATAAAAATAAAGGCACTGCCTCGGGGCTGGCCAGGCTAACCACACAGCATGTAACTTTATGCCTCAATGAAAGACAAGTAAATCGAATTACATTCAGTCAATATTTTAAAAGGTGTTATTTTTCTTTTCAAAACACTCTAGTTATGAATGGGATACTCATTTTGGTCTCTTCCGTCTCTTCTCTTTCCTAAAGGGCGTTTTTTGTAGAAACTAAGGGGTCGTCCACAAATTACGTAACGCACTTAGGGGGAAGGGGGGGGGTTCTGACCGGGCGTTACGGTCCCGTTACTATGGGGAGGGGGGCGTCAGAGTCAAGCGTTACGTAACGCCTTTTTAAAGATTTTTCTAGTATTTTTTATACCTAATTCAGTTATTACCAATTAATTGTAAAACAAACTTTTATAACACTTTTGGTGTCAGTGTCAGGAATTCAATTCTTTAGAAACTATTTAAAAAAAAACTGCTAAAGGCAGGATCTGAACGTACGACTATCGAAAGTAGTACTGACAATGCCGCTTCCATCTGGGCTACTGCGGCTTAATCGTGCGTGAGTAAATTTTATATCCTATTTGTAGCAGGTTTTCATCGTTTTGGCTACATAACACAAACTGGAACCAAAAAATAATTGCTGGGAACTAGTTGCAAAACTCTCCCTGTAAATCTACCGTTGCCACGCGTTATTAGCCTACAAACATACATACACTTATATAATTTCGAAGACAATGATTGAGCCGCAGTAGCTCAGAAGGAAGAGGCGTCGCCAGTACTAGTGCCGAAAATCGCAGCTTCAAATTCTGTCTAATTGTAGAAAAAATTGCAAGTTTTCTAAAAAATGTTTTATTGCTTTATCACAAAAAATATACTGAAAAATATTACAAAATAAGCGTTACGTAACGGATAGGGGAGGGGGGGAGGGGTCATGACCAAGCGTCAGGGAGGGGGGGTCAAAAATTTGTGATTTTTGCGTTACGTAATTTGTGGACGACCCCTAATCCGTGAGATGGCGTTGTAAGCTATAGACTTACAAGAGACTTAAAGGGATTTCACGTTATAGTTACCTTAACGGGTCTTATCGCGATAGTTTTTTAGGTAATTAAGCGATTTACCTGGAAACCGCTTATTTACCTAAAAACCCGTTAAAGTAACTGTTATTTATGAAAGTAATCGCGTGTGCTTTAAAACTTAAAGGCATTAGCTGTCAAATTTTGACACCTATTCCATTTTAGTCTATGGAAGCGTAAAAAACGTCATCTTGCGGTTTTGTTCCTCCAGAAAATGATCATTGTCGATTGCTATTGATTCAGATTTAAGAAACTACCATCACCATTCCATCTCCGGTGCACGAGACGCCGGTTGGGATGCCACCCTTATATCGTAGACATCCCGCAAATTCGCACAAAGCGATTCGCTTCTACATTTTTAATGCGAACTGCTAAAGAGTGGAACTCCCTGCCTGCGGATCTGTTTCCGGAACGTTATAACCTGGGCCTTTTCAAGGCGAGAGTGAATAGGCATTATCTGGGCGAGCATGTTCCATCATCGTCTGCAGCGTCACTTAACATCAGGTGAGATTGCGGACAAATGCTTACCCATTATTTGTAAAAAAATATGGCTTACCACTGTTTTGCTGGGCTCCCTTTCTCTCTTGCTGTCTCTGTGCGTGCCACTATCCCTGTGAGGACTATCTCTAGTACTTGTAGACGAGTCTTGACGTTTGCTGCTTTCTCTTCTGCTGTCCCGCTCCCGCTTTAGAGATCCTCTGGAATTGAAAGTGTTTGTTTCTGAACAAATGATTGTGTTGTAAATAACAATGATTCTAAAATCGCCTCAGTTGATATTATTAAAATAGTTGGGACGTCTCTTATCTCATACCTGATTATACCGCTAAAAGTTGACACAAATGCCCATAGAGAAGCACCTATAGCATTGAATTGATCCATAACGTGAAAACGCTAAATTCTTGATGAAAGTGATAGAAGGCTAGGATTATAGTCGGCGCCGCGGGACTATAATCCGAGCCTAATAGAATGTTTAGCTTCATTCACTCCGATGGCGGTAAGTTATGCTCTATACATTGTTTCGCTCCTCCACGTAGCACGTGTAGAGTGTAAAACGGTGGTTGCGGTGTTAGTGAAGTGCATCGCTTGTACATTTGCATTAAGTTGTGGTCGTACGTGTGGATCACACAGTAGATATCAAGATGGACTTTCGAAAAGTAAAGCCTGATAACGCTAAATTCTCTGAGCATTCGTACTTTTGTTGTATTTTTGTGCTATTTGTGCCGAGTCTGAATGTGAAGTATAAATTCTTCATAACTTCATTTTTGTTCTTCAGAGGATTCAAACCATAATAAATAATAATAATAAATATCCTGGACATTTCACACAGCGCCATCTAGCCCCAAGCTAAGCAAAGCTTGTACTATGGGAACTAGATAGGTGATATAAATACGTATAATATATATTTTTTGTAAATACATACATATTATACATATAAAACACCCAGAATAAACACAAATATTTGAAAACCGATCGATCGATCCCACGACCGTCTGCGTGGCAGGCAGGCAGGGGCACTAACCACTACGCGATCGAACCTGTCACCTACCTGTCCTCTTTGACGGAGTCACGCTTGAAATCCCTCCTGTGGGTAGGCGTGGTTGTATGATTCTCTCGATCGGTACCTATAGGTAATAAACCTACCTGTCCTCTTTGACGGAGTCACGCTTGAAATCCCTCCTGTGGGTAGGCGTGGTTGTGTGGCTGCCGGTCAGCGACGGAGCGGCCGCTAGGATCTCTCTGTAACAACAAAGTTACATCGTTACGGTCGTTGAACGACTCGGTGTCCCACTCGAAAAGAAGAAGAACACAGTTACATAAATATAAGTAAGTAAAAAATGAAGTTGTTTTTTTTGCGTTTCTCTGTCTGTCGTGGTATTCGCTAACACCTCCTAAACTAAACAACGGATTTTGATGGTATTTTTTTAATAGATGTTCAAGAGGAAGTTTTTTATTCCGGGAACTCTCTTACTATTATGGGTAATCGAGTTGCAGCGGGTGAAGAAATCGCTGGTGCGTGGATAGTGCAATATCTATTAAACTCGCTTTTTTATATAGATCATCATCATCATCTTCTGCCTGCCCTTTCCCCAAATCAGTTGGGGTGGGCGCAACGTTTCGTGAGAGCCAATGAGAGCACAAAATGCATTTTTAAAATGACTGCAGTAGGCTTTTGTTTTTCAATACATCTGCGTGTTCCGAACCAAAATGAGATTCAAATTCCCGGCGCAGATAAATATACCTACCTACTCCCAAATGTAACGCGAGCGTAAGCCGCGGATCAAAATTTGTGCGAGATTCGGCGTGTCAACACGTGTTTGATTAAAAAACAACATCCACGCTCACTGGCATGATTGGTGTTGACACGGAGCTGCCATTAACACTTCTGGGAATCGAACGAGGATATTACAAGTGAGTAATCGCCATCAGAGAAAAGGTTGAGGCTAGAGATCTCGCTAATAGACAAGTTTTTGAGTTGACAACCGATGTGGTTAGTATAAGTGCCTGCCACGCAGAAGGTTCCGGGTCCAATTCCCAGTGGGATCACTCCCAGCCTGGTTAGGACATTGCAGGCTGAACCACCTGATTGTCCGAAAAGCAAGATAGTTCCATGCTTCGGATGGGCACGGTAAGCCGTCGGTCCCGGTTGCTGTCTATGATGGCGGTCGTTACACAACCATGTCAGAGGCCTGCTTCTTACAGTAGGCGGTTGAAAAACTCTGACACTAGGGTTCATCGGGTCGTTGAACGACTCTGTGTTCCACACGAAGAGAGAGGGAATGGATAAGTTCCGGAACGAGATTGTCCGCCAAAAGACCTAAGTAACGGACATAGTCTGGAAGTAGGTAGCAAGCTGAAGCGGCAGTGGGCTGGTCACATTTATCGTAGAACCGATGGACGGTGGAGTAAGCGGGTTCTCGAGTGGAGGCCACGGCTCGGCAAGCGTAGGTTTGGATTGGACGACGAAAACGGGAGGTTGTGCCTTGTGGCGTGCCCTGGGGGAGGCCCATGTCCAGCAGTGGACTGCTATGACGTAATGTGATGTGAAGATGTGAAGATTGTGAAGCATGTAGCAACCTCTAGGAGCCACAACACACAATGGGCCTAAAACGCGGTATCCAAGAGTACACCGCTCACCGCACATATACAACTTCCAAACTCATCCAGGTGGACCAGTCGGTCCTCTGGCCACAACACCCGGCCAGGAGGGTAGCTACCCTTTTCCCGACACCGACTGGATACCCTCCTTCTGCCTGCTGGTATTACGGTCTGCTGTCACCCGCCACAAGCACATCAACCTGCCCATTTAAGGGAATAACTTATTCTGATTTTATTTTGTAGGTAGGTCATCCATCATCATAGGCCTCGTACGTCAATGAAGTCAACTCGAGAAATAAAAGATTTAGAACAATTGAATAAACACAAAATAAAGAGTAATTTTTATGGTTACAGACTTTCTGTATAAAAAAGCAACCAGGAGCGTGTCAGACATGCTCATAAATAGGGTTTCGTAGTCAACGTTTAAATATCAGGTCTTTCAGCATTACAAAGTTAATTTTGTTGCTGGTTTGTTTGCAGCTGTATGGTTGCCAACCGCAAATTATAAAACTTTAATATTTCCTTAATCTTTAGTGGTACAGTATCCGTTATAGTTTTCATGGTAACTTCATATTACGAACTACCTATACTTCATATCTTTTTCAAATTTTTAGCATGCATCTTTAGAAGTTGCAGCTGGAACAAATTATGGCTAAAAACGCCCCTTTTAAAAGCAAATATCTCAAGACACAAACATTTTTTAGAGACTTTGTTTAAAAGAAACCTCCCCTTAGTTTTCCTAACCTATCCAACGATACCCTACTCAATATTACAGGAGAAAAAAAATTCTTTGTCCCCCCTTTCACATGTATGGGAAAGGGGTCCAAAAATCAATTAAAATATTTTTTCTTAACATTTCTAAATTTGGGTCAACAAGATCTATCTTTACACCAAATTTGATGTCGATAGCTCCAAAACTGACGAAGTTATGATGGCGCGGCATACAGACAGACAGACAGACAGACTTACCGAAATGATAAGGGTTTCTAGTAGACTACGAAACCCTAAAAAACGTTATCTCAGCTGGGCTTTGCGCCCTTATTTGCGACCTCTACATGCTACTTAAGAATTCATAGAATATTTTCCATTGACAAGAAATGGCGAAGAACTCATTGACATTTTTAAACATGACAGGACTAACGGCGTGTCCACATACCTCCGGCACGGCGCCGGCGCCGTGGAACGTCACGGTGCACGCCGTGGCACGACACGGCGCCGTGCCGGACCACGACGCCGTGCCGTGATAATCCACGGCGTGACACAATTCTCATTCACCAAAGAGATTGGGTCTCTCAAAAAGAGAAATAATTATTGGTATGCCATAAATTTCGATTGGCGACAAAAAGCGACTTACAAACTTTGGGCAACAATGAAATAACTTAGTCCGAAAAATAACATTGGGTCTGCAAATAATATTAAGTGATTATCGGGGCAGCAAAATAATAATTTGAGAAGCAAGTTTTTACAAGCAGCTTAAGTGTCATGCGGGCAATCTCTCATTTCTTCTATCCTACCTAAGGTACATTAGGTCAAGGAACGACTTGACGAACCAGGAGACCTCTGTCAAGGTTATCTCAACGTTGACTAGGCCTCTAATATGGTAAAGTAGGCCTCTGACATGATTAAGTACATGACAGAGGCCTGACTTCTGACATATTTACAGTCCAGCAAAAAAGAGTAGAAATTAAATAAAATGGAACTAAAAAATTTTCATACTAAATTGTTGCCATTCATAGTTAATATTGCAATATAATTTTGAAATTTCTTACTCAGTGGCGCCCTCATTTTTTGTCTACTCTTTTTTGCTGGACTGTAAGTATAGTTGAGCATGCCCATCGACATGATTGACATGGCCTCTGACACGGATAATATTGTGCTTAGCAAGTACTTTGACTTTCGTTTTATTTGGACGGAAGAAGAAGACTGCCGTAAGCAATTAAAAACACAACCATTGTGTATTTTTTGAGGCTCGACCTCGACATATTTGATTGATTATTAAGTTGCTATTTAATTTTAAAAAATATATATATTTACGTGCTGTGTAATCGCATAACAAAAATTTTATACGTATGATACGCGCATTGAAGTTTTCTTATTACCTATGTTCACATGTCTGATAAAATATATTGTTGTTCAGAAATATTTACCGTCCAAGAGTTGCTTAACGATTGGCAATTTCTGCTTAACAAAGTTAATTTTTAGCATTACAATTAGCATTTTTTTGCTTACTGCTTAAATAACACCCGAAATATCTTGCTTTTCATGGATGGAAAGAATGATGGTCAAAATGTGCCCTAAAGCTAACAAATGGTAAAATATTGACCAACAGGTTTGTGATGTATGTCAATAAAGAGAACATAGTAAGGAGTTCATTTATTACTATACTGACATTTCTCTAATGTGTAGCATAATTCCTAGAAAAATCAAATTTTGTTACTACGTATTCATATTACGACACAGAATACTACAAACAGCTGTATTTAAGCACTTGTTGATTATGCTAAAGCCTTCCACATATGTAACTATGACCACGAATGAAACATATGGAACTATTTTTGAATAAGTTTTAAATTACAGTCTGTTGAGCAAGCTTCCTCCATTAAACGTGGTGCAAGGAAATCCGCTTTTACCTAGACATTAGAGCAATTATTCCAGAAATTGACATCTACACGGTAGCTTAAATAGTAGGTTATAAACTCTAAAACTAAGCGCGTTAAGCGTAAAATAGAACTAGAACAGTTCAGTGGCGGATCCAGGGGGGGGGTCATGACCCCTGAGCCGGGCCCAGGAACTTGACTAAGTGGTTATATTATTGTTTACATATTGACAATGTCTTTTTTGTCAATGTCAAACACAAGATTCCATTCAATTACATAAGCAAAAGCCGGCATATGACAAAATCGACGACTTCATTCAGTCATCCCACTACCCACGCCCGCCAAGGAGTCCGACGCTACCTCCCACCCTCCAGAACGTCCAAAGCTATCTTCTGCCTCTCACGTACTACCTCCAACCCTCCAGGGATGCCCTTTACGGCAAGGGGTAGCGTCGGAAGCCCAGGAAAACCAACGCCCGCCACTTTTTATCCACCAGAGTGTCCGACGCCACCCAAGTCCTCCAGGGAGTCCGACGCTACTTTGTAACACAATAGTAGGTCTAACGCTACCCCTTCCCGACTATGGCGTCCCTGGAGGGTTGGAGGTTGCGTCAGTCACCCTGAAAGGCAGGAGGTAGCGTTGCACGTGCTGTAGGGTGAGAGGTAGCGCCGGTTGCCCTGGAGCCGTAGGTAGCGTCGGACACTCTGGAGGGTGAAAGATGACGGTAGTTGGATTTTCTGGGACGCTGTCCTCCAGGGCATCCGACGCTACCTCCGATCCTCCAGAGCGTCCGAGGTAATCGTGCTGTTCAGGCTGTCTGATGTTATTCCCTACCCTTTAGGGTGTCCAACTCTACCCTTGACAGATGTGCATAACATACCTCTTCACTCCTCGCTCCCCCTAAATGCAAAAAAACCATAATACTAACCAAATTTAGGATTTCGGCCGAAATCCTAGGTTTTTGGCCAAAAACCTGGATCAGCCAGCTTAGGACGATGGCCGAAGGAAGTCTATGATTTTTCCATATGCCGGTTTTTGGCCAAAAACCTAAGTCTGGCATTATACTGCGACACATACAAACATACAGGCTCTCGAAAAACATAACCCTCCTTCTCAAGCAGTCGGGTCAAAAATTATCTATAGTACCTATAAAATTGTCTATGTGACCTGAGCCAAAGCTGGATCCGCCGGTGGAACAGTTAGATACATAGTCTCTATCCAAAACCACTCTTTTAGTTCTTTTTTACGCTTAACGCCAAGCGCGAATAGAAAATGCATGGAAAAGCTACTGGCCCATTGAAAACTTAATTAAGGGAGACTCATTTGCGTAAAAGGCAAACTTATCCACTTGCGCATCCTTCCCAGCTAAAACAATGTCTTACAATATAAAAAAAAACTAAACGGGTAACTAGTTTTACCGTAGGTCAATCAAGGATGTTTAATGCAATTTGTTTCAAACTTTGTGATTAGATTAAGCAGCTAAAAACCGCAAGTGAAACCGCAGGCAAAGTGTTTGACAGATGATATTATTATTATGCATGATGAACCTCCATGTGAGTAGATTTAAATAGAAAATAATGAAATATTAAAAGACAAAACACTGTCTTCAGGTCTATGATGCAGATAAATCGTCTGTTGGATGTTCATAGCTAGAACCTACTGGTAGCTGACTGATGAAAATAAAAGGAATGACTTCACGACAGGGAACGACATGAAGTCAAATAAAAAAAATGTGGTGTATGAAATGATGATGATGTCTGTAGGACAAACTGCCGTGACTGCAGATCAGTATTGCTGCAGCGGCCGTGCGATTCGCACGTATCTATTTTTGCTATTTTGCTATAAAACGTAAAATGTGTGGTTCAGAAATAACTAAGCAGTAAATAACTATCAAAATTATTAAAAAACGAAACCCGACAGCGGTAATTTCAAAGGTACCTATTATACCTCGGTTCGAGTTACGGTACCTACACTGAATTAAACCAAGTAAGTACATACTTACAGTTCGTGCGTGAGTTATCTGTAGGTACCTATGTACCTACCTGCTACTCTGCCGTGTGATGCCGGCCTAGAATAGCATCACTGCATATTTGCCTGTGAGTGTCGTAAGCAGCGACTTGAAAGTAACATGTGTGTTGCAATTTTTGGCGACAGGCTGACAACCTGTCACTATAGTGATACACGACAATAACTCAAATGGCCCTCAATATTGATAAAGCTGGCGATAACGACCGTATTTTTACGGCCGTTGAAGCTCTGCTTACCCCGCAAGGGTTTAAGGCGTGATTTATGTATGTACGTAAATCACGCCTTAAACCCTTGGTACCTACTAACTACCTGTAGGTACCTATCATATCTACCTAAGTGTACATTGGACTTAAGAATAAAGGCACGACTAATAACATAATTGGATTTAAGAATAAAGGCACGACTGGCGAAGAGTAGAGACGACTTTGCGATGGTGGTTGCCGACGCCCATTAGTGTATGACACTAAGATAAGACCAGAAGTTTTAAGAATATCCTGCATGCTAGAGAAATGTCGCGATAGTAAAAAATAAACACTTGAATGACTATGTTCTATGTTCATACAATTTAATTCTGCTGATCAATATTTTTTTAGATTTTTTATATTTAGTTAGAGGAAGAGCATAGTTCTCATACAAAATGTTCCAAGTCCTTTAAAGAACAATATCTTAACTATGACTGACGTAGCTTGTCATGTGGCCTGACATGCGCTGTAACAATTATGCCAAAATAAGAAAAATTTAAATGTGATGTACCCTCGCCCTCGATAACAGATTTGTCGAATCGATAATATCGATTGGTGAGGACTGTTCTTCCTCTGAAGAAGAGTATGCTTTTCGGGAGTTATTATGTATGTATGGGTTGCATAAGTAAATACATTCGTTAGATTTGTCTAAGCAGCGCATATGACATTGATTATATGGGGTGAAATTTTACTAGTAACCGATAGCGAAAATTCAGAACCGGCTGGTGATAAGGAACAACTTTCCCCAAGGAACATAGGTCGAAATACGAAAAAAATTTTGGACCCCTCATACAAAATTGCCGATCAGCTTATTTCTTTACTTAACTTTTTTTTCGTATCTCGACCTTTGTTCCTTGGGGAAAGTTGTTCCTTATCACCAGTTAGTTCTGAGTTTTCGCTATCGGTCACTAGTAAAATTTCACCGTAAACATATAACTATTTCTTAAGGCGAGGATCCACGCCAAAAAATACGATTTCAAGATTAGGGTTAAGGGGGGGTGAGATGCGGGGCGGGAGGTCAGCGGGAGGCTGGTTTCACCGCGAGGACCGTCCGAATTTTTGAATAAAAATGGGTTTGTTGAATTAAAATTAGTTAATCTGCTAAAACCTTACTGTATTAGCGCTCGGGAATTAAATGAGGAATCTTTTGCTATAAAGAACGTAAGGAAAATAGTTAGTTAATGTTACATAAATATTGAATCAAAGTTTTTTTATTTTTGCTGTTTTTGTGATTTTTTTTATTCCAAAAACATTATGCAAGCCAAGAAAAAAATAGTATTTGCTCCAGAGCCTTACGTCGTACATTTTATGAGGTCACAGTTACCACAGTAAAGAGGGTAACTTAGACGGCGCGGCGGTCGTTATCGTTACACAACCATGTCAGAGGCCTGCTACTTGCAGTAGGCAGTTGAAAAACTCTGACACCAGGGTCCATCGGGTCGTTGGGCGACTTGGTGTACCCCTCGAAGAAGAAGAAGTTCCCCCGAAATGCAAAAAAAAGCCATAAAAGTAAACAAATCTAGAATTTCGGCCAAAATTCTAAGTTTTCGGCCAAAATCCTAGGTTTTTGGCAAAAAATGGATCAGCTTAGGACGATGGCCGAAGGAAGTCTACGATCTTGCCATATGCCGGCCTTTGGCCAAAAACCTAATTCTGCCATCGTACTGCGACATATCGATAAATTAAAGGCTACCCTATCGTTCCATTTTCAAAATGAAAACATGGATTCCTTTTAAACACTTTTATGTAAAATGTTGCCGGGCAAAAGCATACAGTCAATTCGCAATCTTTGGGTCATTTATTGAAGAAATGACATCATGATCAGCCTATGCGGGAGGCCAAGTTACGGTGGTCGCGATACTTAGATACTACGCGTCCAACATAACTTGGCCTTCCGCTTAGGCTAGTCATGCATGACACATAACATGACTATCATTTTGAATGGAGTATACTCTGTAAAAAAGATATATAAATCATAAACAGAGTCAAGCATCTCAATTTATACGCCCTATTACACTATTACATGTGTCTGCATAGCTATTATCTGAACCCTAGTTGAACTCTAGCATAAAAATGAAACCTTCATAACATTAACCGGGTGGTGAAGAGGAGATGAGAAATTAATACAAGTTGTTTTTTTTGCCACTCGCATAGTGATAATGATAAATTTTAGTCTACACACAAAATTTCAGCTTCTTATTACTTTAGAAAGTATCCTAACAATTTGATGATCCTCAGTGTCTCAGTGAGTTAGTGGTGAGTAACAAAATCTGCGTAAGACATAAAAAGTATTAGATTTATAAAATGTATGCATTGTACACGGTGATAAAAAAGGTGAACCCCATTTTTATATAAAATTGCAAGAAATGCACTTATGATGATTATATTAATTAATAATATTGGATACGGCATACTTACAAAAATGGCAGGGCCTATACTATATATTGCCTGTCAGTATCGCTAGAATTTTATAAAATTCTCGATAATCCGCTAAATTTAGATATATGTTGTCGACTCAAAAACAATATTTTTTTATGTGTGATTATTTAGAAAACAGAAAACAGGGGGTAACCGTTACCCCTGCACGAAATTATTAATATAGATGCGCATGCATATTTTTTGCAACCGATGTGCAGCCCCACAATATTACCCCATAACTTAACCACGCGAAGGCATAAGCGTAATAGGCCGAAAGGGCACATTCAATGTTAGTGTTGGATTTTAGTACACTTAGGGCGTAAATAAATTGGGATAGTTTTGATTTCCAGCAAACGTAGGTATCAATGGTAACACCCAACAACGTGCACGAATGTACCTCTTCGATTTTTAATCTTGCCGTGGTGGCTTCAAGCTAATAGGTTGTCTCTGATAGTGCCGAAACTGTATTATCTTAGTTTTATCGCTGTTAATTTCCAAATTGTTGTCCTGTAGTCATTGTCATTTTGTGACATTGGAATAGAAGGAAATATCATCAGCAAAGAGGGTGCAGTGACAGTCAACTACTTTAGGCAGGCCGTTAATGTATACTAGAAATAAGGTACATTCTAGCACACTTCCTACAGCGTAATCTTTATTTCTAATGTAGTTCATTGCCTCTTGAATATAAGTGTAGACAGCCAGAGTTGTGGTGCATTTTTTCCGAAAGCCGTACTGATCATTATCCAATAATTTATATATTTCTAGGAAATCGTTGATTCGATTTGCCATTGCCCGTTCGAATATTTTTGATACTGATGGTAAAATCGCAATTGACCTGTATTGACTAATATTATTTGCAGCAGCGCCGCCTTTTTTGAGGATAGTTTTAATTACAGCTATTTTTAACGCGTCGGGAGAAATGCCTGATTCAAATGACTGGTCGATTAGAAAGGTTAGCGGAGGTGTGAGTACGTTTGCACATTTCTTTATCAGCATAGGTGGAATATCATCCACACCATTGCAATACTTGTTTGGCAATTTTTTTATTATATTTGATACTTCCCGCTCAGAAACCAATCGCAAGTAAGTATAGGGAGTTGATAGCTGGCGAGCAGGCCGCTATCCCTGCCACAACTCAGCGTAGCATCTGTTGTCGGAGTCGGTGACTCACCCACAGTCGAGAAGTACTCATTAAAGCAGTTAGCAACAGCTTTGGGACATACAATGGATTTGTTATTATAATTTAGTTTTATGTTCTTTATGTCGTTTTTTTATAGTTTTTCTGTTTATGATTGACCACATAGTCTTTGTTTTAATTCCAGAATGTGACATTATTTTGTTATAATTTAATTAAGATGATAGTCTAATACTTTTGATGATAGTCTCGTACTCATACTCTCATGCTTTTGCCCTCGCGATATCTATTTCATATTTTTGCATGGCTTGTCTTGGCCGGAGCGCGACCGTGCCCCCAGATAATACTTGCCCGTCTTAGTGGCCAGTGTCAGTAGCAACAACCAAAGAATATATAATACCCGCATCAGCTTTGTCGCCGTGACGCTAACGTGACGCACGCCGTGACGCCGACGTGATGCACGCCGTGCCATAGCACGGTGTACACCGTGGCACGGCACGGTGCCCGCCGTCGCCGTGACTATCTACGGCGCCGGCGCCGTGCCGTAGGTCTGGGGACACGCCGTAAGATATCTCCTACCCTATTCTAAACTTAACTAATTATGGTAAAATAAAATGATAATTCAAGGTAAGTTAAGAAAATTTATTTCCCGAATTGTCGCCTATAGCTATCTACTACCTGCTACAGGTAGGTACAAGTAGATAAATTGTTTACAAATAAAGGAAATGTAAGAAATGAAAATGAAATTCACTGCGCACAAAGCCCTGTTTAGTTGATTAGTAAAACTCCGGCCTGTTAGCGTAGAATGACCCAATTCCACAATTTATGCGAATGACAGAAAAATATCGTGTCCATTTGTAAATTAATTTTGAGGTTATTTGTTTAGATTAGGTGTTTTGAGGCAATTTATTTAGATTAGGTAAGCAACCCTACGGTGCAGTTGTTGGTAAAAGCCTTCTGCAGCGAGAGTGCTGGGTTCAATTCCCGATTGAGGCGATTTTTACCTGACTGTCTCAGAAGGACGGTTATGTTTTTCGAGAGTATACGTATGTTTGTAAGTATGTGGTAAAAAAAAACATTTTCACGGGCTACAGCCGAATGGGCTGTGCGGATCTTGATCGAAGTATGGCCTCATATCGTGTTAGATTCGCCTCAGCAGCGCGAGTGCCACTGGCTATCTGGCTATACATTTTATTCAAAATGGCGGTTTTTAAACGCAAAATATAATTCTTTAAAACTACCGCAGTTAGTTTTTGTTTTTTAATACAACTTACGAAATCTAACCCACTCTCTAACCACGAAAATTCACCAAATTACAGGAACCTAAAACTTAACACCTAGCAATACCGATGAATTTTCGGAAAAAACTTTGACAACCGACTTCAAAGAGATAAGAATCTACTTTATAACAGCCCAAATCATCGCACTTCACAAACTTGCTTAAACTACCGTGTTGCATATTTTCCGGCCCATAGACTCCGCTATTGGGCCGTAAACATAATGCTGCAAAAATTATGCCGTACCCACCTACCAATAGGGTGAAGTTTTACTAGTGACCGATAGCGAAAACTCAGAACCAGCTGGTGATAAGGAACAACGTTCCCCAAAGAGCATAAAACGAAATATAAAGAAATTGGATATCACATACAAAATTCCCAATCAGCTGATTCCAACTTGTATGGGAGGTCCGAATATTTTTTTATATTTCAACCTATGTTCTTTGGAGAAAGTAGTTCCCTATCACCAGCCGGTTCTGAGTTTTCGCTATCGGCCAATAGTAAAATTTCACCCAGTATACAAAACTATTCTTTTCTGATTTAGTAGGTCCCCTATAAATGGATGAGCCTGGTACAAAAGAAAATGGAAGCTCGGAATATATAAGTGAAATCTCTAACTAATATCTCCGAATTGGGCGCATTCGGACCATGAAAATGAACAAAATCCCATGAAAAGTACACGTATTATCAGTATTCGGTGAGCTGTCCCTTCCAATATCCTTAGTCGGGCTACAGCGCCATCTAGATCTCAATTTAGATGTAAAAGGTTTCACCCAGTACCCTTGCCGGTCTGTATATTAATCACCACTAAATAAGGGTTTAGGAGACATGAGCAAACGCTCAGAACATAATTTAGATATCCTAATGGTTCTGATTTAGCTAGTTGAATAGATACATTTGAAGTTAGAAACTTAGACGAATAGAAAGAAAAGGATAGTAAGGAATGGTAAGCCTTCGAAACCTAAGGCGCTAAGACCACAGGTGAGACGTAAGACATGAGACGTAGAGGAGAGACTCGCGACATGGCGACGCTTGAAACCGTTTCCATATAAAATAATCTAAATAAGAAGTTAAAATACTAAGGAAGAAGTGAATTGGCATACCAAAAAAAGCTCAAGAATGATCAAAAGTTGCTATGATTTAAATAACTCGCCTAAGTATAAAAAAACCGGTCAAGAGCGTGTCAGACACGCCCACAAATAGGGTTTCGTAGTCAACGTTTAAATATCAGGTTTTTCAGCATTACAAACTTAATTTTGTGCTGGTTTGTTAGCAGCAGTATGATGACCAACCGCAAATAGAAAAACTCAATTTTTCCTAAAACCTTTAAGGGTACGATATCCGTTATAGTTTTCATTGTAACTTCAGATTGTAAGCTATATTCCATATTTATTTCAAATTTTTAGCGTTTATACTTTAGAAGTTACAGCTGGAACAAATCATGGGTCAAAAACGCCCTTTTTAAAAGCAAATATCTCGTGACAGAAACATTTTAGAGAATTTGTTTCAAAGAAACCTCACCTTAATTTTAAAAGACCTATTCAACGATACCCTACTCAATATTACAGAAGAAAAAAAAATTTTTTGCCCCCCTTTCACTTGTATGGGAGGGGGTCCAAAAAACATTTTAAATATTTTTTTCTTAATATTTCTATATTTGGGTCAACACGATCTATCTTCTCACTAAATTTCATGTCGATAGCTCTAAAACTGACGAAGATATGAGGGCGCGGCATACAGACAGACAGACAGACAGACAGACAGACAGACAGACAGACAGACAGACAGACAGACATGACGAAACTATAAGGGTTTCTAGTAGACTACGAAACCCTAAAAAGTAGACACAGGCAGGACCAGCTAAAAAACTGCGACCCCCTAAAAATAATCAACGCAGTCAAGCGGTTAATGGGGGTCAACAAAGTCAACGACCCAAATATGGGTCAAGGTCATCGGATAGTCTTAATAAGGTCAAGGTCACCTAAAAATTCATAAAATATTTTTCTAATAATGTGGTCGGGATTTGAACCTGCGACTTTCGGCATCTGTAGGTTAAATTTTACACTGGCGACGCCTTTACTCGATATTGGTTATGATATACTTGCACAATTGCGCAGGTTACGATTGAGCCGCGGCAGCCCAGTTGGTAGAGGCATCGGCAGTACTGATGCTGAAAGTTGCCGGTTAAATCCTGCCTGCACCACCCAATAAATTCTGTACATAAATAAATGCCTGCAATAAATGTATCAAATGTCCGAGCAATTTACTATGGGAAGTAAATTTTTTTTTGGGCTTTGAACCTTTGGTCCTAAGGGAAAGTTGTTCAGTCTGACCTGTTGAGTTTAGCCTTTTCGGGAAAGTGGGTCGTTCGGCACGAGCCTTGACTCAGGCATGGCGGGCGCCCTGGCAAGCGATCTCTCGTACTTGGCAGAGAGCAACACCACAGAAAAACCAACGGAGACATACCTTAGCTCCCAGAAACGCACCAAAAATGGCACAAAGTTTAACTGGCTATCAAAATGGCGTTTTTAAAGTGACATGACATGATTTTCTGGCGTTTTTGATTGCCCTGTAGTTTTGTCTGGTTCTGTCAATGTTTTGTCTTAAGAAGTCTAACCCTTGAGTCTAACAGAGACATAAGTACCTTAGCTCCCTAAGAAACGCTCAGGCATGGCAAGCGCCCTGGCAAGAGCTCTTTCGCACTCGGCAGAGAGCAACACCACAGAAAAACCAACAGAGACATACCTTAGCTCCCAGAAACGTTCCAAAAAAAAACTTTTTAACAAAAAATATCACCGCCGAAAACTAAAAAGTCAAAAATAATAAGTATTGTTAGTATAGGTACTTACCTAAGACATATTTTTGGAAACATTACCTACAATATTGGAACTGAGTAATTCAGAGTCGGCGTCGATAAATTTTACAACACGCTTCATCGGCATAACGCCGCCGACTCAAAATTACTCAGTTCCAATATTGTAGGTAATGTTTCCAAAAATATGTCTTAGGTAAGTACCTATACTAACAATACTTATTATTTTTGACTTTTTAGTTTTCGGCGGTGATATTTTTTGTTAAAAAGTTTTTATTTCATAATTTTTAGTGGCTAGTTTTCAAGTTAATTACTTTCAAAATAGCAAACTGACTGTTTCTAAAGAGTTGCAAGCGGACAAAGAAACTACATGAAATACTTACAGATAGGTACATCCTACTAATATTATAAAGGCAGATGTTTGTGTGTGTGTTTGTTACGACATCACGCAAAAACGGCTGATTAGATTGACATAAAAGGGCATCTGGAATAACACATAGGATACTTTTTACCACGGAAAAATGTCTCATTCCCACGGGATCACGCATTTTCCAATATTTTTGAAATAGGTGGCGTGACTGAGCCGATTCGCGTTTTAAACGTTTTCGCCGAAAACTAACAGCAACATCTCTCGGCGAATAATGCTTTTTTCCCGGGGAATAATAGGTTGCAGCGGGTGAAACCGCTGACGGGCAGCTAGTTACCTATAAAAGTAACGTTATTAAAGTTTTTTGGAGGACATCTTTGACAGATGTTTGAACGGGCCGACGTCAGTCGTGTAGGTAAACAAGTATATTATGCTTCAAATCATCATCATCTTCCTGCCCTTATCCCAATTACTTGGGGTCGGCGCAACACGTTTCGTTGAACACAAAATCGTGTTGCAAAAGGATTTGGCTGAATTTTATGACCGGCCGCCTACAAAACGTCAACCCTCCTTGGGAATGCTCTTGTGGTGGATTAACCGCCACCATACGGTTGGCCCTGGCTATTTGGGTCGGGTTTATCCCTCGGCCGCCTCTTATGACCCCCACGGGAAGAGAAGGGGTGGTGCTATTCTTCTCTGCCGGCTCCACACAGCCATTATGCTTCAAATGTGTCGCATAATATGAAGAGTTTATTGAATTGTCATGGATTCTTCTATCAGATCCTGACCTGATGACTATGGGACCACCTGGACAGTGCACCCTTTCAAACAAAAAAAGATTTTTTCAAATCGGTCCAAGCGTCTCTGAGTAATCGCTGAACATACATAAAAAAATAATAATAAAAGTTCGGGCTGAATTGAGAACCTCCTCCGTTTTTTTTCGTCGGTTAAAAAGGGCCTTTTAAGTGACATGACATGATTTTCTGGCGTTTTTGATTGACCATGTAGTTTTGTCTGGTTTTTTCTTAAGAAGTCTAACAGAGACATACCTTAGCTCTCTAAGAAACGCCCCAAAAAAGGGCACGAGGCGGCTTTCAGGCATGGCAAGCGCCCTGGCAAGCGCTCTCTCGTACTCGGCAGACAGAAGCGCGGCTGACAGGAAGTCTAACGCTGGGAGTGGCTCGTCTGATATCGTCAACCAGAACGATTTCAGCTTGTTTGACCTGCGGACAATACAAATTACAAAATAAGTAAGTGTTTTACTATGTTTATGCCGTGTGGTGCCGACTTAGAATAGCATCTCCCACCCAAGATAGGGGATCTTTCCCGTGGGTGTCGTAAGACGCGACTAAGGGATTTGAGAGTTGATGTGTAAGTATTGGGATTTTAGGCGACAGGCTGATATAGGCGTCCCGCGCGCCGTTTCTATAATTTGTGTCTGGATGTAGGCCGCTTTTTACCGATATAGGCGTGATATAATGTAGGTAAGTATGTGTTTTTTGAAGATATTGGCTCCAGTAGCTTATTCATAGTCCTCTGCCTCATGATGGGCACAGCAACTAGAAAATAGACCAATATTTTGTTTTTCATGGGGTGTAGACTTATTTTTCGTTTTCCTGCATTGATCCCATTGAAACCTATTCAAGTTAATGCATTTCCTCCGAAACACAGTGTATAACACTACTCCCAAGTTTAAGGTACAAAGTCGTCAGGTGTGGCTGATAACTAATAGAGTCATTCGGGGTAAAAGTGCGCACTTTTGGATATTTCACTTCATAACTCCCAAACTACTTCGATTTAAGACACATTGTATGTGCTGTCTAATAGCTTGGTTAATGGACTCTCAAACACAAATAAACAACTTTCAATGGAATCAGCGGTTTTTCATATATTTAAAAAAACAGTGACGAAGTCAGAGTGCGCACTTCTTCCCCGTGATGCGGGTAAAACTACGCGGTGTAATGGGTAAAACTGCGCACAAGGGTTCCACAATAATTAAGGTCTTATCAGATGTTTTTATTTTATAATTACGAGGCATTTTATAGTCTTAAACAATAAAAAAGAAAGATCTAATATAATAGGTATAGGTATTACTGTACAGAAATGCGTTTTTATATATCACTATAGTGGGGTAAAACTGCGCACATCTAGCCACATACGTCATGTGCGCACTATTACCCCATGAGTACTCAAAACAATTCATCGTAACTTTGACACTTTTGAGGCACGGTTGAAATGTTGTTACTGAAAAAGAACTTCAGTATGTATATGTCGCAGGAATGTAGCGAAATCCGGTAATTCGCGAAATCCCTAGGCCCTTCGCGAAGAGCCGGATAATAGCGAAATGCATCGATTTATACGCACATTTCCCGGAAATCTGCGAATTCGTTATTTGCATGGACATAAATCCAGGAAAACTGCGTATAAGGCGACACGCGGCTACGAAGCCGCCTACGCACCTGCTACGAAAGGTTCCATATGCTGATCAGGTGGTTCAGCCTGCAATTGCCTACTCATTCATGACCATGACCATGCCTAGACTATGACCATGACTAGACCATGACCATGACCATGACCATTACCATGACCATTACCATGACCATTACCATGACCATTACCATGACCATTACCATGACCATTGCCATGACCATTGCCATGACCATTGCCATGACCATTACCATGACCATTGCCATGACCATTACCATGACCATAACCATGACCATTACCATGACCATTGCCATGACCATTACCATGACCATTACCATGACCATTACCATGACCATTACCATTACATGACCATGACATTACCATGACCATTACCATGACCATTATGACCATTACCATGACCATTACCATTACCAGACATATGACCATGACCATTACCATGACCATTACATGACCATTACATGACCATTATGACCATTACATGACATTATTATGACCATTACCATGACCATATACCATGACCATTATTATGACCATTACCATGACCATACCATGACCATTACCATGACCATTACCATGATATTACCATGACCATTACCATGACCATTATGACCATTACCATGACCATACCATGACCATTACCATGACCATTACCATGACCATTACCATGATTACCATGACCATTATTATTACCATGACCATTACCATGACCATTACCATGACCATTACCATGACCATTATTATGATTATTACCATGACATTACCATGACCATTACCATGACCATTACCATGACCATTACCATGACCATTACATGGTAATAATTACCATATAATTACAATGTAATTACCATGTAATTACATGGTAATTACATGGTAACCATGTACCATGACCATTACATGGTAATTACATGGTAATTACATGGTAATTACCATGTATTGGTACATGGTAATTACACCGTTATTACATGGTAATTACACGGTTATTACATGGTAATTACACGGCAATTACATGGTAATTACACGGTAATGACATGGTAATTACACGGTAATTAACGGTAATTACACGGTAATTACATGGTAATTACATTGTAATTATATGGTAATTATTACCATGTAATGGTCATGGTAATGGTCATGGTAATCGTCATGGTAATGGTCATGGTAATGGTCATGGTAATGGTCATGGTAATGGTCATGGTAATGGTCATGGTAATGGTCATGGTAATGGTCATGGTAATGGTCATGGTAATGGTCATGGTAATGGTCATGGTAATGGTCATGGTAATGTTCATGGTAATGGGTAATGGTCATGGTAATGGTCATGGTAATGGTCATGGTAATGGTCATGGTAATGGTCATGGTAATGGTCATGGTAATGGTCATGGTAATGGTCATGGTAATGGTCATGGTAATGGTCATGGTAATGGTCATGGTAATGGTCATGGTAATGGTAATATGGTCATGGTAATGGTCATGGTAATGGTCATGGTAATGGTCATGGTAATGGTCATGGTAATGGTCATGGTAATGGTCATGGTAATGGTCATGGTAATGGTCATGGTAATGGTCATGGTAATGGTCATGGTAATGGTCATGGTAATGGTCATGGTAATGGTCATGGTAATGGTCATGGTCTAGTCATGGTCATAGTCTAGGCATGGTCATGGTCATGAACGAGTAGGCAATTGCAGGCTGAACCACCTGATCAGCATATGGAACCTTTCGTAGCAGGTGCTTAGGCGACTTCGTAGCCGCGTGTCGCCTTATACGCAGTTTTCCTGGATTTATGTCCATGCAAATAACGAATTCGCAGATTTCCGGGAAATGTGCGTATAAATCGATGCATTTCGCTATTATCCGGCTCTTCGCGAAGGGCCTAGGGATTTCGCGAATTACCGGATTTCGCTACATTCCTGCGACATATAGAAAATAAAAAAGTAGAAGCAAACTCTTCATGATCATAATCCACACTCCCATAAACTTTTCCTTGCACCGAATAAAGTCCTAATTTAACCACATTTTGGTATTTTTGGTTGTAATAGGTAGGAAATCGACCCGCACTGCACAGAGTGTCTGGACCTAAAATGGCGCTCCAGGTACACGTGTTCCCAGCAAATCAGCGTACCTGCCCCTGCGCCCTATTCCGTAATATCGACGGTGCGCAGTTTTACCCGCTGCGCAGTTTTACCCCGAATGACTCTACGATAGTCGTAGTCAGTGGTCGTAGTATGAAAGTGTATGGAGCCGCGTTCGAGAGGTGCGACAGACGCGTGCGGCATGCGCCATACACGTTCATACTACGACTATAGTCACATTCAAATGCCCCCAACCGCGAGATCGGCCGCACCTGGAGAGTGAGTAAGGGTCAGTTCCCACAGAAGGAGACGAGACGAGACGCCGCGGGTTGCATCTTGATGCCGCTTGAAAATGACATTGCAGTGTCGCGTCGCGTCTCGTCTCGTCTCCTTCTGTGGGAACTGACCCTAAGTTAGAATGAACCTGTAAAATCTTGAGTTTGTACCACAAAACTGTCTCACGGTACACGCGACTCTTATAACAGGCCGTGTGCTGCGTCGCACCTCGTGCAAAGTTTATTTTACTTACTCCAAGCGGTGCAGATAAATGCGTAAACTTCTTCCTCGCATTGCGGGTCATCGCGGACAATCCGCATCACGTAACGCACGCCCTAAGCTATTTTTGGGCGTGAAATATAGTTTTTATTACAGAAAAGTAACAGCCATTTCGTCGGCCATTCCACCGGCATAATTTTTCGATCGACAACGTTTTCTTGCCTATCGTTGGCTTATCTGCACGAAATATTTCGATATTGGCTAAATCGCGGTCAAGTTGCCAAGGCGGAACTTTTAGTTTGGTTCCGTGGTTTAAAAATAAGGCTGTATTCGATTTCTATGGTACCCTTATTTTCCAAGCATTGCGGCGTCGCGACAGTTGTCGCTGTCAAATGACTGGTTTGTATGGGTTTGTATGGGGATACCAGAAAGACCGGGCGTCAGCGTCAACGACGCCGCCGCGTCGCCGTCACGTTGACAGCGCGCTGAGAAGCTCAGGGTTTGTATGGGATGCGGTCGGGTTTTTCTACAAGACCGCAGCGACAACGACGACGCCGTCAAAATTTGACGGTGTCGTTGACGCGCGTCGTTGCCGCGACGCTTGGTTTATAAGCCTACCATAATAAATCAAACAAAAAGTTCACAATCATTTCTATGGCCCAATTCAAACTTCAGCGGCATTCGTGCGGTGATAGGTAGAATATGCGGAATTCTCACTGGTAAATTGTCAAGCGATTTCAGTTCCACTGCCCATCTGCCCATTCGGATACCGCTGTGACCTGAAAAGGCCTAAGCAATGCAGTAAATGCAGTCAGCTGATCGTTATTTGTATGGGTGCTCAAAGTTGTATGTCTCTTGAAATATTTTCTCATGGGGAGTTGTTCAGTTTCGTAGTCTGAATGCACCCTATAGTATTCGGAGAGCTGCCCTTACCCGTTATAAGAATTTTGGGGGTTGTGTTTAGATAGAATATGGATAACTAGCTATTATAATATACAGGGTGTTAGGGACGGTGTGCCGAAAACTTTGCAGGCATGATCAGACCATCAAACTGAACAACTTTTACTATGGAGCCAATCGTAAGAAACGAAAAACAATTTCCAACCTTCCATACGAAATTCACGATCAGCTGACTGACTTTGAATAGGAGGTCGGAATTTTTTTTTCGTTTACCGCCATTGGCTCCATAGTTAAAGTTGTTCAGTTTCATGGACTGAGCACGCCTGCAAAGTTTTCGGTACACCGTCCCTTACACCCTGAATATAGAATAAATAATAGGTAATAAAACTAATAAATCCTGCGGTACCCTAAAACTGAAATCAGGTCGTTCTCATTCACACCTCCTACAGCGACTGATCGAATGTATGCGGACCGTAAATTCCTTGCTGTGAATCTTTTACACACTGGGGGGAAAAACGCCGCGTTTCCTTCAATTATCGTCAATCAATAAAACTGTAATATTTCGATGAAAAGTTACTATTGATAAATAAAAAAAAATATCTCGATAGCGCGTTTTAGGATACTTGCAGCGACATCTGTTGACAACTTTTTCGTCTGTTTGTTTGTACGTGATGATCTATGAAAATAAACGACGGACTTAAATGAAAATTTTTGTGGTGTGTAGTTAAGAGCGCTAGTCAACATTTAGGATGCTTTTTAGTGCGGGAAAATCGCTCATTCCTACGGAAAACACAATTAAAATATATTTTGACTATTATCTCCGAAATTAAAGGACGGAATTGGGTGAAACCTTTTACGGTGTATAGCTACTAGCCTTGGCCAACATTCTAAAGCCTACAGGACCTTAAAATTGAAATTAGGTCGTTCTCACTCACACCTCCTACAGCGACTGATCGAATATATTATGCGGTCCGTAAATTCCTTGCTGTGAATCTTCCACACACTGGGAGGAAAAACGCAGCGATTTTTACTACTAATGACTATGGTGAGAAACACACATCAGGTCTGTTTATGCGTTATTTTAGCGCTGCGTAACGCATGCGAGAATAAAATGTATTCTTCCACTTTCATGCAAGTAATGAGATAGAATTTTGTAGCTTTCCTATGGTCATCATATCACATCATCGCATCGGCCTAAAGCAATCCACTGCTGGACGAAGGCTTCCCCCAGGCTTGCCCCATAAGCGATCCCACGATCTCCCGTTTTCGCCATCCAGTCACCCTTTTTGAGATCTTTCCTATGATGATAAGATCTTTTTTTTCAGATTTTACTGAATTATTGACCTCGAACCTTCGAAAGTGTAAAAACAAAAAGTCAGACAGCCGATGTGGCGCAGTGGTTAGTATGCCTGCCTGCCACGCAAAGGTTCCGGGTTCAATTCCTGGTGGGGTCACTCACAAAGTTGATATTTATCACTTTGTGAATTTGTTCCCAGTTTGGTTAGGACATTGCAGGCTGAACCACCTGATTGTCCGCAAGTAAGATGGTTCCGTGCTTCGGATGGGCACGTTAAGCCGTCGGTCCCGGTTGCTGTCTATGATGGCGGTCGTTACACAACCATGTCAGAGGCCTGCTACTTGCAGTAGGCGGTTGAAAAACTCTGACACCAGGGTTCATCGGGTCGTTGAACGACTCGGTGTCCCACACGAAGAGAGAGAGAGAACAAAAAGTCAATAACATCTTTATTATAATGAAAATGCGCGGTTGAAACGCCGCGTTTCTACACACAGTGTGTATTATATAGCCGCTATTAAGCGTCCCAGGCACGTTGGAGCTATTTGTGAAGGCGCGTCTGGAATCGATACCAAAGTTAGGTATCGGTATAGACGACCACATATGCTACTAGACGCCGAGGGATAAACCCTACCCAAACAGCCAGGGCCAACCGTATGGTGGCGGTTAATAAAAGCATTCCCAAGGAGGGTTGACGTCTGGTAGGCGGCCGGTCGTAAAATTAAGCCAAATCCTTTGCAACACAATTTTGTGTTTAACAAAATGTGTTGCGCCGACCTCAAATAATCGGGATAAGGGCAGGAAGATGATGATGTTCTTCGTCAGATTTTTCTGTTTTGATATTTTTGTACATTGAGCTTTTTGACAGTAGCAACCCTCGCTATGTAACAACTGCCAATCCCGAAAATCCGAAATAGGGCTGAGTGAACTTTCTGTATCTCTCTATTGTGTGCCTTATGTGCCAATATGGGGAGGAAAACTCAAAGTGCCGTGTGATGCCGGCTTAGAATAGCATCACCCCATTTCTTTCCTGTGGGTGTCATAAGAAGCGACTAAAGGACTCAAGGGTTTCATGAGTATTGCAATTTTAGGCGACAGGCTGACGACCTCTCACCGTAGCGATACACGACTATAGCTAAAATGACGGCCGTTGACGCTCTGCCTACCCTGCAAGGAATAAAGGCGTGATGTATGTATGTACGGAAAACTTAAAACAGATAGCAGCAAGCGCAAGTCTGTGTGCCTAAATGACGTAACTACAACCAATAAGAAGTAAGTGAACTTTGACATTGACTCATTTTCGACCAATCACAGAAAAAAAGGCAAACTTGAGAGTGACGCCGGTGGTTCTACAGTTTTCTACCCCATTTCCCACTCGTTCATTGTTCATTGGGTCGTTAGAGGACTCGGTGTCCCACTCGAAAAGAATCAGACTCAACACACTAATCAATGTGTGGTCTATTTGTGGTCTATCTATGTAAGTATCTGATATTTTGCCAGAAAGTTTTCGCTTTTAGTGCGCCGTCTGGTAAGCTATGTGGTCGTTGGCGCCAAAGTTAGGTTTCGTAAAGTTAGGTTTCTATCTACACTGATTTATGGAGCTAGAAGTGTAATAATAAGGTGAAATTTTACTTGCAACCGTCGACCGATGCTGAAAATACAGAGTGGACTGGAGGTGGTGTAGAAATTGACAACTTTTGGTCCATACAACAGAACCACTATACAAGTCGAGATGAGTGTATCATTAATACTTTCATCAATCATCATCATCTACCTGCCCTTATCCCAAATCAATTGGGGTCGGCGCAGCATGATTTGTTAGAATACAAATCATGCTGCAACAGGATTTGGCTATATTTTATGACCGGCCGCCTGCCTGACGTCAACCTTCTTTGGGAATGCTATTGTAGGTAGTATTACCGCCACCATGCGGTTGACCATAGTCGACAGATATTTAGCCGAGGTCAAGAACTCTACATCGCCTTTTTCGAAACACCCTGAGTGGACTAGGTGTGACAGTATTCCATACGGTACTACAATACTTTCATCAATCCCTCATAAAATAAAGCACTTTAGAACCTATACACCATATTCCGAAAGAAATACATTAAATTGGCCATCGTACTGATTAACCAGTATAGATATTTTTTCATATATTTCGAAATAGGTATGTAATTTTCGAAGTTCCTTGGAGAATATTGTCATCGTTAGATATCTATCTCATCCGTTATTTCCAATATCGGTCATTCCTCTCTCTCTCTTCGAGTATGTTGTAAACCAGTGTTTTTCAAACTTTTAGATTACGCGACCCCTTTCCAGGCAAAATTTTACTGGCGACCCCCCTGTTGGGTCATACTTCTCTGGTAGGCTAAAGTTTTCAGGTAAAAACAAGCCACAGGTACCGGGTGTCAAACAGGTAGAAAGGCGTATGTATTGCGAGCGAAGCGAGCCCGACTTTTTACGCTACAAATAATTGTCGCAGCTTAAAACACTGAGCGCTAGTGAAAAACAGACTGAAAAATAAATATATAGCGAGCGAAGCGAGCTCGACTTTTTGCGTTACAAACAAGCAAGGATACTCAACTAGCCGTGAATGTAAAACAGGTAGAAAGGCGTACACGTATTGCGAGCGAAGCGAGCCCGATTTTTCTCGCTACAAACAAGCTAAGAAAGTGTACTATACTGCATACTGCATGTAGTATGTTTTGAAGAATAAACAAGCTCATCCTTTGTATTTTGCCCGCGACCCCCCTAGAAAGGCTCCGCGACCCCCCTGGAGGTCGCGACCCACAGTTTGAAAAACACTGTTGTAAACCATAAGCTATCTCCAAAAACATGACTATTAGAGCATGCTCCGTAAACGGAGTGATTGTGGCAGATGTCATTGTAGAATTCGAGCGTTTGTATTTTTAGTGTGTTTTGTCAACATTTCCAGTTGTTAAATGATATCATAGTGTATTAATATGTGTTTTGTAATAACAGTACAATAAACAAACCAGTTTATTATCAATTCAGTTGGTTTTACTCAAAACACCCTTCGGAAAAGTATGAAATATGGGAGTCATCGGAACCGACCACAAGGCGGGACAACATCTCAGAAGCGGAATAGCAGCAATATTTTGGTTTATATTGTTGTAATCCCTCGCCCAAAATCAGTGTGAGTAACGATAATAATGCATATTCTCGTGAGGAATGATCGCGAAGCCCTAAATTCTTTCATCGTTTTTGATATGAGTGACAAAGAGGTATGAGTAAAAGAGACTTCCGGTAGCAATCCCTCAGTAAGACCAGGTTGCGAAAAAAAATCTTTGTGAATAGGTCGCTTTATTTTATGATGGTGGTCTTACCAAAGCCATAAGAAAAAAGAGTTTTTGTTTTTGTTAGTAATCTGTTTTTGGTTGAGACGATATAGCGTGCAGTTTGTTGATTCCGAGATAAATTATGCTAAAATTACATTGCATACGCTGATAATCTTCTTAAACTAAATTGTGCACGCTGATCTTCACTATTCAGTACTTTTTTTGGAGAAAACAAGTAAGAAAAGTAACAAAAACTAGTAGGAATAGTCTAATGTTGCTGTCATGTTTGGCGGTAAAACGCCATAAATTATTACTTGTTGTGTCTTCAATCTTCTAAATCCTAATGATTTTAAATGTTAAAAAGACTGCCCAAGTTATTATTATGAGTAATTAAATAAACTTCTCGCAAAGAGGCCTCGAAGGTCATCCGATAGGAATTTAATTGATATTAGACATAATAAGAAGTATGATGTCCGGGGCAGGTCAAATTCTCGATCAATGTCTCACTCTCCGAAACCACATCAATGTCATAAATATTTAAATGATGATCAAAACTTATTTTTTGAGAATTTTATAAATGCAATGAATAGGTGCAAATCTAAAAATGAAAATGTTAATTTATCGGGACTGAATGTTGTTCCTGAATTCGACCCCCTCAATAAGGAACAATCTATTGATTCATGGATATATAAGATAGACGAATGTGCTGCTATATATGATTGGAATGACCAGCAGATTGTGCATTATGCGATGCCAAAATTATGTGGTATGGCAAGAACTTGGTATCAAAGCTTGCCGTCCCTCCGTTTTTCTTGGACTGAATGGAAGGCTAAGCTGTTAGAATCCTTTCCTTCACGGGAAAACTATGCAGATTTGCTTTCAGAAATGCTGAGCAAAAGGGCACAATTTGGGGAATCACTAGATTTATATTTTTATAACAAGATGAATCTTTTAAATCGGTGCGAAATCACAGGCAGGCGCGCAGTTGACTGTCTGTTGGCAGGTATTGAGGATCGCAATGTTAGGGTTGGAGGACAGAGTGCTCAATTTTCAAACCCTGAACAAGTTCATAAATTTTTAAAATCTGTTAAAATAAATCTAGATAGTAAAAATGTAATAGATTCTCGTAAAGATAAGGATAAGGATAGACATTTCACCCAAAATAGTAGTAACTTAACAAAAAAATCGGAAAATAATACTGTAACTTCACAGCAAAACTCTACAACAATCTGTTATAATTGCAATGAAACTGGGCATGTATTTTTTCGATGTCCAAAACCGAAGGTTCAGTGTTCGTCTTGTAACTTGAGAGGACATCTGGCAGCTAATTGTCCAAAAGCAAAGCCGAACATTGATGACCCAAAAAGTAAGAGTATGATTTAAGTCAAGGAACAGGAAGTGTCTTTATACAAAATATTGGACAAAGTAAGATAACAATGCGAATTTGAAGCCTAATTACACGTAGTTATATAATAAAGAACTTATGTCGTATTAATGCAGTAAATAAACTAAATTAACTTAATGTCATGAGAACGAGTTTATTTTATTAATGGTATGATGAGGCTGACCATCGTCATGGGTCAAGTCACTGATTACGTCATGTATCAGTTTTATTTTGTTATGTCATGTCATGAGGCTGACCATCGTCATGGGTCAAGTCACTGATTGTCATGTATAAGTTTTATTTTGTTATGTCATGTCATGAAGCTGACCATCGTCATGGGTCAAGTCACTGATTACGTCATGTATCAGTTTTATTTTGTTATGTCATGTCATGAGGCCGACCACCGTCATGGGTCAAGTCACTGATTACGTCATGTATCAGTTTTATTTTGTTATGTCATGTCATGACGCTGACCATCGTCATGGGTCAAGTCACTGATTACGTCATGTATCAGTTTTATTTTGTTATGTCATGTTATGAGGCTGACCATCGTCATGGGTCAAGTCACTGATTACGTCATGTATCAGTTTTATTTTGTTATGTCATATCATGAGGCTGACCATCGTCATGGGTCAAGTCACTGATTATTACATTTATCAGTTTTATTTTGTTATGTCATGTCATCAATGACCATGTCACAGATCAATAACGTTTTTTTTTTTTTTTGCTTTGGTAGGGGGAAATCATCAATGATACCATAAGGCCCAGGCGTTTATGGTATGCCCGACTCCGCTGGGTTACCCCCAGGCGACCTACGGACTAAAACCCCCTCCCTGTGACTTATCGTTGGTATGCAATCCAACGTTTTAGACTGTAAATGTTACTAGTTAATACTGTGACTTAAATTGTAACGTATGAGTGTGTTAGTAAAGTTAGTAAGTTAGTTTTTTTTTTTAAAGATCAATAACGTTTATTTGATTAAATAAGGTTGACCAACGTTATGAAAGTCAATCTATTGGTCATATCATAAATGTTATTATAGTAGAAATAGTTAAAGTCATGTGAAATAGTTATATTGTAAGTCTGATCAATGTCATGAACATGATGAAAGCCAATTTTATCACCCGTTATGGATCTTAATACGTAATAGGTGTAGTACTTAGATATATTTTAGGCTATGTCTAAATTATAATTGTGATTAACAAGTACAGAAAAGGCTGTCATGCTAGCTTTAAAAAAATCTATTATTTAATGTTGCCGCTTCATTTTGTTATGTTATTGTTAAGGCATTTAAAATGTGGATAATTTTAATTTGGGTTTTATACCTATAGTTGTCCAACGAAGGGACTCGTTGCTGGGAGGATGGCCGAGTTGTTGTAAACCATAAGCTATCTCCAAAAACATGACTATTAGAGCATGCTCCGTAAACGGAGTGATTGTGGCAGATGTCATTGTAGAATTCGAGCGTTTGTATTTTTAGTGTGTTTTGTCAACATTTCCAGTTGTTAAATGATATCATAGTGTATTAATATGTGTTTTGTAATAACAGTACAATAAACAGTTTATTATCTATTCAGTTGGTTTTACTCAAAAAACCCTTCGGAAAAGTATGAAATATGGGAGTCATCGGAACCGACCACAAGGCGGGACAACAAGTAGGACACTAAGTCCTCCAACGACCCGATGAACCCTGGTCTCAGAGTTTACAACCGTCATAGAGAAGAGATGTGTCTGTAGAGATTGGTAGAGATTTGTTTTTTATGACTACCACGTCGACGACTCACGTACTTACCTATCTCTATGGATTCGTTTCGCAAACTTTTCCCATTCGTATAGCGATGCATTTGGATTTATTATGTACTTTATCAAAACTATTGGCTGTACGTTTCGAATTGCACTGTTCAAGTTTGAAAATGAGATATTGCGCTGTGAGTGCATTAAAAAAATCCAATACATTGTACAAGTTTATTTGCAAAGTTACATAATGTCCCCGATTCGATAAAACAGTTCTCTTAGCTAAATAAAATTAGTGCTGTCACTTTCTGTGAAATAGGTTTAGAAAAGGATAGATGATAGCTAGGTCATGATCAAAGAGCAAACGGTATCATGTAAATCATATTTCATTAAACATAAAATTTTGACTCTCACTTCAATTTATATACTAGAGTCCTGTAAATTTATTAGAAAATATGCAGAAATATATACTCCAATGGAGAATAATAGAAGAAATAATCGTAATGAAAATAAATTAATAAGAGCGCATACAAAAATGAAAATAGTATCGAATAGTCCTCATCATATGTTAATAAAAATATACAACCACGTCCCAAACTATTTAAAAAATATTGAAAAAACTACCTTATTTAATAAGGAATTAAAAAAGTTCCTAATAGACAAGTGTTATTATAATATCTCAGAATTTTTTAATGACAAAATGACTGTTGACCTTTCAAATCTGACATAGGTAGGTAATTAATAAATATTATTCAAGTCATAACATTTTGGAATTGTTAATTTTTATTTGCGATGTTGGATTGATTAAAATAATGTTACTATTAATATGTACTGTATGGAATGAAAATGGACCAGCGATAATTACTAACATAGAATAGAAACTCGTTACTAACTCTATTTGACATTACATTATTCACTATAAATTATATAAATCGAGTATTTAAGTTTAGTAATGGCAGCTAGTTGCCTCCCTGTTGTTTGCTGTGCCCTTACAGGGCGTCACTTGTACCTTTTAATTTTGTGTAACACCTTTTTATACCTGTGGCTTTGCAATAAATGAAATGAAATGAAATGAAATCAATAATTAATAGTACATTGTATAAAATAAAGTTGCTTTTTGCGCTTCTCTGCCTGTCTGTCGTGGAATACACTTACTCCTCCTAAACCACGCAACGGATTTCGATGCAGTTTTGTGAAGTAGATAGAATGATTCAAGTCGAAGGTTTACATATCCTCTCCTCTGTGGCGCCATTTTTTATAGATAGGAAGCCTACTCTGTGGCGTCCTATATAGGACTTTGCCACAGACAAGCGAATGCAGGGAAAATGCCCTTTTGTCACGGGTAAATGAGTTGCAACGGGTAAAATGCTAAGCAAGGGTAAGTTGCTAACGGGCCGCTAGTGTCAAAATAATAAAACTAGTAAAAAGACGGCGGCTTAATTGGCTAGAAGTAAGGATGTATTTTAAACACACACTTTATCATATATCCGTTTCTAAGCCTGTTTGTCAGAAAAAAACAGCACTAATTTTAGTTACATAAATGAAATGTTATCTTGAATCGCGGCTGTAAGTTATAGTTTATTTTCAAAGATAGATAAATGTTAAAGTTTATTTTCAGAAACTGATAACAAGAACTGGAAACTTTAGAGACGAGAAATCAGTTTACAGAATTTGTCTCTAACTGAAGTCTACAAGTAAGTAAGTAAATGTAAGATAGCCTTGTTTAATAAAGTTCTTAACTTTAATACGGAATTGAGCCAATTTAATAATTTTACAGGATTAACTTCTTCTTTTCAAGTGGGACGCCAAGTCGCCCAACGACCCGATGATGCCTGCTGTGAGAAATCTTCAACATAGATCCCTACTACATTTATGAGGCATATAACCTTTGCTGTAAAAAAAGGCCATTTACACTATTTCTGACAAAAGTTTGAAAGTCATTCAGAAGACTGTGTATCACCATTCACCATAGTGAAAAGTTGTCAGCCTGTCGCCTAAAATTGCAATACATCAACTCTAAAATCCCTTAGTCGCTTCTTACGACACCAACGTGACAGATATGGGGCGATGCTATTCTATGCACCACACGGTGAGCAGCCATACTTGGTATGAAAAAATTGTTTAGTTAAATTGAACAGCCAATTTTGTACGGTCGATGATGTTCCCTAGAGAAATTCATTCATGATCATCAGAGGGAAATCAGCTCATAATCAGGGGGACCAACTGGTTTTAATAGATAGGTACCTACTTATTGCGATTGCATGATTAAACTCTGAACAACTTTCGTTGAGGGACAGAGAAAGTTGCGAGAAATTGCTTTCTGGGTAATAAATTGATTCAGTTTATTTTCTAAAACAGATTTCACCCTTTTTTCGTGAGCTGATTTCAAACTAATAACGCCATCTATTGAAGGAAAAAGTAAAAACTATGGATCGAGGAACTGTCCAGGGCCACGATATTGAAAATAAAAATATAGATGGCGCTCTACACATGCTTAGTTCAAACTTTTTCGTGCATACTTACTAACAAGTCAATGCGTTTGGGCTGTAGCGCGTGAAAAAGAATTTTCTTGTCTACATACATACAAACATACATACATACTCTCGGAAAACATAACTCTCCTTCTGAGGAAGTCGGGTAAAAAGAGAATAGGTATAGATGGCGCTCTCCACATGCTTAGTTCAAACTTTTTCGTGCATATCTACTTACTAAAAAGTATAAAACGGTTCGATTAAAGAGATAACATTATAGTAACACCTAAGCATGTGCAGGGCGCTATCTGTATTTTATTTTCAATAACGTAGCCTTAGATATTACCTTATTATGTAAAATGGACACGCTTTTTTGGGACAGCTTTAAATAAGTACTTTTAATTCCATTAATTTCTTCGACTTCCTGTTACTGCGTTTGAAACAATTATTTAATCAAAGGTGGTCGCACATCTAGCCGTACAGCCGCACCGCACGCGCCGTACGCGCCGAATAATGCTGAAGGGATCGCACACCTATACGCAGCTAGTATGACCATATTAATTTGTTTTAATGATAGCTATCTCGGTTACAATTTACAATGCAATCTACCAAAATACGTAAATATTTTATTTTGATCTATTTAATAAGCTCCTTTAGCTTACTAAATAGCTTAAAACCTTAAAATCTGCCAAAATCTATAAACTTAGCTTTTAAATCTGCTAAAGTTCTTCTATTTAAAAAAAAAGAAAACTGCTAAATATGTCACACTAACCGCAGCGTCCGCATAGTGCTGATGACGTCATAAGAGTCGGCTAGGGAATTTGTCAAAATGCGGCTGTGTGGTGCGGCTGTGCTGACAGACAGATGTACGAGGTTCCATAGAACTTTATACAAAAAATTCAAAATGCTGCGCGTGCGGTGCGGCTGTACTGACAAATGTGCGTTCAGCTTAAGTATCTAAGGTATGAGGAAGAATGAATTTATTCAAAAGGTTTTAATTCCAGTCAAAATTGTATTCAAACGAAATCCTTCCTTCCACTCAGCTGATTCATTCTTCTTTCTTAATTTGTTTAAACAGAATTTGAAATGATAGCTGGACATACATAAAAAATGTTCGCGACGAATTGATAACCTCTTCTTCTTTCTTTTTTTTGCTTTTACGTCATTTAAATAAAAATTTTGTCTTCTGTTGTCGGTTTCATGGATTGATGGTCAGAATATAGGTATTTGGAGACCTGTCCCTTTGAAAATGTTAAGGTGCGAGTTAAATAAATACCTACTTCTTATGCAACTGAACAAATTTTTCTCAAGGCTCATGTAAAAACTTAGATGAGTGGTTGGAGATCGAACAGTGTATTAATTTAATTTACTGAGACCAAATTTAAATATTTAAGTTAATTCCAGTAAATTAACCTACTCATGTTGATATTACAAGAGTTTTTCCTTTCGACTAAAATGTTTTAATTTCAGATTTAATTACACCACCATAAATTAATTTACTACACAAACGAAGACACCAAATGGTTACAGATTTCTCTGTACATAATCCGCCGTGTCAGTTTTGCGTGGGGCGATATTAAACGGCGGGCTGTGGCGTGGGTTGATCTCAGAATAAGGGGGGTTTACTTTGACCAGACAATCGATGGTCGAAGAGGTAGTGACGTAAAAGAGGGGTGGTTTTTGTAAGCAAAGATACCCACTTGCTGTATTGTTTAAAATAGTGCTAGGCGAAGTTTGTAAGAATTCTTGGCTCTGGTTTTCTACCTAATAATCATATAACCACATCATAATCTCAAGGTTATGAATTTAAAGGCATGCAGGCCAAACTATGTAGATATTAAATGAGACATGATGCACCTTAGTCTGATAAGACAAATTTTTAGGAGGAGTGATGAGGCCAGACGGAGGAAGGAAAAGGGTACCTGCCTGGTCGGATGTTGTGACCAGGGGACTGACTGGTCCAACCGGAAATGTTTGGAAGTTGTATAGCGATCGGCGGAAACAGTTCGATACCGGGTTTCACCATCTGATTGGCTAGTCTTCTCTGACAGTGTGACGTAGCTTGTTTTTACAGTTGCTAGGCAGTTCAGGACTTGGCATGTGGGGCGCACGCGCACCGTCACAAATTAAATCAAAATGAAATGCATGTCAACTCGTGCACCTTTTCACGTGCCTATCTCTTAGACTACTTGCTTTGTTAACCGCCCACGCAAAAGAGAGATCTTTTGACGCCGTAAAAAGATTTATGTAAACAATTTACTGTTTGACCAAAATATAGAGAAAATAATCAAAAATTTAGGTATCATAGCAACACGAAAAAATATTTTGCCTGAAGGAAACCGCTAACTAAGCGATAAGGCCACCATGTGTACATATTTTTTTGCCTATATTTATGTTGTTTGTATGATATGTCTCTTAGTTTACAATAAAGTATTTATTATTTGGTTTACTATAGAGTTCGTGGCGCTGGAGGGTCCAGGTTCAATTCTCGATGGGTCACTCACAAAGTTGATATTTATCGAAAGTTATTAAGCCAAATCCTTTCACACATGATTTTGTGTTCAGACAAAACATGTTGCGCCGACCCCAAGTCATTCGGATGAGGGCAGGAAGATGATGATATAATTCAATCTATGTACGTCGTAAGTAGGTACGTAGGAATGAGTAGGTGGATTACACGCAAGGGATAAAGACGTGTATCTACGTCTTCTTTTTCGTGTGGGACACCGAGTCGTTCAACGACCCGATGAACCCTGGTGTCAGAGTTTTTCAACCGCCTACTGCAAGTAGCAGGCCTCTGACATGGTTGTGAAACGACCGTCATCATAGACAGCAACCGGGACCGACGGCTTAACGTGCCCCTACGAAGCACGGAACCATCTTACTTGCGTACAATCAGGTGGTTTAGCCTGCAATGTCCTAACCAGACTGGGAACCAAAGTGACAAATATCAACTTGAGACCCCACCGGGAATTGAACCCGGAACCTTTGCGTGGCAGGCAGGCATACTAAACACTGCGCCACATTTATTTATTTATATATATTTAGCCACATCGGCTGTATCTACGTATGAGTTTATAACATATCACGCCTATTCCCCTTGCGGGAGAGCGTAAACGGCTGAAAGAACTGCCATTTACACCTCACACGACTGAGAAAAGTTCAAGAGTCATTCAGAAGACTGTGTGTGACCATAGAGACAGGTTGTCAGCCTGTCGCCTAAAATTGGAATACACATCAACTCTCAAAATCCTTAGTTGTTTCTTACGACACCCACGAGCAATATGGGGTGATGTTATTCTATAAGCCAGCACCACACGGCAATGAGTTTAATTATTTTACAAATTGTGTCTATAAAGTTTGTAGACGCTTCATTGTGAACTGACCCTATAAACAAATTAAAATTACAAAACCTTCATAACGCCAAAACTTTCCAAGTAAAGTAATTTTGAATTGCTACAAAAGGTACCGGTGTTTCTTTGAAGATATTATTAAAATGCGGTATGAAAATAATTCAAAAGAAGCCAAATAGGTTTTAAATTGTTTTTTGTATTTTCAAAAGTACAATTGGTGACGCATTTTTTTCCATATTTTTGTACCTATGATGCACGTTTCCAAAGAATACTATACTCTCACTGGCGTGGAGCACGTTTCTCTTTGCAGAATATTTGTTGCATATTATACGTTGACATCATCGCATGTCATTTGATTTTTCTTTTAAATTTTATGGCAACAGCCAGTTGTGCGTTCAAACAACACAAAAAAGGTTTGAGCCAAAAAGTTTACATGGAAAATCGTTTGAGTACTGGTCGAAACTGCCAAAGAAAATTATTGCTTATAGCGTGCTTATAGCCATTTGCATTGAAAAAGCAAATGTGACAGCTTTTTTGCTTTTCAGGATTTTATGACATCAACCAGTGTCATGAAATAAATACCTTAATACAAAAAATTTGCTTCTCAAAATAAATTCTTTGCTTATCTGATTTTCTAAAATGTTGATTTTTGCTTGCATTACCATGTAAGGTACAGGTATAAATCGATCCGATTTCGACATAAGATTAGAGAGTCAACACATACTGGTTCATCTAAAAGTTATTAAAGAAAGCCCAGTATCAGTTGATCCCCTATTAGAGCCTTAGTTATATGTGTAAGGTGTAAAAAATCAAGTGCATATATTTTAAGGGGTAAACCAGCCTATGAAAATGAACAAGTTTCCCAAGGAACATAGGTCGAAATAAGAAGAAAATTATTTGGGCTTCCCACACAAACTGACTTGCTCGGCTGGTGAATTTGTATGGGAGGTTCCTTGGGAAATTTGTTCAGTTTCATTGGCTGCTTCACCCCTTTAAATGTTTGCAGTTGATTTTTTTACATAATATGAGCAAAGCATCCGCAACCTTCCTCCTTTCTTCAATCTTTCGCCGTGTGGTGCCGGCTTAGAATAGGATCACTCCATATCTTTCCTGTGTGTGTCGTAAAAGTGACTAAAGGATTTGAGAGTTGATGTGTATTGTAAATATAGGCGACAGACTGCGACATGTCACTATGATGATGCACAGTTTCCTCTAACTTTTGTCAGACGTAGTGTAAATGGCCGTTTTTTACAGCCGGTTACGCTCTGCCTACCCCGCATAGGATATAATTAAGCGTGATATATGTATGTACCTACCTTGCCTGGTCAGATGCTGTGGCCAGGGGACCGGCGGCTGGTCCTCCTGGATGTATAGAAGCTGTAGGTACTTACTTATTACTTTATTTTTATTTTTTATCCCGCCCGAGCCGCGTCTATACTAGGACCGCAAAAATATTATAAGAAAAAGAAAATTGTGTCATTTAATTTGCTTTTTTTTTACAATGACTCATCCATATTTTTGTAATGTTATGATGACTATCATTAAGTGATATTTTGTATCTCATTTTGAATTTTGAATAAATAATTTTGACTTTGACTGTTGTATACCTATGTATATGCGGTGCACGGTGAACATTTCGATACCGCGTTTCAGGGTCCATTGTTCTGGCTGGTTCCGTCCTGTGGCGCCATCTCTTGGTGAACTTCTGTTGCGTCTTGCTTGCTTGACCATCTTGTGTAAGCTTCGTATGCTGATAAGAAGTACAACCGGCAAGTAGTTTCCGCCGGCCTACAGTCTTTGAACAGCTGAAGGCCGAAAGAAACCCCTTCCGACTGTACTTAAGTTTCTTCTGGATTCTTCTTTCTTCTAAATTTTGTTTTCTTCTTGATTCTTTTCAATCTCTTCTTTTTTCTTCTTGAATTTACATGCATCCATCTAAATTATAATAGCCATCTCAACCACTTACCCAATGACACTCAGTAATTACAGATAACCTTAGTTATAAATTGATAATGGATTTCAGGAATCAACATAATGTACTGTTGGTTTCTAGAATCCCAATAAAAACTGAGCTTCTAAGTGAAACCAAATACATACAACACATACGTCGTCCTGTACATATAATACAGATGCTTTGCTTTACTACTGCTACTCGTTCTAACTTTTTAGTCTAGTAACTAACGTCACAGCTATTCGGATTGACCCATGAAGCTTAAAATCGGCATGTAGGTACTTCTTGACCTCCTGATCAAAATTAGACATGGAGCCCAGCGGGCACCACCCCCCTTAACCTTTTACCTCCCCCCCTCCTTAACAAGGCGCAACTTTTGAAGTAATTGACTTGGAGGGTAGTTTTTATTTTATATCGTACGTGACATCTCACTTGAAGCTTATTGTGTCCTCAAAATTACCCTTTAGGCCCCCCGGGGGCCCAAATGCCCGAAAAGTGGGGTGTCCCGTTCTTATATGAGATTTTCATATTTTCAAGCTATCGACTCCTAAGAGGCATCAAAAGTTGCGTTCTTTCTTTCTTTTTCGTGTGGGACACCGAGTCGTTCTCGCGGTGGACTCGCGTTCCAAACTTCCAACAGTGTTATAGTACCGTCACTCGAATAGGCCATATTTGACAGCTGTCAAAATCATATTAACTATGACATAAGGTCTATTTTTCTTGGTTGGCATGTTTCCTAGTATGGGTTTGACAGCTATCAAATATGGCCTACTCGAATGACGTTACTAAAGTCAGTAAGGAACTTTATGCGGGAAGAACAAGATGAATTGAATTTGTTTGTCCTTCTCTCTCCCTTCGTGTGGGACACCGAGTCTTCCAACGACCCGATGAACCCTGGTTTCAGAGATTTTCAACCGCCTACTGCAAGTAGCAGGCCTCTGACATGGTTGTGTAACGACCGCCATCATAGACAGCAACCGGGACCGACGGCTTAGCGTGCCCATCCGAAGCTAGGAACCATCTTACTTGCGGACAATCAGGTGGTTTAGCCTGCAATGTCCTAACCAGACTGGGAACAAATTCACAAAGTGATAAATATCAACTTTGTGAGTGACCCCACCGCGAATTGAACCCGGAACCTTTGCGTGGCAGGCAGGCATACTAAATACTGCGCCACAAATTGCAAAAAACCTAATATATCTTTAAATATTATTTATCTTTAGTAGTACGGTCTGTGACTTTTGGAAATGTATGGAAAGGTGACGATTTTTGTTTAAGTGAAATTTCGATATGGGGCCGTGTAGAGGACCTTAATCTAAGGTTTTTGAGCCCGGTTACCAAACTCCAGCACGTGGTGGGGGGGGGGTTTAAACTTTCGCGTTACTGCGCTTCAGTAAAAAAAATATGTGGCGTTGGCTTTACATACAATTTTGATTTTGGTATCAATTTCTTATAAATCAAGGATGTACCTTTCATTTTTTGTATCAAAATACCTATATTTCTTACGAGAAATATGAAAAAAATTGAAATAAATGAAAAAAATCTGCAAAGATTTGTAATTTTTTTTATTTGACAGGCTATATCTTTAAAAATATATATGAATAAGTCATAAATAAAAAATATTATCAGTTAGTCTTATTATTTAAATTTATGAAATCACTCACAGTAATGCCAATATTCGTAGAAAAGACTCCCAAAAAAAATAAGAACCGTGCTTACTGCAATGTGTCGTACGGACCTACTGCAATGTTTACCGTATAACTTTTTCATCTTCCTGAAAAAGCGTTACAGAGTTATTATTTGTAATGTCATTTATTATAATAAATAAAGTAGACGTATCTACACTAATATAATAAAGAGGAAAGTTTTGTTTTTTGTATGTATGTATGTAATCGATAAACTCCGGAACTACTGAACTAAATTAAAAAATTCTTTCACCGTTAGAAAGCTACAATATTTCAGAGTAACATAAGCTACTTTATACCACGGGAAAATTTCTTATTTCCCTGGGAAAACGGTTAGCAGCGGGAAAACCGTTAAATTTAGCTGATATTACCCAAATTATCCAAAGCACTTGACCGATCTTCGCGAAATTCATCACTGATATTGCTAGCATATCAGAAAAGGGCATGAACTACGTTTTGTGAGAACTTGAGGATCTGGAGTACCTGATGGAGGGCACAAGGAGCACTGCTATACTATATGAGATACAAAAATGGCAAGAAAGTATTTTTTATCTAGATATTGTTATTAACTCAAGTTATTTGTTCTTGAAAGGGAGACTTTGAATAAAGTTCATCATTGCATAGATCATCATTTATTAGGCAATACCATAAATATTGTAGGATAATAAAATCATTTTTATAACAAACTAGCGGCCCGCCCAGCGGTTTCACCCGCTGCTACTTACATGTTTTCCCGTAGAAATTGGATCTTTGCCCGTAGTAAAAAGTCCATTACTCCGTTCTAGCAAAGGTGAATGTGCCAGCAGAAGCGGCCCGTCATGCTGAATAACTTTTACTTTGTAGCCATTACCGTATCTCTTATAGTTTAGATGGGATGCTGGTGGTCTTCATCAGGTACTCCAGACCTTAAATGACAATGTGCCAGAAGAAGCATCCCGTCATACTAAACAACTTTTACTTTGTATCCGTTACCAAATTCATCAGATCCTCCAGACCCTCGATGACCATGTGCAAGCAGAAGCAGCCCGACGTGCTGAACAACTTTTACTTCGAAGCCTTTACCGTATTTTTTTATTGTTTGGATGAGATGCTGGTCATCTACATCAAGTACTCCAGACCCTCGATGACCATGTGCCAGCAGAAGCAGACCATCATGCTTAGCAAGGTCTGACAAAACGTAGTCCATGCCCTTTTTTGATATGCTAGCAATATCAGTGATGAATTTCTCGAAGATAGGTCAAGTGCTTCGGATAATTTGGGTAATATCAGCAAAATTTAACGGTTTTCCCGTGGGAATAAGATATTTTCCCGTACTATAAAGTAGCCTATGTTACTCTGAAATATTGTGGCTTTCTAATGGTGAAAGAATTTTTGAATTCAGTTCAGTAGTTCCGGAGTTTATCGATTGCATACGTACATACAAAAAACAAATCTTTCCTCTTTATTATATTAGTGTAGATACGTCTACTTTATTTATTATAATAATTGACATTACAAATAATAACTCTGTAACGCTTTTTCAGGAAGATAAAAATGTTATGCGGTAAACATAGCAGTAGGTCCGTACGGGTACACATTGCAGTAGGCACGGTTCTTATTTTTTTTGGGAGTTTTTTCTTCGAATATTGGCATTACTGTGTATGGTTTCATAAATTTAAATAATAAGACTAACTGATAATATTTTTTATTTATGACTTATTCATATATTTTTAAAGATATAGCCTGTCAAATGAAAAAAATTACAAATCTTTGCAGATTTTTTTCATTTATTTCAATTTTTTTCATATTTCTCGTAAGAAATATAGGTATTTTGATACAAAAAATGGAAGGTACATTCTCGATTTATAAGAAATTGATACCAAAATCAAAATTGTATGTAAAGCCAACGCCACATATTTTTTTTACTGAAGCGCGGTAACGCGAAAGTTTAAACGGCCCCCCCCCCACCACGTGCTGGAGTTTGGTAACCGGGCTCAAAAACCTTAGATTAAGGTCCTCTACACGGCCCCATATCGAAATTTCACTTAAACAAAAATCGTCACCTTTCCATACATTTCCAAAAGTCACAGACCCTACTATAGGGCTCTATCGATCGTTAAAGTGTTGTGACTACGAAACCAACATATTATTGTTTTTTAATGTTCGGTAAAGCCCTTAAAGATAAATATTATTTAAAAATATTTTAGTTTTTTTGAAATCTGTGTCTAATTCCGCAACTTTTGATACCGCTTGGGAATCGATAGCTTGGAAATAAGAAAATCTCATACAAGGACGGGACACCCCACTTTTGGGGATTTTGGGCCCCCGGGGGGCCTAAAGGGTAATTTTTAGGGCACAATAAGCTTCAAGTGAGATGTCACGCACGATATGAAATAAAAATTACCTTCCAAGTCAATCACTTCAAAAGTTGCGCCTTGTAAAGGAGGGGGGGGAGGTATAAGGTTAAGGGGGGTGGTGCCCGCTGGGCTCCATGTCTAATTTTGATCAGGAGGTCAAGAAGTACCTACATGCCGATTTTCAGCTTCATGGGTCAATCCGAATAGTTATAACCAGCTATTGACGTTAGTTACACGCAATCTATAGCATAACAAAACAGTAGCAACGCCGGTGACAACACTATTGAACCTCTGTGACTTCTCATACATTTGACTTAGGTATTTATGGAACAACTGCTTACGTTTGACAGTATGGCGCGGGGTGATACACGCACTGTATAGCTTGCTTATACATACTCTAAGAAGCAGACAGTACCAAAGCGCACGAGAGTGCTCCAGCCAAGTCTTATAAGTATGTTATAACTTACTTGAGCCCCGCGACGACCTCCATAGCGCCGTTGAAGTTGCCTATGTTCCAACACGTAAGAGCTGTCCGCAGCACGCAGGCTAGAGCCACCTTCCGATCCTCGCAGGTGGACGCGGACAGCACCAGCTCAGTCACCCACGCGGACACCTGGGGGAGAGGATACAGAGATGTTTATTTGTTTGTCTGTCAATCTGTTTATCTATATATCTTGCTGGCGCAGAGAGGCATGAAGGGCCACGACCGTAAGTTTATAATCGCCAAAACACTTATTTTCCAAGCGTCGCGGCGTCGCGGCAGCGTCGTTGTCGCTGTCAAATGACTGGTTTGTATGGGGGTACCAGAAAGACCAGGCGTCAGCGTCAACGACGCCGCTGCGTCGCCGTCACGTTGCAGCGCGCTGAGAACCTCAGGGTTTGTATGAGATGCGGTCGTAAAAATATGACGGCGTCGTTGACGCGCGTCGTTGTCGTGACGCTTGGTTTAAAAGCCTACCATTAAACTTGAACAATCAGATGCATTTAAAAGCAAAACAAAACTGTGGTTATTTCAAAGTTGTATTTTGCGACAAAAATCCGCCATCTTGAATTTATGAATTTTCAATGAGTATAGTGAGTGTCACTCACGCTGCCGAGACGAATCGCAACACCTCATTTAACAAGATCCACCCAGCCGAGAGGCTGTAGCCCGTAAAAACGAATTTCTGGATACATACATACTCTCGAAAATCATAACCCTTCTAAGCAGTCGGGTAAAAAGGTACATTAACTAGACTCGTCGATCGACCGAATAAAAGTGAGTGACCGATTTGTACAACATTGTTTATTATTCATTTATTCTTTTCGATTGTTCACGTGAACTTTCAGAGTGCCAGCTGTTTTCAGAAATAACCCTGCTACCTAATATAACCCTTGACTTGAGCTTATAAACTATCACGCCATGGCTCTTGCGCGCCCTCTGGTTTATTACTTGTTAAAACATGGAAGGGTGTAGGGAAGGGTCAAAATACTTAGGAGCAAAAACAAATTGCTAAGTCGTTACAATTACTCAATGATCACTTCATAACGGCCGTTAAGGCGCAGTAGTAGTGCTACAGCCAGCGATGTAAAGGTTCCGGGCTCAATTCTTCGTGGGTCTTTCACAAAAGTTGATAATTATTTTTTGTGAAACACTTTGTGAATTTCTTTCCAGTTTGGTTAGGACATTGCGAGCTGAACCACTCGATTGTCCGTAAGAAAGTTCCGTCCTTCGAAGGGCACGTCAAGCCGTCGGTACCGGTGGCTGTCTATGATATTGATAGTTACAGAACCATGATAGAAGCCTGCTTCTTGTAGTAGGCGGTTGAAAAACTCCAGGGTTCATCGGGTTGTTGGACGAGTTGGTGTCCTACACGAAGAGAGGGATTAATGCCCATTTCCGAGATAAATTTCATCGCTACCAGAATCTCAGTGACCAGCTGCTCACAACATATTACATTACATCACAGAAATCTCTTATGTCAACGTTGGACCCTTGTAGGGCTTATGAAATCATATCCTTACTACACTTCATCATCAAATCTGTCCCTTTTCCGCGTGTAACCTTATTTGACAAGGGTACGGGCAATTTTGTTCATAGGGCCCGTCTGACCTTGACGAAATAGGTACTTACTCGAATTATGTAGAAGTCACCTTAATATCGTGTGGGACACCGAGTCAACTAACCACCCGATAAACCGTGGTGTCAGAGTTTTTTTAACCGCCTTCTACTATAAGTAAACCTCTGTTTTTGTAAAGACCGCTGTCTATGATATATTTAAGTATGCACATAGACAGCAAATGGGACCGACAGCTGACTTAAACTCTTTCTTTTCGGACAATTAGGTGGTTCAGCCTGCAATGTTCTCACCAGGCTGTGACAAATTCATAAAGCCAAGTAGATAGAAAAACCAACTTTGTGATTGCACCACTAGGAATCACCAACTGGGCTACCGCGGTAGATGGAGCCCATCCACGCGATAGTGGACAAGATATACTTCCTTAATTTTGCGGGCTCGATTAGAACCGCGGTAGCCCAGTTGGTTAGGACGTCGGCAGTACTGATGCCGAAGGTCGCAGGTTCAAAGCCTGCCTGCGGTGAAAATTTTGGAAGTTTTCCAAAAAATATTTTGACCTTTCCCTACACAATTCCATGTTTTAACAATTACTAAACTTGTATTCACTACTTACTGCTTGGCCAAGGCTCCATCTATCGAAAATAATCGGGATTGATTTTTGCACCTACCTACATAAGAGGAAAGGGGTAAAATTTCTAACCTATTTTACGTTTTAATTCTCTAGCAACTCAAAATCCGTCGCCAAGTTCCATCGTCACGGAAGATGAAAGGAAAACGTTATTTTAGGCCAATCCGCCGCCTCCAGTCCAGATATGATCCGATTATGAAAGTTTGTAGACGGCCATTTTTTCATCCCACTTAAAAAAAAAGGGTTCCTTTATCGATACTCAACCTATCCTAAATAGTAAGTAGAATTGGGGTGATAATATTCTAAACCGGCTCCACACGGCGCAAAAACACGTTTTTCTTGAACTATCTCTTAGTATTTGCCCTACTTCGGCACCCTTATGGTCAACTTAAGGCTCCTACCGCCCCCTCCTCTACCGGAAGGTTCGAAATTTAAATAATATTCGGAAGTCGTGTTCGAGCTGGTCAATGAGTAGTTTTACAGAGGTGTCACTCACCATTCCAACAATCTTAGAAAATTTAGGTAGGTACGTACGTACTATCAGCAGCATATCAAACTATTTGCGGATTATTCTTTGTAGGTTATTGTATAGAAAACGTTGCATGTTGAATGGTGATCCAAACAATATTCATAGTAAAATAATGACGTCCTTACATTGAACTGTTAGTTTGCTTGATATTTCTTCACATTCAGTAAAAGAAAAGAATAAATTCATCCAAAATAAACCTTTATATTGTGATCGATCATACTTACATTTTACTAAGAAACTCTTGAAGAAAAAGTTTTCCGAAAGTGCAAGTGGCCAGTACTATCATTATACGCACTTCGCGCGAACTTTGACAAAAATATTTTTTTTATTGATGGACGACTATGGTCAATCAGTTTATTCATATAATATGAAGACACTTTTGCCAGCGTCCAGTTATTTAAAACTTACCAGTAAAAAAACAGCCTTTGGTTAGGTTACAACCTAAACCACCTGATTATCCGTCAATTTTGTATGGGAGGTCCAAAATTATTTTGAATATTTCGACCTATGTATGATGTCTTTTGGGAAAAGTTGTTCTTTTTCATCAGCCGGTTCTGGGTTTTTGCTATCGGTAACTAGTAAAATTTCACCTCATATAAGCGCTATATTATTCTTAAAGGTTCAAAGTGCCGGCGACTAGATCTCGCAATTGAAAAACAAATAAAACATAGGTTGAGATACTAATACATACATAACTGATAGCAAAAATGCAGGGTGCGCATAAGGAACAGCAAAGGTCGAAATATGAAAAAAAACACATAAAATGTTGTAAAAGTATTATTTTTTGTCTTATAAAGTTGTTCAGTTTTGTAGGTAGAAGAGGGTCACTCCAATATTTGAACTTAATTAAATTTAATGCGGCACGTGCGGAGTATTGTGCAGCTAGATAGGCGTTCACTTTTAACTAACTGAGAAAATTTCTAAATCTTTGGGATTTCTATGGCTTGCTTTTTTGTCAAAGGTTTTTGTGAAGGTTTTAATCCATTTTATTTGGATAATCCTGTGATTTTGGTCTTGAAATAGGTATCCTTATAAAGGGAATTTATTGCTTTATACAATTTATGGTATATTTCGGTATTACAACCTGATTCGTAGAAGAATGGGACCCGAAATGGGAACATTATTGTTTGCGTCTTTTCATGTTACATGTCTTTTGAGCAAGATGTCAACAATAATGTTGCCATTTCGGGTCCCCTTTTTATAAATCAGGTTATACCAAGGATTCAGGGTTACCATAACGTCATCAAATAGGTACCTACCTACTCAATAAATTCGTAACCCTATTCGAACTTCCCAAAATTATCAGTAACCGCGCGTTTAAACTAAAGAGACTTTGGCCGGCGAGTTATTTGTAGTCCCTTCACACATGTGCAAAGGAACAAGTAATATGTGTCGCGCGACAAAAAGTCGCATGTGTGATCACGGTATAAATGCAAGTTTAAACATGATTGACATTCCATTTGTGGCATACAAGGCCTTCTTTACAAACAATATTTTAAAGGGTGAACCAGTCTATGAAAATGAACAACTTTCCCTCAAGAACATATGACTAAATATAAAAAAATGGGCTTCCCATACAAACTAAATCGCTCGGCTAGTGCATTTGTATGGGAGTTAAAATATGATTTTTCATTTTTCGACATACGTTTCTTAGGGAAAGTTGTTCAGTTTCATGAGTAACTTGACCTCCTTTCGGTTTTATTGGTTGATTTGTAACTTTTTTTAGTACGACTACCTACCTCGTTTTTATCTTGCGCCCCAATGAATCAAAGTAGTACTGACACTCTTCGACCAATATAAGTAGTTATGGACTGGCCATACCGAGCAACTGTTTTGATCCGCTCCAAGTGCGCCCAGGCGAGTGACGCCACGCTCAGTCGGTCTCTGCGCCGCCTACGAGAAACACGTCGCGACACGTTCGTTACAGCTCCCAAAACTGACATCAGGATGCCGTCTTGTGCTTTGTTAGTGTGTCAATAATTCAACAAACATAAATAAAGCATCACGAATTAGTTTTCATGCATTAGTATTTATTTATATTTTGTATTTTTAAATTGCTTAAAATAAGGTCGGCAAAATGTTGGAAGGATGGTTTTACAGCAACGCGATTCAAGCACGCGCTTTACGCTAGGTTGCGCTTTTTGTATGCGACCGATTGATGGATTTGCATAAGAAACGCGCAAGCTGGCGTGAAGTGCGTAAAAGGGTCCGAACATAAAGACGAAAGTCACGGACATAATGCTATCGCGTTCGCACTACTGTGCAAATACGTCGCGCTATCTCTGTCTCTGATCGTATATTCACGTGATTAGAACGTGTGTAGCTGTGTGCGTGTGTTTGTAATGTAGTTGTGTCTTGGCACATTTTTAATGACCTGTTTGTAAGGGCAAGGCATGTCCATAACTACTTATATTGGTCGAAGCTGACACTGGCATAATTGTCATATCATTGGGCAAAATGCCATTATAAAAGTTGGAAAATAAGTTACGACAAATTTCTTGCTATAATAGAATTATTTCCTCAAAATGTGGTGCAAATGGGTACAAATGAACAGTTTGGTGGGTCTGCCTCATATAAAGTTTATCTATGACCCATTCCACGTCAGTTTTGACTGCAGGGGAAACGTATCAAAACAAATACCTTTTATCAACCATTGATTCCTTGGAATGAATCCGGAAACAGTAAGTTTGTCGCAAGATTACTTGATAATGGTGTAGGTTTATCAAAAAGTTGCATCTGTGATGAGTTCAACATTGAATAGTGAGTAATAATCATATAAAGTTTAATAATTTTCAATAACCATTGACGCAAAACATTTGTACAATATGGTAGCATGGTCATGATAACAGTGAAAAATAGAGGTAACTTCACATTTTTATTTCTTAGTATTTTGGGATAAACTTCGATTTTTGGGTTTCAGGAAGCTTTTCCCCATATTTTGTAGAACAAAATTCAATTTTTTTCTGATAATGACGTGTCCTAGATTATGTAATATATAGGAAAACGTAGCTCGTTTTCAGCTCGCTTCATAGGAGCTCCCCCCTTAATTAGGTTTCGTTAGGAATTACAATTTAAGGACAAAAGATTATTAGGACTAGAAAAATTAGGACGTAGTACGAAAGTGAGAACGAAAAAAAATAGGACAAGGAAATTAGGAGCGTCGAAATTAGGATATTAGAGCATTAGGACAAACGATAGTTAGGACTACAGCGGTTAGAATATCTATCATAAGTTTTAGGTCAAACATTAAAGAAATCGCCTCGAGATACCATGATCCGATTATGAAAGTTTGTAGACGGCCATTTTTTCGTCCCACTTTTGGACGTCCGAAAACGGTATAGGGTTCCAATAAACTCTTTTTAGAATCGGAAAATATCGGCCAAGTGTAAGTTGGACTCGCGCACGAAGGGTGCCGCACCATTGTGCATAAAAATAGCATAGAAACACAATGTAAATAATAGAAATCATGTTTGTTAATGGAAGCCTACCAAAACTTTTATTCTATTTTAATTTTGAATAGGTATGGCATCTGTGAAAATTTCAACTCTCTTATAGGTATTACGTTTATAGACGGACAGACGATGGACAACCGCGAAAATTCTAAATAACTCGAGTGATCATTTAGTAAACTCCGGCCATTCGAATGGGCCATATTTGACAGTCAAAATCATGTTAATGCTATGACATAAGGTCTATTTTTTTTGTTCATGTGTTTCCTAGTATGGGTTTGACAGCTGTCAAATATTGCCTATTCGAATGACTGTTCTATAGACCGCTTTATATGGTACTCCAATTTACTCCATACATATGACTGCCAGCCGACCCTGCAAGGATCGTAGGCGTGACTTTTGACACAGAACCGTAAATAAGTGAGTAAGCTCAGAGTAGCGCGTAAAGTGAAATCTTACACTTACCATAAAATGGACTGAGATTATAGCGTACTTGTATACAGGGTGTTAAAAAATAATTGTGATTTTTATTATTTTTTTAAATTCATCGTCATCACCATGGCCTGAGTGAGATTTATAGCGTACTTGTATACAGAGTGTTTAGAAAATTTGAAGTGATATTTATTATTTAAAATCATCATCTCTGGGCAAGAACGGGATGAAAAATCCGCTTTGCTCGAAGTCAGCATAATTCGCCTATGTTAATAATATTTTTTCAACATTATTTTCACAGTTTAGGCTTTTTTTAAAGCTAAACTGTTTCCGCGCGGTACATAGATAGTAGAATCCTGATTGTCTTTACCTAATTGGGCTAACCTAATTTCTGGAATAGATCTTCCATTGTCAATAGAACATTAACACAAAAAATGAGTATTTTTAAGTCGTGATTATTGACAGTATTTATTTAAATGTTTGATCCTTTATAGGACACCCTATATGACCCTATACACACATTACACTTTCCATGCCACCCTGTATATTTACCTGCCCGACCATAAAATGGTCTGAGCTCAAGAGCTTACGTAGCCGTAGCTGTAGTAATATGCTACACAATTGCCGTTTCGTAGCACTTTCGTAGCTGTTTCGTAGCAACGTGCTTCCACGTTTAAACCAACATTTCGCTCACCAGAGGACGCGACTTTGTGTGAAAGTTAGGCAGAATGGCAATTTATGATCTTTGCCTGTTCCATGCACAAAAGAAAAAAATACTGACGTTCCATTTAACGTCAATCAAGCTTGCGACAATCTCAAGCGAACCCGTACCAAACTCGAGTCCCTACAATGTACAACATAGTATTGTACAGCATAATATTGGCCGTCAGAGGAATGTACGACGTGATGGAGCACGACATGGTGGATGGAATCAAAACAATGTCGCCATCCATCACCCCGTACCGAAAGTGCACAGGGGTGGATTGCACGACATGATGGTTGGAGACATCACGTGTTGTGGTAGAATAGTGATGTGACTGGATCGATAATATTTTATGCATTTCTAACTTAATCGATATTGTTTTTATATTTAATATATTCTTTAGTATTTAGTCGCTCACTTCGTTCGCTCCAGGGGTCACTGTTCTAACCTAACCTAACCTACTGTGTCGGATTTGTGTAAAGTATGTTTTATCGCGGGGCTGCGCCCCAAATCTCTTGTGGGGCTTTGCCCTCCCCTCCGTGGGATGCCTTGCATGTCATGTTCCAATAATAAATCGATAACTCGATCAAAGTCAACACTGTCACATCACTACATCCGCTGTGACGTCATTTGTTTTGATTCCATTTCCACCCCTGTACATTATTGGTCCGGGCCCGTATTTCAAGACCATCCATCCATCACGTTGTACAATGATCTGCTGTACAATACGCTGCCGTGCCTTAACCTGCTGTACATTGAGTATGTCGTGCATTGTGGTTCCCCCCAAACTCTATCAAAAAGTTTTTATCCCTTCTTCCAAAATTTTAAACCGTAAAGAAATGCGAAATGGAATTTAGATTAGGAAATATTTGTGATCACTGGAGTCCCTCGTTTCATTTTATTAAAATTCTTTTTTATAGATAATGTAGATAATCGTAGTTTCATTTATTTTTCCGGAAAATCTCGCGCGAGATCTTTCAATATGGGTGCAAATAATACGCGTCAAACAATATTCAACCCAAAATGTGCATCACAAAATGTGCTTTAAATAGTGGGCGTCATTCGACAAATGAAGTTCAGTCAGACGTCATCTTACAGAAGGGTAGAAATACCGGGAAAATGCTGTTTTCCCACTAGAAAATGTGTGGCAGCGTGTAAAACTGGTAACGGGCCGCTAGTTAATGCATAAAAGCCCTAAGGAACGAATGACAATAATTTATAGACGTTCCGTTCCGTGTTTTCAGAATAAGCCGCCATTACGGGCACATTTCATTACACGGCGTACAATAAAATAAGTAATAAGAAGAAAATAATCCTTCTCTGAGGATATCAGGCGGTTTTTATCACACTTAGGCCCGAGGTGAAAGTGAAAAGATTTTGTACTAAGTAGCCACAAAAAACCTACATTGCTACTTTTGGTAGCATTAATAAGTTCTTAGAAAAGTCACGTGACAATTATTATGTAATAATGTTCTGCAAAGTTTTTTATCTCTTCAGTCACAAAATGAAAGAATGAATTGAATACCAAATTTTAAAACACATCTCGTGTTAAGTATACAATACCCATCCATGCGTTAGTGGACAAGATATACTTGCTTAATTCGCAGACTTGATTAGAACCGCGGTAGCCCAGTTGGTAGTGGCGCCGGCAGTACAGATGCCGAAGGCCGCAGGTTCAAATACTGCCACCAGTGAAAAATTTTGCAAGTTTTCCAAAAATTGAAAGAATGAAATTAGTTTCTAGGTACTGAACTAACTGCGGCCACAAAATAGATAACTTATTAGCCGTCTCTCTGTACTGAGCGCCAACCAATACTTACTCTGGTGGTAGGTAGCTCAAAACTAAGCTTAACTTAGCAACAACTTTGCAAGTATTTGAAATGTTTTTAATGTTACTTTTAATTATGTCTTTCAAGTAAGTACCAGTCTAGGTACCACTCTCTTTAGCAGGCATTATTATCTCGTTACTACAATATTAAGATCCCTTTACGCCCCGAGGGGCTGGTTATAAAGAGGTATTTGCATATTACGATGTCCATGATCGGATTACGCAAATAGGACAAGTCCTTCGGATGCAGTGCAGTAGGGTGACCCTGATTTATCATATAAGGATGGACAGTGACAGGTGCACTGGCTTCAATGAAACTGAACAAGTCTAAGAAACATAGGACAAAATATAGAGAGCTAGCAATTCCCAGCATTGGTAATACCCAAAATGACCCAACTAACAACTTGGTCCTTTAAAAAACAGACTAAACGACTTTTGGTTATATAAAGGTCGTATAATGGTAAGCAGAATTTCACTGAGTTGTGTAGTGGTGTCTTATTCGACCTTTTAGTCGTAAACGTCTGAAGTCGTATAATTTGGTCGAGTAAACGTTTATACGACTTAATTATACGACCATCGTATAAAGGTCGCATATATGATCGCTATTCGATTAAATTATAGGACTAATCGGCGCTGTTGGGACCATTATATAACCTTTAGTCAGGCCACCGACTGTTACTAGATCATAAGGTATATAAAGGTCGTATCATTATCTATTATAAACCGTATAGTCGTATACGAGTCGCCAGTGCGAACGTTATATGACTTTAAATCAATTCAGCGACTGTTACCAGACCATAAGTTGTATAAAGGTCGTATAATAGTCGAAAAAATTTCTTGTCTAAATGTCGCATAAAAGTTGCCTTTGTGACTGTTATATGACTTTTAGTCATGCCACTGACTGTTACCAGACCATTAAGTATATAAAGGCCTTATTACTTGTAATAAACCTCGAAGTCATATAAAAGTCGCTATTGCGACCGTAAGATGTTTCTAAGTCAGGCCACCGACTGTAACCAGACCATTAGGTATATAAAAGTCTTATTATTTCCTTTAATCAACCACATATTAGTATTAAGGTCGCCATGGCGATTCTTATATGACTTAAGTCTGCTAGCGACTGTTACCAGACCATTAGTTATATAGCGGTCGTATGAAGGTCTTACCGCATTCTCATAAAAACGTCCCTGTTTCGACAGCTTTATGACTTATAGTCGTACCACTGACTGTTACCTGACCATTAGGTATATAAAGGTCATATTATTACCTTTAATAAACCGCACAGTCGTATTAAAATCGTCATGGCGACCTTTATATGACTTTTAGTCAAGCCTACAACTGTAATTTGATCATTAGTTATATTATGATCATATTATTACCTGAAACATAATGCAATGTCGTATAAACGTGGTGTAACATAACGATTAAACGACTAAAAGTCTTAAAAAGGCTATTTATATGACTCTTAAAAACCTTTTAATTGTTTACTAGTCGTACATAATACTTCTTCACAACTACTTGACCTAGCTGTGGTGTGAATTATTGTGGCCATGGTTCTGTAGGTAATAAAATAGGAAATATATGTTCGAACGGACGGACAGACTGGATGTATATATGGATGAATGAATGAATGGATGGATGGACAGACGGACGGACGGATGGACGAATGGACAAATAGATGGACAAAGAGTCGTAAAATTAAGCTAAATCCTTTGCAACACCGTTATGTGTTCAACTAAACGTGTTGCGCCGACCCCAGGTAATTGGGATGAGGGCAGGAAGATGGCATTGATAAGTAGGTATGTGAAATTAACGATTAAATCAGATCACTACTGCCAGCCATGAGAATAGTTCATCATGTTATGTAGTACACCCCCGTACATTTTTTGTACGGGGCTATTGCTGGTCCTTTATTTAATCGTATGGCGTTTATACACAGTAGGAAAATACAATTATTAATACAAAAATAGAAACTTAAATATCAACATCCAAGTTGCACAGCCAATCCACAGCTTCTGGTGTCAAGTTATAGAGGTCCTGTGGGGTACACACATTTATGTATTTTATACGATACCGTCAAGATGTATTTCTAAAATTAGGATTTCACTTCGTAGGGTATATCATTTATGTTATTATTTTCAACTACCCACAATTTTGTATTTGTATAATTCTTACTCGACATGGTATATACTAAATGAGCTATGTGAATGTTGTTAATGTATAGGTCTAATTTCTTGAATAAATGACCGATGGATCGGCTGATTGGTTGAGGTGTTCGCACGGCAACAACAACACGAGACTCCACGCACGCGGGTGAGCGCAATTTTTGGTTTCGTCGTCTACCCACAGTAGCACTTTGCTGTGGGTGGCCGACCAAATTGTACTTGTTGTTTCTTTCTTCTTTTCTCTTTCTTATATTTTCTTGTTGTGTTTCCCCCCTTGTGTTTTTCCGTGGCACAGACCACATCCCCCTTTTTGATTTCTTTGTGTTTAGCCGGTGACGGCTGCGCCCTCGAGCCGCGGCGGGTGGCTGCTCTCAGTCGGAGGACCAAGCGGGACCCACACTTGGCAATCGTACCGCTGGGTGTGGTTCCCGTTAGGGGAACCGTCGGGAGCGTGTCGCCCTCCTCGGTTTTATATCGTGGGGCGCAACCGCCAATAGCTGGCTTCTTCGCCTTCGGGCAGGGGATGCCGGGAGTAACTCCCCGGTGTCCCCAGGTCTGTTTCCTGCGGCGTGGTAGGGGTTCCGACCCCACCGCCGCAGAAAACGTCATCTAAGGGGGTGGAGAATGGCTCCCCCCCTCACTATAAAGGCGAAAGATAGGCGCCAGGCGGCGTTGCAGCGGTCCAGGGTGTGGCACAGGAACGTCGCGTCCGACGTCCTGCGCAACATCGGCGCCGCTACGCAGGGTGGAACCTCCACCCCACCCCGCCTGGCCCCTAGAACCCCGACCGGACTTGACGCCCCAGGGACTTCCGCGGCCTCTGCCCCGTGGGAGTCCCCATTTTTCCCATCTGCCCCGACTCCGTCGCGAGCCTCTACCCCCTTTTCGTACGAGGGGGGCCAGGGGTACTACGCGGACGATGACGGTGACCCTGACAGTGACACTACTCCGTCGAGGTTGAGCGCGAGTACGCCTCCCCCGACGGAGTCCCAGTCCCAACAACAATCCCAATACCGCCAGTCTGGGCTATCCATGCCCAGCCTGGACGGCGACGACGACTTCTCGTCTCTCCAGGAGTGGATTAGAGCGAGAGGGCTATCGCTCCCGCAAGAGCGAATTGCCCAAGCGGCATCCGCCCTCTTTCCGGTGACCGCGCGCTCATCGCCAGGCACCCGACGACCGAAGCCCGCCCCACCGGCGAAGATGGTAGCCGCACCGTCCCCTCAGTCGTCGCCACGACCAGGGGACATTACCTTGCGGCCGTGCACACCGCCGGTGCGTGGCCTGACGCCCCCTTTTACCGGGTGGCCCGGAGCAGGGACGCCCCGCGCCCTCCTGCCCACCCCACTACTGAATCAGAGCCAGGCGCCTGTGGAGGCGATGGAGACGCAGCCAACGTTCGCGGCTGCGTTATCCGGCGGCAGCCCGCCCTCCCACAGCGCCCGCTCCACCACTGCGGCAGGAAGCCATTCTGTCGCCGACACGGACGAACGGCCAGGCCGAGCCCGCAAAGCAGCCCGCCCGCCCCAGCCCAGGAAGGAGAGACCCCTCTAGTGGTGGAGGTACTCCCGGACTGGACCCGGCATTTCCGCGCCCTCCGGGAGAAGCTCGGACACCCTCCAAACGCCCGACCATACGGGCGGGGTACGCTTCATTCCGAAGTCGGGGAGGAGTACAGGACCATCCAGTCCTATCTGATGGCCCTGGAGAAGGAGACCAACGTGTCGTGGTTTTCCTACTCCTCCCAGCGGAGCGCAGCCTCGTTGCCATCCGAGGGCTGCCAGTCGACACCGACGCAGCCCTCATTGAGGCTGAATTGCGCGAGCTGGGGTACCCCGAGTACGTGCGCCCCATCCAGGGGCGTGGCGGACGACCAGGTGTATTTACTTTGCCCAGCTCGAGCGCAATGCTGCAACGGTCCCGGCATCTATTCAGTGACTGAGCTCCTGAATATGCGCGGGATCAAGAGAGGCCTGGCGGGGCAAGAAGGGACCGGCGCAATGTCACCGGTGCCAGCTGTTCCGCCACTCGCATAAGTGCCACCGCAAGCTTGCGTGTGTTGTGGAGGAGCACCCGGCCAAGGACGGTCCTAGGCCGAGGGAAGAACCGGCGACTTGCGCCAACTGCGGAGGGCCACATCCCGCGAACCATGTGGCCTGCCTGGTCTTCGTCCCGCGCGCGGAACAAGAAGGCCGGAACCGCAGCCCGAACCTCCTCCGGAAAGGTTAACGTGGCTGAAGTCCCCGTTGGCCCTAAAGGTGAGGCCAACGCAAAGGGGTCGCTCATGGCCAAGGCCAACGACCCCAAGAGCGGCCCCAAGGGTAAAAAGAAGCCCAGGAGGAGGCGCAAGGGAAAGGAAACTGAAGGTCCCTTGCCCCAATTCCCGCCCCAGCAGCAGCAGGAGCCAGCGCCCAAGGCTGCTCCTTCAAAGCCTAAACACACCTCCGCCCGACCCCCCGCCCCAAACCAGGGGAAGGGGACGTCGGAAGTTGAGGATGCCTTCAAAGCCGGCCAAAAGGCGGCAAGGAAGGTAGCCCTCGAGGTGCTGGGTAAGATCCTAGAGGCACTGGAAGCGGACCAAGATCCGCTACCAGTGCTTCTGGAAGGATGGCAAGATTCTCAAAGCCTAGCAATGCTTGCCTTCTTCGTGCCCTCCTGAAGGAGCAGAACATTGATGTCGCGCTACTTTCAGAAACGCATCTGAAAGGCGCAGACCAACTGAAGATTCCCAACTTCTTCGTGTACCGGCGGGACGAGCTCAGCGACTCAGGTCGCGCCTTTCGAGGCCTAGCCGTCCTGGTAAGAAGAAGATTGCATCATCAGCAGCTGCCACCCTTCCCCATGCTGACCTTCAGTCGGTCTACGCACTGGGAGTGGAGATATCTCGGTGACGTCCCAATTCGTGTGTTTGCAGTTTACAAGCCCCCGGGGTGCGTCTGGTCATGGCGGATGTCCAGAAGATTCTGGACTCTCCAGGGCCGACGATAGCCGCCGGGGATTGGAACTGTAAACACGTGAGTTGGAACTCCATGCGGACTTGTCCGGATGGCAGACGTCTCTTCGATGACGCTGACTCCAGCGGGTATGTGGTTCTGGGGCCGGAGACCCGACCCACTACCCGCACGACCGAACGAAACTCCCAGATGTCATAGACCTCGCGGTGGTTAAGGGCTCCGGCCCGATCCCACCGTCGAGACACTAGACTTTCATTCTGGCTCAGACCATCTACCGTCCTGCTGGTCCTCTCAGACCAGCCAACAAGGACCAGGCTGCTGCCGCCGAGGCGGAAGATAGACTGGGAAAAATTCGCCCGGTTCATGGTCGAGAATACTCCCATGAGACCAGTCTCAACTCCATCGGATGTCGATGAGCTGGCTAGCGAGTTTAGTTCCGCGGTCCAGCGAGCTAAGCAGAGCGCCGCGATGGATGCCCCCCCGAGGGGGCCGCTCCTCCTGCCGCGGCGCATAGCTGAGATGCTCGCTGAGAAGCGTAAACTGCGAAAGCAGTTCAACTTTACTCGCTGCCCCACCATGAAGTCCCGGCTGAATGCGCTTGCCGAGAAGATCTCGGCAGCGCTGGACGCCGTTTCCGCCGACTCTTGGCAACAGACCATACAGCCGGCGAAGATTGGACCGGCATCCATAGACTGTGTCGCCGGCTCTCCGGAAAGGCGACGCCAGTGAGACCTCTCCTCGGCAGGGACGGGAACCCCCGCTTCAAAGCCGAGGATCGAGCAGAAATCTTCGCTGAGTGCCTGGAGGGCCAGTTCCGGCCGAACCCAGGTTCCGACCACGACGAAGAAGAAGTTTCGCGAAGTCTAGCGGGCTACTTCGCTCAGCCGATTCCTCCTGATGAGGACCCCCCTCCGGAAGGCTCCCGGCCCTGATGCCATTACGAATGAAATGCTGCGTCATCTTCCCCAGCGTTCAATCGCAACGGTGACGCGCATTTATAATGGCATCATGCGGACGGGGCACTTCCCGGATGAGTGGAAGCTTGGGCGAGTGATCATGCTCCCCAAGCCCGGGAAGAACACCCTGAAGCCTAAGAGCTATCGGCCAATCACCTTGCTACCTACCATCAGCAAGGTGTTTGAGAAGCTTCTTCTGCGTCACATGATACCCCACATCATGCCACGCGAAGAGCAATTCGGCTTTCGAGCCGAGCATTCCACAACCCTTCAACTGTCGAGAGTACTGCACGATATGACGGCGGCCCTCAGTAAGAGGGAGACTACCGTAGCAGTATTTCTGGACATGGAGAAGGCATTTGACCGCGTTTGGCACCCGGGCTTGGTGTATAAGCTGTCCACATCTACGACTCCTCGTCGAGTCGTTAAGATTATGGCCACCTTCCTCGAGAATAGGCGCTTCCAGGTGGCAGTGGAAGACGCCCTCTCCCAAGTCCGAAGGATCGCTGCTGGAGTCCCCCAGGGCAGCTGTCTGTCTCCGGTTTGCTACGCCAGGTACACGGATGACATCCCGGTTGAGGGCGGCACTAAGCTGGCGCTCTATGCCGATGACGCTGCATTTTTCTCCGTGTCCCTCAACTCGAGGCACGCGGCCAGGAAAATGCAGATAGCCTTAGACGCCCTCCCAGCCTGGCTGGCGAAGTGGAGATTGACAGTGAACGTGGGTAAGACTCAGGCGATCATCGTGGGGCGTGGTCGAAGAGATCCCCCGAAACTGAAGCTCCATGGAGAGGAGATCGGGTGGTCCGCAAAGGCTAAATACCTGGGCGTGACCATAGACCGTAACCTTTCCATGGCCAAGCACGTGAAGAGTGTGATCGGACAAACAGGGGCTGCCATTGCTTTGCTCCGACCCATTCTTCGCTCGAGGCTCCCGTTGCGCATGAGGCTCGGTGTGTACAAAGGGTACATCAGGAGTCGCCTGACGTACGCCGCACCGGCATGGTACGCGTTGGTCTCCGAGACCAACCGCCAAAGACTGCGGGCCCAGCAGTCCAAGGCGTTGCGTATCATAGCCGACGCGCCGAGGTTCGTCCGCAACGAAGTCATTCGGAGGGACCTAAAAGTCGAGACCTTGGATGAGTTCGTCTCCAAGCTCTCGACCAGGATGTTCGCGCGCGCAGACAGGTCAGACTTCGGACACATCCGAGGCCTGGCCCCGTACCACGCGCGCCCTCCTGACTGGAAACCGTATCCCCGCGAGCTCGCTGTGGTGGAGGAGCTCGCGGAGGGTACTGACACACCGGACTGACCTTGGCCGCCGGCTGGTAGCGCGCTGTCATGCTGATAGCGCGTACCAGTCGGCGGCCCCCACAGGATTGACCTCACTGACTAAGTGACACTACCTGACTGTGACTAGCCGGCTGATGCGGACCCGAAACTTTTCGGGTCAGGCTCGCCGGCTCCCCGGACGTGTCTTTCTTCTACCGCCAGCTGGAAGGCGCTCGCTGGGCCTCCCCGGGCACTGGGGTCCCACCCGGCGGGCGACTCGCTGGCGGTACTGCTGGTCCGTCTGCGGCCGGTTCTGTCCGGCCGCACTCGGGCCTTAATTTGACCCTTCGGGCCGTGGTGGAGTGTTCCCACACTTACCACGGCCCCCTACCCCATGAACCGCCCGTTTTAACGGGCGGCGACAGATTTTACGCCCAGTAGGCTCTGCCTAAATGGCGTCTCCCCGACGGCCTCACGGCAGTCGAGAAGACTATTACGCTCGAATAAATGACCAATCTCATCAGCCTGCACTTGGCTACAAGCAAAACCAGCTCTTTCATTTCACGCACACATCACCCAGCTCATGCACCACACCTAAATTGGTGACCCACGACGCTCAGTGAGGGAATATCCTAAATTGGCCCTACATAGCACGCACGTTGCTTGTACGGGAATCCAAGTTGGACCCCGAGCGCTTGTGCGGGAAAGCTAAGTTAGCCCTGCACATCTTTATTTCAGCATCCTAATAAAAGTTTCTCAAGTTTCAATAAAGACTATCGTCAAACTCACGCATCTCACAACTCTAAGCAATGGGCGATGATGAAAACAACACCAACGGTGGGAACACCGACAATAACAACGGTGGAGATAGCAAAGACGACTTCAGCTTGCATGGCGTATCTATTCAATCGAGGCTTTTGCCATTTTGGCGTACGTATCCACGTCTGTGGTTCGCACATTTTGAGCTGCTGGTCGAACCGAGCAGGAAATCGGACGACGACAAATTTCGCTACGTACTTAGCGTATTGCAGCCAGGCGATTTGCAACAAGTGGGTGATATTTTATTAAATCCACCCACAGCAAATAAATATCAGACGCTGAAAGATAGACTACTTTCAGTCTATGAGGAATCTGAGACTAAGCAGTTTCAGAAGCTAATCAGTGGTCTTGAGTTGGGTGACGAAAAGCCTAGCCAATTATTACGCAAAATGAGAGAATTAGGGCATAACAGGATGCCTGACAGCGGTCTGAAACTTATGTGGATGAATCAGCTGCCAGCACAAGTACGGGCAGTGCTATCTGTCAGTTCAGAATCGTCGCTTGACAATCTGGCAGTAATGGCCGATAAAATGCTGGAACACACTGGACCGACTACCATTGCAGCCGTTTCGTCTTCTGCTTGCACGCCAGGCAGTTCCAAGCAGTCTAGCTCACAAGAGAGCATAATCGAGGCGCTATCAAAACAGATAGATAAGCTATCTTTCGAGGTCGCTGAACTTCGTAAGAGAGACGAGCATCACACTTTTCGATCTCGACAACATTACCGTTCGCGGCAGCGACAGCAGTCGCGCTCGCGCTCGCGTTCCAGTGGTCGTAACTTGCGCCACGCAAAGCAGCACAATGATGAAATAGAACGTGAATGTAGGTTCCATCGAAAATTTGGCGCTAAAGCCTATCGATGCGAGTCGCCGTGTAGGCATAATAAGAAAGTGCAGTCGGAAAACTAACTCCGGAACCGATCGTGGCGGGCATCGGCATTCCACAAGCAGGCAACCGCCTTTGCGTTTACGACAGAGACACTAGGGAACGATTCCTTATCGATACTGGTGCTGAAATTTCAGTAATCGCAGTACGAGGTAAACCAGCACGTACATCGAGCAGTTACAGGCTATACGCCGCAAACAACTCACCTATTAATACATACGGTGAAAAGACGATTACGCTCAACTTGGGCTTACGTCGCAGTTTCAGATGGACTTTCATCATAGCCGATGTAAAGACATCCATCCTAGGAGCAGACTTCCTAGATCACTACAGATTGCTCGTAGACATCTACATCTACATCTATCTACATCTACACTAATATAATAAAGAGGAAACCTTTGTTTGTTTTTTTGTTTGTTTGTTTGTTTTTTTGTATGTATGTAATCGATAAACTCCGAAACTACTTGACCGATTTCCAAAATTCTTTCACCATTAGAAAGCTACAACATTCCTGAGTAACATAGGCAACTTTTTATCACGGGAAAATTCCTCATTCCCATGGGAAAACGGTTATCAGCAGGAAAACCGGGAAATACAGCGGATATTACCCAAATTAGCCAAATCTCTTTACCGATCTTCGCGAAATTTGGCACTAATATTACTAGCATATTAAAGATGGACATGGACTACTTTTTGACAGCCCTCGAGGATCTGAAGAACCTGATGAAGATCACCAGCATCCCGTCTAAACTATAGGAGATACGGTCATGGCTTCAAAAAAAGTTGTTTACCTTGACGGGCCGCTTCTGCTGGCACATGGTCATCGAGGATCTGAGTACCTGATGAAGACCACCAGCATCCCATCTAAACTATAGGAGATACGGTCATGGCTTCATACAAAAAGTTGTTTACCATGACGGGCCGCTTCTGCTGGCACATGTTCATCGAGGATCTGGAATACCTGATGAAGACCACCAGCATCCCATCTAAACTATAAGAGATACGGTCATGGCTTCATAGAAAAAGTTGTTCACCATGACGGGGCGCTTCTGCTGGCACATGGTCATCGAGGATCTGGAGTACCTGATGAAGACCACCAGCATCCCATCTAAACTAAAAGGGATACGGTCATGGCTTCATAGAAAAAGTTGTTCACAATGACGGGCCGTTTCTGCTGGCACATGGTCATTGAGAATCTGAAGTACCTGATGAAGACCACCAGCATCCCATCTAAACTATAAGTGATACGGTCATGGCTTCATAGAAAAAGTTGTTCACCATGACGGGCCGCTTCTGCTGGCACATAGTTATCGAGGATCTGGAGTACCTGATGCAGACCACCATCATCTGATAAGTGATAGGGTAATGGTTTCAAAGTATACCTAAGTTATACAGCATGACGGGCCACTTCTGCTGGTCATGGTCACGAGGGTCTGGAGTACCCGATGTAGACCCCCAGCATCCCATCTAAACTATAAGAGATACGGTAATGGCAAAGATCCAATTTCTACGGGGAAACAGGTAAGTAGCAGCGGGTGAAACCGCTGGGCGGGCCGCTAGTACATAATAAAAGACTTGTCGATGGGATCACTGAACTATCAGTGAATGCAACCAAAATCAGGTCCGATCAAGGCAAAATATTCACGCTAAATAGCGATCATAAGTACTATGACATACTGAAAGAATACCCAGATGTTATTCGACCAATGTCATTAAATAAACCTGCAAAACATGACGTCAGACACCACATTGAAACGACGGGACCTCCGTTGTATTCGAAAGCCCGACCACTCACTCCTGAAAAATACCAGGCAGCCAAACAAGAGTTTGAGAGGATGATGGAAATGGGAGTTTGCCAGCCATCAAAAAGTCCTTGGGCAAGCCCACTGCACGTAGTACAAAAGAAATGCGGTGCATTACGGGTTTGTGGTGATTATCGCCGTCTAAATGCAGTTACATTGCCGGACCGATACCCAATACCACGTTTACAAGATTTTACATATCAGTTGCATGGTATGAGGGTATTTTCAAAACTCGACCTGAAAAGCGCATACTATTGGATACCAATGGAGAATCCTGAAAAAACTGCAATAATAACGCCATTCGGCTTATTTGAATTTCGAGTTATGCCATTTGGGCTACGAAATGCAAGCCAGACTTTCATGCGATTCATGCATGAAGTACTGAGAGGTGTCGAGGGATGCTTTCCCTACGTAGATGACATCTTACTATTCTCCAAAGACGAAGCGTCTCATGAAAAAATACTCCACAATGTGCTAAAACGTCTCAACGAGTATGGTGTTGCACTAAACATCGACAAATGCGAGTTTGGGAAAACTCACTTAGAGTACCTAGGCTACCAGGTTTCAGCGGATGGCATCGCACCGACACCCGAGCGGGTGAAAGCCATCTCAACATATAAAAAACCTGAGAATGTAGAAGAACTACGTCGCTTTCTCGGCATGATAAACTTCTACAGAGACTGTTTACCTCGACAGGCAGAAAGTCAATATGAACTAAATAAATACCTACCTACACAATACTAAAAAGAAGGATAAGACACCCATAGTATGGACGCCAGAAGCTGAACTAGCCTTCGAAAAGTGCCGCAAAAGCATTTTGGAAGCAGTGACGTTATCTTACCCAGTCCACGGTGCACCACTATGCATTCTATCAGATGCAAGTTTATACGGCCTCGGCGGAGTGCTAAATCAAAAAGTAGGCAAACATGGAAGCCACTTGCTTTCTTTTCAAAGTCTATGAGTGAGACACAAAAGCGTTACAGTACCTACGATCGAGAACTTCTCGCAATCTACACAGCTGTCAAACATTTCAGGCGGCTAATTGAGGGAAATGACGTAACAGTATATACGGATCATAAACCGTTAACGTACGCTTTAACTAAACCGCCAAACAATAACGACACCCCGCGACGGGAGCGTCAGTTAAGTTTCATAAGTCAATTCTGTAAAAGTATTGAATATGTAAAAGGCGAAGAAAATGCAGCTGCGGACTGGCTGTCAAGAATTGAAGCCATAACATGTCCCACAGTCATTAATTTTGAGCAGTTAGCTGTCGATCAGCAAAAAGATGAAGAGTTGAAACAGCTGAAAAAGCAACCGAATCTAAAATTCGTCGAAATCAACCTTCCTACGGTAACCCAGGCGGTTATGTGCGAAATGTCTACTCAGACACCAAGACCGTACCTACCAGTCGCATATCGTTTGACTGCATTCAAAGCGCAACACGATATACCCTGGTGTACGAACGTCACGAAAAATTATTTCGTCAAAGTACTTCTGGCCGGCAATGAACCGAGATATCGGCGCATGGGCAAAGTCATGCGTGCCGTGTCAAAGAGCAAAAGTGCATCGACACTCAGTCACACCGCTGGGTGAATTTCCTCAATCGCAGAGATTCGAGCACTGTCATATAGACGTGGTGGGTCCACTCCCTTTGTCTAATGAATGTCGCTACATTGTGACAATGATAGACAGGTTTACCGGTTGGCCAGAGGCCGTGCCGGTACGTGAAATAACGGCAGAAGTAATTGCCAAGGTCTTATTCGATACCTGGATAGCCCGGTTTGGTTGTCCACTACGTATCACGACAGACCAGGGAGCACAGTTCGAATCAAAACAATTCCAGTGCCTGATGAAAAAATTCGGCATACAAAGAATACGAACTACGGCCTACCACCCGCAAGCTAACGCAAAAGTTGAAAGATTTCATAGGTCATTAAAAGCCGCTCTAATGGCTAATGACGCACGTAATAACTGGACCGATAAGCTACCAGTTGTTTTACTAGGTTTGCGCACAGCAATACGCACGGACAACAATATGAGTCCTACATTACTAATGTACGGAACACAAGTACGAGTACCGTCTGACTTCTTCATACCTACAAAGTTGAATGATAACGACGCAGAATTCGTACGCAAGCTAAGTACCTACATGGAATCAATGCAACCGGCACAAAGGCCGAAGGCAGAGCGACAAAGTTTTGTCCACAAAGATTTAGATAAATCTACGCACGTATCCGTGCGAAATGATGCAGTCCGAGCACCTTTAACCCCACCTTACGACGGACCATATGAAGTATTACAGCGCTATGATAAATCATACAAAATACAGCTACCAAACAGAACTACTGTTATATCGATAGATCGGTTAAAACCCGCATACCTAATCGACTACGAGGTAACTAGCACACCACAAAATATACGTGCAACAAATCCTTTGAAAAACCAAACTACGGTATCTACTTCCAGTTTGGGAAATCGAGTCGACGAACGACCCATATCTACTGTCGGAGGTAGTCAAGCAAAATCTACAGAAAATGTTAGCCAATCACCGTTCACTACCAGGAGTGGGAGAGTTTCCAAACCTACCGTCAGATATGCGTTATAAAATATTATTTCGAACTACCCACGCAAAAATCAAAATTTTTGGCGTATCAGTCTACCCAAAAATACCTCAAAAATGGCACCAAAATTAGTAGCCAAGCTAAACTACGGTACCTGCCTACTGTACCGACACCGCTAAGCAGAAATCAAGCGGAAAACGATAGCAACCGGCACTACACCGTGCGATATGCATCATTAGCAAAACATGCAGTACCTACCTACAAGCTTATTTAATCGTATGTTATGCATCTAAAGCGACATGCTATTGTAAGCTACATTGCTACAACCGCTATTAGGTATATAGGCTATCTACGCCAAAACCAAAGCTATGAAACACCGCTAAACAGTGTACCCATCTAGCTAAAATACCCCATAATACATACATATTATCACGCCTATATCCCTTGCGGGGTAGGCAGATAATTAGTAGTACCCAAAAAAAAAAAAAACTATCCCTACCACACCAATATTTTAGCAAGCATTCATACTACAAAGCATACATGGCACATGCACAGGGATAAGGGTAATTGTGAAAAACATGCGAAATATGCAGCTACCTACTTATGCAAGCAAACACCACCACCACCAAGCCAAATTCACCTTGCAAGCGACATTCAACCGCATAACATACAAAAGCAAGCAACTAACTACTAAATACGTGCAAATACGACTGCTTATACATGCACTAGTCGTATGTAACAAACATCAAGGGTAAAAATAAAACAGCAAACTCATATTATTGACGTCAGTCGTAGTGTGAAACTAAGAAGTTGCAATGAGAATTGCAGTTCACAGCGTGTAGCAGTTCACACTGTAGCTGTTATTAAATAAACCAGCAACTGGCCGGCGACGAATTCAGAAGCACCACGTCGAAGCGCAAAACGAAGCGTTATTTTTCTTGAAACACTTTGGTCGGACGATCTCGAAGTATTCTTCTTGAAGCACGTTGCTTGGACGTATCTCGAACGAAGCACTAGTTACACAACTGGCACGATGGATTGTTGGAAAGCAGCATGGCACGTAGTCATCTTCGATATGGTGCACGGGGACAAGAATAACTGAAGTCTTCAATGCGGCGAGTAACGAACGTCAGGCGTCGATACGTGGACTACGGGAAGCGTGCACTAGCGGTGGTGGCCGGAGTCGACTAACGTGGCGGCGCCGTGCGCGCGCGCGTTATATAGACGGAGCGAATTGGCGTCAGCGTTGGCCGGTATCGTGCGCCATGCGGCTGCGGGGGGACCGCCTGCCGCCCGCGCAGATCCAGCGCTGCGAAGTTTGAAGACGGAACAAGCGTATTTATTAATTTTAAGCGTATATATTTTAATGTTAATTCTGTATATAAAATTACTGTTCCGAGATTTTAGTATATGTTTTATATGACCATTATTGATGTAAATAAGATACTTGAGTTTTGTTTTATTTTTTCTTTCCTAATGAACGTTTCACTAGGAAGGGAGGTATGTGGGGTACACACATTTATGTATTTTATACGATACCGTCAAGATGTATTTCTATAATTAGGATTTCACTTCGTAGGGTATATCATTTATGTTATTATTTTCAACTACCCACAATTTTGTATTTGTATAATTCTTACTCGACATGGTATATACTAAATGAGCTATGTGAATGTTGTTAATGTATAGGTCTAATTTCTTGAATAAATGACCAAGCTCATCAGCCTGCACTTGGCTACAAGCAAAACCAGCTCTTTCATTTCACGCACACATCACCCAGCTCATGCACCACATCTAAAGTCCTTCGGGTCGCCCTGGTAGCGTCTTTTTGGGCATCGCTTTACGATGTGGTCTATAGTTTGATTTTCAATTCCGCAATCGCATAGTGGGCTATCTGTCCATCCCCATTTGTGCTTTAGGTATTTGCACCTGCCGTGTCCAGTGCGAATTCTGTTCAGTCGGCACCAGTATTTTCTTGGCAGGGTGAATCCTGCAGGTTTTTTCGTTGGGTCTAGCAAATCAAATGGGGGTACTGAAGCCGATTCTGACCACTCTTTCTTCCATGCCTCTTTCGTTGTAAAGCCACCTTGTATCAGATCTTTAGCAGCCATACTGGTCGGTCGCCGTGATTTAAGCCTTTGTGCGGGTGGTTTGGTAAACTCATTGTGGGCTGGCAGATCAGGACAAGATATTATCTTTTCGGCTTCCCTTACAAGTGCCTGCTTTCTTCGCAAGTGAGGTGGGATAATATGGCTTAGCACAGGTAGCCAATGACATGGTGTAGACTTGATCGTCCCAGATACAAGTCTCATAGCATCATTTAGCCTCGTGTCCACTTT